>CM035442.1:114897776-115090276 GCA_020310875.1 Ceratopteris richardii | reverse complement strand
GGCACTTTTTCCTTGTTTAGGAGGTCTTTTCCCCCATCTTGTATATATGCCTATAACCCTAATGGGGTATTTATCTTTGTACATTCACTACTTAATTCATTTATTATTGTGTATTGTGCTCCAAGCATCTTCTTCCTTATCCTATTTGCATGCTTTTGTAGACCTCAAACTCCAACAAAACAACACAAAACATTCGATGATAAGGTTGTGAAATGTATTTTTGTTGGGTGTAGTTATGAAAGCAAAGGCTAGCATTTGCATCATCCACAAGTAAATGCATTTTGGTCGGTCATGATGTTTTCTTGTGGAAGATGTAATTAAGCCTTTACTTTCATGTACCAAGGAGACATCAATTATATCAATGGATATATATGACACTTTGCTGCCTCTTTTTATAGGTGGATAGGCAATCATTATTCCTATTAGGTGATTTCTTAGCCTTTACAAGTTTTAAATGATGATAAAGATGACTATTTAAGGTGAAAAGTTTCATCATGCACTTATTGATAAGAGACATGGCATAGAAGATGAAAAACTATGCCTAAATGGTTGGTGTAGACTTTGAGAGATAGCCATTTAGATGTACCCTTGTAATATCATACTCATTCAGCATCTAATGATGCTTCTTTTGCATCAAATTGCTATGCAATGGTTGTCTCTAGTCTTTGTGATGAGAATGAGCCTATTTCTTATGATGAAGCATAGAATTTAGAAAATTGGATGATTGTTATGCAATCAGAATATGATGATATTATGAAGAATGGTAATTTTTGTATGTGATTTGCCTCCTCAAAAAAGGAAATTGGCACTAAATGGGTATACAAGTTGGTACATAAGTCTGATGGAACAATTGATAGGATACAACTAGGGTTCTTGCAAAAGGTTATGCTCAAGAGAAGGGCATTGATTTGGATAATACCTTTGCTCCCACATGCCAAATTACCTCTATTCATAGAATGTGTGCACTTGTTGGAATGTACATTAATTGGGCATCAAAACTATATTTTTGATTTATGATTTACATGAAAAAATATATTTATTTCAGCCTCGTGCTTTTGTGTATATATTTTTGATTTATGATTTACATGAAAAAATATATTTATTTCAGCCTCGTGCTTTTGTGTAGAAAGGGCATGAAATCAAACTCTATTGTTCAAAATGGTATTGTATGGTTTGAAGCAAGCACCACATGCTTGGTATGAAAAGATGCATGCTTATGTATTAGCACATGGATTTGAGAATAGTCCAATCAAGACAACATTATATGTTAAGCATGCAAATGACGTATTTGTGATCATTGTTGTATATGTTGATGATGTGCTACTCACTAGACCTAATGAGAAGCATATTGTTGAAGTTAGGGCTGATTTCCATGCCTCTTTTGACGTGTCCAATTCAAGGGATTTGGATCATTATTTAGGCATTTAGTTTATTCAAATTAATGGGGGAATAGTTTTTGTTCAAAAAATTATATTGACACATTATTGCAAAATTTTTGCCTTCAAGATTGTAAACCTATTGTTGCTTCCATGGAAACAGGTCATGATTGAGTCTTCATGATGCTAGAGATGAATTTGATGTTGTTTCCTATCAACAAGTTGTTGGGTGCTTGATTTATTTATGCATAATGCAGCCTGATATTGAGTTTGCCAGCTCTTAGATGAGTAGTTTTATGAATTGTGCATGTCTCAAACATTAGTAGGTGATAAACTACATCTTCTGCTACTTGAGTGGTACCCGACTACTTGGATTTTTGTATCCCAAGGGGAGATCATTACCGCCAAATTTACAAGCTTTTTCAAAATGAGAATAGGTTGGTTGCTATAACACTCATGTGTCCACTAGCAGTTTTTGCTTCATGCTTGGTAGCTCATGCATACGTTGGTTGAGCAAGAATGAGCTTACTGTGTCCACTTCTAGTTTTGAGGCTGAGTATACGAAAGATTTCACAATGGTTTTTGAGTGTGTGTGTGTGTGGATTAAATGCTTTTTTTGTTTGTGGATCAAACATCTTTTCTTGTTTGTGGATAAACCTTTTTGTTGTTTTGGGTGTTGGACAAACTTCTACCACCACCATCTGTAATGTGCATCGGTGGTTGCAAGGAACCTTGTATTCCATGCTCACAAAAAGCGCATTGAGGTGCACTATCATTATTCTAGAGAGACTCTCTCTACTAGACAGATTAGTTTGGCTTATGTGCCCACACAAGACAATGTTGCAGACCTTTTTGTAAAGGCTCTACCGAGGGAGAAGTTTGAAGCTTTTTGCAAAGCTTTGGGCTTACTTCATTTTGTGGATTGATTTCTATTTACATTGCTTGGAACTTCCTTATACATGAGTGTCAGCTCGTTGTTCACCACATGTGACTCTCGGGGGAATTTGTTGATATATTTTGGTAGCTATGTGTTAAGAAACTTATGAATGTCATGGCACTTTTTTCCCTCTTTAGGAGGTTTTTTTCACCCGGCTCTTACATGCCTATAGTCCTAATGGGTCACTTATCTTTGTGCATTCACTTGATAATACATTGATTTGTGTGTTGTTCTCCAAGCTTCTTCTTCTTCCGTGTGTTGTTCATGTGCTTCCATACACCTCAAACTCCAACATTACCCAATGTTGCTTTGATGAATGTCATTCCACCTTAAATTCTCAGGAACACAAGACACTACTCGCTCTCAATGAAGTTTTTAAAAGTGAAATGAAATTAAGGGCACTTAACATCACAAAAATGCATTTGAAAAACTATGAAATCATTCTTAATTGAATAATGTCATTACAAAATGAGGAATCCAATTGAAGTGCTCTATGAAATTTTATTTCAAGTCCTTGTGGTGGATGCATCATAGTTTCCCCACTTAAATTTTTTTATCATGTATTCCCTTAAATTTTTGACTCACTAATTATCATACACATTAACATCATGCGAATGAACATCCTCGTCACATATGTTAACATTTCTTTGAACTGAGATGCATCAATTAACATCTAATGCTCTTCAAACAACTCTTGCAGCCTTCATGGGATTTTGAAGGAACGATGTATATGAATTTGTAAAAAGGAAAACCTTTTTAGCAGTAAGACTTACACTTCTACAACATTCCCTATGTTCATGCATCATAATCAAGCTTCGCGTAAAGGCTTCTTCTAGCCTCCTTATACTTACAAAGTGATGTGCAACACTAGCATTGTTATGGATTGATATCTTACCATTGCACTTTCATAGAGGTGTAAGTTGTGATGCCTTGTATATATGCTGCTATAACAAGATTGCTATCTTACCATTGCACTTTCATAGAGGTCCAGCTGTGATGCCTTGTATATATGCTGATCTTTATTTTCCTTTTATGCTTTGTTTCATATCAACAATGCATCTCCTCTAGTTTGAGTTCCTCTTCATATCGAAGCTTGTGATGCCTTGTACATATGTTGATCTTTAATTTTTCTCCCGTTTATGCCTTGTTTCATATCAACAATGCATCTCCTCTAGTTCAAGTTCCTCTTCATATCGAAGCTTCAGTTGAGCTCCTCTTCATATGTGAGAATTCGTATGATCTTACGATGACTCTTTTTTTTTAATATAAAGGAAGTTCGGCAATAGCCTACTCTCTCGGACTTGAATTAAATTAAGAAGCAAAGGTACAAAAGAAGGGGACTAGTGCCCACGGGACCCCCCAAATCCCACAAAGCGGGGGAAGCTTGGTTGATTCCTAGGTTGCAATACAAAGAAGGTTGATCACCCTCTCGTCGCCCTCATGCGGGACCCACTTGGGTTTGAGCTTGTTGTTGATCAAAAGGAGGACTTGATGGTGCCTGAAGGGGGGAGATTTCTTACTGTTGACAATTCTTTTGCCAAGAAGGAATAGAGATTTTGACAATTCTTCTATCGTCGTTGTCATCGAGGAGGGCAATCAAGACGAATTACATTTTCTTCAATTCGAAATTGACGAGCTGCAACCTGCTACATTGCAGGCTGCTGTATAAAAGAAAATGCAGGGCGACACCATTGATTCAAATTTGCATGCAATCCCCTCCCGATTCTGTATCTACATCACCACGAATACATCACCACAAATTCTGTATCTACGTTCTGCACTGGTCGTAGGCGATCGCCAAAGTTAAGGTGATGTAGATGACGCATCAGGGGTCTTATACCTCGATTCAACTTCTGTCACGAGATTCTGGTAATGCAGACCCTCCAACGCCATCCTCTCTGGATATGTATTTCATCTGACGAAGCGATTGCTGTAAGCAAGCTGGGTTCGACATTACAATGATGATGATAGCCGTACCATGGTGTCCGAATATACAAACATCAGCCTATCGTCGTTGTCATCGAGGAGGGCAATCAAGACGAATTACATTTTCTTCAATTCGAAATTGACGAGCTGCAACCTGCTACATTGCAGGCTGCTGTATAAAAGAAAATGTAGGGCGACACCATTGATTCAAATTTGCATGCAATCCCCTCCCGATTCTGTATCTACATCGCCACGAATGCGCTACTTATCTTCCAGTGTCAATTCTTGCAACCCAGTTCCTCTTAGTACACTCTCCAAGAGGTGAGCTATCGAGAAAGAAAGCCAAAAACGTCTGAACAGTACTCAGCGGAGCGAGGAATGCACGGATTTTGCTCTGCGTGTACATCAGCGCAAATGCACTACTTGAATGCAAGTTTCCATCCGACGACCGACTTCCTAATAGTCAGAGAAAACTCTCTAGTAGATGAGATAAAGTCTGCGAGGGATGAGGTATGAGGAAGAGAGATGAAAGCGTATGAAAAGTACTCCTGAGTCCTGAGAGAGGGATTCACATATCTGTAAAGAAAAACCTTGATGTGTGGGGAAAGGGAGATCGGTATGCAATGTGCGCTTTCAGAAAGAATGAGACTCGTAAGTTGTAGCCAACCAGAAACTTGAATCGCGGATTTGCGATTCATGTGGGCCTCGAATGTTCGTGGCTTCCAGGAAAGCAGATGAATGAAAAGGAAAAGTGGAGAAGCAGAGCAAGATGGGAACCTGACCGATAACGACGATGACCAGAGCAGCTAGAACGATGAACGATGAGCTGGGTGAATGTGACAAGGGAGGATGACACCTTTAACGCAAGAGCACAAACTCGAACACACGCCTGAGAGGAAAGTGCCGAATCCGTGAGCACTGAGAAGGGAAATGCTCTATGGCTCCATATCACCTACCTGGTACCAAAAGGATGTCAAGATGAAAATTTGGACAAGCTTGGAAACAGAAAGAACGATCAGAAGGGCCGAATGCAGGAAGAGCCCGAAAAAGCGCGTGCGTCACATACAGAAGAAGCTGAAAAGAAGACTAGTATTTATGGCCATCCGGGTAAAGGAGGAGGCGATGTGTTAGGCATTCTGATGAAGAAGAAGAGTGGGGATGCTCGAAAGCTCTTGCGAGAGGATAGTACATTTTGGTCTGTCCGTGTAAAGAAAAGGTAGCAATGCGCGTTTAGCATTATGCACTGGAACTTGGAAGCGTGGGGCTGCTCGAAGAACAGGATAGGCTTCCAACTGGCAGAATATAGAAGAATTAATGGAAACCATCATGGAGTGCGAGTAGAGACAGTAGTGCAGAAACGAAGATACAGATGCAGAGAGTTATGCCTCCGTGGACAGAGATGAGTTGCGCTGTGTCGCCAGAGGCCATGAAAAGTTGCCAAAAACATCGCCAGCGAATAAAGAGAACGGTACGGGAATCCTGTCGTGAATGAAACGCTTTATTAATCTTTTTTAAGAAATTCCACCTTGCGATCCACTCTTCCTTACATGATAGCTTGAATTAGTGGGAAGTAGCTTGAATTAATGTAGAGTAGAACAATGAAGGGCATCGTACCCATGGACCCTCACTTTTTATGTTTGAAGTAATTGAAAGTAAAGCTGAAGGTGGGTTTACACTCATGGGACCTTTCATTTTTCACAAAGGAGAGGTTAAACTCTCAGCACTCATTTTTCACAAAGGAGACGTTAAACTCCCGAGTCCCAGCACGATTAAGATTATAGAGGCCTACGGTTCACTAGGGTAGAGTTTGAGAAGGGGCAACCCTAAAGCTCAATGAGGAGATTGGTTTGAACTGGCTAGAAGGCTTGATACATGAGTGCCTTATTCTCGCAATATCTTGAATTAATGGAAAGTACAATAGTGAAAGGCATAGAAGCCATGGGACCCTTGATCCTCTATAAACAAACTTGTTTTTTTTTTCTTTTGTTGAGAAAGAAAAGAAAGAGAATATATGTTAGCGATGAACAATTACATCAAAAGCCATAAGGCCGAAATATGAGAAACAACAAACCTGTGGGTTTGAGACAAGGTATAGGACAACTACAACGACATACAACAACCTGTTACAAAGAAAAAAAAAATAGATCATGGCTGAAGTGCAAATGTGAAATATTACATCTGCCAAGGCCTTACGGCAAAGAATACAAAAGAAAAAGCTCATGCCAATAGGCAAAACATCCTCAATGGAGTTGATATAGGAAAAACATCCTCAATGGAGTTGATATAGGACAAGCCATGAGACTTGAGGGCAAAATGGCAAAAAGCTCATGCCAATAGGCAAAACATCCTCAATGGACTTGATATAGGAAAAACATCCTCAATGGAGTTGATATAGGACAAGCCATGAGACTTGAGGGCAAAATGGCAAAATTCTTGCTCAAACGGTTGTTTTCCAAATTACTGAGAGTATCTCTCCTCTCCGAATGTGCAACATCAAGACCATAGCAAGTTCCCCATAGAATTTCAAAAATTCGCAAATGATGGGGGGAGATAATCTTTCTACAGACCCTTATTAAATTCCAAAATTTCAGAGAAATTTTGTAACGAATGAACATATGACTAAGGTCTTGATAGCACCATGGGGGGATAGAGTCCATTGTTAATACCAAATTTCTTGGCCTTGCTACTAGTCCAAATACCCTTATGGACAATAAGGGTATTTGGAAATTGAGTGCTTTCTACAAAGTGGGAAAGCCCACATGCAGACAAATCTTTATCTCCATTGATCTTTGCACTCTTGGAGCCATTGATTATACAACATATGAGCCGAAGCTCCATTGTGGGGTATGGCATTCCTTTTTTCAAGAACACATTGGGTAGGCAGATTAGCTAGTGCAGAGCCCCTATGTTCCAAATCCACATGCTCTAGTGTCATGTCCAGGGCATTGGGTATCTCGTGGCACTGGTCCCTTAGGACCAGTTGACCACGATCTCTGGTTGTGAAGTCATGTACAAGTCTTTTTTGGGAGATGAACTAGTGGATAGATTCTACCTTGTGAATAGGTTAGCCTCCTCAAGCTCTGTTCTTCATAACTCTTATCACCTTTTCAAGCTCCATTCTTCATAATTTATTTTTATTTTTTTTTAAATGGAGGTTTGGCCTACGCCAACTCCTCCAGGCTTTGACTTTGAAATTGCAACTGTACAAGGAAGGGCATAGTACCCATGGGACCCCCCTTATCCCATAAGAACATGGATTTACATAGCTGGGTTAGATTGTGGTCAAAACTACCGCGGGGTAGGACAAACGGTGGCACATCAACCACAAGATACAACTTTCCATGATAACATGTCCCTTACATGTTGTCGGTGGGGGTTGAACACTCGCCTCCGCCTCAAGAGACGAAAGGCCCAACCACCCAACCAAGTGGCTTGGGACTCCATTCTTCATAATTCTTTGTGAATAGTGAGCACGTATTTACAACCACATGTTATGTCATAAAAAGAAGTGATGTACGCATTACTTACCACTCAACAACTTGATAGAGGCCGTGTCAAGAAAAGAATCCCTCTTTTTTACATTTATGATGTTTAATAGAAAAAATGCAAACATTTTGATATGCTAACTACCCACTCCAACACGATTCCTACAAAAACAAAGACAATTTCTGTTTGAAAGCATCAGGAGTTGAATAGCATTGTTTTAGGGAAACCACGAGATCCATGTATGACAAATAAGAGCATTCTAACACGAAAAAATCCATGAGATAAAACCATGATATCCCATAAGCTATGATTTCTCCAAGACATGTCATGAGCTAGAACGAAAAGATCAATGCATCTTTTAATGAGACAAGCCCAATAAGGAAGAAAAAAAGCAATTAGAGAGGGAATCCGAGAAATTTTCTTCAAAAGGCTAATCTTGTGAGCCTATTAGTATCATTACAAACCACCTAGAGACATAGGGGAGATGGGAATCCACGTATGTGGATGCTTTGTATGAGAACTATGGACATTTTATCCTTAATCAATAACCAAGGTCATCATAAACCACCTAGAGACATAGGGGAGATGGGGATCCAGGTATGTGGATGCTTTGTATGAGAACTATGGACATTTTATCCTTATTCAAAAACCACCTAGAGACATAGGGGAGATGAGAACTATGGTCATCAAAAACCACCTAGAGACATAGGCGAGATGGGGATGCTTTGTATGAGAACTATGGACATTTTATCATCAAAAATCACCTAGAGACATAGTGGGGATGGGGATCCACGTATGTGGATGCGTTGTATGAGAATTATGGGCATTATATCCTTAATCAGCAACCAAGGTCATCATTGGCAATAGAAATGAGGAGGGTACAATAAAATAGCCTTGCATGATGGATCTAAACAATCTAAAGGGTTGGGAAATGGATCCATTTGTGGACATCCTACAACAAGCATTACCACGGAGTATGAGAACATATCTAATGAAGATTTTAACAGTTCCTATCTCATGAAAAGACTTGAGGATAAAGTCCCATTGTATCCTATGATAAACCTTTTCAAAGTCAATTTTGAATTTTGAAGAAGAAGAAATCTTTTTTTTACTTGTTATCCCAATCCATTCCTTCACATAGAGTGACGATAGCACCAAGAATGAAGCTACCTTTAATTAAACCTTTCTTTTTAGGAATAACGATATTATCCATGACAAGACTCAACCTTCTAGCAAGGGTAGATGAAAGCAAATTGACTTGTTTTTCTCACCCATATAGTGTTTTTGAACACTATAGGAGAACAAAATCTTTTTTGCATCCCTAATTCTCACTGATACAGTCAAGCACTATTTTTGTTGAGCATGTTCTAGCTATAGAAGGTTTTCAATGATTTTATATTCAATCCAATGAAGTTGAAGAGCTGTTGTATACTTCCTTGCTTCTAATCAAACCTTTTTACAAGCTTAAGAACTTGCATGCATATATGCAATGAAAAGAAGGAATGTTTGTGCATTTATCTTCATAAAGAATAGTTCTAATGCACAAAATGCAAATCTAAGGTTTTCCTTGGTGCAAAGCTCAAGTAACTCCCTGTTAAAAACACTTTAAATACACAAAAACATGTGCATGAGAATGATGATGCGTTGAAGGAAAGAACGTGTGGATGCACAAGAGGACCCTAAAATGCATGAATGCTAAGAAAAATAGAAGCAATAAATTGATTGAATCATTGATGCCCTGCAAATACATACATTTCCCTGAAAGTACATGTGTTAAAAATTTACTTCTTACTTTCTTACAAGATGGGAATAGCTAATTAAATATATTCCCCAATAGATTTTTCACTTCAAAATAAAAACAAGACCTTAAGGAAGAAGGAAATCTAAATACCTAGAGATTCCTTCCTGAAGTTACATATATGATTAATGCAAAAGTTCCATCTATGATTAATGTAAAAGTTCACAGTAAGTAATGAGTGTGTCTTGCTTAGTAAGCAACTAAGTAAAAGACTTGCTAGAAGAAATAAGTTGGCAAGGTTTGAATAGATTCCCTTGCCATATCAACCATAAGGAAGAAACAAATACTTGAAGTGGATGGCTCTCGAATATATTTGATGACCTATTTATTTCTTTAAAAAGTTATCATATGCTTAATTCATTCAAGAACTTAGTATCTCAAGGTGAAAACCAAAACAAGTTATCTTTAAAAGATGCAATAGTTCTTAATTGAGGAACTTAAAATTCTTAAGGTACAAACAAGGAATGGAAAGAAGTATCTTTAAGAACCTCCTTGGAATTCATATTGTTATGCTTTGATTAGCCTTGAAGCTAAAGCCACCTCTACTAACACAAGTAAACATGAACTTGTAATTTTGTGAAGATATGATTTCATGACCATTCACAAAGATCAAGACGAAGTTCCTAAATATGTTAGAACAAGTGGTCCCCATGTTACCTCTAGAAGATGTTCTGTTGAATACCAAGCTTAGATTTATTCATTGACTAGGTTCATGGCATGTGATTGTTGATTTTGTGCCACATCTCAATTCTATTGATCTTTTCATTGACTAGGTTCATAGAATGTGATTGTTGATTTTGTGCCACATCTTAATTCCAATGAACCTCCTAGCTGTTAAAAATGATGATTTTCTTGATGCTTCATTTTTTCATATTCAACATGCTCCAAGTATCGATATACATTTCCATTGCAACCAATCGTGCCTCTACAATCTTTTCAAAAGTGGGATTGGATTTGATAGGCCTTATCGATCCTCACAGATTGTCATACGCAATGAGTATAGTAAAGAGAACCATCTTTCTAAAAAAGCCTACATTTTTCTTAGAGCATCTATCGCTATGGTCCAACCTCTTACAAAAGGTCCATCTCTCCCACCATCCATTCAATTGTCATCATTGTCCATTTGTGCGAGCCTCCATTTTATATCTACCTAATCTGATGGCCCCTCTCTCTCCCTCCCAAACCCATTGCACCTCCTTAGAAGGATGTTTCCACTCCTTCCTCTAACACTAATATCTTGCCTACCTCAATGTCCACCACCAAGTCCCTACCATGTCAATGTCCATCACCACCTACCCCTCTGAACCTAGCCCCTTGTCCCCTTGAGCTCCTCTTTATTCCTCTTCCTAACCCCCCAAGTCGCCCCAATTTTGATGAATATCCTCACTCCCATCACTTGACTAACCCTCATCTATAGAACAACCCTACTTTCCATACACCCCACAAGAGAACATCAATGTTGTTGATTTCTCTATGTGTATGCTGATTTGTGGCAAGAATAGAAACATGCTCACCCTACTTTGGCTAAGTTAGAAGCTGAGGTACACATATTAAAGGATGAAAATGCCTTTTTATAGAGAGGTCATGATGTAATGAAAGATTTATATTATGATCATTACTGATGGAATATTCAGCTCCAACACACTATTCATCAATGACATAAGGATTTGCCAAAGTCATAGAATGCTTTGAAGGAATTACACAGAAAACTTAAAGATCAAACTCATGGACTTCTAGATATTTACAACCAAATCATGTATTAAGATGACCATATTAGTCGCCTAAAGGGGCAAAGACATGGATTCAATTACAACACATGCACTAAGTCTAAACATGGTGGAAAAAAAATGATTGAATAATAATTTTAGCTTTCCCAGAATTGAAAGAACATTATTTTTAATTTGGAAGCTAAAGTTGAACAGCTAACGTAGGAAACATAGGACTTTAAGGTAAAGAATTTAGATTTAACAAATCAAGGAGTAAAGTCTTATCATGAAATTGAACTCACTAGCCAAGTATCTACTACTTCATAACACCATGTCTAGAATGTTGTTGCCCATTGTGCTTCTTTCACTAGTGAAATACTGATTGATTGGAAAAATTACAAGCTAAAAAATGTGATGCTACAGAGGGAGGTATAGAGTATGTTAAATTTAGAAGACTATCTAGTTGATGAGGCAATCTTCAAACAATTGCATTGGTAAAGTTAATAGACTTTTCTTACTTACTAGATACAACACACACAATTGGAAACAAAAGATTCTTGCTAATCTTGTTGAAGCCTCCTTATCACAACAACATCCTAGTTTGAAAGAACTTGCTTAGTCATTTGTGGGTTTAAGTCCACCGGGTGTGTCGAAAAGTTTTGGGCATCACAGTGTATTCTTTTAAATGAGAAAATCAGAAAACAAAGCATGTCCATTGAGTTGTGGTGAATTGAATAGTTGGAACAATATATAAACCTATTCACCAAGAAAACTTGGTTTTGGCTATGTATGTTGGGTATGTAAGGGTCATGCAACCATATCCCTATATTTCTATACATATATCTTTCATAGAGAAGATCGATTACATGGATTTTGAGGCTCCTACAAAGGTGTGTATGTCTCTCTCCTCTCTCTCTCTATCTCTCTCTCCATCTGCTGCTTTCTTCTCCTCTTGTTCAGACCACTAAAGGCCTTCAATGCTATCAGATCATGTTGAAGGATGAAGTGTAGAGATCTTAAATGGAACATTAGGTCACAAGTGGTGAATCTTTAGTTTGGGATCTTCTTCATAACAGGTCCATATTTTGTTCATAACTCAAGCTAAGAAGCTCTTTTATCTTGAGATACAAAGCCTTTATTGTGTTGCTTAAAGGGTTATTGCATAGGAGAGAAAAAATTCTTCAAGTCTGATGAAGAGAAAAAGCTTGAACTTAGAGCTTAGAAGCATCAAAATAGCAAAATACTTAGCAATAGATTTTCAGCATAGAAACCTTAACTCTGTTTGGAGGTTCATTTTGATTTCGAACTTCTCTAAGAGAGACTTCTTAGTGTGGGAGCCCTTGGTTGAGAGCTTGAGGGCATTGACATGTTTGATCTATGATGGGTGCTCCTCAATATGAGAGTAGAGCATATTATGCCAAGTTTTGACATGTATGATGGCATTGTTGTGCTAATTCTAGCTTATGCCATTTCATCTTTAATTTGAGATTGAGGTTTTGTCAATGTATGTATAGTGGAACTGTGGTCAAATTTGGTTTTTTGCCACTTGGATATAGTTTATTTGCTGATCAAACATATTTTTATGAGAGATTCATTGGATCCTTGGTTGTTGTTTGCATTTTCTTGTTTTCTCTTACAAGTACGTGATCCAATTTGGAGCGTGAATTGCACATTTGTTATCACTTTGATTTTTTGTTCTGTTAGTGTATCATCATGTATTGGATTATTTTCTTCCCAATGTGACTCTTCACATTTATGCATGCTAATTCCCACATGGTTATTTGGTTCTAGAGTCTATTTTATAAGAGAAAAGCTACCAAAATTGCACTTCAACCATAGGATGTATAGTAGATCCTTGATGTTTATAGGATGGCTTTAGATCTTTGCTTGTCTCTATTCACCTAGACTTAATCACAAGCTGTCCATGTCAAGTTGGACCATCTTACTAAGTTCACTGTTGAGTGGGAGGTGTATCACCATTATATTGGTGCTTTTTTGCATATTTTTTCTTGGCATGTTTGTTTGCCATTACTATGGTTCAATCAATGATAGGTGGTGAGAGGTTATTTATTCTTCATTTGCTCCTGGTTATCATGTATTTATCACTCATTTTACATGGGATGCTCAGTCAAATTTTTCCTAGGATTTCTTTTCACATCTACTTGGTCATTTTGGAGACTTGGGTAGAAATTCCATGCTCATGGTTTTATGTGCATGCTAGATGCATGATTATGTGACAAGTGGTTCACATGGTTTCTTCTTGAATGAGACATTTGTGATGTGACCTATGCATATGGATATGTAGGTATGATCCTGTTGATCATAGAGTATTGATTTATGATTGAATTTTAGTCTCCTATACATTCCTAGTCTCTTTGTTTGCTAGCATGGTGTCTTCTTTATTTGATGGTATTGAATTTTTTAGATGGATAGAATAGATGTTGCATACATCGGTTCATGTAGGGTTACACATCTACATGTATAAAGATGCACAAAGGCCTCATGACATGTGTGGCCATGCCTGGATGGATATGGATACACTGGAAAGCTCCACTATTTGGTTACAAGTTATGGATTCTATGTATCAGTTTCTTATGTATGATGAGACAAGTAGTGCATTATGGAAGAGATTACATGAGACATTGAGGATTCAAATGACTCATGTGATACATAGATCACATCAAGAGTTTCTATATTGTAACTTTGGCTTTAAGGAATCAATATTGAGGGCATTGCTTCATGTGCATGCAATAGTGACATCAAAGACATGAATGTGATGTAGGTTAGGTAGTTGTTTCAAGAGTGTATGGTGATTAATTATGCCAATGATGGTGACATCACTTTCTCCTATGATTTATCTCATGATTCCTCTTGTTCATTGGATGGCACACATATGGCTTAGTTTTTGAATTCATTAGCCATTTTCTATGTTACTCTAGTTTGTGAGTGGTTTTGTTGATTCTCCATTGAGATTCGTGGATGTGTGCACATGTCTGATGGTAGGGTATATGACAATGAGGGTGCAAGAGATGTATGCCTTATGCTACTTCGTGGAGCATCATTTACACTCATACATATAAATTATGTACCTTCACCCCCTATGGGTCTGATATCAATTGATTAGTTGCAAGATAGTAGTTGTTATTCATTCCTAGGTGAGTATCATTGTTAGTTTTCGTTGGGAAAACTTACGCTTGTTAGAGGTGCATGCAAGGATTGGTCACATGTATCCACTATAGGTTATCCATGTGAGAGACACTCTCATCTCAATGGGATTTCGGCCCTATGTGTGGTGTGAGACTCTACTCTCTCACTTTTTCTACCTATGGATAGGTTTTTTGACATTCTTGATGCACATGTATGGCAAGATTCAAATGGTTTGATGGATGCACATGTAAAGCATGCTTTGGATGCTCATGATACTTATGCAGAGCATGGTTTTGTTCACAATATGGTTGCTCTTGTGGATCATATTTTGGATGATCAATTGAATGCTTTAGAGCATGATATGGATGCTCAAGTAGAGCATTATGATGATAATCAATTAGAGTGTGATCATTAATTTGACCATGATATTGATGTTGTGTAGTTAGCTCATGTGGAGCATGATGATAAACTTTTTATGGTAGAGATGGATATCTTTTATGATACATGGCGTGTGGTGGAGCAAGATAACTCTTCGGATGCACTACCAGACACATCCTTGGTTGATAGAATGATTGATTTGGATGTGAGGAGTTAACAGTTATGAATTCATTCTTGGATTTGCTCATGCCAAATGTTGACATAGATATATCAAGACATGTTCTTGATGATAGTGCTTTGGATGCCTTCGATATAACCATGGCTAACATGGTTAGGTTAACCAAGATATCATACGTTTTATGAGCATTCACAATTCTTATTTATGAGTTGTTATGCTCAAGACTAGACATTGAAATTGTGATTGGAGAATTCACACTTGGATTTGTTAGTCATTCGATGATTGACATAAACATAGAGCGAGTGGGATCTTTGTAAGAACTTCAATGATTCTTGCATTATTCCAATCTGAGTTCAACTCTTATTAATATGAGTTTAGAGTAGTTTGATGTGCATGGATACACTTTGTTTGAGGAAATTGTTGTAGGTTGATTGGTATGGGTTGAGACCTAGACCTTGTACATTATTGTATAGTCCTAGATCATTCTTTGTATGTGTTAACACTTATGTTCACATTGATCCTCAAGTGGGCAATTTTTGGGAAAGGGTCATGTAACCCTATCCATATATTGATATACATATATCTTTTAGAGAGTGTTGTCACAAAAAAGCAATTATGTGGTCTCAAGGCTCTCAAACATGTGCACATCTCTCCTCTCCTCTCTCTCCATTTCCTCCTTGATCCTCCTCTTGTTCAACCCACCAAAGGACTTATTACCAAATATACCAGTTTTTAATTTTTTCAAATAATTTTATTCATATGTAGAACATATGGTTTCACATATACTCTCTACTATATTCATATATTTGAATGATTCCTCATGTACCAAAGTATTGAATCCTTAATAGGGGATGTAATAGAAATCCTAAAGCCATGAGTCAAGTGGTTGGTATCCAACCAACACTCCAAATCAAATTGATTGAGTTTGACCTCATATCCTAAATTATAGGAGAAAAGAAACAAGTCACACCTAACTTAATCCCTAGTGGATTTTGATTTTTTTTTTTTTGTTAGGAGTTGTGCAATACCACAAGGAGACTTGATGGATCTATATGACCACTCCATGCACATGTATTAAAATTTAGAAGTGAATAAAATCAAGATTTGTACACATCTTGCTCTCCAATGTTATCAAAATTGCAAAGCTTGCTTCTTCCCTTTCCAAGGTTCAACACTCATAACTAAGGATTCATTATAAAGGTATTAGTGTCTATTTTCAGTTCTCTAAAGCTTGTATCATTTGGATTATCCTATTATATATTAGAGTTAAATCACGACCTTAGTGTCTATTATTGCTACTCCCTAAAAATTCAAGGTAACCCCCTATTGATGTTAAGCTCATAGTTAGAGTTTTTTTGCTCATAATTCAAAATCTTATGTACAATATCATCTTTAGACTATTAGGAAACATCCTCTAAGAGGAATTTGGCCAATTATAATCAAGATAAGAGCACTAAGTATTTCAAGTTAGACCTTTCATCCATAAATAGAAAGTTTTTCATAGTTGCTTTATAAGTAAATAGTATGCATTTCATCATCTTGTTCATTTGATGTTACAAAGGACATAAGGTGTTTTATTGCACTAAGTTGAATTTTGTAAGGTGAATCAAATTCTCCAAGTGATCAACGATAGCTTCTATACTAGATAGTTGAACCAAGCATCATCACTCAAGGCACTATCTTGCTTTCATTCTCTTTGTTTCAAGTACTTTCAATGGTATCAGAGTTATCTTCTTCAAGATGGGTGATGGATTTCCTTCCATGATCGAGAAGCTTGGTAGCAACAACTATTTTGCTTGGAAAATTAGGATGGAAGCTTATTTACAAGGAAGAAAACTCTTTGGAGTAGTAAAGGGTGATGAAGTCATGCCTACACCAAGAAGAAGGAGGATGATGATGATGAAGAAGAAGTTTCCCAAGCTAATTATGTAGGCAAAAGCAAATGGAAGGGGAAGAAGAGAGGAGCAAAGAAAGAAAATTCTAAAGGAAAAGAATGTCAGCCTTGTGCCATCTGTAACAAGTCTAACCACACTACTCAAAACTATTGGTTCAATGGAACAACACATGAAGGAGGAGGTAGAAGTGGATTTGGCAATATAAGAGGTAGAGGTGGACAAATCTAGAAGAAAAATACAAACAATACTAGAAGAAATTAGAGCCAGTACTCAAAGGATCAATCACATGAAGACGCACTACTTCTGATGAACTTGAGCCATAAAGAAGGTAAAGAGGGTGAGCATTTCTTCTATATAGATTTTGTTTGTTCAAACCATGCCGCATGCAATATTTCTCTTCTATCAGAATTGGAGAAACCTAAGCATAAGCATGATATACAAATAGGAGATAATATCGAGAAAAGTGTGGAAAGGATTGGCAATGTCAAAGCATCCATTGGTAGAACAAACATTCTGAGTAAGGTTCTCTATGTACCCGCTATTACCAAAAACCTAATAAGTGTAGGTTAGATTGTAGAAAAAGGCTTGCAAGTTAATTTCACCCCAGCATTGAGCATATGTAGAGGATCCATGTGATGGGTTCAAAAAAATAGCAGAGGTCAGAAACATGGTAGGCTCTTCACATTTGAATTGGGAGAAACCAGAAATGAAGCTCTATACAACTTTGGGTCACAAAATCTAAGTGAGATAAAAGTGTGGCATAAGAGTCTTGCTCATGTGAATGAAAGGACATTAAAGGATTTATGTAGGGATCAAAGTGTTCTAGGGTTGCCAAACATCTCAAAGCAACATATGATCAATAGATGTGATGCTTTTCAAATTAGGAAGTCACAAAGACAATCTTACCATAGCAAAGGGTACATCCAAAATAACATCTTGGACTTAGTACATAGAAATGTGTGAGGCCCAAGTCAAGAACCATCATTACCAAGCTCAAGGTACTATGTATCTTTCATTAATGATCATTAGATGAAAAATCTTATGCTTTCTCAAGAACAAGAGTGAAGTGTTTGATTGCTTAAAAAGGTATTAAGGATATGTAGAGAAATAAACTAGCAGGTCATTGAAGAAGCTTAGATCTGATGGAGGGGGAGAATATTTATCCAAAGAAATTGATGAATATTTTTAGGATAAAGGTATCAAGAGAGAGGTCACTACTAGGTACTCTCCTCAACATAATGGTTTTGTTGAAAGGAGGAACAAGACATTAGTTGGGACAACTAGGACTATTCTTGAAGAAAAGAAGTTACCACATTATCTATGGACATAAGCAATATCTATTGTAGTATACCTTGCCAATAGAATACCATCCAAATCAAGGTATGAATCCCTATGAAGCTTGGAATGGAAGAAATCCAAGCCTAGGACATTGAAAAGTCTTTGGTTGTTTAGCATATGTGCATGTAACTTCACAAATCAGAGGGAAATTTGATGAAAGAGCAACCAAGGTCGTGTTCATTGGATATGATTCAACACACAAATGGGCTACATATTTAACAATCCAACTACAAAGTAATTCACTACAAGTAGGGATGTTGTATTTAAAGAACAAAGGTCATGGTATGAAGAAGATAAGAAGAAGGTAAAGCTACACTACAACCTTGATACAAATTTTCTTCCAAGAGACAATAAGCATGATGCACAACTGCAAGGCTCTAGAAGTGATTCAAAAGAAGATAAAGATAAGAAAATGATAAATTACAAAGTTTGGAAATCCATAGGAAAGGTGAATATGCAAGAATGTGGAGAATGCTCAAAGCATAATCCTAGAAGATCAACAATGGAAAGAAGACAACCTAAAAGGTATGGTTATGATTCAACATTTGTAACTAAACATACTATCTATTTTCTCGACGATTCAATTTCAGAAGAACCATGTACTTATGAAGAAGCCAAAGGTAACCCTAATTGGGAGGATACCAAGAAAGAGGAAATTGAAGCTCTAAAAGAGACAAACACATGGGAGTTTCTTCCTATGCAAACCAACACAAAGGTAATAGGTTACAGATGGAATTAAGATGGCTCTATTTGCATATATAAATCTAGACTGGTTTCTAAGGGATGTGCTCAAATACAAGGAACAGACTATGAAGCAACTTTCTCACTTGTGGCCAAGATGGCCACCATCAGAAGCTTCCTAAGTGTTGTAGCTGCAAGGAATTGGAAACTACTTAAAATTGATGTGAAAAATGCCTTCCTCAATGGATCGATCAGTGAGGGAGTACATATGTCACAACCCCGATTGTATGAAAACCCTAGTTATCCTAATTATGCATATAAGATTAAGAAGGCAATGTATGGTCTAAAACAAGATCCGAGAGCTTGGAACTACCAATTGGTGACATACTTATAGGATCAAGGTTTCAAATCAACTAATGCAGAGTGATCATTATTCATCAAAAGGATTCAAGATAAAGTTATCTATTTATGATGTAATTATGACACATGATGATATGAGTGGGATAGAAAGAATCAAGAAACACATGCAGATGGAGTTCAAGATTAGTGATCTTGGAGAACTCACATTCCTCCTAGGGATGTAGATTATGTATATAGATCGAGGGATATACTTGACTTAGAGAATGTATATCCAAGATCTACTTTTGAATTTCAATATGGATAATGCCAAACCTAGAGGAACACCTATGGAGATAATTCATGAACTTAGGGTTTAGGAAGGTGAACACATAGAAGATTTAAATGAATATCAAATCTTATTGCTTTTATGAATTAGATTTGTGTTTAAATGTTTAGTGTTAATCAAAATCTTAATTTTATATGAGTTTCCCTGCTTGTACATGTATGGAATGGGAGAAGAATAGATCATAGTAGCAATGGATATATTAAATTACGAGTTCATCAAAGATCTATGTAGGACAACATACATTAACATCAAAGATAAATTTGGAAGCATATGAGGAGGAGCACAAGTACTAGGTGAACAAATGTCCAAAGAGCTCACTCATATTTTTGAAAAAATAGTAAAAGTAGCAAAATCTTTGGCATTGGATATCACAACAAATCCAATATTTATCGACAAAATCAATTTTGTCGATTTATACTACCAAATGATGATAAGAGGAAAGAGAGTGAGACTGGAAACCATCAAAGAGGCAAAGAGACAAATTATAGCAACAATAGTAGATCCATGTGTATATATAAATGTAAATATGGGAGATCATAAATCCAACAACCTGTGTTTGCTCCCATATTCATATGTTCATTTTGAAGATGCAGCTCTAGTGGGGGAAGAACAATATGGAATGGTCCATAAAGTTAGAATAAGCCACTTGAGGTTTATCAATGAAATTTTCTTAGCAAAATTATTCAATCTACATGTTAGTGACTTACAAACACGATAGAATGAACCAATGAATGAGGCCACCATATTACTTATTACCCATAGTGGAATAATCAGTCCACTTGCATTAGCTAGACATCATAGTAAAAGTCCATGCCTTATTTTGAGATTATGGAATGGTGGTACCTTGGACAAATGGTTCAAGAAAATGAAAAAAGAGTATTTAAATGTACCATGAATCAAAAGGATCAAAGAGACACAAGGGGATATAGCTACAGTGAAGACAAATATTTGGAAGTTAACCAATGGATTGTTCAGAAGAGTGTCATTCCTACACAATTGTAATATTTTGCACAATGATCTCCATCCAAGCAACATACTTGACCAATGAGCATGTTTACAATTTGCCATGACTTCTTTGTTTGACACTTGACCATTGAGTTCAAATGTTGGATCCAAGGTGAACATTGTTCCATGTAAATAGGTACGCATTTATGTCCAACATTCCTCTGCTAATGATACAATCTATGTTCTTTCTCATGATGAAAAATGATTAAAGTCTTTTGCTTTTTGAATAGCTTCTAACATAATGCAATAAACTTTTCAAGTCACAAACTTCTTAGTATCAACAATTCATAAAAGTTCCACAAAAGGTTTAGTGATATGGACAATTTTTTCAAGATTACGCCAAAAAAATTGTGAGTGTATCAGAGACATACACTTTGAAGTTGCAACTCCATAAGAAGGATAGTTCTCTAGCCATGCCTCCCATCTTAGATCTGCAATCATTTATAAAAGTGTTGGTTTGAGTTCCAATAATATACTAAGGAAAATATAAGCTATTGGAAATCATGTAGCACAAAAGTTATGAAGTGCTTTATTTTGAGATTTTGAAAGAAAGTGCGAATATGAAAATTGATGCTCTCGGATAAATTTGAACACATGATTTGTATCTAATAAAATTTGTTTAATGAAAGATAATATACCTATATCTTTCAGTAATAAATTTAGTGTATGAGCTACACATGGAACCCAAGTAATGCCTTCATACATGTTTTGTACTACAATTCCAACACTTCAAAAATTAGATGCATTATCAATCACTATCATAGTGAAATTCTCTAGACCACCCACACGAGATATAGCATGTTCATTTATCTTTACAAGAAAAGTTGAATTCTCTCCTTAAGAGAAATATCAACTACTTCTAAAACCATGTTTCCCTTTGGACTTATAACCAAGACATTAATCAATGGCTTCTTCTAACAACTTGTCCATCTATCTAGTGCTACTATACATCCATACATGGGTACATAATTGAGCACTGCTTGTTTTAAAATAGCTTTAGTAATGTTCTTCACTTTATCTACATACTATCTTCAAATTTTATTATAATATGGCAAGGTGAATCCTTTCCATGCAATTGACATCAAAGCATCTTTGAAAATAGGATTACAAATAACATTGAAAGGAATCCCACATAATAAAAATGCTTGAGTCCATTTAAGATGAAGCTCATGAAGTATTTGTGGGTGATGCACCACAGTGCACTCTCCTTCTCAAGAGCTCAACGATGATATCCTCAGAGTAGAAAA
Organism: Ceratopteris richardii; assembly: GCA_020310875.1. NCBI lineage: Eukaryota > Viridiplantae > Streptophyta > Polypodiopsida > Polypodiales > Pteridaceae > Ceratopteris > Ceratopteris richardii. Next base: position 115,068,493 of record CM035442.1, on the reverse strand, counting down.
CCAAGCTCCAAAGTGCCACACGCGATACTCTACACAAAGGCTGGAGAATATGTAGAAAATAACAGTACATAGGGAGCACGAAAATAGACTTCTTAGGTGTTACAAATGTGGTCAAACTTACAGTCTGTGGCTGACCAGGCCACTATATGTTTTATTAAAGAACATATACAAAGAAGTGTCTGGTGGCCATTTGGCCTTTCACATGGACACTAATGATAACAATCTCCCATTAAAGGCCAATATGGCAAAAGTAACTATGGGAGAAAAATAAAGAATGAAAAAGAATACCTGAGTGTAAGTATACAAACTATACCTCCCACCTAATCGACATGTTACACAGTATACAAGTCATTGTGTAAGATCATGAATCAAGTAACCCCCATCAAGTGACAACTGTGTTGAAAGCTATCTTGTGGTAGAGCTTTAGTCAAAGCATCTACAACATTATATGGAGTGTGAGCCTTCTCAAGAATAATGATCTTAGTGGCTAAGCAATCTCTAATGAAGTGATACCTCACCTCAATGTGTTTGGACTTTGCATGATAGATTAGATTCTTGACAAAGCAATGGCACTCTGACTATCACTGATCAAATGAGGTACATGCTAAGGTAAACCCATATCAAAAGCAAGACGAGAAAGCCACAATGCTTCCTTACATGCCTCACTTGCTGCAACATACTCTGCTTCTGTGGTGGAACCAACTATACATTCTTGAAGACAAGATGTCCAAGAGATAGCACCCCTAGCAAAATGAAAAATGTACCCTGATGTAGACTTACAATTGTCTACACAACCAACATAGTAAGAATTTGTGTAGCCAATAATGGATGCTTTCCCTCTACCTAAGCATAGAAACTTGTCTTTAGTGCCATTCAGGTATCTCAAAATCATCATGACCGCTTCCCAATGTTTCTTGCCAGGATTATACATACATTTGCTCACAACTCCCACTGCAAATGCAATGTGTGGTCTCGTAGCTACCACAGCATACATGAGACTACCAACAGTAGAGTGATAGGGAATTTTGGTCATGAATTCCTTTTCCTTATCTGATTTGGGGCAATCATCCTTTCTCGATTTCACATATGTGGGTAAAGGTGTACTCAAAGCCTTTCCACCTTGCATATTGAACTTGTGAAGTACTTTGGATATGTACTCACTTTGAGACAAGTATATGCATCTTTTACTCCTATCACAAGTAATGCGCATGCCAAGAATATGTTTGGCATCCCCCGAATCCTGCATATCAAATGTCTAACTCAACTTCTTTTTGACAATTGACAAGTCATAAGAGGACTTCCCAACAATGAACATATCATTGACATAAAGTATCAAGCATATCACATTGCCATCTGAGCGTCTCTTTATGTAGAGAGAATGATCCTCATTGCTTCGAGAATAACCTTGAGACTTCATAAAAGCATCAAACTTTTGGTACCATTGTCTAGGGGACCGTTTAAGTCCATACAAGCTCTTCTTGAGCTTACAAACTAGACTTTCCTTGCCAAGAGCTACATAACCCTCTCGTTGTTCCATATAGATCTCATTTGTAAGATCTCCATGGAGGAAAGCAATTTTCATATCCATTTGGACTAGCTCTAAGTCCTCCATTGCAACGAATCCAAGTAACATGAATAGGGTAGTCATCTTTCCCACTCGAGAGAAGATTTCCTCTAAATCAACACCATGTTGTTGCTTAAAACCCTTTGCAACAACTCATGCTTTATACTTTGGAGAAGCACTATCTTATGTGAATTTCAGCTTATATACCCATTTACATGGTAGAGCTTTCCTACCCTTTGGGAAAGGTACTAAATCTCAAGTACCATTCTTGTGAACAAAATCCAACTCACTCTTCATGGCACGCTCCCACTTGACATGATCCTCTGCTTGCATAGCCTCTTTGTAGCAAGCAGTCTCACCGGCATCTGTTCGCATTAAAAAATATAAACCTAGAACATATCTATCACGTGGATGTGAGACACGTGCACAAACGGGAACATTTGCTGACTGATCTGATCGGAAATTCTCTTGAACATCCCTATGTGCAGCATTTTTATGCATGCTAATTGGAGGACTCATATCCTCAAACACCACTCTTCTCACTTCAACCTCCTTAACGCGTTGTTTATGCATCTTAGACTCATTGAAAATGATATCACTACTTTTGATCATTGAAAGTGTTTCAAGATCCCATAGGCAATATCTAAATGTCCCTTCTCGACCATATCCGAAAAATGCATTTCTTTGACTTATGGTCCAACTTTTGTCTAAGATTCTTGGATATATGAACATATGCTTCACACCCAAAAACTCCAAGATGATCATAATATGGTGGATTCCCTGTCCATAACTCTTGTGCCACTTTTAGACCTTTGATAGTACTAGGTGAAAGGTTAATCACATGAACTGCAGTCAATGCTCCTTCTGCCCAAAAGTCTTGTGAAAGGTTTGCATGATGCAGCATAGACACTACTCTATCTTGAATAGTTCTATTCATCCTTTCAGCTACACCATTCTGTACTGGGGTATAAAGAGTTGTAAACTCTCTATGAATTCCTCTAGATTTGTGGAAAAGGGTGAATTCATGTGAGCTACACTCACCCCCATTATCTGAATGTAAAGCTTTGAGCTTAGTTCCTTTTTTAGTCTCAACTAAAGCAAGACATTTTTTGAAAGTAGGGAATACCTCATCCTTCGATTTGATAGGATATGCCCTAAATTTTCTAGTAGCATCATCTATGAAAGTGACAAAGTAAAGAGAACCACCTAAGGACCTTGTGGGCTTATGATCACACACATCTCTATGAATGAGATCTAAAGGCTGAATTGAAGACTCGTTTTGCATTCTATGCACATTTCTGGTTTGCTTTCCATATTGACAATGCTCACAAAATGAAAAATGAGAGAAAGATAACATAGTTAAGTAACTAGAATGAGAAGATTTTCCATTCCACTATGACATATATGACACAAACGACCATGCCAAATACAAGCCATAGGCTATTCAGTGACAGCCAACAAGTGTTCTTTCTATGATACAAATAAAGGATAAAGTGAGCCAACTTTGCTCCCTTTTGTAGTAACCATATTGCCCTTTGATATGCGAAAGGACTGAGCATAGAAGAACACCTTGTAACCAAGGTCATCAAGTTGACCAACTCACATCAAACTGTGTGATAACTGAGGTACATGGCATATATTATGCATAGTAAATTTTGAACCATCAATGAACTGCACAATCACGTCTCCAATCCCCACAACGTCACATTGGTAAGAGTCACCAAGTCCCATGGTACCAAGTGACTTTGTTGCATAATTAGAAAATAATTCTCTGTGTCGTGTCACATGGAAAGAAGCACCAGAATCTAGTAGCCATGTGTGGGAAAGAGAATCAGCCATAAGAGCCTTAGTTTGCATAGTACTATCAAGTGTCAACACATTAGCATCATCAAAAATAGCATTAATTTCTTCAATCTTCAGAGTCAAAGTGGATGGTGCAAGTAACTATTTAACATGCCCATCAACATTCTGTCCTTTACCTTTAGCATTCTTTAATGCATAACAATCTTTCTTCATGTGTCCTTTCTTATGAAAATAATGGCTTCAATATCCGTCTTCCTTGATTTACTTCTACTCATATTGGGTTGACCATTATTTTCCTTATTCTTGCGTCTATCATGTTGTTGATTCTTTCCTTGGTAAGAATCATGAACATTATATGCATCTCCACTCTGAGTGCCAACCATAGGTTTTCTATGAATCTCCTCACTCAAGAGTGCTCCACATATGTCATCATAGAACAGTTTACCACTAGGTGCACTATTGCCAACAACTGTGCAAAATGTATCCCATGATCATGGCAAGGTGCACAACAACAAGATTGCTTTCATTTCATTATCCATATCCATTTTTTGAGCCTATAACAGGGAGAATATAACATCAAACTCATTCTGTGTCCTTCATGCAAAGGTCATATAACTTTCTCATCAGATACACTTTATTTGATGCCGTCTCTTTTCCATATGTATTGCATAACTTCTTCCAAAGCACCTCTACACTTTCATAGTCTAATACTGTAAAGTAAACATTATATGCAAGGTGCAATCGGATGATAGACCTGGCTGTTTCATCGAACTCATCCCAATCATCTTCATCCATGTCAGCAGGCTTCTTTGAGATTCCATTTACTGGCTTCCATTGCCTCCTTTGAATCTGCACATCGTTAATATGATCCTTCCATAGGGCAAAGTTTGTGCCATCAAATTTTCAAATCTTAAAATGGTATTTTCCCTACAAGTTATAGCTCCTCCTCGGAACACTGGCACTAGACCCTGATCCACCAGATGTGCATAAGGCCTCTGATGCCATGATGGTAGACAAATGAATAGAATGATAATGGGGCTAGAAGAGTCCAAAGACCACTAAAGATCAAAGAAGGGCGGCCAAGTGTTAGATTCTAGGAGAGCATTTAGCAATCTTCCTAGAAAAATGAATTAATGAATAGTAATGACCAACGAGAAGGATTATGTGAGAATAAATGTGCGCACACCAATAATTGTATCAAGGAGTAAATCAACCACTATATAGTTGACAAAACCAGAAAGCTTGGAAAACTTTTGTCAGAGTATCCTCTGCAAAAAGCATATAACTAGTGTCAAAATCTCATAAAAATTGCAAGTATTAACATGTTTACCTGCATAATGAATCACTAACTCTAGTGCATATAATCAATTACCCAAAAGAAGCCAACTAGGCTTATCGAGCACCTATGAACAACTATCATACATCTCCTATGGTGAGGCTGGGTAAGTCTTCCACCTGCATCACCAAAGAGATCCCAACATTTGGGTGTCTCCCAGTTAAGAAAACCTCACTTTGACCCTCTTTATCAAAGATAAATGGCTTTATGCAAAAACGTAACCACCATATCAATGACCACATGGACATACATAAGTGGTATCCATAGAAGCATACATAGTGTATATGTGCTCAATATATGCAGAAAAATGATAGTCAAAGTTTGAATGCACAGCCCAAAAACTAGCCAACAACACCTGCAAGTGTGTGTGAACTCTGCTGTTTAGGTTCGAAAAACTTTCATAAATTTGGAGTGGTTGCTCCCACCACAATTGAGAAACCTTTTGAGAAACCTGTAGTTTTACGAGTGTGGTTGAAAAGAAGGCCCCAAAGGTGAATACTTGTTTTTGGAGAAGTACAAACAACACTCTTCTTGATGTTCTTGAACTTACGTGAAGAGACCTATGCACGAAAGTACTCCAAAATGGCTCCAAAAATCACTGAAAAGATGCTTCAAAAATAGTTTTTGAAAGCAAAGAATGAAGCTTTCATATACCAAAACATGTTCAAGGTAATCTTAAACTTAGCCTTTCCCATTCTTGAGACACCACAAGAGTGTAGCTAAGTGGCAAGAGATTGCCACGGTTAAGCGAGCTCCAGGGGTAAGAGTACTGGAATGGGTGACCTCCCAAGAAGTACCATGAACCTCTATCTTCCTTGATCGTTGAGGTCCTCCTTTGTCGCAACCAATGGCACCAATGGTGACTTTGGTGACTTGGATGACAAGGTATACCAAGGTCTTTGCCTTGGTTGCCGCCTTATTCATAAGCCTTGGGTGGGAAGGCGGGTGCTCGCTTTGCTTGCACAAAAGGAACAAAGCTTTTAAATTGAAATACTCTGATAATAATGGAGTATTTGATGGCGATGCACCATAGTGCACTCTCCTTCTCAAGAGCTCCACAAGGATATCCTTAGAGTAGAAAATCGAGCTCCAAAGCACTGTTAAACTAATGTTTAATCTGTTTATCAAATCTGGGTTCTTGGGATGGTTAGGGGTCTGTAAAACAGAGGCCCTGTTTGTATTTTCCCAATTCTACAAATTCAGTTATATGCTACTATACCAACTTAATGCTTCGAATCATTTATCCTTCAAGGCATATCTGTTCTGCACATTACAATGTTCCTCACCGCAATATGCCTAACGCACACTTCATCACTTTACCGAAATGTCGTTTAACTTAATACTTCATCAAACTTAATACATTACTGAACTTAATTACAGAGAGACAGAAACACTCAGAGTACATAGGATATCCGCAATGTGTGCTGCGCTCCACTTCAGGCATTCACCCAGACCACAGTTCAATGACGACATACCTTCTGTCTCACGTACGCTCCTTTTTTCATTAAACAAAAGGTTACAAATATTTGTGCTACGCCCTTCCGGTATGCATGTGACTTTTCAGAATTACATTCCGACAACTCACACTGGCATGCACGGTGGATGCAAACCCAAAAATAGTGAATACAAAGTTCAGGATTCATCTATAATGCCCTGTATGTACATGGAGCGGGCTAACTTAAAGGTACAGGCAATTTTTTGTTTCAAAGACTCTAACATATTCCGCAAAATGTCGGGTTCAATAATCTGTGCATCAGTTCTAACTGAACTGGCAGCGACTACTTGACTTACTAGGGACTCAGCCTTCTACAAAAATGCTTCTTGTAAGTAGAAATCGTTGGCAAGAGCAGCATCTCTGCGCAACATTTTTGCAATGTCAACATCGATTTTGGATAATATGTCAGCTTGAATGCCTAATTTTTTTTCCCTACATTCAAGTTCTTCATATTGAAATTGCATTGTCTTGTAAAAATCTTCTCTTTCCTTTCGAATTGCTTCAATCTCCTTCTTCAATTTAATGTTCTGGCCAATCTCTTCTTCCAACGAACGACTTTCGTGGAAAAGCTCTTTTGTAACCTGCTTTAGTTCTATCTCAGCGTTTATTACATTCGTAGCGAGCGTCTAAGAAGCTTCCTCTAATATACTAAGCTTATCCTTTCTTGCATGAAGTTCGTTGCCCAACACAGTCATGGCATCTTGCTTATCTGTAACTTCTTGCTTCAATCCCTTAATTTTTGCGTCTTGATTAGCAATAATAGAATCTTTTTCTATCAACTATTCTTGCAACCTCTGAATTTGCATTTGCAGGGTGTGAATATATGTTTTCACCTCAACGAGTTCTTCTTGGAGAGGCACTATATGATGTGCTTCCAGGATGTCTACTTTAGTTTGCAGCTCCTGACGAATAGTTTGTGTTGCCCTCTGCAATTGAAGGGGTAAGTGCTGGGATAACTGTATTAAAAACTGGCCCATGGATGCCAATTCGGTGAACATAACTGGGGTGGGAATAGAAGGTGTAGGATGCGATGGTTGGAAAGAAAGGAGGTGTGGAGACGAAGGTGGAGAGTAGTCGGGAGAAGAAGGAACTTTGGGCACGACCTCACGGATTGCAGCTAGAGGCGAGGAGGGAGAAGCAGTAGCAGCGGCAAGAGGTGTGATTGGAGGGGTGTTGAGCCCATCAAAGTCATATTGGTCAAAGTCAACTATAGTGAAAGTCAAACTAGTCAAAGTCAACAAAGTCAAGGTCAAAGTCAATTGATGCAAAGTCAAAGTGCTAAGGTGTAGGTGTCAAAGTGCACAGGTAGTGCACAATTAATTGTCCACAAAGGGTAAATTAGAGAAAGTGGGTTGCAGGTTGCCGAGGTATTTTCTCTAATTTCCCTAAGGTTCAAAGTGTTTTTAAAGTGTTTTGGAAGGTTCAGGTGAACCCTCTCTTATGTGCAAAAGTGAAGAGTTAAAAGGAAAATGTGAAGGTATGTGAAGCGACAACGTACGCAGAAGTGAAAGTATGGCCCCCCAATTAAAATTTTTGGTTTTAGTCTAAAGTCACTACAGGACAAAACAGGGAGTCGAAGTGAAAGTATGGCCCCCCAATTAAGATTTTTGGTTTTAGTCTAAAGTCACTACAGGACAAAACAAGGAGTGGTTCGCTGCCACTTGTGAAGACAATCTTGGGACATCAAAGTGAGCACCAAGATACTCTTGCAGTTAGGAGCGTATGTGAATCGACACACTCAAATCAAGGCAAGGACTATTCTTGGACCATCCTAAGTGTAAGCAAGAGAGAGCATAGTCTAAGTGGAGCAAGAGAGAGAAGTGCAAGAGACACACAGTGTGCGATGCAGAGGAGTGAAGTGCAAGGTGTGCATGAAGAGTGACCAAGGAAGTGTGCAGAGGAGTGCTAAGCTTGTCCCCCAAGGATCCCAAGGTCTTACTGAAGTGTGCGCGCGCCGACAGAAGGTATCCATCCCTCCCCCTTAGTGGAAGCTTGGTGCAAAGTGTGCACAAGAGAAGGCTTGTAGAAGGTGAAGGTTTGGTGCAGAGGAGGCTGGCGGCAACAAGTCCCTTGGGTATTTGGTATTTGTAATTGAGCTCTCTATGGGATTTTGCACAGAAGCATTAGTTGTATTGTGCTTCAACCTTGTATTTGTCTTACTGTAATCAATCGGTAGAGGCTTCCAGTGTGTATTTTCTCTTCTCGTCTTCCCCTTTTCTCCTACAAACACTCAAATCCCTTCTTGTCTAAGAATCCCCCAACAAAATTTGGCACGCCCGGTGGGACTCGAACCCACAATCCCTTGATTAGAAGTCAAATGCCTTATCCATTAGGCCACGGGTGCAAGTTGCGTTCAAAAACTTGATGATTCGCGGAATTCTGCAATTCACACTACGTATCACATTTCGCTGTGTTCTTCATCCTTGCAAGAGCCAAGATATCCGTTGTTGAGAGCCGTCCTTCATTCGCTCATTTTCTTCTTCTTATTTCGTAGTCCCTCCTCAGACCTTCCGTTGCACAACATCCGTATAGCTGACCCTCTCTTCTATTTTTTACATGGCCATCCTTTTCCCTATGGCACCCTCATGTTCCAGTCATTTCTACTTCGCTCTCGCAGATTCCATGATGCACTCCACCACGGCACCCGTTCCTTCTCTGTATATTCTACCCCGGTTTTGGCTTGGCTCTTTCATTTGCCTGGTACACAGCCCTTAGCATCCAGCCTGAGTCTTAACCACCCTACACATTCTATCGTCCATTCTCCCCATCCCCCTCCACCAGAGGCCGTCGTAGAGCCCACACCTCCTAGCACCCTTCCCTAGGCATCTACTCCCTTGGCAGCCTCCACTCCCACACCTACTAGGAGAGTCCATACAGGGTTGATGGATTCTTTTCTTGCCTCTATTCCTCCCTCGCCCATTCCACCACCCCCCTCGACCGGTGCCACTCAGCCTCTTCCATCCCCGGCCATATCCATTGAGTCTGCCTCCACCTCCCATCCTCATCACTCACCTCCTGCTTCTCCTACTTACCCCCAACCTACCCAGGCCCCCCCACCTACCTCACAGCCTTCCATTCCGGATAACCTCGACGATGATCCTCCTTTCCTAGGTCTCCTTCGTGATGCGATCCTTGTCGTGAGCGATGGAGCCGATGCTGCCCGTCTCTCCCTTGATTCCATCTCAACGACCGCTGCATTACATCAGTAGTATGCCCTGACTATAGAGCGCACTCGTGCTGCTGCAGCGGCACAGTGGCAGACATCGCGGGATGCGTTAAGGGCCTGTAGCAGGACAGAGACCAGCATCGAGATGAGGCTGATGCTGCGACTCGCGCTCTTTTGGAGATCCGACAGCGTGCTTCCTTAGGCATACGTGATAGTCCTATTGTGTCGACTGGTCTGCCGGGAGTGTGATCACCTGCGCCAGCTGGAAGGGTCCCCTTCTCCGGGGACGCAGCAGCTAGACCCTCATCACTAGTGTCTTTCCATTGCCTCTAGGCATTCACACCCCCTTGGGTTTTCACTAGCATCATTGGCCTGCCCTTGCCTCTTTTGTTGTTGAGGCTCAGCTAGTTCATAGGATGCATTTAGTTACTCTTTTGGTTCCCCTGCCATTCATTGGCTCCTCATGTATTTTCTACTAGGAGGCTATTTGCCATTCATTATCACTTCATGTACTTACCACCAAACAAAGGTTTCCTTGTATTTTCCTGCTATTCTATATGAGATTCCGGTTTTGTGTTATTTATGTGTTCCTTGTGCCTTCTAATGTTGCTTGCTGGTTATTTCGTTCATATGCATGTGTATTGGTAGGCCTACATATGGTTGTGAATTTCTTGATCTCCCACCCTCTTCCCCACACCGCCCTCCTACCCCCCTGCCCCCACCCCCCCACCAACACCCATCCCCCCACCTCTTTTGCAACCATCCACATACATCTCCCATTCTGGTACATCTACAACTCCCTTCATATCTTTCACATTCTGCCATGCAGTTCCTTAGCCTTCTCTGTCTCTCTTCCAAATTCAACCCTTCTTTCACCCTTCCTTCCTTCATTCTTCATTCCGCCCTAAATACATTACTAGTTACCCTCAGGTGTTTGTTCTTTGCTACTGCTACTCCTGTTGGACTTGGTGATGCTTAGGTCTTTTGAAGTTTTGCAGCTGCATACTCATGGTGTCCTCTATGCTTAGATTTTTGGCTATAGCTCTCCGAGACGGAGAGCACATTAGGTGGTGGGCAACTGTTGAGCCCATCAAAGTCATATTGGTCAAAGTCAATTGCAATCAAAGTCAAACTAATCAAAGTCAACAAAGTCAAGGTCAAAGTCAACTGGTGCAAAGTCAAAGTGCTAAGGTGCAGGTGTCAAAGTGCACAGGTAGTGCACAATTAATTGTCCACAAAGGGTAAATTGGAGAAAGTGGGTTGCAGGTTGCAGAGGTATTTTCTCTAATTTCCCTAAGGTTCAAAGTGTTTTTAAAGTGTTTTGGAAGGTTTAGGTGAACCCTCTCTTATGTGCAAAACTGAAGAGTTAAAAGGAAAATATGAAGGTATGTGAAGCGGCAGCGTATGCAGAAGTGAAAGTATGGCCCCCCAATTAAAATTTTTGGTTTTATTCTAAAGTCACTACACGACAAAACAGGGAGTCAAAGTGAAAGTATGGCCCCACAATTAAAATTTTTTGTTTTAGTCTAAAGTCACTACAGGACAAAACAGGGAGTTGTTGGCTGCCACTTGTGAAGACAATCTTGGGACATCAAAGTGAGCACCAAGATACTCTTGCAGTTAGGAGCGTACTTGAATCGACACACTCAAATCAAGGCAAGGACTATTCTTGGACCATCCTAAGTGTAAGCAAGAGAGAGCATAGTCTAAGTGGAGCAAGAGAGAGAAGTGCAAGAGACACACAGTGTGCAACGCAGAGAAGTGAAGTGCAAGGCGTGCATGAAGAGTGACGAAGGAAGTGTGCAAAGGAGTGCTAAGCTTGTCCCCCAAGGATCCCAAGGTCTTACTGAAGTGTGTGTGCACCGACAGAAGGTATCCATCCCTCCCCCTTAGTGGAAGCTTGGTGCAAAGTGTGCACAAGAGCAGGCTTGTAGAAGGTGGAGGTTTGGTGCAGAGGAGGCCAACAGCAACAAGTCCCTTGGGTATTTGGTATTTGTAATTGAGCACTCTGTGAGATTTTGCATAGAAGCATTGGTTGTATTGTGCTTCAACCTTGTATTTGTCTTACTGTAATCAATCGACAGAGGCTTCCAGTGTGTATTTTCTCTTTTGGTCTTCCCCTTTTCTCCTACAAACATTCAAATCCCTTCTTGTCTAAGAATCCCCCAACATGGGGGAAGAGGGAGAAGAAGGGTCTGAACGAGGACAATGCTTGTCTCGTTTTGAAGAAAAGAAGAAACAACGGCAATTTCGGTAACTGCCTCCTCAGCGCTTGGATGTGGCTTTGTCGTGCCTGCTTGATCATCTACTAATGGTGGGGATGATGGATGACAAACAATGATAGTGCAATCATCCACTGTATCCTTCATAACCGTATCATCCAGGTTTTGTACTTCATCCTGCTATGAAGTTTCAACCACATCTTCCATGTTGACATCGGTATCCTGTTGCTTAATAGGAGAAGATTGGGCAGATGCTACCTGTAATGATGTTGCGGTATCATGGAAGACTTCAACCTCTTGTACATCGGTTGATTCCTGCACTTGACTTTGGGATGGACTGATGCGTCTGCACTTGCGGTGGAAGAAGTGGAGAAGATCTTCATCATCATCGTCCTCCAGCATTTGTGTAGACTCCTCATGTAATAGAAGTGTAGGTAAAGGAGGAGGTTGTGCGGCATGAATTGTCGGGAGGAGGAACGTGATGAGGTGCGGCAAACGAGTCCTAGGGATCTCATTCTTGGCTAATTGCTTCTAAACGGCTTGGCATTCACAGTGAATGCACCGAAAAAGGAAAGAAGTGAAATTAATAGCCTCTCGTGCTACAGTATCAATCATGGAGTAAAATGGGCAAGAGATGCGGTAAGTGCATTTTTGGAGACTCAAGGTAGCGACTAGGAATTGAAGTACAGTGCGCTCTAGTTCTGGATCATATAAAATGGCAAAGTCGTTAGACGAGTGCCAGGGGAAGAGTTCTTCATTATCGAGATAGGATGGAGAGGTCCATCGACTAGACCCTCCTGAGGGAGACGGAATCCCTCAGCGACTGTGCTCAGTGTAACAACGACAGGGGGGGGGGGGGGGGGGGTTTCAAACATGCTAGCGGCCAGCATTGTTGTGTAGCAGGTGTAGCCGCAATGGCAGAGATTATCTGCGCACAGAATGGATGACACTCCACTGAATGCCAAGGCAATTCAGCGAAGGCCAGGAGACCTCGAGCACGCAGGAACTCGCTCACATCCAGAGCGAGACCAGCACGGAAGGTAATGATGTTCGCTAGAGATTCCATGGTGCAATCAAAACACACAAGAGCACAGGTAGTATAGGGGTCGCAAGCACACAAGGATGTAATAGCGAATAATAGCGTGAAGAACAGGATTAAGTAGAAACACTGGAAGAATCATAGGAAAAGAAACCTAATCATCACGCAGTGTTGGAAATATACAGTTATAATGGCGACATGCACACATTAACAAAATCGGAGACACAGAGGGCGGCTACTAATCATGGCTAGGTAAGAAAACTGAAGGATTACGGTCAATCGTCAATCGTAAAAAGGACAAGAACATCAAGGTAGAGCAATGAGAAAAAAGGAGTAAAAATACCATTCATGCATCATGAGGATGAAGGCGGTGGATAATAGGGACGAAGCTTCGATCCATTGATCGCCTTAGGAAGAAGGGTACCAGTTAAAGTGGATAACCGAAAAGTTGTTGGTCCCACTTGTTCGACAATACGGTAGAGACAGAACCAACGCAATCTAAACTTTCCGGTGGATCGCTTACATTTAGCATTATAAAAGAGCACTAATTGGTTGATGGTAAAGACGGGGGTTTTAAAGAAGCGATCGTGAGTTCTTGCTTGTCTGAGTTGAACTTCCTGCAGCACCAGAAAACTCTTAAGGTGTTGTTCATCCAGAGACCATAAAGCATCCAATCGGAAAGGGAATGATTCTTCCGGTAGTAATTTCTGCTCTAATGCCACTCGCAGACTAGGAACCACTAGTTCCATAGGCTCAATCGACTCCAAACCATATGCCAACTTGAAACGAGTTGTTCCAGTCGCCACTTTATATGTTGTATGGTAAGCCCATAATACGACATGTAGGAATTGGTCCCATCTCTCCGGGCAATCTAATACCAATTTCTTTACGATGTTCAAGAGAGATTTCTTTGTGCTCTCGACGAGGCCATTCGCTCGTGGGTAGTATGGGGAACTGAATTTATGGACAATCTGGAAGGTATGAGTAAGCATTTGCATTAATGTGTTTGCAAAGTGCATACATAGATCAGTCACAATCTCCAAAGGTAAACCATAGCGTGGAAAAATATCTTTCATCAAACATTTAGCGACCGCAATTGCTGTGGCTGACCATAGAGCCCAAGCTTCGGCCCACCTCGTCGCATAATCTGTGCACATAGGGATATATCTGTTACTGGTAAGTGTCGCTGGAGGTGTAATCAGTCCGATAAAGTCCAAACCCCATTTTTGAAAAGGTTGGAGAGGCAAAACGGGTTGGAGCAGAAAATAATGTCTGTGGAAAGGTTGACCCGAATGTTGGCACTCATCACATTGTCGCACATATTTAATCACATCACTGTACATAGTAGGCCACCATAAGCCACTCTACAAAATCTTTCGGTGGGTCAAGTCAACAGCAAAATGACCTCCAGCTGGGGTAGAATGAGCCATTGTGATTACTGAAGCAATTTCGTGTGGTGGAACACATCTTAGCAGCACTCCCGAGTGATCCATGTAATATAACTATCCTACAAGTAGCAAAAATTGTTGACTATACATGGCCAGTTTACGACGAGCAGCAAGAGAGGTCGTGCCGAGAGGACATCCACTAGTCAAGAAAAGCATCAAAGTGTCATAGTAGGAGGATTTTATTGGCAATTCTTGTTGATCATCTTGTACAGTCTCAGTTGCATAGATAGCGGGTGTGGTATCATCAACTCCTTCCGGAAGTTCACCAGAATCCAATCGATATAGAAAGTCAACAAGTGCGTGTGCAGACCATGGTCGATGTACTACTGAATAATCAAACTCTTGGAGCAACAATACCCATCTTGCTAACCTTCCTCCCAGATGCTGTTGGCGAACAAGGTACACCAAGGCTGCATGATCGACATGGAAGGTGAAGCAGCATCCCAGTAAATAATGCTGGAATTTCTTCATCAAATACACTAATCCGAGACATTCACGTTTGGTAAGTGAATAATTGCGCTCTACCGAAGCTAATCTACGACTCGCATAATACATTGGACGGAACCATTTTTCCATTTGCTGCATCAGCACGTTACCAATTGCAATGTCAGATGCATCCATAAAGACATGAAATGGTAGTTCCCAATTTGTTGCTTGTAAAATAGGTGCCTGCATTAACAGGGATTTCAACCAATCAAAAGAGAGCTGACATGCTTCAGTCCATTCAAACTGATGAGGAGTACTGATTATCCGTCGATTGAGTGGCGTGGCCACATGAGCAAGCCACCGCAAATGTCGTCCGTGCCACCGGATTTGTCCCAAGAAGCGCATCACTTCTTTGGGTGTCTTAAGAGCAGGTGCCTCCTGTACGGCCTTCACCTTATCAGGATCAACTTAGATCCCCTGTTTTGAGATAATGTGCCCTACCAACTTACCACAAGATACAGAGAATACAGATTTATTTGGGTTTAAGCACAAACGATATTCTCGACACTTTGAAAAATAGCACCGTAAATGGTACAGATGCACCGAAGTATCACCGGATAAGGAGAAGTCATCCAAGTAAACTCTTGTGGTTAGATAAGGAGATAAAAGTTCCTGCATATAGCGTTGAAACGTACTTGGAGCATTTCCTAGACCAAACCACATCACTGTACACGCATAAATGCCCCAATTTGTTATAAATGTTGTCTTTGGAATGTCCTGCTCTGTGATTCGTACTTGGTTATAACCACTATATCCATCCAAAAAGGAGTACATCTCGTGACTTGCCACATCATCTAACATTGTGTCCAAAAATGGTAGAGGGAATGGATCGGGTACTGTTGCTGCATTTAATTTTCGGTATTCCACACATATCCGTAACTGCATATTCTTCTTAGGGACTATGACAATGGGGGAAATCCACTCCGCATGCTCGATAGGGACAATAAACCCAACCTTCAGCAATCGATCCAATTCCACTTTGACCTAGGCCGCATAGTGAGGATTCATTCTATAGTTGGGTTGTTTAATAGGCCGAGCATCTGGTTTCAACATAACCCGATGCTGATCGATACACGGGTCCAACCCCTTCATATCCCAGTAATCCCATGCAAACACATCCGAGAATTCACGTAGTAACTGTAGTAAGTTATCTTGGAAGGTCTCTCATAGTCCCGCCTTAATCTTCACTGGCCGTGGATTAGTTTCATCACCTAAGTTGCAGGTAACCAATTGGTCTGCCGATACGTAGAACTGCCGGGGCATGGTCAAATCATCAACTGGCTGAAGCAATTGCTGGAGCGTCGTATTATCCAAGGTCTGTGTTGCACTTTGTTTAGGTGTTCCAGTCAGTGGTACGACCGTACAGGCTGTCGGACTCCAGTTATCTGCAACCATTTGTAAGTCCACAGTTCCGAGTGCCATCAGATCCTTGTTGGCTTTAAGAAAAGCTTCCTCTTCATCATCTGAAAGGCCATCCAACATGTGTACAGGTTTGGCTACATATGGACGTGCATGCAAGTCGCAAGGCTTCATGTTGTCCAGTGGAACGACATATTATCGGTGGTTATTCTTAAAAATCAATTCATGTGCTGACCAATCCTAAACTACCTTTGCTTGCTTTAACCATGGTCGTCCAAAGAGCAAGTTATAATCAAGGCGGGATTCAGGTAATTCCAGAAGAACAATGGTCATTTTAAAGAGAGCTCCTTGAAGAGTAATAGGAATATTTCGCACCAATCGAACCAGATGAACTCGGGATTGATCAGCCATTCAAACAAAAGATTGGACACGTTCGTCCATCCCATCCTTTGGCAAAGTGCTTTTGTGTCAATGTTTACACTGGAACCTCCATCAATTAATACTTGAGTGATTTTATGATTCTTATACCAGACCGTAATCAAGGGCACCATATGATCCACCGTTGGATCAATTTCAGGCTAGATTGTTGCTGTTGAAGGGGCACATGAAGGTCCTGGACTGACTTGCTATTGGAACTATTGGCACACGCTAGGGACCAAAGCCAACAGTTGTCCCAATGGTAGTGTAATTGATTCCTTGGATAAGACATCCCACACTGGATCATTTTTTGTTGTTTTCGGTACGGAGTCCGGTGGGGGTTCCGATATAGCGGTGGTCAGCTTCCTTCCTTTCGGTATTGCTTGCGGTATACGTTGTTGCATCACCGGAACTGGGTCAGGAAAAATAGTTTGTTCATAGGTCGCCCACTTGCTTCCTTTAGTAAACACCTTCTGCTGTTCACGAATTCCACGTTCAAAAATCTCCGCAACTAGTTGTAATTGCTTTCCCGAGCATGTTTGCACCATTGCCGTTTGAGTGTCGACTACTGAAATGTACACCATATTCGCCATCGGGTGTTGTCATTCCTTTTTCCTTTTATTGTACTCAGCTGCATCTTTACAGTACCTACGTATATGTCCAATTTCACCGTAAAAATGACATTTAGGTGGTGAAGGAGATGCACCTTCACGTGATGGACCCACATTCCACTGCGTTTGTCCAAAGTAAGTTGACCGTGCTCCTCTATAACCCTTGTATCCTTGGTAAGGAGTATTCCTCATTTGTGGTGGTACGTAATGACTGGCCGATTGCCCTTGTTCCTGAATGATAGCATTGATAGCCGCTCTACTCTATACCTTTGCGTTATAAGGGCAAGTCTCTGTAGCATGGTCCGCAATATGACAAATGGCACAATACATCTGATTCAAAGCGCAGGCGGAGCTGCTCTGTCCTATGTTTCTACATTTAGTACAGTAAATTTGTTTCGGCGGGTCTTGGTTTGAATGCTTGGATGCCTTCAACCACTATAGATCTTCAATGAATCCAGCCACTTTATTTTGTAACTGTAACGCCATAGCGATTATGGCATCCAAGGTCATTCCTCCCACACATCATATGATCATAATCTGTTTCAATTGGGGATTTAATCCATTTATGAACCACTGAGTGATGACGTCGTCTGGTATCCGTAAATGCGTCCGAAATAGAGTGGCATAGTCTCGCACATTCTGGTGTGGCTTCTGCCTGTTATTCTGCAGGTAATCAAAAATTTTTGCTGGTTTTTTCTTTAACCAAAATCATTGCAGAAATGCATCCTTCACATCATCATACTGTCAGAAATGATTCAAGTCATATTCGGTTAACGAGCGAGCAGCTTCATTAACTAAGGTTGACTGGAACACAATGGCTTTATAAGCAGGGTCTGCTGAGTAATTCAAAACTGCATAATTAATTTCAAATGTCCGCACATGCACGTCTGGATCATCTCCCGAAAAACCTCCAAATTTTGTGTATGTGACGCTGGCTAGCACCGGACGTGGTGGAACAATCTATTGTTGTTGCTTTTGTTGTTGCTTTTGTTGTTGTTGTTGTTGTTGTTGTTGTTGTTGCTACTGTTGTTTTTGTTGTTGTTGTTGTTGTTGTTGTTGTTGTTGTTGTGAACTACTCATGTTGCCTGAACTTTGGGGACAGATTTCTTGATGTTCCTGGACCGTATGGTCACTTTGCCAACTTTCCAATCCAAAAATGTCTCTGATCCGATTACTTAGCTCAAAATCTAACAGCCCTTTCTCAACCTTAGTGTCGAAATTGGCTAAACTTGCACCTAAAAATGGTGAATGCAGTAAATTCTTGCCGAACAATAGCGCACTATCACCGAAAATCACCGAATTGTCACCGGAGATCACTGAATTGTCACTGGACAATACCGAACTGTCACCGAATTATCACCAAGTAGTGCTGAACTGTCACCGGTCAGCACCGAAGTACAACCAGAAACTAGCGTACTATCTTCAGAATGCGGACTATCACCGGAACGCACCGGATTATCACCGCACTCTACTCAACTGCTTCTACACAACACCGAACTGCCACCGGCTTGCTGGACTGGACCCTTTGCCACTGAACTTGATTGTTCTTCGCTTCTACCACCAGAGGGTGTTCCTAACAAATTCGGAACTGCCCAGGGATGTGGATCACCTCGGTATTCGGGATATAATTCGCCAGAGCGTGTTACCGACATATACCAAAGGATTCTTTGTCGATCTTTAATCTTTTATCATATATCTTAAACTATATGCAAATACTCTAAATCCCTCGTAAAGTTTTTAAATCTATTGATATATGTATTTTTCTACCTATATGTATATATTTCTTCTTCATATAATCAATCAATTTTTATCAGTGTTGTAAATCACACAATCGCAATAGATTTTAGCTTGTAATCATACACACATATACACATACACATATTATTATGAAGTAAAAAATATTTTTGATTAGATAATCACAATAAGCTGATGGGCCCTGAATAACCACACACACACATATTATTATGAAGTAAAAATTAATTTTGATTAATCACACACACAGAATACACTGATGTGGTCTCAAATAATCTGATCAAATAATAAAGCTTTATCATAAAATTCCATAATTATTCACGAGTAATTGAATTTTCCAATAATGAATAATGCTAATGCAACGTAGGTTGTCACTCACCCATGCGTGGGTAGTGTTGAAACAATTGTGAATTGATGAAATGCTTTTTAGCTGATTTAAAAGATTTTCCCCATCAAATTTGACTTCTTGAAGATAGATAAAGTCTTTGTTAATGACCTCTTCCCAAACTCATTAGTCAATAATGGCTTCCTTGAAGGCATCACTCCAACCCCCAACATTGATGATAATCAATTTTTATTATTTTGGTCTTTCTTGATTGAATTTGTGTCCCTCTTTTTCTTGTTTTTATCATCTTCTCTTTTCTTTGAAATAGTAAGAGCTTATCAGGTGTTCTCATTGATGGATATCTTCCAAAGGAAAGCCATGAAGAGTTTATCTTTGAAAACATTAGCTTCCTTTGTAAATGAATGTGAAATCATGGATACAATGATCGAACTCCACTATCAAGATTGTCTTCTTTGTTGGCCAAGCTCCTTGGAAGTTTACCCTGTAGAATATTAGATTTCTTCATAAAAAAATTTGAAATTGTGAACCCAATGATCAAGCTCTCACTACCAAGATTGGATAGATATTTTGCATCAACAAATTCAGAGTGCATCAAAAGATCTATGTAATAAAGTAGGTCTATGTATGGCCAAAGATCTCGAGACTAGACTTAAGCATAAGTTCATGTGCTCTCTTTATCCACTAAGCCTAGTGGTTAAGTCTCAAGGTTCTGAAAGAGGAGATCTTGGGTTCAACCCCATGGGGGGAGAATTTCGCCCAACGAGATCTAGAGCAAGTTGACATGAGCTAACTTGAGAGCCAGTGAGACTCAACTCAAGTGGCGAGTACACCAACTACTAGTGAAGTCTAGTGGAACGTACTAAAGCATTGGTCGATATCACTCCAACTACTAGTAGATCTCTAGTGGAAGATATTAAAGGAGTGGAGGAGATTGCACATGAACTTGTAGACTCATCCCTATCAAAGGAAACATTGATTTTCAGGTCAACCTCAACAAGAAGTGGTGCCTGTTGTCGACGCGATTGCGGTGGGATATGAAGTTCATGGCGATTTGGCACCCTCTCATAGAAAACAAGAAGTCTGTCCTCTTATGGAGAATTCTTCATCAGGGAATCTCAACCAACCTAAAGACTATCAAAATTTGTGGGGCATCCCCGTGGAGCAAGCACTGTTGCCTGTCCATTGAAGATGTTGGTCACATCTTCTTTACTTGTCCCAACTCCAACAGGCTCTGGCAGATTGTCAAAAAGAAAATTAGACTTTAGAAGCATATAAGCTGGAAACAAGCTCTATTGGGGGAAGTGATCGGCTGCTCGGTGACTCTCTAGAATGCCATCAGAGGGGAGGTCCTCTAGAAGATATGGCGGGAAAGATGTGTTTATAACGGTGACTCTCGTAAAGAGTGGTCAATTGAGAAATCACTGCTCCTCCTCGGTAAAAGAATTGCCAACTTTAAGAAACCCCCTCCCCCCTTCATGCATCATAAAGTGCTCCTTCCGATCAACAACAAGCGTAAACCCAAGTGGACCCCACATGAGGGTGATGAGAGGGTGATTAACCTTCTTTGTAATTCCATCTAAGCTCTGTAAGATCTACCCCTGCTTCTATGGGACTTGGGGGGTCCCATGGGCACTACTTCCATTCACTAATACTTTTCTTTTCCTTTTATTTAATACAAGTCCGAGAGAGTAGGCTAAGGACGATCTTCCTTTATAATTAAAAAAAAAACATGTGGACTCTAGTTACATTTGTGGTCCCCATTGATGTGAGCACCTATATATACATGCATGAGGTTGGGAGGAGAGTCATCTCTCTAGCATGTTGTGGTCGTAATTTATCTGTCCCTTGCATTGGTATGAAAGCTTGAGGCAAAGTTCCATGTTGATCTTGGTAGCTTCATCACCTTCCTCATAAGCTCTTATGGAAATTTTATTAGTATATGATGTTCTCGATTACATGAGATTCTTCATGCCTTTCGATTATACAAAAGAAGCTTTTAATTTTCGGCAGACAAATATGTTCAACACTGCCGTGGTGCCTTTCCTTTGGCGTGTGCAATCTCATCCTTTGTTATCTTCCTTAATCATGATAAAGGATTATTCAACTCACATGTAGCCTAGAACACTACATATTATGGCGCACTCTTAAGGTGCAGCAATAGCAAAAATCAATCTCTTCTTCCCTGTGAGCAGAGCTAGGAATCGAGCATACGAACCTCATCAAGGTGCAGATATGCTGTGCTCCTGCATGAGACGAATACTCTTGTATTATTTTAACACAACTCTTAGAAGTCGCTTTTGGATTTTGCCAACACCATCACCCAAGACATGTAATAGTATTTAAAGCTCAAAGCTTCTTTGTAGTACTACAGATGATTGGTACCACAGCGTGGAAGGAAATATGAGTTTTCTACTTCGATTCGGCATTAGAGACACTTTGTGCTTGCTCTAACCATGACATGAGTGAGTTATCTAATGTTGTTCAATGAGAAGCCCGATTCTCAAAGAGAGAAAGAAAGTAGAAGAGACACAAATTTCATGGGGTTCGGACATGAGTAAAGAGAAGAGAAGCATCACAATAGAAATTGGAGAGGTGGAAAACATATATCCAAGGCACATAATAGAACGGAAGTGACCTTTGCACGTCATCAAGTGAAGAGCATTGGACTTCACCAAGTTCTGAAGCAACGGTCTTCAAGGAGGAGTATGTGGCTTTTCTCATGGACCGAAGCATGGAGAATGGCTCTTCCCAACGATCAATGGAAAGATGTAGCTTGATCTAGAGATAAGTATTTTCCAAGTTAATGTTTGATTTCAATACTTGTTTTTCTCTTTTCTTTGAAGTAGAGTGCATTTTATTGTCATTGAAGCATGGAAGCAATCTTCATTTTTTATAATATTAGATGTGAATTAATGAAAGCTATATGGGAGAGGATAGACATATTGAAAAACTTATCAAACACAAGCATGCATCTATGAATCATCACATGGAAATGAAAGAATGTTGGTGCATTTTTCCTCCTAAAGAATGTTTTATGTACAACATAAGCTTCTCTTTTGCTTAAAAAATATATTTGATGCACTCAAGTTTGTGCACATGCATGGTTATATCTTTTTGAAATGTAGCAAGTAGAATGTTTATGCATGGATTCATCGATGCATGCATAGCAAGCTCAAGAACTACTTGAAGTAAAGTTAGGGCACAAAAAGGGACAAAATTATTAAACCTAACTATACAGGTTAAAGAAAAATAGACGTCTTCAAGGTATAGATGTTTATTCAAGTTCTAGAAAATAACTTTTTGGCATTCTAAAGTCTAGAAAAGGGTGGGATGCCTAACTCTAAAGGTGGTTGTAGTAGTAGCATGCCCAAGTTTTAGCTCGTATGAGGAGTAAATTATTGGCTTTCCATTCTTCTTCATTAAATTTTGTTCTCCAAGGCATGAATCAAACTAGCCTCTGATATCTATGCTTGACATGCCAGTATGCATGCACTAATTTAGGTTGAAAAAGTATATCTTTTGGACATTATATTTTTAAAGCTCAATCATTAAGGTCTTTTAAGATGTTGGTAAGCGATCACTCCTAGGAAGGAATGCTAATGATTCTTGAGTGATAAAGAAGATGATGAAATGTTCATATTACAATTATTAAAATTGGTTCAATCATCAAAAGATGCTTGTACTTTAAAGTATGCAATCAAATTGGGTTGTCAAATTATGTTTGAAGTACTCTAGTAACATCAAATGATTGAACAATGATAATAGTTTTTTCAAACTCAAGAAAACAATGTTTATCAAATACAAATGAAAGCTCAAGTTAAACTTTCATCAAGACATGGGAAAACATGTTCTAAGTTGATCCTTTAATTTGATATTAAGGAAAAGAACACAATTGAAGCAATAAAGCTTTAGAATATTATCTGAAACTCTAGAATTTCTTTCAAATATCCTTCCAGTAGTGCAAAAGATTCCAAGACGAGTTTTTTTCTCATGTTGTTGATTCCTTAGAAAGAATCTTAAGTATTGGAAGAATAAACTGCTCCCTAGTAGTGTGCACAAAATTCTTCAAGCTCATTAGGCAACAAGTAGTTTCTAAGAAGTCCCAAACCAATGGTAGTGGTAATTTAGTCCAATGATTGGTATAAGCTAAAGGTGTATCAATATTGATAAGATTCTAAGTATTGGAATCCAGATAACCTTGAGAGATCTTAATGCTAAAGACTAGGTCTTTATCATCAAGATCGCTGATCAACAAGACTTGATCAAGCTTGGCAAGGTTTGACCAAGAACTTGCAATTGGAACTACTGTGAAGTTTGCCCAAGTATTGTCAATCAAAGTCATTTTTGAAATGTTTCACTCAAGTTTCATTTTTCTAATGAAAAGTGTGAAATGGCTAAGCTATTCCAAGTCTGAATAGAGTAAAAGCTCCAAGTATGTAGTCTGTAACTATGATAGTGATAGCTAAGTATGTGGAAGGTACAATGTAAAGTTTACCTATTCTTAAAGGGATTTTGATAAAATCCAAAAAGCATGAGCCATCTAGAGGCTTAGACTTAAGCGATAGAGAGATTCCTCAAAAAATCCTTGAGGTAGCTACTTAAAGATTTAGTTAGAAAGGAATCTAAAGAAAAGAAGTAAATAGCTCTTGTTGCTACAAATTGGTCAAGTATAACCAATTGGAATTGAATATAAAAAAAAATCAAGAACTTGGAATTATAAATGGTTTTTCTTTTGAGAACCCTAGATGAGAAGGATGGATGTTCCATTCAAAGGTCTTCAAATTTCCAAGGTAAAAACACGAGATGATGAGACGATCTTGGGAAGGAATCAAAACCTAGAAAATGTAGCTAGAGGTAATGCCTAAAACTTAAAAAGTTCTTTTAAAGAATTGAAGTGAGAATTTACTCTATCAAAAAATGTTTAGAATTTAAGATAAGTATCACTCACACATCAATATGAATATAAAATAGGGTGGTATGGGATACTAGCATTTATACTCGGATTGATGTAGGAAAGATGGTATGGGACATCATACTCTAGGATGATAATTATCTTTTAGTCCTAGAATGAATCTTGAAGTTATATTTGATCCTCGACGGAATTGAAACTTCAAAGGAGAAGTTTAAATTCAAGGAGGATAAAACTATGATCTCAAGATACTTCAAGATCAAGTACATAAGAAGATACGAATTAAGTAACTTCCAAAATCTTTTTTTTTCAAATAAGAGAAAGGCTTGTTCTTATTGAATGATGAAACACTTCAAGATAAAGTGTTGCTGATTTAGAAATATCAAACAAATCTTGAAGAAGTTGGATTTTGACATTGAAATGATCCTTTCAACTAAGGAATAGATTGACTAAGTGAAACTCAGTTTTTTGAATCTAAGTAATGCACAAGAATTGCATTCCAAGTAAGAAATCATAAAAAGTGAATATAGGCATGGACCTAGTCTCAATTGAAGCATTATTTGAGTAAAAACTCATCAATAGAACCTCACTGGCTTGACACATTGATGTTGGATACTACACTAGTATCTTGTGGTTGGATGATGTTTTAGATTTGCTTTGAATCTTTTTGAGAATCAACTTTATTTCTCTTAAAGATAGAAAAAATGCTTCAATACCTTATTGAAGCAGATCTTTGAGTAGTTAAAGTCTTGAGGCATCTAGAAATTGACTCCTTGCAAGTTTACGTATCTTCAAAGTTTGAATTGGTTGTACATAGTTTTAGTTCTTTCTTTTTGCTTTGCAAATATTTTGGATTTGACTCAGATATCGTATTTGTTTTTTTCAGAGAAGTTTAGGGTTATCCAGTTAGAATGAGGATAACTAAATTAAACATCCGAGGTAGATGTTTTGTACAAGAAACTTTTCAATTTTTGAAAGATGACAAGTGTAAGTTGAATTATTCATTTGAGTTTGGTTCAAGTTATATAGCATAAATTACTTTCTAGGGTTTGATCCACTCTAGAAAAGAGAAGTTAGGAATTACTCATCAGATTGACAATTCCCAAGAACATTTAGCTAAAGTCTTTAAGAAACGTATCCTCAGTTGGACAATTTTCATTTTTGATTTGAGTTGGTCATGTTAAGGTATGGTTGAACCAAAGTAAATGGAAAAAATTTTCCTATAAACCTCAAGTTTTCCAAATTAAATTCAAGTGAATCAAGAGTTATCTAAGTCTTGCAAGGGATAAGAATCATGCCTTAGTTACTAAGTCCATGCACCAGTTAAGCCCAAAAATGGACTAGTAACTAGAATCCACCCATTTTGCATGTTTGTGCCTAGATCGCACATCAATAAACAAGTGAATTGGACAGGGATGTTTTTAGATCCACCTTTATTGTTCATTCACTACTTTTTCATTTGATTATTTTATCAAAGTGCAAAGCAAAATGGTGTTTTGAATCATTTGAGCGGGTACCACCATAGAGATGAAACATGTTCTTCTAGTTTTTAGAACATGAGGCTCGTGGGTTTCCTAGAGTTACTATATATAGATTTCCTTTTGAAGACAAAAATATTTCCCAAGGGGAAAAGAAAGTAACAAAGTAAGTCTATGATCTAATTGCCTGGCCAATTCAGATAGATCTAAAACTAGACATCGTTTGGTCACTTGTGTGCATGGCCAGAGATCTCGAGACTAGACTTCAACATAATTCCATGTGCTCTCTTAAACAAGTAATCCACTTAGCCTAGTGGTTAAGTCTCAAGGTTGTGAAAGAGGAGGTCTTAGCTTCAACCTCCATGGAGAGCATGGGGAGAGCCTTTTGCCCAAGGAGCTTTGGAGCCTTCTAACTCAAGTTAACATAAGCTAACTTGAGTACAGTGAGCCTTAACTCAAGTGGCAAGTACACCAACTACTAGTGGAATCTATTGGAAGGTAGTAAACTAGTGGTCAACATCACTCCAACCACTATTAGACTATAGTGGAATATATTAAAGGAGTGGAGGAGATTGCACATGCACTTCTGGACTCTAGTTACATTTGTGGTCCTTGTTGATTAGAGCAGCTATATATATAGGCATAAGGCTGGGAGGAGAGTCATCTCTCTAGCATGCAATGGTCATAAATTTTCATTCTCTTGCAATGTATGCGCACAAAATTTGTTTTTTCCTTTAGTAAAAATTAAAAAGAGGCGTGAAAATTAATTTTAAGTAGTCAATAATTCAAGTGAGATAAGATAAACACTTAAAGTATTTTTATATATATTGATAATGAAAAGTGATATGAGGTTATCATCTACACTTGTAACATGAGTTTAACAACTCCCTTTCATATATTATGAAAGAAATATATCCTATATGTATATCCCTAAGCTTATATAAAACAAGATATGGGATATAAAGATTAGAGATAGAAGTTATATGACATAGAGAACTCTAAAGAGCTTAGAAATAAACTCCAACAGTTCAAAGTAATTCTTACTCGAAAATAGATAATGAATATTTCCATACTAAGAATAAAATGTAATAAGTGTCATTCCCCTAAGGATATAATACATTAGTTAAGTATTAAATATACTTAAAGTAAGAAATAAAAGCTGAAGAATTTTTTTGAAAAATCAATAACTAGAAAAAGTAAAAAGCCACATTAGCAATATTAATTAGAAATAACAATTTCTTCTTTTTGGAGTTTTCCATCAAAGCTTGAGTTCGGTTAAAATTTGGAAGTCTTTATCTCTTAAAAGAGATATTAATCTACGTTTTTCCAAACTCTTAAGTTGTAAACCCCTAAAGAGAGCTAACTCTTTGAATGACTTGGAACTAAAGCTCTAATGAATATGGAAAAACTTTAAAAGTTAATAGGTGGATTTCACCCATTCACAATTGCTTTGGAGTACGCATCAAATCTAGACTCTAGATTCCTTGCCATTGGATATGATCCTCTATGGTGATTTTAACATGTTTTCTATCTAAGAGGTGGAAGCAAAGAGGCTCAAGTTAATGGTGGGTTAGAAAAAGGCTCTTGGGACCAACTTAAGCTTCATGATGAGTTTGTAGAGGTCAAGAAATCTCAATGATTTTCTTAGTCAAACCTCCATTTATGTGCTGATTTGCACAAAGATAGATTGGACAAAGATTGTCTCCCAAAACATTATGGAGAGATTGGGACATCCCTCCCTCATCGAATGCTTGGACTTCATGGTGTCAAATAACTACCCAATCGTTCTAAACTTGAAACCATATCTTAGGTATAGAAAAGCTCCTTGGCTCCATGCCAATCTTATGACCTTCGTCCTCCCCTTGATTCAACTAGAAATCCTCAATGCATGGAATTATGCCTTTAGTACCAACCCCTCTTTGGGTAAGAGTTGGAAGATAGATATTAAACTGATCGATATAATTTCGTGGACTTAGAAGGAAATCCATAACATCCAAAGGTTAAGAAGGGGGAATCTTTATAGAAGGCTCTATCATCTTGAAAATGAAGCCAAAAAGGAAACCCTCACCTTCAAATTGGCCTTAGAAAGGTCATGATGCTTAGATGTGAAGAGGAAATTAGTAGGAAGAAGCTTCATATATAGTTTAAAGATTCTTGGGCTCGCAAAGTTGACAAGCTAACAAAATAGATGCGCAGACTCCTGAAAACGAAATTGATTAACTAGGAGATTTATCACATGATTGATAACAATGGTATCGAATGTGCTAGGAATGAAGATAATTGTATGCTAATTTCAAAACACTTCACCAAAGACCTTGGGATTTTTACTCCGCTTACTTCCCATATGAGGGATTGCATGGCTTCATCTTGCATGTCTGAAATAAAAAGATTTGCAAGTATGAACTCTCTTCATACTCCCTTGACTAACTGGTAAATCATTGAAGCGATTGATTCTCTATCGAGAGGTAAAAGTCGGGGGCTTGATGGTATCACCAATGAGTTCTTCAAGGCATTCAAGAACGAGTTGGTGGTTCCTCTTTGTTTATTTTGGTGTGAGGCTATGAGATTTGGTGCTTTATCGGGTCGCTTGAACAAAGGTGTGATTGAGATCATACACAAGAAAGAATAAAAGCAGTATTGATAATTTGCATTATATTGTTGGTGCAATTCACAAGCCTACACAACTGGCTTGAAGGATACCTTGAAGTCCATACACTAGTATGGAGAAGCATAGGAACAAATGCTAGTGGTTAATTACCACTTTACCTTTTTGTAAAAGTCACATTTGACTTGGAATCTTTGTAAACACCTACCAAAAGGAATTCGTGGAAAAGTTAGCTTTGATTGATGGAATATATCCTAGGATGTAGGAGCATGATTATAGGGAGCCAAAAGTTTGAATTCAAATTCAAACTTTTAACTCAACTACTATAAAAGTGATTATCAAAAAGTCGCGCGTAAGACTCATCATTCTCCGAGCTCATCATTGTCAATTCTGAGTGTGTGTGTGTGTGTGTGTGTGAGGCCTATACTCTAGCCCACACCTTTCTACACCATTAGGCAATGATCTTCATGCCTATGGCATTGTACACAAGTGTTCATTAATACATATATCTACATTACTCATTTCTGAGTTCTCTGTTACATTGTCTGAAAGTCTATCCACTTGTGGAGAGCATATCTCACTCATTTCTCCACCAAATGCAAAGCTCTATAAGTTGTTGGAACCAGCTCATAGTTATCTACATACTCTCAAAATGTGAAGAAATTCTATTCAGCCATTTCAGACAAAATCTTGTCAAGGTGATCACTGGTCAAAGTCTGCAACAGTCCTAAAATATCGGGGGTAAAGGTTTACTTGCTAAATTGATTTCTCTGAGCATAGTTAATATTTTTAAATCATTCCACTTGAAATAGTTAGCTTGCTAAGATAATTAAATACCCCTAAGAGGAATGTTTCCAATTCCTACTGTGCTGCTCATACTGAGCAAAAGATACAACAGGTGTCAAGTAAAAAATAGAAGGTTTTCTTGAAAGCTTGAAGTTCAAAGTTGTCTATTTTGATTCTATCTTTTCATACATCATCTCCAAAGTACATAGGCCATTTTATGGTGTCATTGGAAAGCTAAGAAGGCCTACTTACCAACTCTGAAGCATCAAAGGGTTGGTACAAAGCAGGATTTGGCAGTACCTACTCATTCTCTTGGAGTGTCCATCCATCATTCACAACAGTGGTATCAGAGCAAGTTAAGGTAAAATGGGAGATGGTTTTCCTTCATTTATTGATAAATTGGACAAGAACAATTATGAGGCATGGTCTCTAAGGATGAAGACATACCTACAAGGAAGGAGTCTTTATGGATACATCTCAGGAGATGAGGAATTGCCCTCATTCAAAACCAGAGGACCACCAACAAAGGAAGAACATGAAAAGCTCAACACATGGTGTGCCAAGGATGCATTAGCAAGGTCTTACTTACTCAAATCCATCTATGATTTTCTTTTGCCACATATTAGAAACTGTAAGACATCCCAAGAGACTTGGGAAACCTTGTCATCCTATTTTTCTTCCAACACAAGGGCCAGAAAAAATCAATTATGGATTGAATTTACTACACTAAGGAAGCAACCTAAGCAGGCTATTTCAGAGTTTGTGACTAAGATTAAAGATGTAGCAGATCAAGTAGCAAGCATACGAGAAGAGATTGAGGAAGAGCAGATAGTAAGGCAAGCGATGAATGGGATCAAAGCTGATGACAAATGGGAAAGCTTCACCACTGCCATGGACCTTTACATGGACATGCAAATTCCAGATCTTACAACTCTCATGGGGCAATTGTTTACTCATGAAGCCAAGCTCAACAAGAATGGAGACACATCCAAAGGTAATAGCTCTTCTGCCCTATACACTGATAAAAGTAAATCTAAAGATAAAGGCAAGAACAAGAAGATAGAGGATGAGGCACTGCCTCCCAATCCAACTTATATGCAAGGAGAGGTAGATCATCAAGAGGAAGGGGCAAAGAGGTAAGCAAGGTAGGGGGAGATCCTATAACTCCGCACCATGTAACATTTGTGGCTTATCAAATCATACTATAGATGAGTGTTTCAGGAACTACAAGAATCAGAGAGCAAGAGGATATCAAAGAGGTGGATACTCATAGTCAAGAGGCAGATTCAACCATCATCAAGGATACAACAACAACAACTACAATAACAACTACAACAACAATTACAATGGGAACTACCAAGGAAGATTCAAAACCAGAAAGGACTACAACAACTATACAAAAGAGAAAGATGACTCTCTTCTGATCATGAACATGACTTCAAAACTAGGTATAAATGATGACACCTATTCTACATTGACTCAGGATGCTCAAATCATGTAGCTAGCAATGTAGCTCTACTCTTTGACCTTGAAGAACCAAGAGGTAAGCATCAAGTACAAACAAGTGATGACACCAAGCACTCAGTAGCTAAAGTTGGAAAATGGTAAGACTTGTGATGGAAATCAGAACTTGTTGAGTAGGGTACTATATGTACCAACCATTACCAAAAACTTGATGAGTGTTGGACAGATTGTGGAGAAAGGTTTGCAGGTTAGATTCAACCAATTTGGAGCATTTGTGGAAGATCCCAAGCAGGGATTCAAGAGAATAGCAAAATCAGGTAGACTTTTCACTTTTGAGCTAGAAGACACAAAGAATATTGCACTCTACAGTTATAAAGATCAAACACTTTCAGAGCTTGAGATTTGGCATAAAAGATTAGGGCACGTAGGAGAAAGAACATTGAAACAGATATGCAGGGATCAATGTGTAATTGGAATACCCAATATTTCCAAACAACACATTATATATAAATGTGGTGCTTGTCAATTTGGGAAGTCTCACAGGTTACCCTTCTCAAGGAAAGGCTACATGCATGAGGACTACCTAGAACTTGTTCACACAGATGTATGGGGACCAAGCAAAGACCCCTCAATCTCAGGATCAAGGTACTATGTATCTTTTATTGATGACTATAGAAGGTGGATTGTATTGTACTTCATGAAGCACAAGGATGAAATGTTTAATTGCTTTAAAAAATATCTTGCACTTGTTGAGAATCAGACAGGGAAGAATCTAAAGAGGCTAAGGTCAGATGGAGGAGATGAGTACTTCTCCAATGAGTTTGAAGACTTCTTGCAGGACAGAGGAATCAAGAGAGAAATCACCACAAGGTATACTTCTGAACAGAATGGGGTAGCTGAAAGAAGAAATAGGTTGATTGTTGAAACAGCTAGGTCTATGTTGAATGAAAAAAAATTACCTAACTACTTATGGGCAGAGAGTGTTTCTACTGCCACCTACCTCATAAACAGGTTACCATCTAAGTCCCTTGATGGGATGACTCCTTATGAAGCATGGCATGGGAAGAGACCCTCACTTGATCATTGCAGGATATTTGGATGTGTAGCATATGTACACATTCCTTCTCAGATAAGAGGTAAGCTAGACCCTAAGGCTGAGAAGTGCATCTTTATTGGATATGATCTAAATCAGAAAGGGTACAGATTTTACAACCCTTCCAATAAGGGATTTATGGTTAGTAGAGATGTTGTCTTTGATGAAAATGATTCTTGGTATGAGAATGAATGCAGGAAGTTTAAACTACCTTATGACTTGGAGGAGGAGTTTCCAAGTCTTGCTAAGGAGGAAGCTACTCAGAATGAAGACTCCAATTCAGATGATGAAGACAATCTTGAAGAGTTCAAGGCATGGAAGTCCAAAGGCAAATTCAACATGAAGAAACTTGAAGACATACCTGAATATTCAAACCAATCAATCAGAAGATCACAAAGGGAGAGCAAAAAACCTATCAGATATGGGTATGATACATCTCTTGTTACTAAACACTCTGTTTATCTTGCCAAAGACTTGTCTATTGAAGAACCAGGATCATATGAAGAAGCAAAGACCAAGATAGAATGGAAGGAAGCTATGGATGAGGAGATTGAAGCACTCAAAGAAAGTGACACATGGGAACTAGTACCAAAGAAAGACTCCATGAAGGTATTTGGATCCAGATGGATCTATAAAATCAAAAGAAATTCTGATGGGTCAATAAGCGGGTATAAAGCCAGATTGGTGGCCAAGGGTTTTGCACAAATGCAAGGCATTGACTATGAAGAAACATTCTCAGCTGTGGCCAAGATGCCAACCATCAGGGTGTTGGTGAGTGTGGCTGCATCAAAAAATTGGAACATGTACCAATTGGATGTAAAAAATGCTTTCTTGAATGGATGGATTTCAGAGGATGTATATATTTCACAACCTCTTGGCTATGAGGATCCAAACAAGGTAACATATGTGTGCAAATTGAATAAAGCTCTTTATGGATTAAAGCAGGCACCTAGGGCATGGAATCAGAGATTAATCACATACCTCCAAGACCAAGGTTTTGTCATGAGCAAGGCAGACACCTCTATTCATAAAGAGGAGTAATTTAGAGGTAATATACCTATGTGTATATGTTGATGATATCATACTTATAGGTAATGATGTCAATGGAATCAGACAAATCAAGAACCAGATGATGAAGGAGTTCAAGATCAATGATCTTGGTCTACTAAAGTATTTTCTTGCACTTGAGTTAGTCTGTACTAACTATGGAATCTATATTACTCAGAAAAAGTACATACAGGATATGTTGAAGAAGTTTCATTTGCAGGATGCCAAAGTTGCAAGTACTCCAATGGAGGTAAACCTAAAACTAAGTGCTCATGAAGGTGATGAAATTGATAACATTACAAGTTATCAAAGCATGGTGGGTAGCCTGAACTATCCTACCTTAACAAGGATAGATATTGCATATGGAGTTAGTGTGCTAAGTCAGTTTCTGCACAGCCTAGAGCACCTCACTTGGAGGCTGCCAAAAGGATATTAAAGTATCTCAAGGGTACACAACATCATGGTTTGTATTTCCCTTACACTTCAGGTTTGGATATTAAGATCTATTCAGATGCTGATTGGGCTGGATGCAAGGATGATAGGAAAAGCACTTCTGGATACATTTCATTTGCAGGTGATAAACCAATATCATGGTCTTCAAAGAAGCAACCTATTGTTGCTTTATCCTCTACAGAGGCAGAGTATAGGGGATTGGAAAATGCCACTCAAGAAGCTACATGGATCAAGCTATTGTATACAGAATTGGGTCTGTATACTAGCTCACCTTTGATCTTTGGAGATAATACAAGCTCACTTCACCTTGTAGCTAATCCTATCTATCTACTAGGAACAAGCATATAGAGGTCCATTACCACTATGTGAATGAGAAGCTATTAAGCAAGGACATTCAACTCACTTATGTATCAACCAACATGCAGTGTGCAGATTTGTTAACTAAAGCCTTGGATGGAACCAATCTTTGCAGGTTCAAATAAATGATTGGATTGCAGGATATACATGAAGATTGAAGAATGAAGACCAAGCCAAAATGTTTGTCTTGAAGGGGAGTTTTTGGTGCAATTCACAAGCCTACACATTTGGCTTGAAGGATACCTTGAAGTCCATACACATATGGAGAAGCATAGGAACAAATGCTAGTGGTTAATTACCACTTTACCTTTTTGTAAAAGTCACATTTGACTTGGAATCTTTGTAAACATCTACCAAAAGGAATTCATGGAAAAGTTAGCTTTGATTGATGGAATATATCCTAGGATGTAGGAGCATGATTATAGGGAGCCAAAAGTTTGAATTCAAATTCAAACTTTTAACTCAACTACTATAAAAGTGATTATCAAAAAGTCGCGCGTAACACTCATCATTTTCCGAGCTCATCATTGTCAATTTTGAGTGTGTGTGAGGCCTATACTCTAGCCCACACTTTTCTACACCATTAGGCAATGATCTTCATGCCTATGGCATTGTACACAAGTGTTCATTAATACATATATCTACATTACTCATTTCTAAGTTGTCTGTTACATTTTCTGAAAGTCTGTCAACTTGTGGAGAGCATATCTCACTCATTTCGCCACCAAATTCAAAGCTCTATAGCTTGTTGGAACCAGCTCAAAGTTATTTACATACTGAAAAAATTTGAAGGAATTCTATTTAGAGAAAAGCTCGTCGAGGTGATCACTGGTCAAAGTTTGCAACAATCCTAAAATATCGGGGGTAAAGGTTTACTTGCTAAATTGATTTCTTTGAGCATAGTTAATCTTTTTAAATCATTTCACTCGGAATAGTTAGCTTGCTAAGCTAATTAAATACCTCTAAGAGGAAGTTTTCCAATTCCTACTATGCTGGTCATACTGAGCACAAAGATACAGCAGGTGTCAAGTAAAAAATAGAAGGTTTTCTTGAAAGCTTGAAGTTCAAAGTTGTCTGTTTTGATTCTATCTTTTCATACATCATCTCCAAAGTACATAGGCCATTTCATGGTGTCATTGGAAAGCTAAGAAGGCCTACTTAGCAGCTCTAAAGCATTAAAGGGCTGGTACAAAGCAGGATTTGGTAGTACCTACTCATTCTCTTGGAGTGTCCATCCATCATTCCCAACATATATTACCATGCTTCAAATGGTATATAAGGTTTTTGCCAAGATCTTGACCAACCGGATTGCACGATTTCTCCACCCATGAATCAATGAAGATTAAAAAAGGTTTCATTAAGGGTAGATCCATTCTCCAAGCCATTACGGACATTTGGGAAGGAATTGTCTATGTAGAGGAGACTTCAAAAAATGTGATCTTCCTCAAAACCAACTTTGAAAAAGCATATGAGAGACTAGTATTTTATTATGCAATCCCTAAATGATATCGGTTTTGACCCTATATTTATGAAGATGATCTCCACGCTTTTGGGAAATCCCATTACTTTGATCTACTCTAACGAAAAGCTCTCCTAGATTATCTACCTAAAATGTGCTATCGAACAAGGCTGCCCACTCACTCCATTGCTCTTTGCTATCACCATTGATGGTCTTAGCTCCCTAGTTAACCGTCATGTGAAACAGGGTCTTATTTATTGCATTTCTCTCCCTCGAAGCTAGGACCCATTGTTTCTTAGGCTCCTTTTTTATGAAAACAATGTGCTTTTATAAAGTTAATTTGGGAGCATCTCAACATTTTGGAGCTTCCTTGAGAAATTTTGTGAACCTCCATGTTTCGAATAAGCCACTCGAAGAACACTTCAAGTTTTTTTCTTACGTCACCCCCATAGTTTCTTCTTGATTCAAGGTTGCCAAGAGCTTCTTAGTAGTCAAGTTGTAGATTGTTGGGAATCCCAATAGGGTTTGGTGTCTCATTGGGTTCATGTTAGGATTGGATCATTGCTAAGCTCAAAAACAAGCTTTGTTACTAGAAGCATATGTAACTTAATGTGTTTGGGCGTGCAATGAGGATTAATACATCACTTATCTCTTCTATTATCTTTTTTTTATCTTGCTAGAGGCCTAGAGACAAGGATATTGAGAAGCTCAAAAGAATATGTAGATATGTTGTCTAGATGTGTGATTTGGAAATCTAGTGCTACCAAAAAACTCTAGAGGTGTGGCCATTTCGGATCTTGAATCTATGGCCAACAATTTGGCTTCAAAATGGGTGATTAAAGCTTGGGGAAACAGTAATGCCTCATGGTCCAAATTGATGTTTAGAAATATTGATATCCTTTCTCTCAAATGTCCTCCCACGTAGAGAGGAATAACATTATTCATTATCCTTTTCTCTCCATTCTTGGTGACTCCTAAATGTCTCGATCTTCTTTGTTCTTTATGGAAGGGTTGGAACATTATGAACCCCTATTGCAAGATCAATATGATAGGAAATTGGTGGTTGGCATAAGATAACGTGACTCTATTTGGTCCTCAATAGGGGGAATCATGAGGGCCAAATATGAGAATCTCCAAAGAGTGAAGAGGTCATGGAAAAGGGTTTGGTATGTGGAAGTAACTCTAGAACCAAGATAAAAGACATTGGATTATATTGAGCAAATTGATGTGGCCCATAGAGCTAACTTCAAATATTGGTACTTTTTAAGAAGTAGAATAAATGCTTGGGATGATCAAAGTGCATATGGTAGTTTAAATTCTCATGAATGCATCTATGCCTAGGCTTTCTAATTTGATGCTATGCAATATGGAAAATTAATAAATGAATGGAATGGGTACTTCTCTAAGTTAATTATTTTCTAGAATAAGCTAAAAGGGAAGGGTCTGTAGTGAGCCAATCTGGTAGGACTTTGGTATGCGAGTCTATTTCCTTGTATATCTTAAACATGATCGAATCTAATACCAATTTGCAACATGATAAGACCGTTCGGAAGAGGTTCTCTTCACATCTCAAGCATCTATTATATATCCATGACCTAGAGGGATTTCTTATTGGAAAGTATACATATGTGTGCCATGTATTTTAGTTCTCTCAAGGCCACTCAAGGTTAAGTTGACGACAGGTGTACAGTTCATGATCTATCAAATGGCGATGTGATTATTGCTTCTGGCATTTTGTTTCATGGGCTGTATAAGCTCATAGACTATGAATAGCCATGTTCAAGGTACTCAACTCCCAACATGGATGACACCCCACAAGAAGCGTCGAACCACAAGCCACTCTTCTAGACAAAACTCGGGTGCAGGGACACACTCTAGTAGCATTCGATCGTGGAGGGATGAAGCGTCACAAGAGAGAGAGAGAGATGTAACACAAGAAATGCAATATTCCCCTTCCATATCTGATGATGAGCCCCCATAGAGGACACCACTCAAGGCAAGGCCCAAACAATGAGGACAGATACAAGTTGTGTTGGAGACAACATCAAATTTAGAGAGTTCCTCACATGAAGAAAGTGTTAACAAGCCACCATGGACCCATGATCATATCCTCGTGAACCATCAAGTAACACAAGGAGGCAAGGCACTCCCTGCAGGACAAGGACAAAGACCAACCGATGAAGAAAGAGAGCAAAGTCGGGCAGAGCAAGTAAATAATGAGGCAGGACCATCTAAGTGTGCTCCAAGGAGAAAGAAGAACTATCAACCACATCATAGACCACAATGACCACAACCCAACATCCCCCCAAATGCAAGAGCACTGCAAAGGTGCAGAAAGCAAACCAGAGCTTTTGTAGAGATTTGACACTATCAAAAGTCTATGGATCTTCTTATTCCAAGAAGGTCATTTGCAAGAGATGTGAAGGAAAAGATCCAACGCGCTTCGTATCCAAGGGATAGCCATTGAAGCCCTCCAAGAAGCTGCAGAGGCGTATCTTATCTCAATGTTGGAGGACTCTAACCAAATGATGGTTGTTGCAACATAGGAAAGATATTTTCTTCCCATTTTCCTCTTCTTATTTAATTGTTTAATTAAGGGCACTATGTCATCTAATAGGTGTCGTGCATCCTCCGCAATAGCCATGAAATGCTTTAAGCACTTCGCAAATGCCTCATCTCCTTTATGAATGTACAAAAGTAGGTCACAGGGGACCTATTTACACTCATATGTTGGAATATCTATAGCGTATCTTAATATATAGAATTCCATAAAATCTGTAATCTCCTCGATCACATCGGAATTCATGGCTATTGTCCCTTCAAGATTAGGGACTCTACAGACTAGGTCATACAAATCCGTACGATTGTTGTCGTCAGTAGTATCCAAAAACTCCATGAATAGATCTCGAGGAGATTTCATGGGATTAGAAGTGCTAGCAGCCATTGCTTCCGCGTGACAATTCTATTGGCTTGTCTGTGCTTTCTATCTCTTTGTGAGTGCAAATGTGAGAAATGAGCACATAGAACCCATTTTTATAGCAATTTCAAGTTTTTAAACTGACTGGGCCCACTTTTAAAAGTAGATAATAAAGTAGTGCAAGTTCAAAAAATGTGTTTCTTATGATAAAATAATGCATAGAACACCAAAGCATTTGAATTTTTTTTCTTCAAAGCAAATGTCTAAACATAACACAACAAAAAACATGAGCAACCACATTTCAAAGTAGTGAACATAGACTTTTTTCCATTCCAAAAGTTTTGAAATTAGCATTGCAAATAAGAAGGTATATACAATATCTAACATGAATTGATTGGCCCACTTTTTACAAGGTTCTTGAAAGTGCAAAAACCATGAGATATAATGACTAGGACCCAAAAAGTGACATTATCAGGTTGCAAAAGAACTATGACAATGAGAGTTCTGTTCCATCTTTGCTCCAATCTATAGGGACTTTCATTTTGTATTCCAATCTTCTTCCCACCTGTAATCAATTTGCAAAAAATTGAAATTATAAAAGTAAAATAAGCAATAATGAAAAGATTACTTTAACAAAAGCACAAAATATTTCTCACCTTATGTCCTTGTATTTTGAATTTGGATTGAGTTAGTCCTTCAAACCTCATAATCACCAAGTGTTCTCTCATATTAGCCAAGGTCCAATGATTATTCACTAAAATAGTTTTTGTTTCATTGTTGGGGAATCTAAGCTTTATTTCAAATGAATGTAAAGATCACTCTGAACTTTGAAATGGTATCCATTTGCCAAGTTTGCACATCCAACAATCATAGTAGAATCTAATGTATAATGAAGTACCTTGTTTCAAATATCAAAATCTTATACCTGTTCCACCTATTTTACAAAGATATTTATCACCTTTTGCAATTCCTTCTATCAAACCCCAATTTTCACCAAGAAGACTTTCGACTTGCTGATATGTGATATCTTTACACATGAACATGGTGGAAGTCTCTTAGAATGAGAATCCTTGGAATAAATATACAAAACAATGGATGGAAAAAAACGAGTGCAAACCTACAGACCTAGACACTTCTGTGAGTTTCAAAGAGTTATGTGTATCCATTACCATCTTGTGCTTCAAAGATGATACAGACCATATATCAGGTTTTGGCCACTCCAAACTAAACAAAGAATGTACTTCAATTCTCTCTAACCTTCCAAAACCATTCATTGTAGAGGTTACAACATATCTATGTGTGTAAAAGAAAACTCTATCATGGTAAAGTTAAGCAAGAGATATTTCTGGAAAGACTAGTTCACCAACATCTGCATGCAATGCCTAGAAAGTATCTGTAAGACTATGAAGTGGTTGCTCTTCCACCAAAGTAGAAGGAAATATATCTGAAACAAACAAAAACATATATAAATAATTCAAAAATATATTCAACATCAGAAAACATACAATATTATAGAGTAATACTTACAATTCATAGGATATCTCATTCTATTAGAGTTTTCAAGTTTCACAGTTGCCATTGTAAAAACATGTTGTACAATAGCAACCATCCCATTGTCATTGTGCTTCTTGAAGCCAAGTAACTTTCCCTTCCAATGAAGATCCAAGTCTCCATGATCTCTAACTCGATGAGGCCCAACTCTAGAGGGTTGCATGTACACCCATCCACCTTTGGAGTACTCATGTGATAGCCATTTTCCATCTGTGGCTTTGATATTGTGACATCTTAATGTGAGGATTTCATCTTTTGGTCACCTAGAAGCTTTAGATGTTGCCATTGAAGCTAAAGGTCTTCAAGCTACAACAGTATTTCGAGATAGGACATGCAGGTAGGTTGGAGTGTAGAAATAGGAACCTCAATGGTGTGCTACAGAGTGAAAATAATGGGAAAAGATGACTTTTTAGGACTTTGGTATGAAAATGTGAGGTTTAGGAGGGAAATAACTATTTTCTGAGTATTTTTGAAAGAAGCCATTTTTTTCAACCCAAAACATGCACGGATTTTGGATTTGGGTTCAAAAAGAGTACTTTTGACCCTAAAAAGTAATGGAGGGTCCATTCTCACATGTTATGATGAGTTTTTTAACTTTTTAGAAATTTTGAATTTTTGAGCCCAACTAAGTTACGAGATTCCTTCTCTCTCTAGCGGCAGCTCATTAAATAAGGGAGAAATATGTCCCCTCTCCCCCCTTCAACCTAGTATTTTATAGGGCATAGATTGTGGCCATCACCCTCTTCTCATTGGTCCATCACTAATCACTCCTTAATCTAAAAGGCCCATGCAAGGTTCATTTTTTCCCCTAATGAGCAAAGTCTATCAAAATTGACCCTTACGTTAGGAGACTAGTAGCATTGGAAGAATGTAGGGAAGCAATAATAAAAAGATTGCGCATAAATCAAGAGGAGCATAAACGAATTCATGATGTGAAGGAAGGATCATTGGTCTTGGTGCAGTAGTTTGCATCATATTCATTAAACTAACACCTAAATGGGTATGACCTTATAAAGTGTCGAAGATATTACCTGAATGAGCAATTCAAATGGGTGAGAAGATGCCCCTGTTTAACATTTCTAGGGTGAAGAACTACTTCAATTGAAGCGATAAAGATGGAATTCATTCACTGTATATACCATCATATCATTTTATTTATGTAGTATAGTTCATCTCTATCAAACCTAATCTTTTTGTAGAAAATAAAAGGGAAACTTGCACCTGGGCAATCCAAAGGCTTGCTGTGGAGGCCTATTGCACTGTGATTGTGCAGTGGTCTGCACCTTGAAGTCACACACCCTTCCTCCATTGTGAAAAAATCAACCTTGTATTTGTGTTGTTCTTGCTTGGAACACAATTGGGGCATCCTCTTTCCCATTGATTGCATGGGGAGAGGGGTGACCTCATTATGATTTGACTGGTCTTCAAGTTACATGGCAACTTTTGACTAAAGTTACTCATGGGAAAAGTGCACATTAATTGCCTTGAGCCAAATTGAAAATCATGTTGCCAACTCACCTTTACTAGGAGCATGGGCAAACACTCGCCCTACTTCCATAGTAATCCAAGGGAAGGTGATCCCTCTACCTTCACTTCGGCATGAGGATGGCGGCCACTCGCCCATGATCATGCCCACCCTTAAGGCCACAATTCACCCTTACGACTTTAATTCACCTATTTGGCTACAAGGTAGGATCACCCTTTTTGGCTACAGACTAGCCCTTCATTCCCTCCGGGTTGCACATTCACCCTGTAGGGATTGGGTAGTCTTTGGCTAATTGTGTCTTAGTCAGAGAGCTAGTTGTATTTCAATCACAGAGAACATCTTATTATTTTAGGCACTTTTGTTGTTGCTCTCCTATGATCACTATTGTTTCTTGATTGGTTACTAGCCTACTTGTAATGCTCATTAATCTTATTTTATCCTCTTGGAACAATTTTGAGTTATTAAAATTTTGTGATTTTCTCATTAGCATATTCTTGTGGTTTTCTCATCATTGTATTCTCCATTTGCAAATTGTCTTGTTGCACATATGCATTTAGAGGGTATACTGGAAATTACACTCTAGCCTCTACGTAGTAACATAGCAGCTTATGAGTATAAATCAAAATAAACCATGCCTCTAGATCACTTTGGATCTTGAGGATCAGATATATGTAATTACATTATCCTTAGGTCATGCCTATGGAAAACCCTCACCTTATTGTTACACATTGTAAAAAGTCTTAAAACTTAACAGTCAAGACTTAAGGTAAACCTAAAAGGATTCAACAATCATGAGTCATAATGGAATTTAAAAGTCAAATAAGTAGTTGAAAAGTTGATTGGAATCATTGGTAGAATCATCAACACCAACCAAATAGAAACATGGGAAAACTTTTATATAAACCTTAGTGGAAAATTGACGTATAGAGATAGAGCTATCAAGAACTTTAAGAGTCCTTATTGTACTCATCTTTTCGCCATAGGTCCTCCAACACCTTCAAGAATTTTACTTTACATAACAATACATATATTTGAATTTGCATCATCATCTTGAGGTACTATGTACTATTGACTATCGTTTGTTTAAGTCTACTGACATCTCAAAGTCATTGAAGTGAACCTATGGTCTCATTCTCTCAAGCAATGCATGGATCATGATGTAACATACTTGTGGATTTTTTATGCAAGGATTTGATCATTGAAGCTCTTTTTGCAGAGAAATGAATCAATCTCTATGTGCATATACATTGTCTTCTTCCTAAAATGTTGAGATCACACTTGTGACTTCTTAAACATATTGCTCACATCCTAGGCACTATAAAATCAAGTTAAAACCTGTAAAAACTCACTTAAGCCCTTAGAAGTTTTGCAAAAGGATTTTTCTCAATTCATAGAAGGTTCAGATCAATGAACATTTCTTTGAACACCTTCTTCCATAAATAGAAGGTTTTCTCTTCATGCTCATAATCTGCAAATAGTTTGTCTTGACACAAACTTTAGAGTACATTTCTCCAAAGTACTATGGTGATATTTATGCATCATAAGCAAACTCAAGAAGTCTCTTAGTGTTTCCAATCAAGAAATAGGAAAGTCTAGAGCAATTTTTTGCAAATATCCTCTCATCTTCGTAATTATCCATCACCTCCTCACAATTTATGTATGTATATATGTATGTATGTATGTATGTATGTATGTATGTATGTATGTATGTATGTATGTATGTATGTATGTATGTATGTATGTATGCATGTGTGTATGTATGTATTTATTTATTTATGCATGTATGTATGTATGTATGTTTGTATGTATGTATGTATGTATGTATGTATGTATGTATGTATGTATGTATGTATGTATGTATGTATGTATGTATGTATGTATGTATGTATGTATGTATGTATGTATGTATGTATGTATGTATGTATGCATGCATGCATGCATTTATGTATGTATGCTTTTATTTATGTAAATATTTATGTATGTGCATATGTAAAGTACATAAATATGTATGTATGTATGTATATATGCATGTATGTACGTACGTATCTATGTATGTAGATATGTATGTATTTATTCATGTAACTATGCATGCCATATAGAATTCCATATGACAAAAAATTCGGCAATATTTTCCCTAGAATCGGGAATAAACATAATGCACTCACGCCATTATTATATAAGGGACTCGGGCAATTATTATATAAGGCACTCAAGCCATAACCAAAAAAAGGGATGTAGTTGTGTACAATGTAGGAAACACATTCAACGTGCAAAAAAACATTCCACTTGCAAAAAGAGCACCCATAAAAAAACACATTCCACATGTAGTATGTTTATATTTATGTAGTGTGTTTATCTATGTGCTTATGTGTATATTTTGTGTATGTGTTTCTATGCAAGTGTTTATGTATATGTGTCTATTTATGTGTGTGAACATCTGTGTGTGTAGCGTGTATTTATGCATGCATCTTTATGTATGCTTTTTTATGTTTCTGTATGTGTATGTATGCATATGTGTACATATGTGTATGTGTATGTGTCTATCTGTGTGTATGTGTCTATGTATGCATGTGTATGTATGCACATGTTTTTGAGTATGTATGTGTATGTGTATGTGTATGTATGTATGTATGAACGCATTTATGTATATGTGCATGTGAATGTATGTGTATGTATGTGTTTATGTGTTTATGTGTTAAATTATGTGTTTATGTGTGTATGTGTGTATGTGTGTATGTGTGTATGTGTGTAGTGTGTGTATGTGTGTTTATGTATTTGTGTGTCTATGAATGAATGCATATATGGGTGTATGTATATGTATTTGTGTGTGTGTGTGTGTGTTTATGTGTGTATGTAAGTGATTGTATGTATGTGTGTATGCATGTTTGTATGCATGTGTGTATGCATGTGTGTATGCATGTGTGTGTACATTTGTATATGTGTGTGTGTTTATGTGTGTATCTATGTGTGTGTATGTATGTATGTGTGCACGTGTT
This sequence comes from Ceratopteris richardii, assembly GCA_020310875.1. Lineage (NCBI taxonomy): Eukaryota > Viridiplantae > Streptophyta > Polypodiopsida > Polypodiales > Pteridaceae > Ceratopteris > Ceratopteris richardii. Next base: position 115,024,848 of record CM035442.1, on the reverse strand, counting down.
TGTGTGTATGTATGAGAGTGCATGCATATGTGTACATGTGTGTATGCATGTGTGTATGTGTACTTGTGCATGAATCTATGTGTATATGTGTGTATCTATGTGTGTGAATATGTGTATATGTGTCCATGTATGTATGTGTGTTTATGTGTGTATGTATGTGTGTGTATGCGTGTATGTGTGCATATGTATGTTTACGTGTATGCATGAATGTGAATGTGTTTATTTATTAAATTTCTTTCTTTGTGTGTATTTTTTATTATTCCACTTTTATGGATCATTTTATGCATAAAATTAGTAATTAAACAATTCAAATTAAAAAATAAGTAAATGACATTTTTCACTTACTTAAAATAATAAAAAGTGAATTTAGAGCTTTGGAAGTATAGATCGAGGTATATAAGCCTAATTTCCATCGATCTACAATAAATTACACTAAAAACTTAGATGTAAAAAGAATAGTGAATTGCCGAGTGAAAGAGAGTAAGAGGGAGTGAGAGAGAGAGTAAGAAGGAGAACAAAATTGCATGAAAATAAGTGTAAACGAGTGAAAACATAGCCTTACCTGCTCTATTCTTGTGCGCATACTCTCAAAAATGCTTTTAAGAAATTGCACGCACAGTATGTAGGTCTTATTTTATATAAATTGTTCCATTGCTATAGGTGTTGTTATATTTCTTACACATACATAAATTGTTCCATTGCTATAGGTGTTGTTATATTTCTTCTTATGCACATCAATTTTTTTCATCGGGTATGCACTTACACATACATACAAAGTAGATCATATAGAGAAAAGAAAAGAAAAATATTGATGTATCTATCACTATCTCTATGAAGAAAATAAAATTAAAGAAATCATGCTATCCTATGATTTTAATGATGACTATACCAACAAAACCTATATTTATTGGCCTAGATTAGCGCTTGGTGTTGGTAAATCTCTTCAAATCCACTTGTTGATCTTCCATCCATGACTTTTCTACCCAATCTACATCTTTGTATGCATATATACACTGATGAACTTTCATCTCATAAATTAAGTCAAAGTTTCATGTAGCTTTTGCATATGCCAATATTTATCTCCTTCCAAACAAGTATAACTTGCATGGTTTATTGAAAAAAGAAACATCAAGCTTCCAATACATGCTTGCATCCTCGATATTTTTCATCGTCTATAAATTTAACATTATTATCAAGTGGCATATCTACATGTTTGATAGCACACAAATACTTATCCATGTATGATAATTAAGATGTAATTCTGCTCATTTATGTATGTTGTGAGATAGTAATGTCCAATGGAGATTATATTATTTAATTGATGAATGTTCCTACATGTCTATGTATGTGTTTTTGAGAGAGGGAGAGAGAGAGATAAAGAGAGAGACAGAGAGAGAAAGAACGAGATACAAAGAGACTCCTTGGAAAAGACAAATAATGCATTTCGGAAGTGGAAAGTGAAACAATTTTTCTCTTTCTTTGTGGGGCTAGAGCTTGTGGATCTAAAGAGTGTTACAAAGGAGGTTAATACCCTCTCGTCCCCTGCATACTTGGCCCACTTGGTTTTAACCTTGTTGTTCTCAATGAGAAACACTTTATGATGCCTAAAACATGGAGAGCTCTTGTAATTGAAGATTCTTTTGTCAAGGAGGAATAGAGACTTCTTGATCGACCACTCTTTAGGAGGGTGTCCAAAATTGTAGGCACACTGCTCCCTCCAAATCTTCCAAAGGGTTTCCCCTCTTATAGTGTTCCACGGTGCCATTGAGAAGCCAATCGCTTTGCCCAAAAACGCTTGCTTCTAGGTGATTTGATCTTGCAGTCTTAAAATATTCCCAAGGGTCCATGAGAGCAGGAGAAACTTGGGGCACATGAAGAAGATGTGACCGAGATCCTCAATGTTGTGGCGGCATCACTTGCAGGAGCCCCACATATTTTTATAGCCTTTAGATTGGTCCAGATACCACGGTGGAGAATTTACCTTAGGAGAACTGACTTTTTGATCTTGATGAGGGGATGCCAGATAGACATGAACTTCAAATCCCAATGCAGCCTTGTCTAAGTCAGGCATCACTTCTTGTTAAGTGTGATATGATAGACCATGTTCACCTTGATTCTAGGAATATTCGACAAGCAATTTCCATTGTTCAAAATAAGACCCTCATGGCATGGTGCATCCCGTCCAATGAGGAGTTGGGTTTTTTATCCTTTCCAGGCAAAGCATCTACTTTGAAGGAGAGTCCATTCTTCATAGTTCACTCTTATTTCAAGGTCTATGTCTCAAAGTCGATCCACTAGCTAGTTTCTTATTTCCAGAGGTTTTTCCAATCTCTGAAATCCTTGTTTCAGAGCCTCTTAGCATTTTCGAGCTTCTGAGAAGCCACACCCCTGACGCCCATGATCGAAAACCAAATTTGTTCATTAAAGACCAGTATGCCCTACTTTGTCAAAACATAGAGATTCCACTTTGTCAAAATATTTAAAAAGAGCCTTAGCTCAACTATGATATATGCATTCTAAAAGTTGAAAATGACGTTCTTTCACACTCTTTCTCCATCTCTTGATCAAATAGAAAAAGGACCTACTATGTCAAAACTGAACAATTCCATTTATTCATTCCCATACACACACACACACACACACACACACATATATATATATATATATATATATATATATATATATATAGAGAGAGAGAGAGAGAGAGAATCTAGCTTGAAAACCACCAAAAAGGGATAACACAAGGAATCTGAATGTCTATTACTCTGATAAAGATACAATGATGGCAGCTTGCACTTGCATCCTCTCATAGTTGAATCTTAAATGGTGATCCATGTTGGAACATCAAGCTTACACTATGCTTGTTTTCTAGTTTGGAAAGGACCCACTGTGGAATCTTGTGCGCTCATTGTGGAAGAGTTGGAACAAGTTCAAGCAATTTGTCAGGGTTAGAGATGATTGGAAATGGGCAGCCGGTATCAGACAAAATGACTCAATATGGTTTTCGATCTCGAGCATTAGGGATGTGGGTTCCTTAACCTCCACAATGCTAAGAGACTCTAGAACAAGGGTTTCAGACAGTGGAAGCACCTCTGGAAACAAGAAACTGGCTAGTGGATTAGATTTGAGGACATAGACCCTGTAAGAAGAGTGATCGATGAAGAATGGACTCTCCTCCAGAGCAGATGCATCGCTTGGGAACGTTCAAAAACCTAACTCCTCATTGGGCAGTATGCACCATGCGATGAGGATATTATGTGGCACAATGGCAATGGCCTGTCCAAAATTCCTAGAATCAAGGTGAACACGGACTATCATATCATGCTTAACAAGAAGTGTTGCCTGACTTGGACAAGGCTGTGTTGGGGCTTGAAGTTCATGTCTATCTAGCATCCCCTCATCGAGATCAAAAAATCAATTCTCATGTGGAAAATCCTCCATCATGGTATCTGGACCAACCTAAAGGCTAACAAAATATGCGGGGCCCCACCGTAGTGCGAGCATTGCCATCGCAGCATCAAGGATCTTGGTCACATTTTCTTTGCTTGCCCCAAGTCTTGCCAGCTCTGGCAGACCCTTGGGAATATTTTGAGAATGCAAGCACAAATCACCTGGAAGCAAGCATTGCTTGGCAAAGCGATCAGCTGCTCAGCAGCACTGTGCAATGCTATAAGAGGAGAAACCCTCTAGAAGATTTGGAGGGAGCAGTGTGCCAGCAATTTTGGACACCCTCATAAATAGTGGTCGATCGAGAAGTCTCTATTTCTCCTTGGCAAAAGAATCTCCGACTATAAGAGGTCCCCACCTTTCAAGCATCATAAAGTGTTTCTCATCAGACAACAAGCTTAAACCCAAGTGCGTCTCACACGAGGGGGACGAGGGGGTTGTTAACCTTATTTGTAACTCTTTCTACAAATTTTCTAACTTCTTGGGATTCCCTTGGGGTTTGTATCTCAATGGAGCATTGATGGAATTGGTATGGGGGGGTCCCATGGGCACTAGCCCCATTCACTTGTAACTTGTACTTTCCATTTAATTAAAGTTGGGGAGAGTAGGCCAAGGTAGAACATCCTTTTGTTTAAAAACAAAGGCTTAGACTATGCTTGAGGTGGATTTTATATACATCAAAAAGTTATCATTTGGATTATGTGAGAATATCCATTGAAGCATTCTTTTATTTATACTCATTTATTGTATGTCTTTTGAATGATTTTTTATGGATCATTTGCCAATATAAAATCCTAGAGCTTTACACATGTTAATAAGAAAAAGAGAGCTCAAATTCCATGAATTTGAGGTGGTTGAGCTTGACAATAGGAAAGTGAATTGATTCTTTTCAACAACTAATCTCCCCTTCATTTGAATTCAAAATCCACTTGTAAAATTTGTGGAACAATTCAATATTCTATATAAAGACTTCAAATCACTTGTACATTACATGCAAGCAACACACATACACGTTTGGCCATCATTGTCTTGCTCCTTCATTTCTTTGCATCATCTTCTTGAACAACAGTGAACTTGCAAAACATCTGGTGTAGTAAATTTGGAGCGACATTAGTTTTTTGTTCTTGGGGTCTCTCTCTACATAACCCTGAAAAATATGAGGTACCACTGTTGAGAGTCAAGTTCATTCCAAAAGCATATTTTGCTTATTACTTGTAGTCTTGTGAATTCTATACACTAAACCCTATTTGTATCATTCCTCCAAAAGGAGTTTTTTCAATTCTAATCATGCTAGCTACTATGAGCATTCGAAGTTGATTGTTTCATCCAAAGATAGCAAGTTTTTTGAGCTAACCAATGAACAAACCTATGTGTTTTGTATCAAATCTTTCTCCTTGATGCTCCAAAGTACATAGTCGATTTTATTGCACTTATCACATGCCTATAAGGTCTATTTGAGACTCCATAAGCTCAAGGGCTGGTCCTTTGTTGGTTGGCTAGACAGAACGTCATCACTTCACAACTCACTTTTCTACCTCCTACAAGCTTCTCTAAGTTTTTTTTGTGGTATCAAAGCTAGATCAAGATGGGCCATGAATTTTCCTCAATGATTGACAAGCTTGATAGACGCAACTATGCGGCTTGGCAAATCAAAATGGAGGCCTATTTGCAAGGTAGAAATCTTTATGGAATTATAGTAGGTGATGAATCTATGCCTACTCCAAGATCCAAAGGAGGACCTACACAAGAGGAGACAAATAAGCTCACACTTTGGTGTGCAAGGGATGCTCAAGCAAGGTCATACATACTAAACTCTATCTATAATTTTCTATTACCATATATTAGATGCAAGACATTTCAAGAGACTTGGGATGCCCTAGAGACTTTCGTTTCTGCTAGCACAAAGGCAAGGAAGAACCATCTTTAGAACCAGTTCAACTAGATGAAGAAGACACCTAAACAAACCATCATAGATTTTCTTACAAGGGTCAAAGAGGTTGTTGATCAATTGGCATCCAGTGGAAAGCTAATTAAAGAAGAGGCCATCATGAGGCAAATTCTAAATGGGATTAGAGCTGACAAACAATGGAAGTCTTTCACCACAGCTTATGATCTCATCATGGATGTGCAAAATCTAGACTTAAAAATCTTTCTTGGAAAACTCTTCAATCAAGAGGCCAACAATAGCATAAATGAAGGTAAATCCTATCATGGTAATTCAACTAGTGCTCTATATGCAGATAAGAAGGACAAGAAGCTGAAAGGTGAGAAGAAGGAAGAAGATGAAGAGGAGACTTCCAAGTGAACTTTGCACGCAAGATCAAGTGGAAAGGTAAGAAGAAAGGACAAAAGCATGACAAAACCAAAGGTCAGAATGTTCATCCTTGTGCCATATGTGACAAGACCAACCACACTCTTAGAATTGTTGGTTCAATGGGAAGACCCAAAAAGGAAGTGGAAGAGGTGGATATGGCAACAATAGAGGTAGAGGTGGACACAACTTCAACAATAACAATAGAGGCCATAATAGAAGGGACTACAACAATTACTCTAAAGATCAACAACAGTCATTGCTTTTGATGAATCTAATCCATAACAAAGGTAAAGAAGATGATCCTTTGTTCTAAATAGATTTAGGATGTTCAAATCATGTTGCAGGAAACATTGCTCATCTATCTAACTTGGAAAGTCCAAAGCATAGACATGAAGCACAAACAAGGGACGATACTAAGCACAATGTGGAGAAGATTGGTAATGTCAAAACTTCCAATGGTAGGATAAACATTCGAAGTAAGGTTCTCTATGTACCCATTATCACTAAGAACCTAATAAGTATAGGCCAAATATTTGAAAAAGGCTTGCAAGTTTGTTTCACCAAACATGGAGCTTTTGTGGAAGATCCATGTCAAGGCTTCAAGAAGATAGCTAGAGGTGAGAAGCATGGTAGGCTCTTTACTTTTGAAGTAGGAGAAACGAGGAACATAGCTCTATTAAACTTTGGGTCTCCAACCCTAAGTGAACTTGAAGTGTGGCATAAGAGACTTGCTCATGTGAATGAAAGAACCTTGAAGGATATATGTAGGGATCAAAGTGTTATAGGGCCACCAACCATATCAAAACAACACATGATCAATAGATGTGATGCATGTCAGATTGGGAAGGCGCAAAAAAAACCATTCAACCACAAAGGCTACATCCACAACAACTTATTAGACTTAGTACATACAAATGTATGGGGGTTAAATCAAGAACCTTCATTGGTAGGATCAAGGTATTATGTCTCATTTATTGATGTCCATAGTAGATGGACTATTATGTACTTTATCAAAAGTAAGAATGAAGTGTTTGATTGCTTCAAAAAGTATCTAGAACATGTGGAGAATCATGTAGGTAGATCACTCAAGATGCTCATATTTAATGGAGGGGGAGAATACTTCTAAAAAGATTTTGATGAGTTCTTGCAAGATAAAGGTATCAAAACGAAAGTGACTACCATGTACTCTCCTCAACTGAATGGAATTTTGTAGAGAGGAGAAACAAGACATTGGTTGGATCAGCCATAACAATGCTTAAAGAGAAGAGATTGCCACATTATCTATGGGCAGAGACTATTTCAACTATTATGTACCTTATCAATAGATTACCATCCAAATCACTTCAAGTTATGACTCCTTATCGAGCATGGCATGGAAGAAAACCTAGTCTTGGACATTGAAAGTCGTTTGGTTTTTTAAATTATGTTCATGTACCATCACAAATAAGAGGTAAGCTAGATGAAAGGGCAACAAGGCAATGTTTATTGGGTATGACTCAACTCACATGGGTTGCAGGTTCTATAATCCTTGAACCAAGCAATTCACTACAAGTAGGGGTGTTGTGTTTGAAAAACACAGGCCTTGGTATGATGAAGACAAACAAAAGGTAACTCTACCATATGATTTTGATTCTTATTCTCATCAATTAGGAAGCAAGCATGATACATAGGTCCAGGATCCAAGAAGTGATACATATGATGACCAAGATGAAAGGTAAAAGGGTTCAAAACTATGGAAGTCAAGAGGCAAAGCAAAGATGCAAGAGTTTGGAGAATGCTCCAAGTTCACTATGGTGAATTGCCATCAAAATACTTCATATTCCTCCTTCTTGAGGTCAATATTTACAAATGCAAACATTATTTCCATTTGATACATGGGGCACCTCTTGTATGCAATTATGATAAGTACATTATGAATAGTGGTGAACCTAGTAATAGGTGTAAACCACTCCTCGAATTCAAATGCTTCCACCTCCTTATATTTGTGTGCAACCAAATGGGCCTTGCATTTTTCAAAACTACCATCAAATTTATACTTTATATCCTTGATCCATTTGGTTCCAATAAATTTCTTTTCTTCTTGGTTATATACTAGCTTACATGTTCCATTCTTTATGTTTCTATCATATTCAGCTTGCATCCCTTCCTTCTAGCATGGTTGATGATGCATCTTTCACAATGGTTGGATCTTTGACCACTTTCATAATATCGATCATCAAGGCCATGTTGACTATGTTTCAATAGACCCTTCTTTGATTCTTATCCTTTTTTATCTATCTAAGTCCATATGCATTATCCTTAGCTAGATTGTGCATATTATTCTTACTATAATAGAGCTCTTTCATCCAATGTCGCTATGTTCATAGTGGAGTACCTCCTTGGTTGATCATAGAGTAGAGCTTCCATGCTCATCCACTATATGTGTATCATCTTTGAACACTATATGATGACTCACCAATATCTTCCTCGCCCATAGGACATATAGAGTATAAGACTTTTTCTCTTCACTATCGCCTAAAATGATACATTTCTTGCTATTTTATTGTCCCTAAATTTGATATCGATGTGGCATGTCACCATAACATTCACATCCAATGTTAGATTCCTTTTACTCCCTACCACATGTAGCTGTCATCGACACACACACAAAGCTAATTAGGTTCACCGCCCAACCATCATCTGAGCTCCTCCTTTGCATGAGTCACATTCCTCTGACTGCCTCCTTTCTTCCTCATAAGAGATAATAATCTCTTATGTGAGATAATCTTCTATCCCCTCTTCTACCCATATATGTGGAAAGACATCTGATGTCATGTGCTGAACTCCTCTCAAGAGGTGTTCCCACCATGCCATAAAGTGATATGACATTTCCTTCCCCTTGAAAACATTTTTGTCCTCGAAAACATACATGAAATGTTTATCCGTAATGGTATAAGAAAGTGCTCGGACTCCCCTGAACTCCATATACTCTATGTACATGGTCATCTATGTGTGTTGTTTCCCCATATTCTTCCCCATAAGAAGTCTCATATGAGATCATCTCAAAGGTGGGAAACCATCTGAGTGGTGTCTACTATCTCCCATGTACACTCCACTTCCAAACTATCACTCCCATGAAATATAACATCATCCAAATGACCTAAGTCCATATGATGTATACTCTGTGGAGTAATGGTATAAGAAACAAGTGTAAAGTGCCAAGCTTATAAGCTTGAGTGTACTATAATGGAGATAATAAACCATAGAATTTGCTAAAATATAGAACAAAGTCCCATGAAAAAATGAATCCAAACCCAACTAGAACTAAATTATGGATTTTCCCTCATACCAATCTAGGTCTTCCTAACCTTGAGTAAGCTGACAAGTAATAGTTTACTCTAAACTACCTTATGACTATGCCAATCCATGATCTTAGCTCATATATAAGAATATCTTGGTAGTAAAATGCAATCTCCACATTTCTCCAACCAAGAAGTCTGTGGTTTGTTATCCTTTATCCTTGGACTAAGTTCTATTGGACGAGCATCTCTTGGCACTAGTGCAAAATTTAAAATAATCTCTTCCTTGTAGTTTGCCATATGAATACAAAAAGCATTCCCTTTGAGATTTAGATAATTCCTAAGTACCCATCCTCCTAGCTGATGTTCACACATTATGCTCATGATGTAAGACCAACTAAGAGTTTGGTACCCCAATAGGTTAAATATATCCCTATCTCCTAAAGGCCCTAAAGAGAAGAGTCATACTCAACTCTGAGTCTCACTAATGTCAATAACTAGTTCATCTCATCTAGTCAAGGACCATCACTGGAAATAAAAATAACTACTTCTCTTTAGAGTATATAGGTGAGACTCAACCTAACCACCATGATGAACTAATCTCCCTATTGCTTTGATAGAAGAGTGCCACTCCTATCTAGAAAATCTTAAAATGAGAAAGTGAAACTAATCTCCCTATTCCACTCCTATCTAGAAAATCTATCTATCTCTGTAATCTCCTCTAAGGAAAAGAGCTTTAGTAGTGGAATCTATTCCACTTTCCCTTTCCCTTTGAAAGAGATTCTTTTGAATTCAATTTCTCTACTCATCCATAAATAGTGGAGAATCAAACTCCAATGTAAAGGAGAATTACACTGAAAAGTAGAAAAATAAATTCCTTCTTGCATATAGACTAAAAGATGTTTTCTAAAAACCTCTTCTCTTTAAAGGAAGAGATACTCTATTCTTCTCCAAAGAAGAAATCATATTTTCCTTTCTGTTTCCCTTTCAAGGAAGAGGAGCTAAAGTGGGATCTTTAAGCTAATTCCCTCTTTCTCCTTTCCTTGAAAGAGAAACTTATGAATTCATTTGCTCCTCTCTTCCATTACTAATGCATAATCCTTTATTACATACATTCCTATGAAGATGGAGAATAAATCTCTCGTAACTAATGAATGAAAAACAAATTCCTTATAAGGGTCAAAGCCCTCTGTTAAAATGGTCAGCAATGATATGACATGATACCATAAGCATATGTGTATCCATACTAAAGAGATATCTCTGCCAACCATCCTCTATGCATGGATCTATACGATCCAATGAAAGTAATGGAATTATCCTTCCTAAAAATCACAAAATGAGTATGTGATACCAATGGTGATAAAATCACCTATCACATTCTCTACTGGAAGAATAAATCTTCCCTAACTATGAAAGGTAATTCCCAATCCTAAGGAGATGTCTACTAAGAGCTCTCCTCTGATCTAGTGAGACATGATGCCATGAATGATGAGTCCTTTTTTCCCTGGCCATAGAAGAAGAGTGCTCAAAGGGAAGTCGTTTCCACCATCCCATACCAGAACCTTCTTCCAATTCACGGTGTCATACCTACACTAAACCAAATATATATTCCATATACATACAATGGAATATGTAGGTGGACTCTAATGAATCCCATATCCTAAAATCATGTTGGTGGACTCAAAAGAATCCCATGTCCTTGAACTAGTATAGTTTGGTTCTAGTCAACATGTGACAATGGATATCCCTTTCTATTCCAAACTAACTTGTTCCTAGGTACCAAGATTGATCTAAGTAACTCTTTCTAGATCCCAATATACATATATGTATTGGGTACCCCATTTATTCGTGAATAAGGGATCTATGCTCTAAGTCATAAAGCTAGTGCTATGCCTTTGGCCTTCCTAATCATCAGTCCAATCACATAAGCACCCATCGATGTTGTCTCATGAAACCCATATTTGTGATCCCATCTAATTGGTTTCCTTGGTAGTGTAGCAAAAATGCTTCACTACTTACTCAAGTGATGTGCATGAGTGAAACTAGTCACTCTTTGGGTATTCCTTAGAATACCCTATAGTCTCCTAATAATCCTATGGGACTCTTTTGAAGATAAGTAAATCTTCACCACATTGGAGATTATCATAAATGTATCTCCCGTGTCCTCTGTAACTTTTCATAACCTATAGGCTTGCTTGTGCACATTCTTAATGGTGAAGTAATATCTCCTTCGCCTTGGCAATCCTATGGTCTTACGTTTACAACTCAGTCAACTATCGTTTACAACTCAGTCAACTTTAGCTCCATAAGGTCAACTTTATGGCTACAGCTAATACCTATACCTTTACGGTCAACTTTAGCCGCTAAAGAAGACCGGGTCTTGCGCTAATTCGCTAAATCCATAAGGATTATATATAGGGATCCTATTTGTAATGAAGTTGCCTTATCTATACTACTATGATGGTCCTACTTCCATCAAAATACATGCTTAAAAGCATGCTAACACCTTACTGATGTTTGCAAAACAGCATGTTACCATGCCATAACATTCTTACCTAAAGTTAAGTGCGTATATAACGTCATGAGGTGGCAAAAATTTTGATAGCATTTCTCCAAGGGAAATGGAGTCCCAAAAAATTTTAACCATAAACTCAAGTATAGGGCTCTGCAGGCCAATGGCACAGAGGCCATCTAACATAACATAGGGCTTGGCAAGCCCATGGCATGCATGCCATATACTCATACATGGACTCCATAACCTGTAAAAACATTAAAAAAAATGCTAGAAACAATCTCTTTGTTGCATAACCATGTAGTTCCTACAACCATCTTTCCCGCAAACATTTTAAAAGTTTACCCCTTAGAATTTAAACTTTTGATGTATGCATTCCAATCTATGCATGTACATACAAAACATGCAATAACATAAAGTAAAATGCCTGAAAATATAAACCATACATCTTTGAATGGTTTGATATCAGAATTGCATGCATCCAATCCTTTTCGGTGAACCTCGAGACCTCTGCACCTTCCTCTTCAGGTCCTAACATAAACTTTGAAGTGTCCAAAGATATCGGATCACTTCCCAAAACATAAAGCATGGTCAGATGATTACCAAAATAATGCAAATTTACCCAAAAATGCATTTGTAATTCCTCTTTAGACCTCCAAAAACCTTTTCAAGACCTGAAAATAATCATAAAATGAAATATATATCATATGCAAGAGGCTCAAAGTGAAATTACTTCAATCATCTTCCCGATTTGTAAAATATGGCTCCCCGAAGGTAGTTGCCAAAAACTATCCAAACTTTGTAAAATATGGCCCGATAAACATCCTCAACTAAGAAATTCTCAAGAGAAGGGTGAGAGCTTCATGACGTCTCCCCCCTCTCCTTAGTTATGTGGATTATAGCAACCCACTCGGGGTTGTTGCTCGTGGGCAAAAGTGTGTGAACTAAACAAGAATGAGCATTACCTTTAATGAATGTTGATGTACTTTGGACACCAAGATAACATGGCAACGTGGATATCCTAGCGCCCTCCTTTGGAGCACATGGTGGTTCCAATCCAGCACCTTGTGACAACAAGATTTGTCAAGATGATTGCACAACTCACATGGGATTGTTAGGATCTGATATCAGTGTTGGATTCCTTTTACTTCATGTCACATGTAGCTGCCATCGACACACAAATAGAGCTAATTAGGTTCCCCGCCCAACCATCATCCGAGCTCCTCCTTTGCGTGAGTCACATTATTGTGACTGCCTCCTTTCTTCCTCATAAGAGATAATAATCTCTTATATGAGATAATCTTCTAACCCCTCTTCTACCCGTACTTATGGAAAGAGCATCCACATGATGTCACGTGGTGAACTCCTCTCAAGAGGTGTTCCCAACATGACGCATAAAGTGATATGACATCCAAATATTATCAAATCTGAAATAGAGGCCCTCCTACAAGAATAAACCTCGTGTGGTGTCTTTCCAAAAAAATCTTTAGTATAAATTTGGTTGAGAATGTAGGCACATATTCACCATCTCTAATTAGAAATGGTTGGGTAACCTTTTGCCTTTTGCGTGTATCTAGCCATCTTCATAAAGGTTTGATTCTAGTGTTAAGAAAATGCTATTTTGTTGTGGGATGTCTATTGTAGTAACTTGATGCTTTATGTCCTTCTCTTTACAAAAATACCTTAAAGTATTTCGAAGTAAACTTGCCATCTCCATTTGTCTGAAGCTTCTTCAAATGCTTCCCTACTTAAGTCTCTATAAGTTATGGCCATTATAAAGAAATCTTTGACAACTACATGACATAGAAAGATCCCCCTAAGGCTTGAGTAGGCATAGTAACACAAAATTCTTCATGGACGAAATAGAGAAGACATTGATCTACTATTGATATCTTAAAGGAAAGCCTATCGTTGTTTTTTGCCCATCATAAAATCTTTTCATTGTCTTTTAATTTCGATAATAATAGGAAAGTGAGCAACCATGCCTTTGTTATGGATCTCCTTAAGCACTACATATCCAATATGCCCAAACCTCTAATGTAAGTAACCAACCATGCTTGTGTTATGCATCTCCTGAAGCACTACATATCCAATATGCCCAAACCTTTGTTATGCATCTCCTTAAGCACTACATATCCAATATGTCCAATCCTCTAATGAAAAAGTTGAAGTGTGCTTCTAGCTGCAATGTATGATAGAGAGTTGAGCTCATACAGTTTGTTCCTGCTTCCACCATTACCTATAACTTTGTTAGAACTATCTATACTTTTAGTCCCTATTTTAAAGAAACTAACATTATTTCAAAAATTTGTAGTGGCATCTAGTGATCAAATATTTCTCATATCTTAGGATCATACAACACATCTAAGATAAAATTCTATTAACTATTTTCAAAAACAAATGAAATCATGTGTGTACCATCTTTATGGAACTATTCATTGTGGAAAACAAGCACACTGATGGAGTCTCTTAAAGTCTCTCACGAATTGTATAGGCCCTCAAGAATCATGTACATAAAAGAATTGGATTGAGTGCCATACTTGCTCAATCTTCACTAGTGAACCATCATCGAGCACCAAAGAATAAGGGGAACCAACATCTCACGAAGTTGTAAAGAATAGATCATACTCAACTTTAGTTTTTCTATCTCCATTTGTTTTTTCTCCTCTTCTTTAATCTTATGATAGTAAGGTATTATGTGATCCTTCCTATGAAAATGGGATCAATATCCTTGGAATTTCTTCTTCCACTTTCTTTTTTCATTATTGTTCTTATCATTTCGTTTACCTTAAGCATTCATTGAAAATGCAGAACTACTTCCACCTACTCCCTCTTAATCCTTGACACTAAGATCCTCCACAAGTTCTAAGCCACAAAAACCTTCAAACGTTAAGGTTTGAACCTTTACCTAAGTGTTTAAGGTAGCAACTCCTCCATCAAGCTTTGATCAAAGTATCGAGAGGCACAATGTTGTATAAAGAACATATCCTAGTAAGAAATTGTTGGAGTTTGAGGTCTACGCAAGCACATGAAGAGAACAAGGAAGAAGAAGAAGTTAATGAATTACCAAGTGAATGTACAAAGATAAGTAACATGTTCAAATTATAGGCATCTATACAATCCAAAAGAAAAAAAAAACTCCTAAAGAAGGAAAAAAGTGCCTTGTCGGTCCTAACTATGTTCACAGACATCACTACCTAAATATATCATCAAATCCCCCTAGGAGTGATCTGGTGAACAAGGAGTTCACACTCATTTATAAGGAAGTGCCAAGCTATGTGTAAAGAGATCAATCCACAAAAGGAAGTAAGCCCAAAGCTTTGCGGAAAGCTTCAAACTTCTCCCTAGGTAGAGCCTTTGTGAAAAGGTATGCAATGTTATCCTGTGTGGGAACATATGCCAAATTGATCTCTCCAACAAAGAACCTCCCCCTAAAATAATGATAATGCACATCAATGTGCTTTGTGCAATCATGGAACACAGGGTTCCTCACAACTAACAATGCACTCTGATCATCAGTGAAGATGGTGGTGGCCAAGAACTGAACAACACCCAAATCAACCAAAAGATGTTTGAGCCACACACTTAACAATTGCAATGAAATTTTCCCTATACTCAACCTCACAACTAGATGTGGCCATGATAGGCTTCTGCTTGCTCAACAAGGATATGCATGAGCTACCAAACATCAAGCAAAAACCACTCGTGGACACACGAGTGTCATATCAACCAACCCATTCCGAGTCAGAAAAAGCATGCGAATCTGGTGCTAATGATCCCCTCTTGCGATAAAACAATCCAAGTAGTTGGGTACCACTCAACACTTAATCGCCTACCAATGCTTGGAACTTGGGCAATGCATAAATCTGCTCATCTGAGAGATAGAAAATAGAATATCAATCGAGTTATGCATGAGTAAATCAAGCATCCAACAACCTGTTGATAGACGAAAACACCAAATGCATCTCCTCATCATGAAATAAACTCAACCATAAACCTGCTTCCATAGGGATGGGAAGAGTTTTGCACCTAACTCTTCTTCTTGAGAGCGCCACGATGATACCCTCAGAGTAGGAAACAAAGCTCCAAGAACCACACATAGTAGTCTGTACAAATGCTATAGAATATGCAAAAAACATAATACACATGGTGATGGAATTTAATCCCTCATATTTGCACACTAGAAGTGAAATGTACCCTCTACCTAGGTCCCTTCATACACCTTTTCTACTACCTTGCAGCAAAACTCTAATTCATCTTTCTTACACTAATCCAAATCACCTAATCTTTTGATCACACTTATCATATTTTATAATATTTCCAACAAGCTATAGAACACCTCAAATGGATGTGTTTATGTCAGTCAACAACTCTATACAAAACAGACTATGTAGAGATGTAGGATATGTAGAAATTAGGGTTATATAGATACACCAATTTCTTTGCACATAAAACTGATTCCAAGAAGCCTTCTTAGGGAAAATAAGACACATATATAAGCTACAAAATGCACTTTAAATCTCTTGAATTAGATATGTATGCAAAGAGTTACAATTATTATAAGCAAACTATGTCTATACCTACAAGAGACTAGAGGGGGTGTGAGCTTGATAGCTCCTCCTTACTCCTCGTCTATGCATGTAACACCCTCCTCTACATTTTTTCTATCTTGGATAGCTGCATTTTATCTTGTTGAGCCTTGGATGACTCTCTCCTAGAGCATCATTGAGTATATGTCTCTTCGTTTCAATGACCTACAAGACTTCCATACATTTGGTGTCTCTTCACCTCCTTTTATAGATTTTGGATGCCTCTCCCAACTTTTCCACTGCCTTAGGATTGCCTTTCTTGACCTTGCCCAACCTTGAGACCACCCTAAGTGACACTCCCCCTTCATACATGTTTTCATCCTTGGTCACACATCTAGAGGTTTTGCAGATTGTACTCTTCCATGAGCTTGAGTTATCTTTTCTAATCTTTTTGTCAAAATTTTGTGGAGAGCCTTGAAAGTATTTTGTTCCATCTGACTTGAGATGGTATTTAAAGATGTCAAAATTGAGACAACTTCATTTGCATTTCTTTTGAAACTAGAAGCCTTGTCATGAATCCCAAATTGATCTTGCAAAATATTTGAGAATATCTCTTAAAGAAACCTATTTGGAAAGCTTCATTGAAAGTTTGCATGAGTTCATTGGGTAGCTCCTTTTCTTCACAAAGTTTCATGGTAGTCTCAAGGTCAGGGGTTTCTCTTATATCATAGGAAATAGAGTGATTTCTTTTTCTAAACTCGTGCCTATGTAATGAGAAGGGCTCTGAGTAGTCCACTTCTTTTTCTAGAAAGGGCATGTCTTCCCAAAGTGAACTATCCATGAGTAGCTCATATCCTTCTACATCACAAAATTCTACCATGTGTTTCTCATTGATAGTGTACAACTCGATCTGCAACTGTATAGAGCCAATACTGTTTTGTAAGACTAGGGAGGTAATGTGCTCACTACGAGATAGGACATACCAAAACAGACTCGTCAAGGTTTTTTGTATATATAGATTCTATCCTTGATATTTAATCAAAACAAACTTGCATAGAACAACAAACTGATCTGATAGGTGTAGGCAAGAAGTGAACCAATTGTAAAGTATTATATTATCATTGAATTTGTTACAGATTCAAATGACACCACCAGGCATTGCTTCCAAGTCCATAAGATAACCTTCTTGACATAGAATGTAATAAAGAATTATAGATGTTGGAGACTATCATGGATGTGATGTCATAGGTACATGTAAATAGGTTTTCTCGACCCTAGAGGTTGTTCAACTGCCTAAATCTCTTGAGACTCCAATGGAGAAGGAAACACCAGAAGGTCATAGCAAGCAAAAGTGGAGGCTAGCTGACCTCCCCCATGCTTGGTCACCGTTGATTTGCCTATAATGCTAGCCTTCCATAGGATCACCACCTTGCTAGTTCATGACCTCCTTGGTTCCCTAGCAATGCATTGATATCCAGCAAGTAGACTACTCAAAGCCTTAACCATTGTGGCTTCCAGTCATGAGAATCTAGATCCAGCAGTTGCCTTCTTCTCCGCAATGTTGACACCCAATGTTCAATTGTCATACTTCCTTGTGAGAATTCCCAACTTCTTAGAATGCTCAATTACCACCTTTTGTCCATCCCAGTGAGCACACATCAATCACCATCGATGCCTATTGTCCTCTACTTCCATGTTGCAGGAAACCTCTCTAATCCTCTCTAGAATCAACAACTATCCTATCACTCAGTTCTTTACCTTCTCCATTGCACTTCTCACAATCTTAGCTCCGAACATACCCAGATCTAGTACCTCTATGTCTAGTTCCGTAGGATGCAATTCAACAGTTTTACTATGTCTACTATCTCTTATCTATTGATATGTCCTAACCCCTTTTGGATAACACTATGCATAGGGGACTTCTGTTTTGCATGTATCTCCATGTGTTTACTGTGTGATAGATTTCTAATGACATCATATCTATCTATCTCTATTTGTATGTCTCTCTCTATTTCTATGTATGGATTCCTTGGCCTTACTCGGCACTTCTTTGATTCTTCTTTATTACTACGCCTCACTATACCATGATGGCTACATCAGTTTGAATTGTCCATTTTGCAGAGGGGAATTATATGGAATCTTGGATTCATGCTCCAAGAAGGTCCTTGCAGATAGGCACTCCACGTTAACAGCATGAATTTTGGATGGCATTAATGTGATAGACAGTGCGCACATAGAAATAATTGTAATTGAACTACATATTCACAAGCATGGAATAGTACTTGGGCGAACACCATTCTAGATATATTGATGCTCTCAAGATCGAAAGGCCCAAATCACCGTAGTAGATATTATCGTGCACTCCCATCTGCCTGACCACGAAATAGCCAAAAGGACTGAAGACACTACACAACGAACCAAAGGATTTTGGAGCCAAGTCGTAATTGGAGACATCCCATCAAATGTACAATGCCCACTTCCAAAGTTTTCTCTATCCCAAAAAAAATAAAGCAACTTAAGGAGTCCAAGAAAGGAGGGTGAAGTGAAGCTCTAACTAGAGAACCTAAAGAGGGAGATCAATGGGTTTATTATGCATGTCTACTCCTTATATGAGATCAAACTATGTACAAAGAGTGTTTTATTTCTCCTATGTGTGATACAAATTGAGCCTAGATACATTTACCAAAGGTAAAGGCTCATCTTTTAAAGTGGCTATGGGATTTGCTATCTTCTCGTATCCCCATCTGAGTAAGGTTCTAAAATTCTTTCCCATGCTTATAGGTGTTTTTAAGCTAGGAAGTCCTTTCCATATCCCACTTTCGATCAAATTCAACTTTGCCCATCCTTCCTTGTGCTCCATAGGATCTAGTGATTCTGATCAAGGACCTCCATCATACAAGGTTAGCCTTGGTTTCATTAATTGCCTAAAATTCACTTTCCTTGCCTTGATTAATTGTTCATCCTTCCCATCATATTGCTTTTCTTTTCCTATCATGGCCTTTGCATTGATCCAAAGGGTTCTTTTCTATTCATAATGGTTGCATCCTTTCTTCCTTCCATGTATCGATCATGTGCTCTACTTGCATTAGACTCCTTCCTCATGGTTGTCGATGTTGTAAGGACACATCGTGCATTACCATGGCCAAGCCATGGATTTCTCCTTGGATAACCTCAGTGCAGGTGATAATATAGCAAGGAGGGGTTCCTACATATACCTTTCTAGATAGGTAGCTTCTTCAAATAGGTTTCTCAACTCTAAGGGGTTGGTTCCTCGATCGTATGATTCTGCTATGAAGCTAGCAACACTCTGTTGTGCATGATCTAGGCTAGCTTTCATTTGCAGCTACTTCATCTTATCCTAATCATGTACCTACATATGATTTTTCCCCTAATCATGGATGAACTTTGCATGTCTCAGCCATGACCATCTCCGTAGTAAGGGGAAACCTCTAGTCATAAGAGGAAGTCATAGTACAACAAAATCTACAATAGATCAGACCCTTCCACCGACAACTCTACCCTCTCAATTATTCCAATCGCAAAAAATCCCATGGGATGTACACATAGATATGTCAAGCATTTGCAAGATCCGCATCTAGACATATGGTTTGAGTTCTTCATCATTAAAGATCCTGTTCATGTATGTCTAATCTTTGTATCTTTGACTGGTCTAAACAATTGTTGGTGTATTCCTTCTTTCCCCAATTGAATCACACTCTCTTTAAAAGAGAGGATACTTGACAATTTAACTATATTTGCTAGTGTATGATGGATATTAAGCGCATATATCAATTTTAACTATCTTTGAGCTTCCATTCTCTTTTTATCAAGTTGTTAGGGTTTTTCTTGTGACCATTTTGAGTTCATAGTGATTTAAGTGACCACATGAAGTGTCATTCATTTCCATAGCTTTGACATGGATAGATAAGCATAGTTAGATAGTTCATTGGCATGTTGAAGTCCTTAGGAGGTGCCATGTAGCATAATGCCTCCTTCGAAAAAACTAATTGGGGAATTGCTCTATTTGGGGTGTTGCATACTCAATTTGATGCCACAACCCTATAGATAAAGGGGAAAGGATTTAAAAAAATGTAAATATTTCAAAAACTAAATCTTGTAAAAACCAGGATCTTCCAACATATGTGGTTTTCTTAAGGAATCATGATGTCTCAAAGCAATCTTGATGCCTATGAAAAATCACGATGGTTGTGGTAGTCGCATGGGAGCAATATTGATGGTTGTTGGCCCTCACGATTTCTATCTCCTCTCTCTATGATTTCTCTCTCAAACTCAGACTCATTTGTAAGACCATCAAGGCCCAAGCACTTCCTTGAAGCAAGCGAGACTCATTCGTAAGACCATCAAGGCCCATGCACTTCCTTGAAGGAAGGGATTCAATGACATCAGGTAGTTCACTCCTAGACAATGGTTCTTACAATGATACAATCAAATTATAAGGAAATGTTTCCATATTGATCAATGATTTGTATGCCACCTCATACTCATAGGGAAGGAGAGCCCAAGAATATCCTTAAGATGGTTTAATATAAATTCATGATTCTCATACTTATCAAGCATTTGATCCTTTCCTTGTTGATCATATTGGGAATAAACCCTTTTCTCTTCTTTTTCCTCCATAGTTTGCACATTTCTTTCCATGGTTTTTCTACCTTCCATAACCACCAATCTCTAGTAAATAGTTAAAGGCTTTTGCTCTTGATTTTCTCTTTGACTCTAAGAATGGTCCTAATTGATGAGCCTTGATTGGAGCTTAATCCTCCCTTTGTTTATCTTTTTTTTTTAGATGGATAAGATTTCTAAAAAGTTTCTCTCTTCCATATTGTCTTGTTCTTGGGATATCTTTTAGGGCTCTTTATAGGATATTTTTAATGCACAACCACTTTGATCCAACAACACATGGTGGGGGGTTGCACTTGGAATTCTTGTGTAAAGTCTTTTGGATTTTGTACCTTACCAAAGGCAATGAAACAATCCCAGGGCTAGCATGTCATTAGATGGGGTTAATCCATTCTCCATGAAATCTAGTAAATGGTCAACATGGCTAGTGGTAGTCATAAACTACAATCTTCCACCATATCTTAGCATTAAAAAGTAACATTTAATTCTTTCACTTTTAATCACCAGGCAAAAGACAAGTTAAAGATATGAATATATATCTTGCTTCTCTTATTGACGATCTCCACGTGTGTGTGTGTATGTGTGTGTGTGTCTCTCTACGTGTGTGTGTCTATGTGTGTACATGGATCTGTGTGTATGTGTGTATGCATGTAAGCATGTATGTATGCATATGTGTGTGTACGTGTGTGTGTATGTGTGTGTGTGTCTATGTGTGTGTATGCATGTGTATGTGTGTGTAAATCTGTGTGTATATGTGTGTGTATGTGTCTATGTGTATGTATGTGTCTATGTGTGTGTATGTGTATGCATGTGCATTATGTATGCATATGTATGCATATGTGTGTGTATGGGTGTGTATGTGTCTATGTGTGTGTATGTGTGTGTATGTGTATGCATGTATCTATGCATATGCATGTGCATTATGCATGCATATGTATGCATATGTTTGCATGTGTGTGTGTATGCATGTAAGTATGTATGTATGCATATGTATATGCATTATGTATGCATGTATGTGTATGTGTGTGTATGTCTCTCTATGTGTGTGTGTATGCATATATGTGTGTGTATGTGTGTGTGTGTCTATGTGTGTATGTGTGTATGTGTGTATGTGTGTATGCATGTGTATGTGTGTGTATGCATGTAAGCATGTATGTATGCATATGCATGTATGTGTGTATGTGCGTATGTGTGTGTATCTATATATATGTGTCTGTATGCATGTGTATGTGTGTGTAAATGTGTGTGGATGTGTGTGTGTCTATGTGTGTGTGTCTATGTGTGTGTGTCTATGTGTGTGTGTCTATGTGTGTGTGTCTATGTGTGTGTGTCTATGTGTGTATGTATGTGTGTCTATGTGTGTATCTATATATGTGTGTCAGTGTGCATGTGTATGTGTGTGTGTAAATGTGTATGGATGTGTGTGTGTAAGTGTATATGTGTCTATGAGTGTGTATGTGTTTGTGTGTGTATGTGTCTATGTGTGTATGTGTATGCATGTATGTATGCATATGCATGTGCATTATGTATGCATATGTGTGTATGCATTTTGTATGCATATGTGTGTGTATGCATTAAGTATGTGTATGTATGCATGTGAATTCTTATTGCATATGTGTGTGTATGCATGTAAGTATTTATGTATGCATATGTATGCATGTATGTGTATGTGTGTGTATGTCTCTATGTGTGTGTATGCATATATGTGTGTGTATGTGTGTGTGTATGTGTGTGCATGTATGTGTGTATGCATCTGTATGTGTGTGTATGCATCATTATGTGTGTATGTGTCTATGTGTGTGTGTGTGTATATGTGTGTGTGTATGTGTGTGTGTCTATGTGTATGTGTGTGCGTCTATGAGTGTGTATGTGTTTATGTGTGTGTATGTGTCTATGTGTGTGTATGTGTCTATGTGTGTATGTGTATGCATGTATGTATGCATATGTGTGTGTATGTGTGTATGCATATATGTGAGTGTGCATGTATATGTGTGTGTATGCATGTATATGTGTGTGTATGCATCATTATGTGTGTATGTGTGTATATGTGTGTGTATATGTGTGTGTATGTGTGTGTGTCTATGTGTATGTGTGTGTGTGTATGTGTGTATATGTGTGTGTGTATGCATATGTATGTGTGTGTGTGCATGCATACCTAGCTTCAACGACAACTCCTTGCTCTCTCTCTCATGCTCTCTCTCTCTCTCTCTCTCTCTCTCTCTCTCTCTCTCTCTCTCTCTCTCTCTCTCTCTCTCTCTCTCTCTCTCTCTCTCTCTCTCTCTCTCTCTCTCTCTCTCTCTCTCTCTCTCTCTCTCTCTCTCTCTCTCTCTCTCTCTCTCTCTCTCTCTCTCTCTCTCTCGCGTCCAAATCCCGGCACAAATGTGCCTGGAGAAATTGAATTTTTTTTTTAACATTCCAAAGTGTCACTTATGTGATGCTCTGGAACACAGGACATCGCTTATGCGACGCTAAAACATCGCAGCCAATTTGCCAACATCACAAACAACGTCGCTAGATAGCGACGCTATTTGCGACACATACTTTTAGCGTCGCATAAGCGATGCTAGCGTTACTCATGCGATGAAGGCTCCTAAAAAAAAAAATCCAAAAATAGCACTGTCGCTTATGCAATGCTAGCGTTGCATAAGCAACGAATCCCGTTTTTTTTCAATTCGGGGGCGTCGCTACACCCCCTATTTCTTGTAGTGAAACCTTCTTATGTGCTCTATGTTGTATTTCCCCAATTCAAAGCAAGAGGTAATTGTGATTTTGAACTCCTTCAATTGCCTATCATCCCACACAATTCGCATTAGGCACTTCAACACGGTGAGAAAGCAAAAGGATGAATTAATTGATAGACTTGAAAAATTTCATTGGGGTCATCTCAAATGGGACTAAGGCTTAATTAAGATTAACGACCTTCACAATTTCTATTGTTCAAAGTTACACATTAGGACCAAGATTTGCAAAGATTGGATAGATAAATGCTATGTATCATAGAGCATCATTAGTATCCTCAAGACTCCCATCATTTATCTCTATAAAAATTTTCCTTATAAGAAAATTTCCCTATTGTGGTCCCTTCCAATCCCATAGTAAGGTTAAGAGGAATCACTAGCTACATGCTAGCCCTGGCATTGTTTCATTGCCTTTGGTGTGGTACAAAATCCAAAAGACTTTGCACAAGAATTTCCAATTGCAACTCCCCACCATGTGTTGTTGCCTATCACTTACATATAATCTGTAGCCTATCGATTACAAAATTTACACTTTCTCTCTCCCATCTCTCTCCAAAAGTAGGATTCTCTTCTTGATTTCCATGCCATTTTATTTGAAAATTTGGTTCTTGTCAACCATCCATTTTACTGTCGTTAGGTGACTCTTTGAAGCCCTATGCATCTAGGGGAACATACTTAGGGATGGGAAAAAGTAGACCATTTACCCTATAAATCTATCCATTCTACTCTTAAGAAGATCTATTCTTCTAAATAAACAGCATACTCAACTCTCAATTATGCAATATATTTGAATAAGAAAGAGGAAAGGTACAAGGCTAGGCTAGAAGCCAAATGCTTCACATGGACACAAGGGGTGGATAATGAGGAGACTTTTGGCCCTATGGCAAACAAGGCTACCATTAGAGCTCTCATAACCTTAGGTGTAGCAAGGAGATGGCCTATCCACCAGATGGACATAAAGAATGCTTTCGTGAATGGTGTGTTGCAAGAAGAGGTGTTCATGGAATAACCTCAAGGGTATGTAGATCCAAAACATCCTACCTATGTTTGTGGGCTGAAGAAGGCCTTGTATGGCCTAAAGCAAGCCCCAAGTTCCTAGAATCAGAGGCTAGTGGAGTTCTTGAAGAGATGTGGTTTCTCTCCAAGTGATGCAGATCCATCCTTGTATGCAAAGAAGACAAATGACAAGATATGTTTAATATGCATATATGTAGATGATCTCCTTGTGATAGACGATGATGATGTAGGGATAAGGACCATCAAAGGGAAGCTTGGAAGAGAGTTAAAAATCTTAGATTCAGGTGTGCTAAAGCACTTTCTTGGCATTGAGGTGATCTATGGGAAAGAAGGTATCTATCACTCTCAAAAGAAGTATCTTCTAGATGTGTTGTTTAGGTTTGACATGACAGATTGCAAACGAATAGCTCAACCTATGGTTTCTATGACACTCATGTGTCCACAAGTGGTTTTCCTTGATGCTTGGTAGTGTGTGCATATCTTGGTTGAGCAAGGAGCATCCCACTATGGCCCCTTGTAGTTGTGAGGATCAGATGCCTTTTGGCTGATTTGGGTATTGGTTAGTCTTCTACCCACAACATCTTTATTGAGAGTAAGAATGCATTAGTGATTCGAGAAACCCTATGATCCATGCATAAAGAAAATTGAGATGCACAATCTTCATGGACGGACTCTTGAGAGATAAGTTTGTCTTATGTGACCACATAGGATAATGTTGTTGACCTTTTCACAAAGGCTTTACCTAGGGAAAAGTTAGAAGCTTTTCGCAAAGCTTTGAGCCTACTTCCTTTTGTGGATTGATTTCAATCCACATAACTTGGCACTTCCTTATACATGAGTGTCAACTCCTTGTTCATCACACCAATCCTAGGGGGATTTGTTAGTATATTTTGGTAGTGATATGTGTGAAGACATTTACGACCACCGGAGAAATTTTTTCCCTCAAATGAGGTCTTGTTCAATTAGCTTGTATATACCCTTGTAACCATATTGGGCTACTTATCTCTCGTATGTTCACTTAGTAATATACTCAATGTTGAGGTGCAAGGTTCTTCTTCTTATTCCTTGTGTTGTTTGCATGCTCCTAATACTTGAATTGCAAAAATCTTCACCACAAATGGGTGCTTGCTAACTTCAAGATCTCTAAACCTTCTTATGCGCTCTATGTTGTATTTCCCCAATTCAAAGCAAGAGATAATTGTGATTTTGAACTCCTTCAATTGCCTACCATCCCAGACAATTCTCATTATGCACTTCAACATGGTGAGAAAGCAAAAGGATGAATCAATTGATAGACTTGAAAAATTTCATTGGGGTCATCTCAAATGGGACTAAGGCTTAATTAAGATTAAGGACCTTCACAATTTCTATTGGTCAAAGTCACACATTAGGACCAAGCTTTGCAAGGATTGGATAGATAAATGCTATGTATCATAGAGCATCATCAATAGCCTCAAGACTCCCATCATTTATCTCTATAAAAGATGTCCTTATAAGAAAATTTCCCTATTGTGGTCCCTTCCAATCCCACAGTAAGGTTAAGAGGAATCACTAGTTCTCCTAACTTTAGATTATGTGGATTTTGTGCAAATTCAGGGAATCAATATGCTGAAAAGCAACACTATCATGAGAAATTCTGATTATTTCATCAGTACTTTTATGATCATGTCCCCATGTCAAAAGCTTTGATAATTTGGGGCTTTGAAACATATGTCTAATCCGTGAAGCCAATGGAAAATGTCTCATTACCTTTTTTGGGATTTTACCTTCTTCGCCCTTATATCAAGGAGATTGACATTCGGGACATGTCAAAGAGTCTACATATTCACCTCTATATAAAATACAATCGTTAGGACATGCATGTATACATTGATAATCTATACCAAGATTGTTGATTATCTTCTTCATTTCATCATGTGAGGTAGGAAGAATATTCTGACTTGGTAAAAACTTTTCAAATAATAACCTTTAAGTTCATCAAAAGAAGATATATTAAAAAAGTAAATAAATAAATATACATATATATATATGCATATAATTTTATATATGTGTATGCTTATGTGTATGTGTATGTGGACGTCAATATGCATGTGCATGCGTATACATATGTGTATATGTATATGTATATATGTATGTATATGTGTTTTATAGGTGTATATGTATGTATATATACGTATGTGTATATGTATGCATATGTGTATCTGTATGTGTTAATACATGTGTATGTATGTATGTATGTATGTATGTATGTATGTATGTATGTATGTATATATGTATGTATGTATGTGTATGTATGTGTATGTATGAATGTGTATATATGTATGTATATGTATGTATGCATGTGTAGCTGTGTATATTTGATTTCGTTTTTAATTGTTTTTTGTATATTGTGGTTTGCAGATTTTCATATCTAGACCATTGAATCATCTGGCAGTTTCCCATTTTATAGTCAATCTATTACATGTCTTGCTAAGTTGTTTATAGATATTAAATAACCGTTACCAAGGAAGGTATTAAGTCATATGTAAAATGGGAGGATCAAATTTTTTGCGAATATTTTGAAAGATGCATTAATAGTTTTAAAAGATGGGCAGACAAAAAGTGTCCATTCAATTCAAGTTCTTGTTCTTACCTTATCTAAAGTAAGAATAAAAACCTGCATTGAATGGACACTTTTTGTTTGTCTATCCTTTAAAATTATTTTTCCATCCTTCAAAATCTTCAAGATAAATTTGCTCCTCCCATTTTACATCTGACTTAATACCTTCCTTGGTAATCGCTACTTAATATTTGTATTAAAAAGAATTAGCAGCCCAGGTATTAGGTCGACTAAAATAGGAGAAACATATGTGTCAAGAAGATTCTAAAGGTTGGGTGGACAATTCTAAAGGCTAGATGGACAAAACATCTTCATTCGATATAGGTATGTATAATTTGACCTTACTCTCATAACATGTGTATGTGTGTATATGTGTGTGTATGTTTATATGTTTGTGGATGTTTATATGTGTGTATACATTCATGTATATTATGTGTATGTTTATATATGCATGTATATATATATATATATATATATATATATATATATATATATATATATATATATATATATATATATATATATATATATATGCATATATATATTTATGCATATATATATATATACATTAATAGATAGAAAATTAAAAATTACACCTTAATAGTGTCGAAACAGAAACATTACTCCATCCAAAACGATTTTGAAGATTGAGAATAAGTAAGCTCGCACTTAGTCGTGTCAAACGACTTCCTTCATATACATGCTTTAGACATTCCTCTCGAAGATATTTCTCATTTTTAGAAATATCAATGCTCTCACTGTCATTTTGATACCAATCCTCAATAAAATCCACCATGTCATCATCTTCATCATTGTCGCACAAATCTTGTACTTTATCTTCTTTTGAATATAGATCTTTCAACCTTGCATATTCCACAGGATCACTTTTGCGTAGCCTCTTCATAGAAGCTTCTGATAAATGAGATCTTACTGGCAATTGTGAATGGTGTGGAGGAATATCATCAACCTCATATGTTGGAATCTACACATATAAATAAAATTCATTAGTATTCCATAAATGAATAAAAAGTAAACTTTAAACATAAAATTAAATATATAAGTTATTAAATATGGATAGAAAATTTTTATTCTCTCTAGCTAAAAGGTGCTCTTGGAGGTCTACGCCATCCATTATTCACTAATAGTTCATCACCTGCATGTAATGTAGTAATAGCATTGACAACTATGTACCTTGATACATCTCTACTCATGTATGGTGATTCATGACTATTTTCACGCTCCTCAAATGTGCAATTAGTCCTTCAACTATTATGTAACCCTCGACTACTATTTATTAAACCTGCTATATTTCCATGTGTGTAAGGTCTTCCATCAATATATAATCTTTCATTTTCTTCATGTAAAATCCTTCTACTAGTAAGGGATGCTTCGTTCAAGCATATTCCATAAGTACTCATGCTTTGAACATAAGGTGAAAGTCGATGCCAATCTCCCCATCCATATATAGGACCACAAAAATGACATAAGAGTGACTTCAGAGTTCGGAGGCACATACAAATCCTCTACAATAAAGAGACCACGACTAGCATTAGTAATAGTAGATGGAGCAATCATATAGCGATTACCCCAAAAGTTGAAAACCAACTAAAGCAGCTAAAGGAAGTGTCTATTCCATCCTCCAAATATTCTTCTATCATTGTTTGTACTAGAGAACAATCAAGAGCTGGCAATGGATAATCTCCAGCCGTTTCAGTCTCTAAACCAGGAGGTAGAGGATTTCTAGAAACCTCTGCTTGTAATTGATGAACAGCAAGTCCATGACGTGTACGAGGTATATTAACATTAAGAGAAAAATTATCATCATCATCATCACCGAGCAAGTATTCCTGTATATCAACAGTAATTTGATTTTGTATATGGTTTTTAAATAAAATGATGACATTAATTTATATAAAAAATACATACCCAAGCATTATCACATTGACAAGGTGATGGTGCACGCTCAAAAGTACCATACTCTGCCTCATGTTCAATACATTCCAATCCTAGTCTTCGATACGTGCCATAACAAGAGTTACACCAACATATAATATGATCTTGATAGTAAAATTCGTCATAAGTCCTATCGGAGGACACATGTGAAGTCATTGCATGGGTAGGAGGTGGTGGAGTACCCTCTGATTGATCAGAATCTGATTATAATAAGAAACAAAAATATATATAAGTTATGTATCCATCAAATATATCTAAAATTAAATGTTTTATATACTTACAGTATATAGTCGTTGCACGATGAGGAGACGGTGGTGGAGTTCCATCTGATTGATCAGAATCTACAAATAATGGTATTTCATATTAATAATCTGATTATTTACATACACAAAAAATTCACATATACATATTTACACAGACACACATATTCACATATACACATTTACACATACACACATATTCACATATACACAAATACACATTATTGTGGGATAAATGCATGTATTTTGTATGAATGAGTGTATATGCATGCATGTGTGTACGTATATATGTGGATATGTATATGTGTGTTTATGTTATATGTATGTATATGTGTATATGTATGCATATATGTATGCGTATATGTTTGCATGTATATGTGTATGTGGGTATGTGTATGTGTATGTGTATGTGTGTGTATATATGTGTATGTATTCTAATTTTTTTTTTCTGTTTGAGATTAAATTAACAAGAGATATTGTATGGTGGAAAAAAATAAGAGGCGACCTAACATACCACCTGAGACATGGTAGTTTTTTCGTAGATAGCTATGTCTTCAGGAGTCATTTCCTCAGCAGAAGGTATACAAATTAATAGTTTATATTTATAATTTTCATATATTTTAGTAATTTTTTACATTTAATTTATGTATTTCTTTTTTCTTAAATAAACAGGCTGCTGCAAAGAAGAGAGTGGAGTCGGGCCACACATCGTACCTAGGCCAAATGGGCCATCATGGTTTTGTAGCCACATTTGTAAGTATATGTGTTATTGTGAGTATATTTTTTATTTTAGTTAAAATGCAAGCAGCTAATCTTCTTTATTTGTTTCAATGCAGAGAAAGGATTATGGCCGATATCCTACAAAACATGAGATCGAGTATGCTACACATTTTGGATATCGCCGTTTGAGCGAGTATATGCGAGATCATCCAGATGCCTTTGTGAGTATTATTAAATTTTATATAATTATTTTATTTTTATGAATGGTTTAATTTTTTTACTTATTTATGTTTGTTATATGTAATATAGGAGTATTATGGAGAGGAAGATATGGATGAGGTGGAGAGATAGTCACAGGAGGGACGATCTCGATCGTCACAGGGTGATCATGATGATGAGGATGAGGATGATCAGGATGATCATGATGCTGCTGATGATGATGATGATCATGATGATGATGATTAGGATTCTAGTTGATTATGACATTGGATTATATGTATTTACATTGATATATATATATATTTTTTTTATCTATATATTTTTCATTCCAGTTATGTTTTGAATTGTGTGTATGGTATTAAGTAATTAGGAGTTTTGTTCTATTGATTGTTATTATTGTTTATATTAAGCATGTGTTTTTATACTTTAATTATATAATTCATTCATATGTGTGTACGTAAGTGTGTATGTATGTGTGTGTATATGTATGTATGTGCATGTGTATGTGTGTGTATGTGTGTGTATATGTATGTATGTGCATGTGCATGTGTAAGTGTATATGTGTGTATATGAGTATGTGCATGTGCATGTGTATGTGTGTGTATATGTATGTGCATGTATATGCATAACTCTATGTGTATATGTGTGTATGTGCATGCATATGTGTATATGTATGTATGTGCATGTGTGTGTGCATGTGTATATGTGTGTGTACATATGTGCATATATATGTGTATATATGTGTATAATGTATGTATATGCATGTGTATATGTATGAAACATGCATGTGTATGTGGATGCATTTCCATTTGCACCCATGTGCATGCATGTGAATGTGCATGAATGTGGATGTGCATATACATGTATTTATGTATATGTTAATGTGTGTGTATGTGTGTGTGTGTGTGTGTGTGTGTGTGTGTATATATATATATATATATATATATATATATATATATATATATATATATATATATATATATATATATATATATATATATACATATATATGCAATAATGCATGCATGTAAGTCTTTTTATGTGGTTGTAGGAATGTTTGTGCATATGCATGTGTATATGTGTGTATGTCTAAGTGTATGTGCACATGTATCGTGTGTATATATGTGTGCGTATGTGCATGTGTATATGTGTATATGTGTGAACATGCATCTTCATCATGTATAAGTGTATATGTGCATATCCATAAGTGTGAGTATGCTATCTAATGAAAATAACACAATTCAAATGGTATACGAAGAATATAAATTGTACTTACAATAGTTAGCCATACTTCTTGCTTGGCTAGCTTCTTGAATAACGTGCAATAAAGAGAGAAAGAAGAGAGAGAGAGAGATAGAGAGAGAGAATTCAAAGAGAGAAAGACGTAGAAAGAGAGAAACAGAGACAAAGAGTGCATATACTTTTTTCAGCTCGTAAGCACAACACAATTGCGAACGTTGGAGAGCTCTTTGATGCAAAAAGCATCGCTTATGCGATGCTTTTTAAAACCATCATGTTAGTGATGCTCTATGCGAGCGTCGCACAACCCATCATGCCATACGTCAAAAAAACATTGTTTGGCTCATCGTTTAATCGACCGTTCGTGCGCGATGCTCATTGCTATGCATTTTGCAATTTTATAGCGACGAAATTGTGTCGCCTCAACCGTCGCTATGCGCCCATATTCCTTGTAGTGTTTAGAGACCTTGAAGTTAGCAAGCCCCCATTTGTGGTGAAGATTGTTAGAGTTCGAGGATATTAGGAGCATCCAAACAACACAAGGAATAAGAAGAAGAACCTTGCACCTCAACATTGAGTATATTACTAAGGGAACATACGAAAGATAAGTAGCCCATTATGGTTACAAGGGTATATACAAGCTAATTGAAAAGGACCTCATTTGAGGGAAAAAAATTATCCGGTGGTCGTAAGTGGCTTCACACATATCGCTACCAAAATATACTAACAAATCCCCCTAGGATTGGCATGATGAACAAGGAGTTGACACTCATGTATAAGGAAGTGCCAAGTTATGTGGATTGAAATCAATCCACAAAAGGAAGTAAGCTCAAAGCTTTGCAAAAAGCTTCTAACTTTTCCCTAGGTAAACCCTTTGTGAAAAGGTCAACAACATTATCCTATGTGGTCACATAAGACAAACTCATCTCTAAAGAGTCCCTCCATGACATAATGATTGTGCATCTCATCTTTCTTTATGCAAGCATGGATCATAGGGTTTCTCAAATCACTAATGCATTCTTACTCTCAGTAAAGATGTTGTTGGTAGAAGACTAACCAATATCCAAATCAGCCAAGAGGCATATGATCCTCACAACTACAAGGGGTCATAGTGGGCTGCTCCTTGCTCAACCAAGATATGCACACACTACCAAGCATCAAGGAAAACCACTTGTGGACACATGAGTGTCATAAAAACCAACCTAATTTGAGTGTGAAAAGTGTGTAAATTTGGCGATAGGTGATCCCCTTGGGGATCAAACAACCCAAGTAGGTAGGTACCACTCAAGTTGCAAAAAGTATGCTTAACTACTTGCCAATGCTTAATTCTTGAGCTATACATAAACTTCAGAGACAGAAAATTGAATGTCTAGTCATCTCATGCAGTCATCCAATAACTTAGTGATAGAAAACAACAACAAATGCATATCCAACATCATGACGAATCAACCATAACGTGATATGGATAGGAGTGGCAATGTGTTCGCAATCATCAAGGACAAATTTTTGTTACAATAATTAAGTGTACTTTGTCTCACACAACGCAACTCCTCCATCAACTTACAAAAGTTAAATTCCCAAATAATGATGTAACAACGCAAAATATGACATTTCAAATGAATCATGTAGTTCAACCTTAAATTCAGCAAAATATGCTTCTCATCTATATGACTGAGTAACGTGTGGATGCAAAAATGCATCATTCTTAGACTTGAAATACAAGCTGCTTTTGATTGGACTATTTTCAAATGTTGTACTAGCAAGCAGGATTCTATCTTTTCATATAAAGCATGTGGTGATTGCTTCAATCCATACAATGCGTTTTTTAGCCTACGTACTTTGTTTTCATGCCATTTTTGCACAAAACCATGGGGCTGAAATACATATGCTTCTTCATCATAATCATCATTCAAAAATGAATTTTTAATGTCTCGTTGTACATTACAATCGTTATAAGTTAGAAGTGCTCACAGGCTACAAAGAATTATCATGCGACATGTAGGAGAAATGGTCTCATTGAAATAAATGCCCTTCTCTTGACCATAACCTTCGGCTACAAAGCTAGCCTTATAACGATTGACTGTTCCATCAAGCTTATGATTTAGCTTATACACCCATTTATTTTCAATATCCTTTTGCAAGGAGGCAAATCACATAAAGACCAAGTATCATTCTCCATAATAGCATCATATTTTGATTGCATGGCAACCATCCAATTTTCTAAATTATGTGCTTCATCAAAAGCAATAGACTCATTGTCATCACAAAAACTAGAAGCAACCATGGCATAACAATCTGATGCAAAAGAAGTATCATTATAGCATGAACATGTAAAATATGGCAAAGGTGTATCTAGCTTGCTATATCTCAAAGTCTACACCAACCATTTAGGAATATTGTTAGCCTCTTCAACACCAAGTCTCTTATCAACAAGTACATTGTGTATATCAACATTAGAAATAGAATGATTTGTATGCTCATTAGAAACCTACATAGGCTCAGAAATTGCTTCACTCAAAGATACACTTGGATTCCCACTAGTGAACAAAGGCAAGAAAGTATGATACATATCTTTTCAGCTAACAAATGCATCCTTTGTACACTAAAGTAGGGGTTGAATTGCATCCTTTACGAGCATTACAACTCAACTAACTAGAACCATTTTATTTGATGGATTCAAGCCATAACCTTTACTTTTAGAATGAAACCCAATAAAAATACATTTCACAGCCTTATCAATCAAGTTTTTGCATTTTTGCACAAGTACTAAGGCATACCCCAAACACCCAAAAACATGTAGATGAGAAATGGATGGCTTGCAACCATGCCAAGCATCATAAAGAGTGATGGACTGTAGTAGTGGGACACCTATTAAGTACATATCTTGCACACATAATAGGCCCAAGCCAGAAGCTAAGTGGTAAAGCCTACATTTTGACCATACACATCTCCATTTGCATGAGAGACCTACTTTTCCTCTCAGAAACTCCACTTTTTTAGCTATATATGAAACTCTCGAGTAATATTTTATCCCATGTGTAGCCAAAAAGGCATTAAACTGGAAAGACAGATACCCCTCCCCTCCATTAGAACATAGGGTGCCCATTTTACACGCTGATAAATTTTCAGCCATAAGTAGGAAATGTTTGAATCACATAAACACTCTAGAATTTGCTTTGAATGGATACACCCATGCATGCTTGGAGAAATAATTTATGAAAGCCATGAAGTAAAGATAGTTTCCAAAGGAAGGTGTCTAAATGGGGCCATAAACATCACTATGAACAAATTTCAGCTTTTTTTTAGCTCTTAATGTCCCATCTTTTCAAAATGAAGAATGCTACATTTTAACAAAAATAAAGCCCTCACAAACATGTTTACAAGATGCCCTCAATTCGGGTAAAGATGACACCATTTTAGGTTTCTGCAGTCAAAGCAAACTAGCAAAATTGAGATGACTTAAGCATGCATGCCAAAGTCTCACATTTGAGAAAACCTTATAATTTTCAGCTACACATGGAAAATCATACATATATTTTCCATTATGTATGATCTTGTACAACCTGCAACATACTATTGTAGATGAAAGGATTTTGTCACCAACAAAGAGATCATGAATTGTACATCTTTCATCAACAAATTTCACTACTAAGCCAATTTTTACTAATGTTGACACTAACAACACATTCACTTTTATCCCTTGTACATGTATGGCATATGATATAGTGAATGCATGGGTATTAGTACTAGCAAGAATAATATTCCCAAACCCCATAATACAATAACTGGAATTGTTAGAACATGCAATAATATTCCCTACATTAGTAGACTCATGTGAGGCGAAGAAACTATGTTATAAGGTAATATATTTGGTTGCCCCAGTATCAAAACAACAAATATCCGAGTATATGTAAACTTGCAACTCACAATGGTTGGAATGTGCATCAATTGGATATCACAAGTGCATTCTTGAATGGAGATCTGAATGAAGAAGTTTATATTTTTTTGGCTCATGTTTTTGGGCACAAAGGGTATGAAAGAAAAGTTTGTATGTTAAAGAAAGCCTTTTATGGATTAAGAAAGCACCATGTGCTTGTTATGAGAAGATGCATGCCTACTTGTTAGCGTATGGATTTTCAAATAGTCAAACTAAAAGAACCTTTTATGCAAAGGATGAAAATGATGTACTTCTTATCATCATTGTTGGATGAAAATGATGTACTTCTTATCATCATTTTTATGTAAATGTCATGCTAGTCACTCATCTGCATATTTTGGATTTTAAGGTTGATTTGCATCCCCCTTTTGAAATTTCTGATTTGGGGAACCTACGTCACTATTTGGGCATTCCAAATTTGCAAGTTGATGGTGGAATTACCTTATGTCAAACTAAATACATTCACTATTTATTATTCAAAAAGTTTTGCCTTTCAAGACTATAAACCTATTTCTACTCCGATGGAAAAAGTTTCGCGAGTGAGTCTTTACAATGTTGGACATTAGTCTCTATCAGCAAGCTTTTCATTCCTTATTTATGCATGCATCACTCGACCTGATATTCAGTTGTTGTCTCTAGGATGTAAAAATGTATACATAGCCTAGGAATTAAGCATTGGAAAGCACTGAAGCATATGTTTTTCTACTTATTTGGTATCTATCAACTTTGGTTTTTTATCCAAAGGGTGGAACAATACTACCATATTTGCATGCTTTCTATGACTTTGATTCGGTTATTCATCATCCCACTCATATGTACATAAGTGGTTTTTGCATAATACTTACTATTTCATGCATATCTTGGTTGAAAAATAAGCAACCAACTATTGTCACTTCTATTTGTGAGGTTGAGTATGTGGCAGCTTTCATAGCAAGTATTGAGTTTGTGTGCCTCAGTTGCCTTATAAACAAATTGGGTGTTGGTCAAATTTTTGCCACCACCATATTTATTGAAAATCATAGCACATTGGAAGTCGCGAGGAACCCATTGTTCCATTCTAGCACTAAGCACATTGGGGTGCACTATCATTACCTTAGGGAGAGACTCTTCACTAAAGAGATTACTTTCGCATATGTGCCCACACATGGTAATGTTATAGATTTTTTTACAAAGACTTTGCCTCATGAGATATTGAAATCTTTTCAAAAATTTTGGGCTTACTTACTTTTGTGTATTGGCCTTAGTCCGCATTGGTTGAAACTTCATTATACACGATTGATAACCCCTTGTTTGCTCTGTTACTCCTAAGGGGTCACCTTAGCACATTTCACTAATGATGTGTGTGAAAACACTTATGATTATTGAGGCACTTTTTTTGTCTTTAGGAGGTTTTTCCCCCCTTGGAGTGTATATACACCCATAACCCGAAAGGGATACTTATCTTTGTACATTCACTTATTAATACACTATGTTGTGTTCCAAATATTATTCTTCTTCCTCATGTTGTTTTTGTGCTTCCTCAATCCCCCAACTTTAACAAAAAGAGCCCCATCATAATGGGCGAGTGCCTAAGAAAAAGGAATAAGGGAAATCCAAGAAAAACACATCTAAATCCCTCACTAAAAAGAGCTAGAGTTTTAAAAATTATCATCTTTCTATTTAGCAACTAGAGCTGCACAGATCCTTCTTGTGTTACAATCATCAAACATGGTTGAAAGAAAAAGGTTTTAAACTTGATTTCATTTTCCTTAAAGAGCTTAAGGTTGTTGACAAAGACCTCTTGAAAAATTTGAAGGCCATCTCTATGCAAGATTGTTAGGTCTCAATTTAACCACTAGCATGGGATTGGTGGTGCAGTGGTGGGTCTCAAACAATGTTGATCCTCTAAGTTCATTCGTTCCACTTACCAGACTTTGCATAGATGGTTTAGAGTTTTGTGATCCCTAATATTCAATGTGGACGCTTTCTTTTCAGACCGAGCCAAGGAAAGCTTCTTAAGCATTCATAAGTACTAAAATCCATATAATGAACATACTTATGCTTTAGGGATCCACAATTGTGTGGTGTATAATAGCTTCTATGCATATTCCATGTGTGCCTTCCTTCATACTCATTGATGTCATGCCGTTGCTTTTGTTGGAGAACCAATCACAAATTGGACATAAGTTTGGAGGTAAGCGTCTAAGAAGAAAAGCACATGCCTATATGAAGGGACAATTTCACACATGTATCATATTTGTAAAGTTAGACATAACTTTAGTTCTAGAATTTTCAAAAGTCATGAGATTGAGAAAAATCTATATAATTTATTTTGTATCAACTGATGCGATGAAAGAGAGAAAGAGATGAGAGGTAATTAGACTGAGAAAAAGTCCATTTTGTATGACTAAGTATAGCCGGGCTTCTTTGAGTGAGAAAGCACCTGTAAACTTCTGAGTTTTTCATAGCTATGAGAAGAACTAAGTAAAGTTCTGTGTATGAGACTCTCTCCTCCATCTTCATGCTTTGCCTACTGTGTAATGGTCTCAAAAGTTGAACTTTTCCAAGCAACTTGATGCCTTGCATCGAGTTTCAGTGTGAAGTCGATACTTAGCATCGAATTTCCACACAAAAGTTCTTTCCTTCATGCCTATGGTCCATGGGGGTAGTTTAGATGCTGAAAAAGTGGCCTAACACACATGAATTAGATGCCTAGCATCGAATTCTTGCTCCAAGTCGATGCTAGGCATCGAATTTGCATAACAGGGACATGTTTTTTACTTAAACAAGCAAGATTTCCAATTTTGGTAGCTCATACATAGTCATCTGGTGTAGGCCATAACTTTATGTGTAGTACTTCGTTTTTAGCAAGTAATAGCTTGTTGGAAATATCTTCTCTTCTACTTTCATGCATCAAAAGATGCTTGAGAAGTAATATTTCTGTTAAAAGAAATAAGCAAAAGAGTGAAGGTATATCATTTCAATGACTAAAATTTATGAAGAAGCAAAGTTGTTAGTTTAAGCTATCATTTTTCAAAGCTTGGAGAAGCATTGAGTTAATGGTGACCATAGAGGTGTTCTAGTGTCACATTAATTCATTTCTTGTGATGTTTCACACATCAACAAGTGGTATCAGAGCAAAAAGTCCCTAAAGAGCAGAAGGCATCAAAGGTATGAGAAGTTTTGGAAAGTTTTCATTAAAGTTTGAAAGCTAAAGCATTCAATGACACAAGGCATCAAAAGGTTACTTCAAAATTATATTCATACACAAAGAAATCCAAAAGGTATTATTCTTTAGCCTTTCAACTCACACGTTCAAGCAAAAGCAAATAATTATGGCAGAACATATCTCCATTGACAAGCTGGACAAAGATAATTATCCTGCATGGGTAATGAGAATTAAAGCCTTACTTATGAGTAAGGATCTCATGGTGTATATAACAGGTGAAGAAGAGAAACCAATATTTGAAGATGAAATTCGACCAAAGAAAGAAGAAGTGGATGCTTTAAAGCATTGGTAGAAGAAGCATGCAAGTGCAAAAGCTTACATCTACAATACAATATTAGATCATTTACTTCCACACATCAGAGGATTTGAATCAGTTGAAGATATATGGAATGCATTGGAATATCATTTCCAAAGTACTACCAAAGCAAAGAAAGCAAGTCTATGGTCCGAATTTACAACATTCAAGAAGAAGCCAAGTCAAAGTATTAGTGATTATGTCACAAAGATGAAAGATCTAGCAGATTGTCTCAATTGCTTGCAAGTTTGAGAGGAGATGAAAGGTGGAAACCTTTTGTCTTGTCAATAGAACTTTCTTTGAATCATTATGTTCTAGATTTGAATCAATTGCTTGGTTTGATGCTCACATTTTAGAAAGACTTGAAGGGAGATGGAGATAAAGGACAAAGTTCTTCAATGTACATGAAGAAAAAGAAGAAAGGAGATAAAAGTAAAGCAAAGGATGAAGAGGAATCGATTTCTCAAGTTTATACAAGAGGTAGAAGCACTGGCAGAGGAAGAGCAAGAGGTTTTGGAAGAGGTAGAGGTAATCAGAATAATAATAAGAAGGCTTCCTAGATCTGTGGATTGAGTAATCATTTGGCTCATGACTATTGGCATAATGAGCAAGGATCAAATCAAAATCAAAATAACAATAGCACAGACAGAGGTGGAAGATTTCAAAGTTATTCTCAAAGAGGTAGACAAAATCAAATAGGAGGCTATGGTAGAGGTGGAGGCAAAAGTTGGGGACATAATCAATCCTACAACACCACCTACTATAATTATGCAAATGACACATAGAATGAAAGTCATACATCATTGATGATGAATTCAATCAGCACATCAAATAAAGAAGATCTAAAGGTATTTTACATTGACTATGGATGTTCTAATCATTTGTCAAGAAACATAGAATTAATGTCAAAATTGGGAAAAGGTATTCTAGTCATACAGTTCAAACAGGTGATAATACAAGACATAGTATACATTCAGAAAAGTGAAATGCAAGAGTGGAGCAGATTTGCTAATGAATGTTTTGTATGTTCCCACAATACCTAAAAACTTGATTAGTGTGGGACAAATAGTTGAAAATGGTTTTCAAGTTAGGTTTACAAATGAAGGAGTATTTGTTGAAGATC
The DNA here is from genome assembly GCA_020310875.1 of Ceratopteris richardii. Taxonomy (NCBI): domain Eukaryota; kingdom Viridiplantae; phylum Streptophyta; class Polypodiopsida; order Polypodiales; family Pteridaceae; genus Ceratopteris; species Ceratopteris richardii. Next base: position 114,984,822 of record CM035442.1, on the reverse strand, counting down.
CAAAGAATGGATATAATCAAATTGTTTGTTGTAAGAAAGAAGGTAGACTCTTTACTTTAAGAGTGCAAGGGAACATTGGTCAATCTTTGCTCACACATGGTGAAGGAGTGATTACATAAATTAATCTTTGGCATAAGAGATTAGGTCATTTCAATGAAAGAGGAATTGAATCTATGGTTGCAAATCAATCCGTACTAGGATTACCAAATGTGCAGAGTCAACATACGATTTATAAATGTGAAGCATTTCATATGGGAAAAGCACATAGGTTACCATTTCAAAAGAAAGGATTCAAACATGATGGAGTACTATAGCTCATTCATATAGATGTATTGGGACCGACAAAAGAAGGATCTGTCAGTGGCTCAAGGTATTATGTTCTTTTCATTGATGATGCTACAAGATAGATAAACTTTATATGTTTTGAAGGAAAGATCAAAAGTGTTTGGAGCTTTCAAGCATTTTCATGCATATGCAGAGAGAGTCATAGGTCAAAAGCTTAAGAGACTGAGGTCTGATGGAGGGGGAGAATACTTCTCCCAAGAGTTCAATGATTATCTTTGGAATGCAGGTAGTAAGAGAGAAATAACTTGCAGGTATACACCACAACAAAATGGTGTAGCAGAAAGAAGAAACCGGACTTTGGTTGAGTTTGCTAGAGCTATGCTGAAGGAGAAGAATTCTCCCAATTATCTTTGGGTTGAGGCTGTAAATACAACTACATATCTTGTGAATAGATTACCATATGCAGTTCTAAATGGAATGACTCCATATGAAGCTTGGTGGGGTAAGAAACCAACACTAGATCATTGTAAAGTGTTTGGATCAAGTGCATATGCTTATGTGCCATCACAACTTAGACATAAACTTGAACCAAATGCAGTAAAATATGTGTTGATTGTTTATGATGAAAAGCAGATGGATTACAGGTTGTGGAATCCTCTAACCAAACAATTTCTTGTTTCTAGAGATGTTACATTTGATGAACAAAAAGTTGGCTTGCAGATCAAAGTCATACAATTGAAGAATTTGAAGAAGAGGTAAGAAGATATGAGAAAGGAAAATCAATTGTACAGGTGAATGAAGATGAAGACTATATGCCAGCAAGTACATCCAGAAGTGGATTAACAAGAAGAAATGAAGAAGCTTCTATATTTGATGAAGAGGTGTATCCAGACACATATGAAGAATGTGAACCAAGGAGGTCAAGTAGGACAAGAAGGCAACCAGAAAGGTATTCTTATGATACTTCTTACATAACTCAAAATAACTATGCATATATGTTCAAAGATGATGAAGAACCTTAGAACTATGATGACACAAAAGGTAAGAAGCAATGAAGGAAGCATTCAATGCACTCGAGGAGAACAAGACTTGGGAACTTGTTCCTAAACCAAATGGTAAGAAGGTAATTGGAAATAAATGGATTATAAAGTGAAGAAGCTTGCAGATGGAAGTATAGCCAAATACAAAGCTAGACTTGTGGTGAAAGGCTATACCCAAACTTATGGCATAGATTATGATGAGACATTTAGTCCTATAGCTAATATGTCAACTATAAGGACAATCATTGCTATTGCAGCTTCAAAAGGATGGACTCTGAGTCAATTGGATATAAAGAATGCATTCTTGAATGGATACATATGAGATGAGGTATACATGGAGCAATCTCAAGGGTTATAGATTCCAGGTATCCAAATTTTGTTTGCAGGTTGAGAAGAGCTCTATATGGATTGAAGCAAGCTCCAAGAGCATGGAGCTATAGACTGGCGAAGTATCTCAATGATCTTGGATATCAAAGTTCAAAAGCATATCCAAGTCTACTCATCAAAAGAACAGATGAAGGTACAATCTACATTTGTATTCATGTTGATGACATTATAATCACAAGTACTTCAGATGAAGGAATTAAGGAGGTGAAGAGATTACTTGAGAAAGAGTTCAAGATCAGTGATCTAGGAAAGTTATCATATTTTCTTGGTATGGAAATCACTTATACACATCACGGCATATATGTATCACAAGAAAGGTATCTTCTGGACCTGTTGAAGAAGTTTGGTATAGAAAATTGTAGAGAAGCTTAAACTCCACTTGAAGTCAAACACAAGCTCAGTAAATATGATGGTGTAGAATACAAAGATATCAGGAAGTATCAATCTCTTGTGGGTAGTTTGATTTATGCTACACTAACAAGACCTGATCTTAGTTATGAAGTGGGAGTTTTGTCACACTTCATGCATTGTCCAAAGGATCCACATTGGATTGCAGGTCAAACAGTTCTCAGATATATATCAAAGAAACTATAAAGGAAGGATTATATTATCCTTTTACTTCAGATTTGAAGTTGAGAGCCTATAGTGATTCAAACTGGGCAGGTAATAAAGATGACAGACGATCAACACATGGATGCATGATATACATTGGTGATAAGCTTGTAAGTTGGTGTTCAAAGAAACAACATAGAGTAGCATTATCATCAACTGAAGCTGAGCACAAAGGACATTTAGAGGTAGCTACGGAGGTCATATGGATGCAGACATTGTTCAAAAGCTTGGGCATTGATCAAGGTATACCTACAATACATGGAGATAACATGAGTTCACTTTATCTTGTAGCAAATCTAGTATTTCATGCATGAACCAAACATATAGAGATACAATATCATTTCCTCAGAGAAAAGGTAATGGAGAAAGAAAGTGAAGTGGAGTACATTTCTAAAAGGATCAGATAGCAGATATAATGACAAAGAGCTTGGATGGTGTGAAAACCATTGGATTCAAAAGCATGGCAAGAGTAAAAAGAAAAGAAGAAGATGTGAAGAAACTGAGAACGTCAATTAGTGATTGAGGGGGAGCTGTTGGAGAACCAATCATAAATTGGACATAAGTTCAAGGTCAAAGTCTAAGACGAAAAGCACATGCCTATGTGAAGGGACTATTTCACACATGTATCATATTTGTAAAGGTAGACATAACTTTAGTTCTAGAATTTTCAAAAGCCATGAGATTGAGAAAAATCTGTACAAGTTAGTTTGTATCAACTGGTGTGGAGAGAGAGAGAGAGAAAGAGACGAGAGGTAGTTCATTTTGTATGACTGAGTATAGTCGGCCTTCTCTGAGTGAGAAAGCACATGTAAACTTTTGAGTTTTTCATAGCTATGAGAAGAACTAAGTAAATTTCTGTGTATGAGACTCTCTCCTCCATCTTCATGCTTTGCCTATTGTGTAATGATCTCAAAACTTGAAGTTTTCCAAGCAACTCGATGCTTGGCATTGAGTTTGAGCTGATAAGTTCTAATTTCCTTCTTTGAGTCTTAACTACTATTAAATCTTCTTGAAAAAATGAGGTTTGTGGAGCAACTCAATGCCTGGCATTGAGTTTCAGCGTGAAGTCGATACTTAGCATTGAATTCCCACACAAAAGTCTTTCCTTCATGCATGTGGTTCATGGGGGTATTTTAGGTGCTGAAAAAGTGGCCTAAAACACATGAATTAGATGCCTGGCATCGAATTCTTGCTGCAAGTTGATGCTAGGGATCGAATTTGCATAACAAGGACATGTTTTTTACTTAAACACGCAAGATTTCCAATTTTGGCAGCTCATACATAGTCATCTTGTGAAGGCCATAATTTTATGTGTAGTACTCCCTTTTTAGGAAGTAATAGCTTATTGAAAAGCTCTTCTATTTTTTTCAGCAAAAGATCTTGGAGAAATAATATTTGTGCTAAGAGAAATAAGCAAAAGAGTGAAGGTATGTCATTTTAGTGACTAGAAATTTTTGAAGAAGCAAAGTTCTTAGTTTAAGCTATCATTTTTCAAAGTTTGGAGAAGCATTGAGTTAATGCTGACCATAGAGGTGTTCTGGCATCACACTAATTCATTTCTTGTGATGTATCACACATCAACAGATTTCTTCTCATGATTGGGCTTTCTCCTTTGTGTTTGTTGTACATGTCAGACTTGGTCATGAACTTTCTAAATATATGGACTTAAGTGGATCTTAGGAACCCAAATTTGCACTCAATCACTCTCATGTTTGAGAATTTACTTCGGAAACCATGTCAACTCAATTGAAGGGAAATGTTGATGTGCTTGTGGGATCCACTTGGGTTGTGTGATTGGTAGTTTTTCTTTGTTGCTATATTTAGGTGGTGCTGTGTGTGAACACGCTAGGACCACCAAGGCACTTTTTTCCCTCTTTAGGAGGTTTTTTTCCATCGACGTGTATATATGCATATTGCCCTAACATGTCACTTATCTTTTTACATTCAAGTGGTAATACATTCATTATTTTCTGTTGTGCTCCAAGCTTCTTCTTCTTCCTTGTGTTGTTCGCATGCTTCCATAGACCTCCAACTCCAACAATTGGTATCAAAGTAGTTCACCGCTTCATCTAGGGCTCATTTCACGATCTAAGCTCATTTCGGCCTCCAAACACACTATAGCAATGATTATGGAGGCTATTTTATCTTTATGTGCCAAAGATATATACACGTTTTTGTTCGCCAGTATAAGCATCTCAAAGTTTGCTACAGGTTTAGTAGAACTCATCAGGGTAGTTTTGTTCAACTTTTTTAGATACAATCATTTTTTTGCATCACGGTATTTTAGTCAATGGCCATGGCTGAATGTAGTGATGTATTTCATATGTTGGCTATTGAGGATAAGTTGGATGGTACAAAATACCCACTGTGGGCTTATATGATGCATCATGTATTGGTCACAAAAGGACTATGGAATATTGTGCAAGGTGTTGAAAAATGTCATATTACACCTGCAAATGCATGTAATGAAGCTGATGCAAATGGCATAGAACATGGTGATATTCTGTAGATTCATATTTGTGCTGTAGTTTATACTACACCTACTGCAGAGAAAATTCGTTGGTATGGTAGAGATGCTCAAGCACATGCATTGATAGTCTTGTCTATCAAATGTGCCATTATTCATCACATTTGCTCTTGTAGAATAGCTAAGGATGCTTGGGATACACTTACCACATTGTACCAGGCTAGGAATTAGGCTCATGTTGCTTACCTCCAAAAACAATTGGAGAGTGATCATATCAATGAAGGTGATTCTATGGATAGTTTTCTAACAAAGATCAAAGATTTGAAGGAATAGTTAATTTTTGCTGATGAAATCTTGCCTGACATATCACTTGTGCAGACTGTTCTGAATGGTCTTCCTGGTTCATACCAGAGTTTTGTGCCTACTCTTTGTTTGATGATGAAAGGCAATCCAAATGCCTTGACATTTGAGGAGGTAGTCTCTGTTCTATTGCAGGAAGATCAATGTGGGTAGAACAAGTCCATTATGCGTGTTGCAAATCAAGCTTTCCTAGCTAGTCAAATGGGCAAAGGTAAATGGAGATCTTCTACTAGTAAGTAGAAACTGCTAATTCTACACAATCAAAGAAGGATGATAGAGATGACAAGAAAACAGAAAACCATAAACTGTTTTGCAAGTACTGTAAAGCAAATGATCATTTCATAAAGAATTGTCCAAAACTAGCTACAAAAGAGGCAAAGAAAAAAGAGACTAGAATGGTTGTTGCAGAGGCCTCTACACCAAAAATAGAGTCTTCTAATCTAGTGTAGAATGAAGAGTGGGCATTTACTACTATTTGCAGTTTTGACCCATCTTCTCCTGAACAGTGTATGTTTATAGTAGACTCAGATGTTTGATACTTTGATAGTGAGGCAACCAAACATATTACCTCGGAGTGCAGTTTCTTCACTTCAATCGAGCTTGCCCTTACAGCGAATATTGTCAGATGTGCCAACAACTCCTCTTATCCTTCTATGGGAGCTGATAAGATCATTCTGACTACTATTGATGGTAGTTCTTTTACATTTTCAGATGCTTTATTTATTGGAGGAGATGGACGATAATCTTCAGAGATGAATAGGTGTTGCTTAAACCTGCTTCACACTAGCCAAGAACAACTACTAGAGAGTGTAGTAGGCCTCTTTAGCATGTTAATGATCATAAATAATTACATATCTTGCTTGGAGCATGATCCACTAATCAATGGATCAAAACAGATAGGTATGAATTGATCCAAGACCAAAAACCTTGCTATTCTTGTTTCTACACATGTTCAATGTTTTAAACAGTTCTCTGAGCACAATAGAAATTAGCTTAATTCCTTTTGGGAAACTCTAATTAGCTTAGATAGCTACTAATCATGAGTGTTTTCATCAAAAATGATGGATTACACACTGAGAATGATGTCTAGCAAATCATAGAACCTTCCCAACAATAATGGGGTGAATCAATCAACAGACTAGAGAGTATAAATGTGTTAATATCTCATGATCTCGAGAGGCAATGATAATGAGACTTTGCAGTCATATATTAGACACTATGTTGAATCTATATGCTTTAAATCATGACAAATGATCAATCATGAAAAGGTTTCTTCATAGTCCACTCCATGGGTTTGAGCAAACCCCTTTGCCACTACTCTTGCCTTGTATCTGTTTATAGAACCATCTGAGTTCTTTTTTATTTTATATATCCACCTAGATCCTATTACCTTCAGGATTGGCTTCTTGGGAACTAGGTTCCAATTATGGTTTTCATGAAGTGCTTCTACTTCTTCTTGCATGGCTTCTCTCCATTCTTTCGTCTTACTAGCCTCTTCAAATGAAGAAGGTTCTTCTGTCATAGATTCTTTAGTGATATACATAGAGTGCTTGGTGACTAATGATGTATCATAGCCATACCTTATGGGTCTTTTACTCTCCCTTTGAGATCTTCTAAGTGCTTGGTTGGACCAATTGCTTGAATTTGTTCTTGCCTCTTGACTTCCAAGCCTTGAAGTCAATCTCCTCTTTATTCTCTGAATTGATATCTTCTAGTAATTGTTGATCTTCTTGAGTGAGAGTTAGAAAGTCATTTTCCAAATCATAAGGCAACTTGACCTTCCTGCAATCATCTTCAAACCATGAATTATTTTCATCAAACACTACATCCCTACTAACTATAAATGCTTTGTTAGTGGGATTATATAGTCTATAGCCCTTCTGGTTTTGATCATATCCAATGAATATACATTTTTCAGCTTTAGGGTCAAGCTTCCCTCTAATCTATGAGGGAATGTGTGCATAAGCAATGCACCCAAATATTTTGCAATGGTCCAATGAGGTTCTCTTGCCATTCCATGCTTCATAGGGTGTCATTCCATCCAAGGATTTGGATGCGAGCCTATTAACCAAGTAAGTGGTTGTGGAAACAGCTTCTACCCATAGGTAATTAGGTAGCTTTTTCTCATTCAACATTGACCTAGCAGCTTCAACTATTAACATGTTACTTCTCTCTACTACTCCATTCAATTCAAGAGTATATCTTGTTGTGACTTCCCTCTTTATTCGTCTGTCCTATAAGAATGAATTAAATTCATGTGAAAAGTAATCACCACCTCCATCAGATCTGATCCTCTTTAAGCTTCTAGCTATTTGGTTTTCAATTAGTGCCAAGTATTTTTTTGAAACATGTAAATACATCATCCTTATGCTTCATGAAATAAAGGATTGTCCATCTACTATAATCATGTATAAATGAAACATAGTACCTTGAACGTGAGATTGATGGATCTTTGCTAGGACCCCACACATAAGTGTGTACAAGTTCGAAGTAATCTTCATGCCTGTACCCCTTTCTATTGAATGGTTGCCTGTGAGCTTTACCAAATTGACATGCTCCACACTGGTATATCATATGTTGCCTGGTCACATTGGGAATGCCTAGCACACTCTGATCCTTGCATATTTGCTTTGGTGTTCTTTCACCTATGTGTCCTAACCTTTTGTGCCATATCTCTAGCTCAAATAGGGTTTTATCCTTGTAATTAAAAAGTGTTATGTTCCTGGTGTCTTCCATCTCAAATGTAAATAATCTACCAGAATTTTCACCTTTAGCAATCCTTTTGAAGCCTTGTTGAAGGTCTTCCACATATGCTCCATGCTAAGTGAATCTATCTTCTAAGTCTTTCTCAACAATCTGTCCAACACTAATTAGGTTTTTTGTTATAGTTGGCACATACAAAACTTTACTCGAAGGTTCATGTTACCATCAGATGTCTTAAAATTTCCAATTTGCTTGACTGAGTGTTTAGTGTCATCACATGTCTATCCTTCTTGCTTCCCTTTGGGTTCTTCAAGATCAGATAATAAAGCTACATTGCTAGCCACATGGTTGGAACAACCTGAATCGATATAGAAAGATCCTCGTCATCTTTACCTTGCTTGAATGTCGTGAAATTTCAGATCCTAGAATTATATTTCATAATCTTTTGTCCATCCAAATTTATTAAATAGCCCAAACAATGGTTTGGCTATGATTGCATACATATGAGTGAACTTTTGATAGTAGCTACAAGGAGCTTTAAGGAATTGAAGTTCCTTCATATTCTTGGTCCTTGGTAGATCTACTATGACTTTGATTTTTTCTTCATCTATTGAGATTCCATTTTTGGAGACAATGTTTCCCAAAATTTTACCTTGACACACCATGAAGACACATTTCTCTAGATTCAAACACACATGATAATGTCACCACTTTGTAAAGATCCGATCTAAGTCAAGAATATGCATAATGCATTGCTTTGCATATGTACAGTGTGCATCTTTGCACACTTCCAAGAAATTATAGATAAGTTCATTAAACAAGTGACACAACAAGCATTGGAAGATAATCCGGGCAGTGTTCAAGCCAAATGGCATAACTTGAAACGCAAAGATACCCCAGTTGGTAGCAAAGGCTCTTTTATGTTGATCATACATAGTAATTGATACATGATTATGGTATGATAAGCCACCCAAGAAGTTGTACACTTCATGGCCCACCACTCTTTCAAGTAGATGATTTGTAATAGGCAAAGAACAATTATCATAGATCCTTCTTGCATTGAACTTCTGGAGATATATGCATACTCTTAACTTTCGATTCTTTTGCAGGACTACCACAATGGGTGAAACCTAATCCGTTGTTCAATCTCATAAATGAACCTTGCTTCTAAATATTTATCAATCTCTTCTTTGGTTTTGGTAGAGTTAGCATCATTATATGTATAAGGTCTTTGTTTTGTGGACTTTGGGTAAGGGGATGGATTAAACACCATTACATTGACTGAACAAGGTAGAACATCTTTTTTTAGTTAAAATCCCCCTTACCATTTTTTTATGGGGTTTAGGTAATTGCTAATACAATAGAACACCATTCCGTAGACTTCTGATTACAAATCAATGCCAAAAAATCCCCAATTATAAGTCGATCAACACTATGTTTCACATAGATTAACTAATTTCAACAAGAAATTTACAGCATTAACTTCTTACTTTTCTCAAATAAGCAAGAAACTTTAGAAATAGAACAATATGCAAATCAATGATATTTCACCATAATCAATTTTACATAGTAGCGGATAACATATATAGGTAAGGAACACCTTCTATTATCAATTCAACAATACATTTTTGTAGTTTAGCAACACATTTCCAAATGAGGACACTTCCCTTAAAACATCATACATGAGAAACAAACCAAACATATTCTTCTTCATATTGCAACTAGCCACAATTTCCTAAGTTTCTTTCCATCCAATATTTTATTACTTTCCAAATCTTCAAAACAAAACTAAGGTTTTTACCTAATGTGTAATTACAATAAAAAAGATACTAACTCCTAAAGGTTGAATCTTCAAGAATATAAGAGAATCATGCCCTTGTGAGCCTAGGGCTCACATGTGGCATTTCTTGGTGAAGTGCTACATGCAAATCATGTTGGAAAGAACCCATATAATCTTCATGAACTAGTTGTACATTCTCTCTAACATTTGTAACATCAATCTCCATTGGAGCCACATATATTCATGGTGCTACTACTACCTGGTTTACACACTAGCAAGCATCTTTGAAATCTCTAGAAATCTATGTCAATATGTGAGTTTCTTGGTCTTGTACAACTATAGGCATCTATGCACCATCAAAATCCGGAACAACTTTATTGCTTGATTATGTAGTTTTTTACTAGGTTGTAATTGTTATGTGTTCTACTACGTTTTCTCTGTGAGATAAATGATTCTACAATAGGTGGTTTCAAACCTCAATTTGGTTATATTTATCCATCAATTGGCACTAAAATAATATTACCTCCTTCTGAAAACTATTGTCCTAAAAAAATTGCTTAATAGATTCAACTAGAGTTAATAATCTATGAATACGTCTTGATCCAAAATTCCTCCAACTCAACCAACAAAGAAAGTTAATAAAACATTTAAATTGCCCTTTTCTAAATAGTAAACATCAGACTCGATTTCATCAATTAATCCAACCAATTTGACTTGCAATTTTGTCCAACCCTACACTTGATCCTTCAATAAAGCATTATCAACTAGTGTTTGATTAAAATATTCCTTTAACAAGAGTTTGCATGCAAGATGCATATCTCTTTGGGAATGTTGTAGTACTCACTACCTGGCCATTGAATGTTGCAGCCCCAGGTACAACCTTTAATTGTGCTTTCACTAGTTGGCATGCTCCCGAAAGCATTCAACAGGCATGAAGCTATTGCCTTGCCTCTAACCCCTGACAACCTAATATATTGAGTATTGGAAAGAACAATTGATGGCCTCTGAAAGGAAATCAGTCCTTGAAGTTACATTTCAATAGATGGTGACATCTAGTAGGGTTGTCTCGTCCAACCTCCATGCAGGTAACTATCAATCTCTTCCTGATAACAATGATTTTCTGCAATCCTTGATGGTAAAAAGACATATGTGCATCAAAAGAGAATAGACGCAAATAATTAAAAGTCCTAGGGAGAAGGAAGAAGTTGGAATGTCTTCCTTGAGACCAACGGAATACTTCATAGGGATCAATCCTGGCTCACCCATAATCATAAGAAACTCTGGCAGAAAAGAAGTGCATAGGGAGAAACAACTTCCCCAAAAAGACACTCATAAGTCTAAGTCTTCTTCTAGGAAAAGATTTTGTTGTCCTAAACACGAAATGAATGATGATAGGAGGTTCCTAGAGGAAATCACTCTTATCACTCTCTACCAAGGCCCAAGATCTTCACTTGAATATCTACATGTCTGGCTCGAAGGTATTTTGGAGCTCTTGACCTTTCGACCCTGAGAATACAATACCAAACAAGTGATTATTTCTTCTTCTTTTTGACAATGTTGCTCAACTAGAACTAGTGTTGAAATAACCAATCTATTCCATCAAAAATACATCAATATTCTTCTTTAAATGGTATCTTGCATTCAACCCTTCACATATAAACTTAAAAAAATGCCGATTTGGGCATTGAATGGAATCACAGACCAGTTGGCATTGCTAAGTCCCTCAGCACAGTCATGACTATCAAGGTACCCCTCTTATCAACCTGAGGTGGAACCCTGAAATTTGAGTTGAAATAGACATGAATATAAGCTTGAGACTGAGATAGAACTTCAAGATGATTCGGGTAGAGTTGACCATGTACAAGAGATTGTTTAAAAGAATCTGCCCAACTCTTGCTTTGATTATCATAAACAAGGACATTTTTCTAGAGACTATCCTTTACAACAAATAGAAAAATTCACCAAGCAAGACGACAAATATCATTGAAGAAGATGGCTTCTTACTACTAAATAAAAGAAGTCAGAACCCAAGTAAACCAATGACTATCCTTTCAAAACATATGACTATTCACCCTCCAAACTCTATGCCTATTAGATTCAAAAGGTTTAGTGCCTTAGCAATGGATGAAGATAATGTGGTTGAAATTTTTAAAAACGCCCAGTTTAATAATCTAGATAGAGAAATAGACATGGAAGAGAAGTTGCTAGAGGAAATCTCAACACTGAGAACCATGAGGAAGAACACCTTGTAGATATGTTCATGGAATGCAAGAACAAAGGAAAAGAAAGGATTGCCAAAAAGCTTTCAACCTGCATTGAAGGTTTAGAAAGACCGAAGAAAGGGGTCTCCACTTCCACTTTTAATCATGAATATTGAAAAAGTTTCCTACAATTGTAAATGTTTTTCTTATCTATCTAAGGTAGAAGATATTACGAAAAGCCTCAATGCTCATTCCTCGACAATAGAAATGCTTTTCTTGTAGGAAATCAAAAGTCAAGGTCCCTAACTTGGGTGGAATTAGAACATTCTTCGACTAGACTTCAACTAGTTTAACACCAACCACAATCTAGGTGGGGATAGCACATGTATTGGTTAACATCCCTCCATAGCCAATATCTTAGTGGGCCATAATATTGACCCTAATAATCATTTGATTTCTTTTAGCTAGGTTAGCCTTACAATTTCAGTATCATTTCTATTTACCTTGCAAACTCTACTAGTTATAGAGCCTTGGGATGGAAATCACTAGTGTCCCTCGCACCCCCCATCATCCTTATTAGTGAATTCAATATGGTTATTTGCTAGGAATAAGGTCCAAGTGCTTAGTGTTTTGGAAAGAAAGGAGTGGTGCCACATTAATCAACTCTTCAACCTCAAAGATATCGTGGATGGTTCTGGCTTCAAGTGTTCTCATAATCAAATAGGGGAGAATTTTCCTGCCCTCCTTGATAGATTTTACTAGACTTCTTGTCCTACAAATGATTGGATTTTTTTGTTTCAATGGATAATCTTGTCTTCTTGCCTGATCACAAGGTTGTTATTACTCTTATGAAAGCCAAGAATCACCAACAAAAATGTGTAAACAACGAGTCGTAACAAACGAGAACTATGTCATAGAAAGAGAACACTCTCTTCAAAAATCAAGCAAATGGCAGCTTATGTTTGAGATTCCTTTATACCAGTATACATATATTACAAAAATGAAGTGAAAACATGTGATTTTTTGACATTTTTTGTCATTTTCTCATAAAAAAAGAGCTTAAAATGTAGTCAAAATTTCACTATATAAGGCATTGACATGTCCAAAATCTATATGATAAGACATTGACATGTCCAAAATCTATATGATAAGACATTGACATGTCCAAAATCTATATGATAAGACATTGACATGTCTAAAATTTATATAGAGAATGTAAAACTGAATAATTCTTATACAAAAATAACATTTTAGACATATTTTTAATGGGTGGATATCTGATTGTTATTCAAAATTGCTGCAAAACATGGTTTTATTAACCAAACTACTTCGAGGCATTTACATAAGCACTAAAATGTTAGAGAGCTTCAATGCAACTCACAACTATGTCGATCTATGTCTACCCCCTCATCATCTGATGCACTTGATTCAGTCTCATACTGTTGAGAGCTCTCTTCTTCTTCTTCTATATCCACAAGAGCTCTATCTTCATCCACGTACATACCAAATTCTGCAGGATCATGCACAAATCTTCTTGTTTGCCTATGATTTCCTGTACCACATACATCTGGAAGCTTTTTTTTTATCATATTGATGGTTGCTTTCCTCAAGTGACATGTTTTTGTCAAGGAAAAATCATAAACAAGAATATCTACATCATCCATTTTAAGAGTGGATGTGCTTCGAATATTCTTTTTCTTTTTTGAACCTGTTCGTTTAGTATCACACACCATTTCTAAGTTATATTTACCTGTGAATGCATTACTACTTTTAGTGTAATACCAATGCACCATCAAAGCCTCTATTCTTCTCTGATCAATATCTTTAGTTATCTCTAAAACCTTTGAAATCCAAAATGGTCTGGTAGCCTCATCACCATCAGCAAGTACTGCAATAAGTGTTCCAACATTTATCTCTATTAAATTTCCTTGCCATCTTGCTTCTGCCTCTTTTGTCATCCTTGGGCCTACATAAATATTTCTTTCTGGTGGATGTATAAAACTTTGAAGTGCATCTGCATTACATGCTTGGGCCACATTCTCGGATCTTTGTGTACAAAAATCCCATGTGAATGGAACATCAACTTGCGAATGACCTGCAATTGTATACTGTATAATCTCTTCTTGATGATTGAAAAAGTCCTCCCACCAATATACATCTTGATCTCCTGCATAATTTTTTGCATGCTCAATATGTCTCTTCTTTTCAACGAGTGCATGCATCCAACTTTTACTTTGATCAACCACATTTCCACATCTTTTTGTATTGTTTTTATCTTCATATGGTGATTGTTCTGCACCATACACTGTAGACAAATTAGGCACCTACAATAAGAATCTGCATCCCTCTTTAGGCTCCCACCCAGGAGAAGATGAATACTGCTTTGCAAATAAAAGGGTTATTTCATCAACCCTCCTCATCAAGAATACATGGTTGAAACTAATATTGTGCAATGGATCCAAAACCTTAGCATTGTTATCAAGGCCCATTGAGCAAAAGTGCTTAAAGTTATAAATATGTGTGAGGTGTTGAACTTCTGGTTTTGGAGTATATGCTTCTGAAATCAGCTCAGATAAAATCAGAAGAGTAAAAGCATTGTTACGTGCCAACTTCTTAGAGAAAGTACTGAACATTTGATCAATGTGATCATGACTGTGGCCAACCAAAAGGAAATTTACCTTAACCTTCTGAAATACCTATTTTTCAACAAGCATGCTTAAATATCCAAAGACTGTAAAATTTTTATTCTCTTGCAATATTATCAAGTTGCAAATATAGAGTTGGTGGCAAAAGACCCTTCCATGATTGCAAAACACGATGAATGACAGTAACTGTAAGGTTTGGATCATTATGCACATTCGGATATGTGAAGAAAACCTTGGACATTACAGTTCCATTGTATACCAAAGCACCAACCAAATGCATTTGCACAAGGACTTCATCTCCAATGTCCTTAGGGATGCGATAAAAATGTGGCAAACAAGTTTTTTTTATCCATACCATCGATCAACAAACACATATAATGCTCTGGATTTCTGAGTGCTTTACTTCGATGATGAATTGCTTTCTTTCTCTCTAAAGCTTGACTCTCACGATGGTTGTTAAGAAGGTTTTTAAAATTATTCTTTTCCTGTGGTGTTGTAGCCCCCTTTGCCATGTTCTTCAAAGTGGTGCAAACTGAACATTCACCCATTCTAACTTTACGAGGAATAGACACATTGTTAAACTCTTCCTTCCATAATCGAGTAAAGTGACGATACAACACATACTTCTCATTTCTATTTTCCATGTCTTCTCTATATATTTGAAATACCTCTCGACGAGTAAAGTTATCTGACAAGTGCAACCTTCCAGTTGTAGGCATAACCTCACAATGCAAGCTGAAATAGTTCATCATCCAATTCATTGCATGACGTCCAACAGATCCTTTGGTCCCAACATGGAACGTATCCAAAATGATATCCCCATTCAAAAGCCCCTGTTGAACCCTATGTATTCTAAAATTTCCCACACCCATTGCAATTTTAAATGCAGCCCTACAACATCGCATCCCTTGACTAAAGAAATATTCAAAAGCAACATGTGTTACTGACATGTTATCCTCAATCATATGCATGCGAGAAACAAGGTATATATCCTACCTTTCACTATCTAAATGGAGGAATTTTTCTCTTAGGTGCTTTAGTTTCTTCATTCCTAAATTGTACAAACATTTCAAACCACAACAATGCTTCACAATATCCAATGCAATCTGTCTATCTGAAGTAAGAAATTTAAATCTTTTTTGACTTACTTCACGAGTCCTTCTTTTAAATCGTAGATTGAGCTTGCTTTGCTTTTCTATTGCTCCACATGCACTTGAGTCAGAAGGGAGATCAATGGTTGGATCAGATGGGAGATCAAGAGGTGCGTTTGGTTGAGCAGCATTGCACTGTGAATTGGATAACTTAAATGACTCAACAGAAAACATAGAATCATCAGCACGTTCTAAACCATAGGGATCATCACTTCTGTGGAAAGGGTCAACTGAGAACAATGAATCCGAAACTGTATCAATATGAGCAGAGGAAGCTGATGCCCAAGCATCCACAGAAAAGATTGAGCTCATCTTCACTGAGTTCACAGAAGACTGAAGATGAATGACCTTTTTAAATAAGTAGAAATCCGAGATCAAGTGAAGATGTCGCATCAAATGTCACATCAAGAAGATATGAAATCAATAGTTCATTAAAGTACATTAAATTACATGAAACATCAAATTACATCAAATTACTTAATTACTCAAATATACACTAATAAGGGAACCAAAGATTTGATTCACTTTTGAAAGATGAGATACACAGTTGATTTCTAACTAGATATGAGTCATTGAGTCTTAGCATTATGAGTGAATCAAAAGATATCCAAGTTGAGTTCCAACTGGATTAGATATTAAAATTGTTTGGAGTAGTGCCATTGAAGACTATACAAGAAGAAATTTTAACTTTGGTTAAGATTTCAAGGATTAGGTTTTATTGTGGTCTTGGCTAGATCTCAAAGAGGTAGATGAAAGTATATTAAAAAAGAATTATGTGTAAAAGAGGTACACGGAAATGTATATGTAAGAAGTATATGGAAAAGTATATGAAAAAATTAAGTATATGCTTGTTACAAAAGATTTTCAAATGAATTTTGAATCTACGATTTTTCTGAACGTTGGATGCAAAGACAATGAGTGACGTTTGAAATTATCAAGCTATTTTGTTGAAATTACCAACCTATTTTGTCGAAATTACCCCAAAGTTCTTTACTTGAACGTTTATTCATACATTGATTTTCCATTTCAACAATGTGTTACAAGATAAATGTGAATATGAACTGAAGTTAGAAGGATAACACTATAAAGATGTCATTAATCTCCCATATTCAACACAACTTAGACTTGATTTTTTCCCAAGCAAGAGATTCTAAGAAACAATTTATACATGAGATTAGACATCCTCATGTACATACCATACTCTTGCCATTGAAGTGTAAATTCCATGCAAATGTATATAAATAGTTGCAAGGTTCTATGAATATTTCATTAAAGTCGAGGTGAAACAGCCTATTTGTGTGAGTGGTATTTCCTGGTTAGATAAGTTGACAGATATAGTTAGCAACTGGACTCATTCAGTTAGATCCAGTTAGTCTCTGGTTCAAGTTACCCAATTGCCTATAAATAGTAGAGGAGGAGATCATTCTCATTTTCAAAATCCACGAGCAAGAGAGAGCAACAGAGCACAGACAGCCATGGAGCACAGAGCTCAGCATACCAGCAAGGCAACTCTCATGGAGAAGAAGAATCTTGGCAAGAGTACCAAGAGGTAGAAAAAATCATACCACAAAAAAAGATTCCTTTTGTATGTTTGAGTAAATAGTATGCTTTCTAGGTTTTTATTTTTCTTAGCTCCTAAAATATAGATCCAATGAGGGTACAACTCGATGCCAGGCATCGACCTAATGGTGTAAGTCGATGCCAGGCATCGACTTTTAGGTGCAAGTCGATGCCAGGCATCGACTTTGTGTGCAAGTCGATGCCAGGCATCGACTTGAGGGTGTAAGTCGATGCCAGGCATCGACTTGAGGGTGTAAGTCAATGTCTGGCATCAACTTGCACCCTCAAGTCGATGCCTGGCATCGAGTTGTACCCTCAAGTCGATGCCTGGCATCGACTTGCACCCCCAAGTTGATGCGTGGCATCAACGTGGAAGGTCGATGCCTGGCATCGAATGTGGCCTGAAAGTCGATGCCAGGCATTGACTTTAGGGTGCAAATTCGATGCCAAGCATCAACTTTTAGGTCCAAGTCGATGCCTGGCATCGACTTGGACCCTTGAAAAACACAATAACGTATGAGCTAATATTTCCAAGCCCCTTCAGGGATGCTGAGTCCAAGAGTGAGAGGCCCTTCAAGAAGCTGAGAGTGACCATGAGCTCTGCTGATCAGCAACGTGACAAAGGCATTGGTCACCAAGCAAAAACAAAGAAAATTCATGCATCCTTATCCTGTGAGAAGGCCAACAATCCGGTTGGAATATCCTCTGGTGGACAGAGTAGCATCAAAATTCTTGAGGATGATACAACTAGGCAGGATAGGTTGAGGGACACAGAGGTCTTAAGGACAGATCGTCCACCGCGAGACATGACAAACCTGGAGTGGTGCCTTCAGTATGTTGAAGAAAAGAATGCAGTCCTTCTTGTGTTCACAGGGGCGTATGGGAGAGGAAAGATCACTACAACACAGGGTTTTCAGTATGGCCTTGTGTATAAACTGGATTATGAAGATGAGGATTCTGACAATCTCCTTGTCCTGGTAGAGACATCGAAAGGTTTAAGAAATGTTATATGCAAGATGGATTTCTTGTGCCCATAGTGTTGTGTTCTAGATGGGCTTGCAGAGATATGCAGGGACTCAGTGAATCTTATCAAGGACTTGATGCCATGGATCCAAGGCAATATCATGCCAACACAACAGAAGATGACAACCCCTGTAAAGGCAAGGGGTAAGCAGAGTGTGCAGAAGAAGTTCCAGAGGAAAAAGAAAAGGATTGCAGATGAGGAGTCTTCTGACTCAAGCTCTAGCTCTGAGGATATAATAGTTGCACCGGGTGGAGAGCTTGCCTCGGGTGTTCTTGGTACTGAGCAGAACAAGATGAGGGAGGACATAGCTAGAAGAAAAGTTGTGAAGAAGGGGTAGTTGTTCCACCTGCCAATCAATATCATCCATAGGCCACCAATAGATCCAGTCACAGGGAGGAGGCCCCTTGAGATCAAGGAGCCACACAATTTGCACGTGCTGAATCTTAGAAAGAAAATGAAAATAAATCCTCATGCTACTGTTGTGCCATTCCTTGTCATGGTGGATCCGAATGAGTGCAGCTCTGTGGAGGATTTCAATGAGGGTTTGTTTGAGGATTATACATATTATGTGATTGGAGGTTCACACTCTGCAGAGGCCCGCAGATAGCTAGTGAAGGAGCACCCTACCACATTCTTCTTTAGGTATGCAGAGTGCAAGATATATGTTGGTCTTGCAATTGAGGAAGCCAAGCTTCTTGCTTGGGATCACAACAATGACAATGACTACAGGCAAAAAATGTCCTCCATAGAGAGAATTCGGTTCTTCCACCATGAATATGAAGATTTTCTCGTGAAGGAAGTTGGAAGAATACATCCCAATCTACGAAAGCAATGCCTTATTGAGGTTGGAATTGCACTGGATGAGAATAGAAAGTCTAATGCTTTGAGGAAATATGATCCATGGTTTCAACTAGCTTTCAGAACAGGTGAGATCTGGGATCTGCAGGATAAAATTTTCACAATGTGGGAGAACAAGGAGGTCAAGGGCCATAAGCAACGGAAGTCGAGGCCAGACCCACAGGTTGATCTGAAGGGAAAGGGAAGGAAAGTTGACCTCTCAATTGAAGAGGCTCCTGAGGACATGAAGCTGACACCATGGAGGGCCCTTCAAGGAATCAAGGATGATACATTGATTATATCAACTTTGTCAAGGGTAATCTCCAAGGAGTTAAGCCTGGAGGAGATGGTGACTGAGCTCAATAAGTATGTATGTTATTCTCAGATCCTTTTTCCCTCCTCCCATGTTTCTGGTCTAACCTAGTCTCTTTTTCATTTCTGTGACTTTAGTCATAAAGTATACATGAAGATTCAGGAGGTGATGATGAAGAGGCTGGGTTGCTTTTCTTGGACAGAGGTCCAAGCAGACTATCCAACCACACCATCCTACAAAGCTTTATCATAATATTTTATCATGTTTCGTGATTGGGTAGGTTCTCTTTCAGAGGTCATGCCTGGTTTGCTATTAGTATAGATGCCTTGATTCACCTAACCAATTTGATGCCAGGCTTTTAGTAGGAATTCGATGCATGGCATCGACTTACTACTAAATTCGATGCCTGGCATCGACCTGCTGCCAAAAGTCGATGCCTGGCATCAACCTCCTGGCATAAGTCGATGCTTGGCATTGACTTGGGGGCATAAGTCGATGCCTGGCATCGACCTCGTGGCATAAGTCGATGCCAGGCATCGACTTATGTCCCAAAGTCGATGCCAGGCATCGACTTTCAGCAGAAAGTTGATGCATGGCATCTACCCACACACGAAATCGATGCCATGCATCGATTCCTTATGTTTCGTTAGCTGTCTTGAAGATCTCATTTAATTGTCTTTCCACTTTATTCTGCAGAAACCAAAGAAAAGTAAGTCTGCAGAGCTACTAGATGATTGCCCCCCTGCATTCCTGGCTCACATTCAAAGAGCAAGGCATGAGAAATCTAGACTGAAAGCCAAGGAGATTGATTTTGATGATGAACCTGATCTGAAATGTTTCTCCAATCCCCTAGACCCCCTTAGGCCTGTATATGACAATGTATTCTGTAGTGATGTAAATAACATTTGTTCTGTTGTGCCTAGAAAGCATTTCTCCCTTCTCATAGCAGACATACCCTATGGATTTAGGATGTTGGGATCAGTTAATGATGATGAAACCTTCAAACACTCTCAGATTTGGAATATGGTCACTGATTTTGCAGAGGTTACTATGTCTCCTATTTGGAGGATAGTAATTTTCCATAGCAGAGACCAGTCTTTCTCAGTTTCAACTGCTCTGAAGGCAAGATGTCATGCTGTGGAGTGCCTCACGTGGTAAGTAATCTTCTTTCTATCTCCATGTCTTTAATGATGCTCTCTGTCACTTATAGTTCTTGTTGGCAGGGTGAAGACAAACATCAATCACACTCCTTTGCATAGGTTTGTGAGCTCCACTGAATGCATTACAGTTGGCTATTATGATGAAGTAAGCAAAAGGATAGTTAGGGAGCATTGCAATGAGAATGGGATCTCAAATGTGCTCATGTTCCCAGTCGTTACCAAGAAGCTTCGTCATGTAGCTGGGGACATGACATTGGTTAACCCCTATCAGAAGCCACAAAAGCTCATAATGAGATTGCTTCAACTATTCTCCAATGATGATGACTGGGTCCTAGTCCTTCTTTTGGGCACAAGTAATTTCAATTTTAACCATTTTCATGAGTCATCATTGATTGGCCACCTCTAAGTGGTTTTTTGTTGTTTCAGGAACGACTCTGGCTTGCTCCTTAAAGATGTTCAGGCACTGCATAGTTGTGGAGAAGGATGATGCTCAAGTGAGCTTCATTAGAATGAGAACCAATGGGCTGAATGAATGCCCAGATGAAGACCAAGAGGTTGGAAGGAAGCACATTGCAGACACGGAGAGATTCCAACCGGCTTCAAGGGAGCCTATTCCCCCACTTGCAGATGAACCGAGGGACATGGCTGACCTTGAAGAGCCAATCTTGGAGCAAGAGAGGCAGGATATGTGTTCTAAGGTTCCAGAGGATCCCATTATGCTTGAGCCTGAGGAAAGCTATGATCAGCTTCTATTGTAGATTCATATTACTCTTGTAAAATATATGAAATGTAAAACATCATTTTAATAGAAATATAATGTCGAGTTCTGCTTCCACTTTGTGTTCAGCTTGATTTATCTTGAGCATTTCTCTGATGAATGTGTGAATGTTTCTTAGTATAATTTTGTTGATTATAATCTTCTCTTGGGAATGCTTTTGTGAAATTTATTTCATATTCTGTGAATATGGCCTAGCATTCAATGACGATCTTAACTATACAAAGGGGATGATCTTAATTGCCTTGTTAAAATGTTCCGATTTTTGCAACACATGTACTCTGATTTTCGAGTAGCTTTTAATCAACTATAATCTGTGCTTGTTGAGGTTATAGATGTAATGAAGGAGCTTCCCAAACTCTTACTTGTACCTTGAACTCTAATCTATTGTCAAAGATCATGATGTGGGATTCTTGATCATGCTGAACAACTAGTTGTCATGGCACCAAGTATTTTATTATATCTATCTTGACTACTTGGGATATGAGATCAAGCTTCTAGTGACAATACTTACAAGCAAGAACAAGTGATGCTTTCTAGATATTGTAAAATGCCCACTTTATTGGTCTTTAGGTAAAAAGGAATAGAGAACATGTCTTTGTTCTCCTTTGTTGTGACTCAGTGTTTGTATGGTTTCACATTGACACCATGCTCCTATCTACAAAATCTATTGATTCTAATGTAATTAGAATCATTGAATCTAAACTTGTTTCTAATTCTACTGCTATTCAAAAATGGTTTGAAATTGTGAGAGATTGCTAGTCTTTGCTATGTGTTGCCAAAAATCATATTAGAGGACATAGAAGATACAAGGCCCAGACAACATAAAATGCATGGCTAAGGAAATTCAAGAGAATAAAAATGAAGAGGCAACCTTCTTTAGAAATATGATCAAGTCTCTAGAATCAATTGAAGCCAAAAACATAGCCTACAGTTCTAAACTATATTGGGAAGAAAACTTTGGTAGACCCTCAAAGACCATGTTTCAACTCATAAAAGGAAAGAAATCCAAAGATTTTATTCTTGATTTACACTAGAATAATAGAGTTGTGTCTACTAAATAGAAAAAAAGAAAATTACTCTAAAGTTTTTTTTTTGGAACTTTTTGCTAGTCCATCTATTGAGATGGAAAGATTGTGCCAAAATTGCAAATTGCAGCATTAAAATTGTCAATGATGCTTTGAAGGCCCAATTTTATCACCCTTTTTAACTCAATCAAATCATTAGAACTACTCATTCTCTCAAAAATGTAATACTCATGGTCTTGATCGTCTACCATCAGAATTCTTTCAAGTATTTTCTTCCATGCTTGCTTCTCTCATCCTTGAACTCTCAAAGGAATCAATCAACCAGAATAGTTTGCCCAAATCTATTAATCAAGGAGTGGTTAAAATCATTTTCAAAAAAAGGTGATGGACACTCCATAAGCAACTAACATCCCATCACCTACCTGATCATTGTCTAAAATATCATTGATAAAGTGTTGGCGAAAAGAATTAGCCCACATGTGCATATCTTGATAAGCCCTTAACAGAGATGCTTCATTCAAGGGAGATTCATTATCAACACCATCATCTCACTCTAGGAAGGCATGCAGTTGACTCTCTCAAAATCAATAGTTTGTATTTTTTTTAAATTGACTTTGACAAAGCCTATGATAGGATAAGTTGGGAATTCATTTCACAATCACTCCAAGACTGTGGAATTTCCCTTACTTCATTCGTGTAGTTGACTGCCTATTAGTTAACTCCTCAATCAAGGTTGTCGTTAATGACTCATTGACTGAGCCCATATTTTTTAAGAAATCAATTAGATAAGGATGTTTGGTGGGTCCCCCTTGTTTTCTATTGCAATCAACTCATTGGGCAAGCTCTTACAACATGAATTTAGTAAATTTCAACTAAGAGTATCTCCATACCTAGGTGTTAAGAAGATATGTTACAATAGACTTATGTAGATGACACTAATGTGATTATTTGTAAGGATCTAAATAGTCTGACTCAATTCTAGGAGGTGTTGGAAACCTTTTGTTGGACTAGTGGTTCCATTATCAACCACAACAAAATTTAGGTGAAATCATTTGGAAATCCTTTACTCGATTTCATCACCATGGTTGGTTGTCAACCTATCAACCATGGAGAAATCTTTAGATTTCTAGGCATACATGTTGGCTTTTATGTGCCCCCCCCAATAATAGATGGGAATGGATTTTAGATAAACTTAATGTGAAAGTTTGGAAATGTAACAAGCTTCAACCTGACCTCATGTACAAGATCTTTTTGCATAACCATTATGTTGCACATGACATTATCTACCATCTCTCTAGTTATAGCCCGTCTAAGACTCAGTATAGGAAGGTCAAATCTACCCCTTAACTTCATTTGGGGATCTTCTCAACAAACGAAGAGCCTCCACAAGATCAAGTACACTACTTGCCTCCCTAAAGTGGAAGGCAAACTTGGACTTCTTGATCTTGAAAAATTAGTAGAAGAATGGCTGCTAAATGGATCTCTAGGATGATAAATTGGAATGATTTATGGTCAGCTTTATTTAAGCACGACTATGAAGATGATATCTTTCAAGTCTTTGATTATAAAAACACAAACATGGAAAAGATCTAATCTATCCCTATTTGGTTCCCCTATTTCCATGTCGGTGCCCTTTGATGTCTTACCCCCATATCTTGTCCCTTATCTTTGCCCATGTTTGTAACCTTTGGCCATGATGCTGCATTTGTATTAACTAGCTCTTTTCCTAGGGTAGCTTCTGATCCATGTCCCTTCTCGTGTCAGTGAGGGAATGTAATCTTTCATCTTTTTTATATATATAACTTCTCATGAAAAAAGAGATATGTCCTTAATAGGTAAACCTCCTCTATAGATTGGTTTACTCGAGACTCCTTCCATTCTTTCATCTCCTTGATCGATTCCCTTATATTACTTAACATTTCCTAATTCTCTTGTAACTCATGGCAACATGACACCATATAATCATCAATCACATTATATTTTTGTTGCCATTCTACCACAATAACATTATTGTCTTCCGAATTCTTCAACTTTTGTTGAGTCACCAAATGCTCCTATTTGAGGTTAGTTAATTCCATGTGCAAAGTATTTGAATTTTTTAAAATAATAAAATAATAATAATAATAATAACCTACAACAACTTTGGTTCCTTTGTCTGCATAACAACAATGATGTCACATGGAATATAGGAGTTTCGTGGTAGGGACATTAGTATGAGAGGGGTGATGGCTAATGCACAGAGATGAGAGGATCTTGGCGAAAACCATCTCTAGACCAACCTAAGTAACTCCATAGAAATTCAATACACTCTCTAAGCTTCTAATATAAGCATTTAGATCACCTTAGTACTTTGGAACATCATTCTAAAAACTCTATGTCAAAACAGACAACTTTTGTGTACACATCAACTTGTGAAAACCTTCTATTTATGGAAAAAGGCACTCATGACTTCAGCTAGAGCTTACAGCCTGGTAGGAATTGACCCAAGGAATATTTAAAAATTTCAAATGTAATGTTGAGTGAGCTATAAAAAGTTATTTTGTGAATTTAGGTGGACTATACAAAGAGAAATGTGCATAAAAAGTCAAGGGGGTGATCCCCACTTTTTAGGAAGATGAAGATACATATACAATCACCTTTGTTTGATCATAACTCATGATCTACGACTCCAATGACTACAGAAATTTGAATGCATGCTTATGAAAATTGTAACTTCGCATTCCAATCAATAGATTAAATGTTAAGGCCATAGAAACACAAAAATCACTCAGAGAACTTGATAGACTTTGCTTCTAGCTATGAATATGAGTTGTAAATGAATTGCGACATGATATATGATACAATAAGATATTCGAGGATTTTTCTAGATTCAAGAAAAGAATTGAATCACTTAGAATTAGTGTGATTATCTGCTCATATCCTACAACTAAAGTGACTAGTGTATCATTTTTGTTCAAAATTGTTGATTGATTCCACCTAAAAGTGATCCATACCTTTAGAAATCGATTTGAATTTTGAGTTCAAATGAACTCTTGGTATTTGGATTCCAAAATGTGCATGATATTCTCTCAAACCATCTCTTTTACTTTTGACAAAGATAAATCATGACTTTAACCTTAGAAATTCCTCTTATACATACATATGTCGAGGTGAAGAGAGCTTACGTTGTCCCCAAATATATGAGTAGTAGAGAACTTTAGACCTAAATCTAAGTATAGAGTTTTAATCCACATTGCTTCCTAAGTTGCATCTGCTAAACCTCTACATTTAGCTTCACTAGATTAAAGAGAAACAATGGGTTTCTTCTTGGATGACCATGAAATAAGATTTGTATCTACAAATGTAAGATAACATGAAGTACTTCCTTTCTCTCTTTTGATCTTTCCCAATCTACATGAGAGAATAGCTTTATGTCTATATTAGATGTATATGGATAGAACGCACCTTCATTTATGGTTCCCTTCAAATACTTGAGTATCCTCTTAGCTGCTTCCATATGTGACTTCCTAGGACTATGCATGAATAGGCTCAGAACACTCACACTATAGTAGATGTCTACCCTAGTGAGTGTTGCATAATTCAAACTTCCCACCAAGATTTTCTAGCTTGTTAAATGTTTAATCAGCTCACCTTCATGAGAACTTAGATTTGAATTCATGTTTATGGGTGTTCGTGCAACCTTAGCATTTGCCATCTTGAACTTGGCTAGCATGTCCTTGATATATTTATTTTATGTGAGGTACATACCCATCTTTGTGTATACTACTTCAAATCCAAGGAAGTATATGAGTTGCTCTAGGTCTCAAATCTTGAATTCTTCCTTCATCTATTGATTAATCCTCCTGGTCCTCTTGATGAAGAGTGAAGGATCTGCTTTACTAACAATGAAACCCTTATCCTGCAAATAGATCACAAGCATGTGCAGGTATCCATCCATTCATAAAATGCATTCGTCACATCCAATTCCAATTCTTGGCAGTTGCAATGCTCATAAGCATTTTGATTGTTGGCATCTTGGCAGTTGCAATGCATTCGTCACATCCACTTCCAATTCTTGGCAGTTGCAATGCTCATAAGCATTTTGATTGTTGGCATCTTCCCATAGATGAGAAGGTCTCCTCATAGTTAATTCCTTGGGTTTGTGCATACCCTCTAGCTACAAGTCTAGCTTTATACTTGTTGATGGCTCCATCAAAGTTCTACTTTACTTTGTATATCCATCTAGATCCAATGATCTTCACAATTGGAGTCTTAAGCCCCCATTCCCAAGTGTGATTTTTCCTGCAAGGCTTCAATTTCTTCTTCGATAGCATTCATTCACTTAGGTTTCTTCTTAGTCTCCTCATAAGATGAGGGCTCTTTAGAGTTTAAATCATGTGCTAAATAGATAGAATGCTTAGTTACTACTGATGTATCATACCCATACCTCTCTGGCTTCTTGTTCTCCCTAGTAGACCTTTTGATGGTTTGTTGAGACGATTGTGCAACATCCCTCAACTCTTGTATCTTGGCCTTGCCTTTAAAGTTCCATGAATTGATTTCCCCCCTAGGATTCTTCTGATCATCTTCAAAATCACTTGATGCTTCAAGTCTATGTGTATTCTTATTTGAGAGTTTTGGAACTTCTTCTTCTAGGTCATATGGTAGCTTAATCTTCTTGCAACCATCTTCATCCCATGATTTTTTCTCATCAAAAAAAACATCTCAAGTGACTATAAAACCTCTATTGTTAGGATTATATAGCCTATAACCTTTTTTATTAAGGGCATAGACTATAAAGACACACTTCTCTGCCTTAGGGTCTAATTTAGGTCTTATTTGAGATGGTATGTGTGCATATGCAATGCATGCAAATATCTTGCATTGATCCAATCTTGGTCTTCTTCCATTCCAAGCTTCATAAGGATTCATGTCATCCAAGGCTTTTTATGATAATTTGGTTATCAAGTTTGTGGCAGTGGATACTACCTCAATCCACAAATAATTTGGTAGCTTCTTCTCATTCATCATGGACCTTGTTGCATCAACAATGGTCCTAAAACTTCTTTCTACTACTCCATTTGGAAGCTTCTTCTCATTCAGCATGGACCTTGTTGCCTCAACAGTGGTCCTAAACCTTTTGTCTACTAGAATTAGCTTACTTTCTCTCCCTTTGCTATCTTCCTAAAACCTTGATATGGATCCTCTACATAGGTTCCATGCTTGATGGATCTCACCTACAAACCTTTCTCCACAATATGAACTACACTTATTAGGGTTTTAGTAATACATGACACATACAGAACTCTACTCAACATATTCATATTTTCATGGGAAGTTTTCACATTCCCTATCTTCTCCATAGGGTGCCTTGTGGCCATCATGTGTCTAGACCTCATGCTTATTCGTTGGATCTTCCAAGTCTGAGAGCAAGGCTACATTCCTTGCCGCATGGTTTGAGCATCCAGGTCAACTTAGAAGACATTCTCGTCAAACTTAATTTCTTTCATTTTCATATTCATAAGTATAAGTGAATTCTCTTGAGCTTGATCATTTGTATCATTGTTGTAGTATCTCCTTCCTCTATATCCTCATTGATATTAGTTGTTGTAGGTTTTTTTTTGTTATATCCATATGAATTTTTATATCTACCTATAGGAGCTCCATATCCACCTCTTCCTCCATAATTACTTTGGTTTTTGAAGAAATGATCTATGATGTCATTTGATAGGTCACATCTAGCACAAATTAGGAGCTTTGATCTCTGCCCCTACCTTGTCTACCTCCTCTCCATCTTCCTCTTGAGCTTCTACCTCTACGTGCAAAGTTAGCTTGGGAAGTGCTTCCTTCCTCATCAAACTTTTTACCTTTTCCTTTTTTATCTTTGCCTTTGCTCTTATTTGCATAAAGGGAAAACGATTGGTTACCTTTCTGTTTGTCACCATTCTTCATAATTTCGGCCTCATGAGTGAAGAGTTGCCCCATGAGAATGTTGAAATTCGCACTTGCATATCCATGTCTAGATCCATGACTGTAATGAAAGCTTCCCACTTGTCATCTACCTTGATTCTATTGATGAGTTGTCTCACAATATTCTCTTCATCAATGATTTCCCCAATGTTCCCAAGATGGCATGCAATGTCCTTCATCTTGGTGACAAAATCAGTCACAATTTGCTTGGGCATCTTCTTGAGTGTTGGGAAGTCCATCCACAATTGGTTCTTTCTACTTTGGTTCTTGAGGAGAAGAATTTTTCCAAAGCATTCCATGAATCTTAAGAGTTCTTAGAATTCCTAATATGAGCATCATTTGCACACCATGTGTTTAACCTTTCTTGCTCTTCTTGTGTTGGTTGACCTTTGTTTCTGAGTACAGGCATCAACTAATCTCCTGAGATGTATCCATATAGATTTCGCCCTTCCAAGTAAGCCTCCATCCTTAGAGACCATGCTGAGTAGTTTCTTTGCTCCAATTTTTCAATTGACGATGGAAATTCATCACCTATAATGTTCAATATATGACATAATGGATAATTGGAGCCATCCAACTTATCCTCAACAACCAACATGTGAAACACATCATTATTCTCAACCATGGTAGGTGAGTGTCTCTTCCAAAAGTAATTGAAAACAAAATATTCAATGGACATCCATTAGACCTATAGCAAAATTCAAGGTTCTTGTACTAACAAACCAAAAACTACGTTTATGTTTTGGTCTTCATACGATAACACATTTGAATGTCAAAACGAGCTCAATTATATGTGGTGATGTCAAAACGAGCTCAAATTGTTTTTTAAGTTGCAAAAATATATACTTTGATATTTGTTTTGAAGCATACACCATCGAGAGTATGCTCATCAAATTTACATAGCAATATGAGACCATGAGTGGTGGTGTGTTGACAATGTGCCTCAAGAAGCACCAACTTTTTGTGATACCAATTGTTGGAGTTTGGGGATCACGAAAACACAAAAAACAACACTAGGAAGATTTAAAAGCTTGGGAACACAACAAAGAGTGTATTATTAAGTGAATGTAGAAAAATAAGTGGTGCTTTCAGGTTATGGGCATATATTCAAGGGGAATAACCTCCTAAAGAGGGGAAAAAAGTTCCTAATAGTAGTAAGCGTGTTCACAAACATCATTCCCAAAATATACTAACGCTTCCATGGAAACTCTAGAGGAATCTTACCTTTATGACCATTGACGTTTTGGCACATGTGTGTAGGAAAATTGAGCCAATGATGGAACTTTCATTATCATGGTTGCCTTTTTTACTAATGGCATATTCACCCTAAGATTTTTTCCATCAAAGACTTTGACATCTTTAAGTTGATTGAACCCACTTCGGTAACAAAGAAGATTAACCTTTTTCTCTAGACTTGAGGGTCCCTTCATGTGAGATGGTCCTTCTCCTTGAAGATTTTTAGGGCTTCATTTCTTTTCCCTTCTAACTTTTGTAAACCTATCCAAAAGTTGTTATGTGGTTGGAGTTTTCCTATCTAGATCTGAAACATCTAACGCTTTTCCTATGAATGGATATGTTGGAACCTAGTTTGGTAGAGAGATTCTGCCCATCAATTGGGCTGAACCTTTGACTACACCTGACTTTTTTGTGTGCCTTTCCATAGAGGGAAATCTTTAATTATGTGACTCTGAACTATGGAAGCATGCAATAAACAAGTTCTTGTAAATGACTTCCTACTCCAAATGGGCCCCTTCTCCTCTATCCATGCATTAGAGCTATGTTGAGGTCAAAAAGATGGCCTTGTAAGAAAATTGTATTTCTATATTCTCTTTCTATAATAAAATATGAAACTCTTTAGTTGCCGCTATAGAAGACTTCATTTCTCAACGTGGAAGGGTTCACTTTCAGGCTAAAAATTGGGTGATTGAGATATTACTAATTCCTCAATGGCATGACAGAACATTAGTTTTAGGAGAATCCGAAGGAGCTCTTGAAACTACAACATTTCAAATTGGTAACCCCCTTTAACTATATTGGCAATGGGAGACTCCCATCGAACTGTCAAGTACGATCTTCACATTGACCTTCCACCTCGTTATGCTCCAAGCCAAAAATGTTGCGGAGAGAGTTCAATCTCAAAAAAATGAAAGGAATGCATTAAGGTGTTCTGGAGCATAGAATGTAGATGTTTGGTGTGATGGATATATTAACCTCCTTGACCCTTAACCCTAAAGTCATCCAGTTTTTTTCAATCCTACCTCTCTTCAGTTTTTTTCAATCCTACCTCTCTTCTAAAGTCTGTTGGGGATGGTGAGAAACGAATGTTGTTGTACTATAAAACAATTTCAACACCCCATATCTTTGAAAGATCAATACTCCAAGCTCATAATACCAAAATATTTTACTTGGGAGAGCTCTCCCACTCTAAAGATGCCACATTCTAGTACCAAGGAGAGAAGCTTAGACGTCTAAAAAAAGCATTTGAAACAAGGAAGAATGAAGGAGACATGTCTCTAATCTCATGAGAAGAAAAGAAAGCTACACAACATAAACGATCTTAAGGTTGGTTCCAGGGGAATAAAAAATGATTAAAGCAATAAGGTGGAAATTTAGACTTTTACTTTTTTAATATTCTCTTGGTTCCATGTATGCATAAAAACCCTCTTTCTTTTGGTTCTCAATGTAGGGTGGCCATGCGGCCCAACAAGGAGAATGTTAATCCAAATATCAACCCAACAAAGAACATAAAGCCTCTTGTTAGCTCAAAGATTGCAAAGGAATTATTGTAGGAGAAAAAATTTAAAGTTTTGAAAAGGAAAGTGGTCGATCAATGTATTTGTGCTAACACCATATTGCTTGATAGTGTGCATAGTGCAATGGATGATAGTTGTTCTAGTCCAAGAGCTACACATTCCTACAAAGGACAATGAAATATATGCTCAAAGAGAAAGGAATATATCCAAAATTCTTGTTAACTGTTAGAAATGTTTGAGGTTGTGAAAAAGGCTCAATGATAGCCTAATGACTATGTTGGGTTTCCTACCATATAACAATGGATTCAAAGGCAAACAAGGAACTATCCAATATGATGAATAGGAAAACATCTTCATGGACTTTAAGCTCTTGTAGAGACAAATGGTTGAGTTGTACAATATCGTGTGCAAAAAAAAGGTGTTCTCAATTTTTTTTCTAAAGATGGACGAGTGTGAGATCCTCA
This sequence comes from Ceratopteris richardii, assembly GCA_020310875.1. NCBI lineage: Eukaryota > Viridiplantae > Streptophyta > Polypodiopsida > Polypodiales > Pteridaceae > Ceratopteris > Ceratopteris richardii. Next base: position 114,953,328 of record CM035442.1, on the reverse strand, counting down.
ATGACAGGAAGTTGGGAAAAGTAGAGATATATTTGATGGATATGGAAATGGTGCCCTATAATCACAAATGAAGTTGACATATCTTGGATGTTTTTGGGTATATCATTATCATCAATTGATAGGCTTTGTTGGAAGAATATCTAATCATATGGTGGATGCATGGTTAGCTTGTTTTGGTAGGTGTTAACTTATGACTACAAAGTCTTGGAATGGGTATTTCATTGGAGTCCTATTCTTAAAATTATTAGTCACCAAATGTGACAACAAAGGACTCTTTTGTTTAATAAGAGTTCATCAGCTTCAATTTTGACCTTTTAAAAGTAGATAAAATTTGGGTTAATGCTCTTTTCCCAAATCCATTGGCCAATAATATCCATTCTAGAGGGATATGTAAGGTCCTTAATGTGAAAGGAATAGAATCATGATCATTTTTTGATAGATCGATCTTTTTGGATTAAGTTCTTATCCCCATTCCTCTTGTTTTTCACCTCATCTTTTTTCTTAGAGGCAAGAGTGCAATGGGAGAGGAAATTACCTTTGGTAGGGCCCTTCCAAGGGAATTCCAAAAAGATCTTTCCTTTTAGAGCTCTTTGCTTCCTTGGCATACAAATCTCCAAGATGGGGCCCAATAATAGCACTCTCACTATCCTAATTATCTTCTTTCCTAGTGGTATATCCTTCTTGGTTATCTTCCCTACACCTGGCATGGTCCTCCATGCTTTATCATCAATCAACATATCTATATTTTCAAACACAAGAAGGATATGGTTTGTTGGGAAGAATCAGCATTTTTTTTATAGAAAGTCCATGAAGGAACCATTCCTTACAATGCCACTTCTAAAGGATTATGTGAAGAGGTGATGGAGTAGCTTATAGAAATGAGATTGTATTGGAAAAATCCTGCTCAGCACTAGCCCATGTAACTTCAAAGATTGAGTGCCTACACACTGAGAAATCACTCTAAGAAGAAGAGAGAGTTGCAGAAGCTACTGTAGTAGTAGATAGAGAATGATCGATCAATGAAAATGAATCATGATGTGTATTGATATTGCAAATATGATACAAAAGAATTCTGGACAAATTCTCCCACTTCAGGATAGTACAATGTATGCTCAAGAAATCGACTTCAATCATTGTGTAAATGCTCTACTTCCCTGTGGCTAGAAGATGTTAGAGTTAGATGTCTGTGGAAGCACACGAACAGCACAAGGAAGAAGAAGATGCTTGGAGGAAAACACACAATACTACTTGTATTACTCGAGAATGTACAAAGATAAGTAGCCCATTAGGGCAATAGGCATATATACAAGCCGAGGGAAAAAAACCTCCTAAAGAGGGAAAAAAGTGCAGTGGCGGTCCTAGAGTGTTCACACACATCACTACCTAAATATATCAACAAATCCCCCCTGGGAGTGATGCGGTGAACAAGTAGCTGGCACTCATGTATAAGGAAGTGCCAAGCTATGTGGAAATCACCCCACAAAAGGAAGTAAGCCCAAAGCTTTGCAGAAAGATTCAAACTTCTCCCTAGGCAGAGCCTTCGTGAAAAGGTCTCCAATGTTCTTCTGCATGGGCACATATGCCAAGCTGATCTCCCCAGTAGAGAACCTCTCCCTAACATAATGATAATGCACCTCAATGTGCTTAGTGCGAGCATGGAACATAGGGTTCCTCGCAACTGCCAATGCGCTCTGACTGTCAGTGAAGATGGTGGTGGCAGAAGACTGACCAACACCCAAATCAGCCATAAGGCGTCTGAGCCACACACACTCAACAGTCACTACGAAAGCTGCCCTATACTCAACCTCACAACTGGAAGTGGCCACAGTAGACTGCTTCTTGCTCAACCAAGATATACATGAGCTACCAAGCATGAAGCAAAAGCCACTAGTGGACACGCAAGCGTCATAGCAACCAGCCCAATCAGAGTCAGAAAAATCATGCAAATCTAGCAGTAGTGATCCCCCCTTGGGATAAAACAACCCAAGTAGCTAAGTACCATTCAAGTAGTGAAAGATGCGCTTAACCACCTGCCAATGCATAAACTTGCTCATCTGTGAGGTAGCAAACTGAATATCTAGCCGAGTAATGCATAAGTAAATCAAGCATCCAATAGCCTTTTGATAGAGAACAGCATCAAATGCATCTCCAGCATCATGAAGACTCAATCATAAACCTGTCTCCATAAGAGTGGCAATAGGCTTACAGTCTTCAAGGCCAAAATGATATAATAATGTGTCAATATATTTCATTTGACACAAAGCCATTCCACCATCAACTTGCATAAACTGAATGCCCAAATAGTGATGCAAATGCCCCAAATCAGACATCTCAAATGAGGCATGCAGATCAGCCTTAAAATCAGCAATATGCTTCTCAATAGGACCAGTGAGCAGCATGTCATCAACATAGACAACAATGATCAGAAGCACATCATTAGCACGCTTAACATATAAGGTTCTTTCAGTTGGATTGTTCTCAAAACCATGTGCAATCAGATAGGCATGTATCTTCTCATACCAAGCACGTGGTGCTTGCTTTAAACCATATAATGCCTTCTTTAACTTGCACACCTGGTTTTCATGCCCTTTCTGCACAAAGCCACGGGGTTGAAAAACATACACTTCTTCATGCAAGTCACCATTCAGAAATGTTGTTTTAATGTCCAACTAATGGACATTCCAACCATGATGAGCTGCAAGTGCACAGATGCTCCGAACACTAGTCATACGGCATGTAGGTGCAAAGGTCTCATCAAAATCAATGCCTCTTTCTTGTGCATAACCCTTTGCAACAAGCCTAGCCTTATACATGTCAACTGTACCATCCGGTTTACGCTTCAGCTTGTATACCCACTTAGTGCCAATGGCCTTCTTGCTAGGAGGCAAGTCACATAAAGACCAAGTACCATTCTTCATTATAACATCATATTCAAATTGCATAGCAGCCATCCAATTTTCTGAATTTTGTGCTTCATCAAACAAAATAGGCTCATTCTCATCACAGAGACTAGATGCAACCATAGCATAGCAATCTGATGCAAAAGAGGCTATATGAGAGCCTGAACGAGTACGATATGACAGAGGTGCATCTAATTTGCTGTCACGCAAGGTCTGCACCACCCATTTTGGCATAGTTCTTGCTTGCTCAATATCATCTCTCTCATCAATAAGTGCATCATGTACAACTGCATCAGAAATGGAATTATCTGCATCATCACATGAAACCTGCAAAGGCTGAGAAGTTACCTCATTAGGACCAGCACTAGACTGTCCACCTGTAAAAAGAGGCAGCAAAGTATCATACATGTCTTTGGAGCTAACAAATGTCTCCTTAGTACATGAAAGCAATGGTTGAATAGCATCTTCCACAAAAACAACATCACGGCTAACGAGAATGTGTTTAGTCTATGGATGATATAGACGATAGCCTTTACTTTCAGAACTGTACCCAACAAAAATGCATTTTAGTGCTTTATCATCCAACTTTCTATGATGTTGTTCAGGCACTAATGCATATGCCAAACAACCAGAAACACGCAGATGAGCAACAGATGGCTCGCGGTCATGCCAAGCCTCATATCGAGTGATAGACTGCAGCGCTTTGGTGGGACACCTGTTCAATACATATGTTGCACACATGACAGCCTCAAGCCAGAAACTATGTGGTAAAGCCTGACTCTTGACCATACACCTCGCCATCTCCATGAGTGACATGTTCTGTCGTTCAACAACTCCATTCTACTGAGGTGTATACGGCACTATAAACTGGTGTTTTATCCCATGTTCAGCCAAAAATGCATTAAAATCAGAAGACATATATTCCCCCCCTTGATCAGAACGGAGGGTGTCCATTTTACATGCTGACAGATTTTCAGCCAAAACCAAAAATTGTTTGAAGCACATGAACACTTTGGACTTTGCCTTCAATGGATATACCCATGCATGCCTGGAAAAATCATCGATGAAAGTCACGAAGTAAGGATAATTCCCAAAAGAAGGTGTCTGCATAGGACCACAGACATCACTATGTACAAGCTGCAATTTCTGAGTAGCCCGAACTGAGCCATCTTTTGGAAAGGATGAATGCTGCATTTTGCCCAAAATACAGCCTTCACAAACATGTCTTCCAGGTGCCTCAAGTTTGGGCAAAGAGGACACCATTTCAAATTTCTACAGGCGTAGCAAACTAGCAAAATTCAGATGATCAAAGTGTGCATGCCAAAGCTTTGCATCAAACATAGCCTTAGAATCATTTACTGCACATGCCAAATCATTTACAGATCTTTCATAGTCTATGAGCTTATATAGCCCACAACATAAAATGCCGGAAGCAATAATCACGTGGCCATTTGAGTTGAACTATACACTTGTCATCAACAAATTTCACAACCAAGCCAATCTTGGCTAATGCAGAAACTGATAGCAGGTTCTTCTTGATCCCTGGCACAAATAGCATTTGACAAAGTGAAAGAACTACCATCAACAATAGTCAAAATGATCTTACCAACTCCCATAACAGGATAAGAGGAGTTGTTGGTGCATGTAACAGTATTCCTTTTAGGGGAAGGCTCGAGTGAAGAGAAGAAACTGCACTGCGAGGTAATATGTTTGGTCACCCCACTATCAAAATACCAAACATCTGAGTCTACTGCAGACATGCACTGCTCATGAGAAGATGGGTCAAAACTGCAGACAGTAGTAAACGCCCATTCTTCTTCCTGCAGAAGATTAGCAGAATCTATTTTTGGTGTAGAGGCCTCTGCAACAACCATTCCGGCCTCTTTCTTCTTTGCCTCTTTAGCTACCAGTTTTGGACAGTTCTTTATGAAATCATTCCCTTTATAGTACTTACAAAACAATTTCTGCTTTTCTGATTTCTTCTCATCTTTATCTTCCTTCTTCAAATATGCAAAATTAGCAGATTTCTGCTTACTAGTTGAAGAGCTCCATTTTCCTTTACCCTTCTGACTAGCCAAGAAAGCTTGATCTACAACTCGCATAATGGACCTCTTCTGCCTGGGCTGATCTTCCTGCAACAGAATAGAGACTAACTCCTCAAATGATAAGGCATTTGGATTACCTTTCATCATCAACCGAAGAGTAGAAGCAAAACTCTGATATGAATCAGGAAGACCATTCAAAATGGTCTGCACAAGTGAGCTATCTGGTATAACCTCATCAGCAGAAATCAACTGTTCCTTCAAGTCTTTGATCTTTGTTAGGAAACTATCCATAGAATCACCTTCATTCATGTGCTCACTCTCCAACTGTTTTCGGAGGTAAGCAACACGAGCCTCATTCCTAGCTTGGTACAATGTAGTAAGTGTATCCCAAGCATCCTTAGTTGTTCTGCAAGAGCAAATGTGAGGAATAATGGCACGTTTCACAGACAAAGCTATCAATGCATGTGTCTGGGCATCTCTGCCATCCCAGCGAATCTGCTCTGCAGAAGGTGTGGCAGAAACTACAGCACGAACAAGAATATGTAGAATATCATTATCTTCAACACCTTCAACACCTGCACAATGTTCCACAGTCCTTTTGCAACCAACACATGTCGCATCATATAAGCCCATAACGAGTAGTTGGTACCATCCAACTTATCCTCAACAGCCAACATACGGAATACATCACTGCTTTCAGCCATGGCCAATGACTAAAATACCTTGATGTAGAAAATTGACTGTATCGCAAAAAGTTGAATAGAACTACCCAGACGAATTCCACTAGGCCTGTAGCAGACTTCGAGACGCTTATACTGGCGAATAGAAACTGGTATATACCTTTGGCACAAAAAGACAAAATAGCTTGCACAAGGGCTGCGATAGTGCGTTCCGACTGCATTTGGAGGAGTGTCGACAGCGCCCTAGATGAAGCGACGACCTGCTCTGATACCAATTGTTGGAGTTAGACGTCTACGGAAGCACACGAACAGCACAAGGAAGAAGAAGATGCTTGGAGCACAACACATAATATTGAATGTATTACCAGAGAATGTACAAAGATAAGTAGCCCATTAGGGCAATAGGCGTATATACAAGCCGAGGGAAAAAAACCTCCTAAAGCGGGAAAAAAGTGCCCCAACAGTCCTAGAGTGTTCACACACATCACTACCTAAATATATCAACAGAAGAGTAGTGCTTATGTACACTTTTTTATCTTGATGCTGGTTGGATCTTCTACCTAAAAGGTAGTCCTAATTCTTAGGATCAATTTGAATTTGAATTTAGAGTAAATTCGTGACTTTTGGCTCCCTTCAATCATGAGTCTATCTCTTACATTAATCTTTTGATTGAAGTAATCTAAAGGATTAACCTTTGAAAATTTAAAGTATATGTTCCAAGAGATTTACATTTATGCGTAGTGAATTAGAGATAAGTCCAATGAACATAGGTCAAGCTCTTAGGCTTGCTCCATGCACCAACAGATTCCAATGGTGGAGGCAGACATAGCTATCTGATAAGGCATGTCTTCTTTCGATCCTCTTGTTTTATGAAAACATCCATCTTTCTAGACATTTTTCTATACATATTTGCATACTCAAGTTATTTCCATCATCCAAAAACGTAACATTGCTAGCAGGTGGCAAATCTAATACTTTACAAGCACTCATAACAAATTTGTTTGTGCATGATAATATGTCTATACTTTTCTAAATACCTATATTTTGAGATAATAGACATTCAATAAACATTAGATCATTTCATTTATGAATGTTTTTGTATGCGTGTGAGAGAGAGAGAGACTTCTTCAAAAAGAAAATTAATTTTGATCAATGACATACTAAAATATTCCAAGGCCTCTACCTTTTTCAAAGGCATGTTATTGGGACAAAGGTGTCGGCTTGGTGGATCAGCTCTATCCATTTCTGTGTCTTATATCACATTGCAAATTGGATTCTATGAATGAAGTTAGGCACTAGTTAGTCAGCATGCAAACATTGTTAGTATATTACCAATGTCTACCCCTCTTGATTGTATGCACTAATGCACATTTTGTAACGCCCCTATTATGAGGAGAACCCAAGTGTGCATTGCCCAATTGATGGCAATCCCAACATGCATGTTGGATGAAGTTGAAACTGGATCATGTAAACTATTGTAAAAAAAGCGAGTTACTAGGGTCCCCAATTATGGGGTTTGGGGTAGTGGGGAGTAGGCCCTGCTAGAGGGTTCCAAGGGGACCAATGGGCCCCTAATTGGGGGTTCCCAAGGCGCCAATGATCCCCATGGTGGGGGTTCAAGGGCAGCATCCCTGACATGACTATAAAGAGAATATTCCATGGAATTGTGAATACTTGGAGTAGCTTCATGTAGTAGAAATCTTTGATCCCAAATGTTGAAGTTTGGTCCAGCTAAATAGCACAGGACTAGCCCATTCACTATTGGAGAACCAAAATATACCATATAGGCTTGAGGTTAGTGCAATCAAATCCACTATGTACTTTGGATCATCAATGAGAAATGATTGATACAAAATAGATACATTTGCACATGGACTAGACCAAAAAACTTGTTATACTGAGTTGATTCGCACAACTTCAAATGCTCAGTATTGCTCACTTAATTATGATTGATCAAATTTCTCTTAGAGGAAGGTCTAATATGCATAAAATATGGAATTATAATCAACCAATGTGCTAATTAGAAGCTTAACTCTGATTAATGGTAATCCCAACTTTTCAGGGATGTGCAGAGAAAGACATTGAGACTGAAAATTTACTATTTCCCACAAAGTATTGAACCAAATGCTATGAAAACATGTACACCTTAAGTATAAACTATTAGTCTCCAATGAATCCTCGCTCATAAGAATTGAATCATTGTGGAGAGAGAACCAACCTCTACAAGTTGATAGAAAATGGAGATGGTGATATAGAAAAGGAAGGAGAGCAAAGTAATGATCAAAAAATTGATTTTTATATGGCTCTAACATTATGATACAAGTGTAAGAGTACTTATATAGGCTCTTTTGTGTATTCCATGAATCATAAACAATGATTTGAATTTGAAATATCATGCAAGCATGGTTGTTGTGATGAGAATTACTTTTCCTATAATCAAGGAAAGGTGAGAATCAAGTTCACCTTTATGAGTGTGCACCATTTCATTAAATGGTTGCCTGATCTATAACTGAACATGTGGCTCAACATCTTTTATTAGAACCTCTTTTGAGCTACTCCCTTCATGATGCATGTCTAATGGAGATGGATCTGCTATCACCAGTATCGAAATGATGGGTTCTTTATTTGGATTCTTTGCTTCATGCTGCTCTTCTTTTTTTGGATAGACAAGTTTCTTGATATCTTTGGTTACTTCCTTAAACCGTAGCTTTTTCATATCATTGAGTCTAAGTGTAAAAGTTGTTGGAGTTAGATGTCTGCAGAAGCACGCGAACAGCACAAGGAAGAACAAGAAGCTTGGAGCACAACACACAAGACCGAATGTATTACTAGAGAATGTACAAAGATAAGTAGCCCATTAGGGCAATAGGTGTATATACAAGCCGAGGGAAAAAAAACCTCCTAAAGAGGGAAAAAAGTGCCCCGACAGTCCTAAAGTGTTCACACACATCACTACCTAAATATATCAACAAATCCCCCCTGGGAGTGATGCGGTGAACAAGGAGCTGGCACTCATGTATAAGGAAGTGCCAAGCTATGTGTAAATCACTCCACAAAAGCAAGTAAGCCCAAAGCTTTGCGGAAAGCTTCAAACTTCTCCCTAGGCAGAGCCTTCGTGAAAAGGTCTGCAATGTTCTCTTGCGTGGGCACATATGCCAAGTTGATCTCCCCAGTAGAGAACCTCTCCCTGACATAGTGATAATGCATGTCAATGTGCTTAGTGCGAGCATGGAACACAGGGTTCCTTGCAACTGCCAATGCGCTCTGACTGTCAGTGAAGATGGTGGTGGCAGAAGACTGGCCAACACCCAAATCAGCCATAAGGTGTCTGAGCCACACACACTCAACAGTCGCTGTGAAAGCTGCCCTATACTCAGCCTCACAACTGGAAGTGGCCATAGTAGTTTGCTTCTTGCTCAACCAAGATATACATGAGCTACCAAGCATGAAGCAAAAACCACTAGTGGACACACGAGTGTCATAGCAACCAGCCCAATCTGAGTCAGAAAAAGCATGCAAATTTGGCGGTAGTGATCCCCCCTTGGGATAAAACAACCCAAGTAGCCGAGTACCACTCAAGTAGTGAAAGATGTGCTTAACCGCCTGCCAATGCTTGACTCCTGGGCAATGCATAAACCTGCTCATCTGTGAGATAGCAAACTAAATATCTGGCCGAGTAATGCATAAGTAAATCAAGCATCCAACAGCCTGCTGATAGAGAACAGCATCAAATGCATCTCCAACATCATGAAGACTCAATCGTAAACGTGTCTCCATAGGAGTGGCAATAGGCTTACAGTCTTCAAGGCCAAAACGCTGCAATAATGTGTCAATATATTTCGTTTGACACAAAGCCATTCCACCATCAACTTGCATAAACTGAATGCCCAAATAGTGATGCAAATGCCCCAAATCTGACATCTCAAATGAGGCATGCAAATCAGCCTTGAAATCAGCAATATGCTTCTAAAATAGAACCAATGAGCAGCATGTCGTCAACATAGACAACAATGATCAGAAGCACATCATTAGCACGCTTAACATATAAGGTGCTTTCAGTTGGACTGTTCTCAAAACCATGTGCAACTAGACAGGCATGTATCTTCTCATACCAAGCACGTGGTGCTTGCTTTAAACCATATAATGCCTTCTTTAACCTACACACCTGGTTTTCATGCCCTTTTTGCACAAAGCCACAGGGCTGAAAAACATACACTTCTTCATACAAGTCACCATTCAAAAATGTTGTTTTAATGTCCAACTGATGTACATTCCAACCATGATGGGTTGCAAGTGCACAAATGCTCCGAACAGTAGTCATACGGCATGTAGGTGCAAAGGTCTCATCAAAATCAATGCCTCTTTCCTGCACATAACCCTTTGCAACAAGCCTAGCCTTATACCTGTCAACCGTACCATCATGTTCATGCTTCAGCTTGTATACCCACTTAGTGCCAATGGCCTTCTTGCCAGGAGGCAAGTCACATAAAGACCATGTATCATTCTTCATTATAGCATCATATTCAGATTGCATAACAGCCATCCAAAATCTAAATTCTGTGCTTCATCAAAAGAAACAAGCTCATTCTCATCATAGAGGCTGGACGCAGCCATAGCATAGCAATCTGATGCAAAGGAGGCACTATGAGAGCCTGAACGAGTACGACATGACAAAGGTGCATCTAATTTGCTATCACACAAAGTCTGCACCAGCCATTTTGGCATAGTTTTTGCCTGCTCAATATCAACTCTCTCATCAACAAGTGCATCATGTAAATCTGCATCAGAAATAGAATGATCTGCATCATCATAAGAAACCTGCAAAGGCTGAGAAGTTGCCTCATTAGGACCAGCACTAGACTGTCCACCTGTAAAAAGAGGCATCAAAGTATCATACATGTCTTTGGACCTAACCGATGTCTCCTTAGTACATGAAAGCAATGGTTGAATAGCATCTTCCACAAAGACAACATCACGGCTAACCAGAATGTGTTTAGTTTGTGGACGATATAGACGATAGCCTTTACTTTCAGAACTGTACCCAACAAAAATACATTTTACTGCCTTAACATCCAATTTTGTACGATGTTGTTCAGGCACTAGTGCATATGCCAAACAACCAAAAACACGCAGATGAGCAACAGATGGCTTGCGGTCATGCCATGCCTCATATGGAGTGATAGACTGCAGTGCTTTAGTGGGACACATGTTTAGTACATATGCTACACACATGAAAGCCTCAAGCTAGAAACTATGTGGTAAAGCCTGACTCTTGATCATGCACCTCGCCATCTCCATGAGAGACTTGTTCTTCCGTTCAACAACTCCATTCTGTTGAGGTGTATACGGCACTCTACACTGGTGTTTTATCCCACGTTTAGCCAGAAATGCATTAAAATCAGAAGACATATATTCCCCCCTCGATGAGAACGGAGGGTGCCCATTTTACATGCTGACATATTTTTAGCCAAAACCAAAAACTGTTTGAAGCACATGAACACTTCGGACTTTCCTTTGAGTGGATATACCCATGCATGCCTGGAAAAATCATCAATCAAAGTCACGAAGTAAAGGTAATTTCCAAAAGAAGGTGTCTGCATAGGACCACAAACATCACTATGTACAAGCTGCAATTTCTGAGTAGCTCGAACTGAACCATCTTTTGGAAAGGATGAACGCTTCATTTTGCCCAAAATACAGCCTTCACAAACATGTTTTCCAAGTGCCTCAAGTTTGGGCAACGAGGACACCATTTCGGATTTCTGCAGGCGTAGCAAACTAGCAAAATTCAGATGACCAAAGCGTGCATGCCAAGACTTTGCATCTAACATAGCCTGAGAATCATTTACTACACATGCCAAATCATTTTCAAATCTTTCATAGTCTATGAGCTTATACAGCCCACGACATAAAATGCCAGAAGCAATAATAACATCGCCATTTGACAGATCATGAACTGTACATCTGTCATCAACAAATTTCACAACCAAGCCAATCTTTGCTAATGCAGAAACTGATAACAGATTCTTCTTGATCCCTGGCACAAATAAAACATCTGACAAGGTGAAAGAACTACCATCAGCAGTAGTCAGAATGATCTTACCAACTCCCATAACAGGATAAGAGGAGTTGTTGGCGCATGTGACAGTATTCCCTGTAGGGGCAGGCTCAAGTGAAGAGAAGAAACTGCGCTGCGAGGTAATATGTTTGGTTGCCCCACTGTCAAATTACCAAACATCTGAGTCTACTACAGACATGCACTGCTCATGAGAAGATGGGTCAAAACTGCAGATAGTAGTAAACGCCCATTCTTCTTCCTGCAGAAGATTAGCAGACTCTGTTTTTAGTGTAGAGGCCTCTGCAACAACCATTCTAGCCTCTTTCTTCTTTGCCTTTTTAGCAGCTAGTTTTGGATAGTTATTTATGATATGATCATTCCCTTTACAGTACTTACAAAACAATTTCTGCTTTTCTGATTTCTTCTCTTCTTTATCTTCCTTCTTCGAATATGCAGAATTATCAGATTTCTTCTTACTAGTTGAAGAGCTCCATTTTCCTTTGCCCTTCTGACTAGCCAGGAAAGCTTGATCTGCAACTCGCATAATGGACCTGTTTTGCCTGGACTAGTCTTCCTGCAACAGAACAGAGACTAACTCCTCAAATGATAAGGCATTTGGATTGTCTTTCATCATCAACCAAAGAGTAGAAGCAAAACTCTAATATGAATCACGAAGACCATTCAGAATGCTCTGCACAAGTGAGCTATCTGGTATAACGTCATCAACAAAAATAAAATGTTCCTTCAAGTCTTTGATCTTCATTAGGAAACTGTCCATAGAATCACCTTCATTCATGTGCTCACTCTCCAACTGTTTTCAGAGGTAAGCAACACGAGCCTCATTCCTAGCTTGGTACAATGTGGTAAGTGTATCCCAAGCATCCTTAGTTGTTCTGCAAGATCGAATGTGAGGAACAATGGCACGTTTGACAAACAAAGCTATCAATGCATGTGCATGGGCATCTCTGCCATCCCAGCGAATCTGCTATGCAGTAGGTGCAGCAGAAACAGCAGCACGAACATGAATCTGCGGAATATCATCTTCGACACCATCTTCATCAGCTTCAGCACCTATGTTTGCAGTACCTATAGTCAGAGGTGTAACAGGATGTCTTTCAACACCCTGCACAATGTTCCACAATCCTTTTGCAACCAATACATGTCGCATCATATAAGCCCATAATAAGTAGTTGGTACCATCCAACTTATCCTCAACACCCAACATACGGAATATATCAATGCTTTCAGCTGTGGCCGGTGACTAAAATACCTTGATGCAAAAAATCGACTGTATCTCAAAAAGTTGAACAGAACTGCCGAGACGAGTTCTGCTAGACTTGTAGCAGACTTCGAGACGCATTTCGTGCGAATCTGAGACTGCAAACAGAGGAGTGTCGATGGTGCCCTAGATGAAGCGATGACCTGCTCTGATACCAATTGTTGGAGTTAGATGTCTGCGGAAGCACGAGAACAGCACAAGGAAGAAGAAGAAGCTTGGAGCACAACACACAAGACTGAATGTATTACTAGAGAATGTACAAAGATAAGTAGCCCATTAGGGCAATAGGTGTATATACAAGCAGGGGGGAAAAAAACCTCCTAAAGAGGGAAAAAAGTGCCCCGGCGGTCCTAAAGTCTTCACACACATCACTACCTAAATATATCAACAAAAGTATTGTCTACCCAATGAGTTTTTATGATTTCTTCTTTAGTAGCATGTTCTTCCCTATCTTTGGGATCACTGGCCACTTCTTGTTAATCCACTATTTGATCAAGTTCATCCTATCATCCATCATCATTGACATTAGTATTTAAGTCTGCATTCAAAGTGGATTGATCATCTTCATTGTTCGATCATGAGCATGAACTAGAGTTTTCTAGACCCAACTCCTTGTATTACTGAATTTAGTATAACCTTTTTCTTGTTTGTGACTTGCCTTTGGCCTCGCTCATATGCCTATGATGGTGGCCTTTAAAGGTGAGGTTCACGTATCCTTGCATATATGTGTGAGTGTCTTGAAGAGCTTCTTCCAATTCAGCTTCGGTGATAGGCTATGGTTTAGTTAGAGTTGATTTTGGAAGTGTATGATCTCATTTAGCAGATGGCATTGTGGATGCTTCTTCAAAACTCGTCTTTCTTTTGGATCCTCTTATGGTTGGTTGAGTACTAGTTCTAGCCTCCTCTATGATCACCACACCACCCTTCCTTTTAGGTACAGTGGCTGATTTAACATACCTCACCATTTCTAAGGTAGAGGGCATTTCCCTTAGATAACCACATATATTTAATGCATCATAGATTAGTATGGTCAGTGTTGTTTTGCCATTCAGAAACTTCTTGATGCCCCATTGCTTTTTTCTTCAAATTATCTTTCTTGAATGTAAGGGGTCATATTGATTTGGTTTCCAATCTGTTTTACTGAGCGGGAGAGTAGTTGATGAAAGAACTTGGAGAAGCTTGTAGGAGGTAGAAAAGTGAGTTGCAAAGCAACAAAGTTTGGTCCAACCAATAGGCACAAGACCAGCCCTTGATCTTATGGAGACTCAAATAGACCTTATAGGCATGCAATAAGTGCAATAAAATGCACTATATGCTTTGGAGCATCAAGGAGAAAGAGTCGATACAAAGCAGATAGTTTTAGGCATTGAGTAGCTCAAAAGACTTACTATCTTCGGATGAGACAATCAACTTCAAATGCTTATAGTGACCAATGTGATTTAAATTAGAAAAAATCCTTTTGGAGGAGTGATACACATAGGGTTGAGTGTACAAAATGCACAGGAGGACAAGAAATAAATAAAATATGCTTTTGGAATGAATCGAAGACTCAATAGTGGTACCTCCTATTTTTTAGGAATGCATAGAGATAAATACCGAAGAGAGAAAAAGTGAGATATCTCCCAATATACTGAACCAAATTCTTTGAAATTTTATACACATAAACTATACATTAATATCTTTCAAATATCCAATTTGAAGCTCTATAGAGAGAGCAGCAGCCTCTACGATCTTACTATTATTGAAGAAAATGATGCAAAAAAATGAAGGAGCAAGACAATGATGGCTACAAGTGTATGTATATTGGTTCCATATAATGTACAAGTGATTTGAAGTCTTTATATAGACTCTTGAAGTTCTCCAAGAATTCTACAAGTGGATTTTGAATTCAAATGAAGGTGGTAAAGGTTGTTGAAGGGAATCAATTCACTTTCCTACAATCTAAGAAAAGTGAAGATCTAGTTTGATCTCTCTTTAGGCGATTGATTGATTCATTAATTGCAACTTAAACACCTCAAATTTGTGGAAGTTTATCTCTCTCTTTCTACTTTTACATGTGTAAAGCTCTAGGCTTTCACAATGGTAAAAGATCCATAAAAAATCTTTTTAAGAAAATACAATAAATGAGCATAAGAACTCTCCAATCGATATTCTTTCAACCTAATCCAAGTGATAGATTTTGATGTAGATCGAATCCACCTCAAGCATAGTGTAATCTTGATGTTCCAACAGCTCCCCCTCAAGCTAAAGTATGCTTGATTCTTCATTCTCTAATAGGTTGAATACTTGCCTTAGCTTTGAATCTACAAATCTTTATTCCATCAAGCTTGTTTCAATCCACCCAATGCTTTCTTAAGTCTGCAAACATAAGATGAATTATTAGGGTTTTCAAAACCTGCTTTGTCAACTAATCTTGCCTTGTACCTGCAAACTGATCCATCTAAGTTTCTTTTAACTTTATATACCCATCTGCAACCGATTACCTTTTGATTGGATGACATTGGAACAAATCCCAAGTGTCCATCTGCTTCAATGCATTTATTTCTTCTTTCATGGCCTTTTCCCAATTAGGGTTTCCCTTTGCCTCTTCATAAGTTGAGGGTTCCTCTGAAATTGAGTCATTTTCCAAGTAGATTGAATGCTTTGTAACAAATGTGGAATCATATCCATACCTTTCTGGTTGTTTCTTCTCTCTTGATGATCTTCTAAGAGCTTGCTTAGAGCATTCTCCGCACTCTTGCATCTTTGCTCTGCCTCTTGACTTCCATAGTTTGTAATCATTTTCCCTTTCATCTTGGTCATCATCTGTATCACTTCTTGCATCCTAGACCTGTGTATCATGCTTGCTTCCTAATTGATGAGAATCAAAATCAAGCTCATATGGTAGAGTCACCTTTTGTTTGTCTTCATCATACCAAGACTTGTGTTTTTCAAACACAAAATCTCTACTTGTAGTTAATTGCTTGGCTGAAGGATTATAGAACATGTAACCCATCTAAGTTGATTCCTACCCAATAAACACTACTTTTGTTGCCCTTTCATCTAGCTTACCTCTTATTTGTGACGGTACATGAACATAAGCCAAACAACCAAACACCTTGCAATGTCAAAGACTAGGTTTTCTTCCATGCCATGCTTCATAAGGAGTCATACCTTGAAGTGATTTGGATGGTATTCTATTGACAAGGTACACAGTAGTTGAAATAGCCTCTACCCATAGATAATGTGGCAACCTCTTCTCTTCAAGCATTGTTATGGTTGATCCAACCAATGTCTTGTTTCTTCTCTCTAAAATTCCATTTACTTGAAGAGAGTAGCTCATAGTCACTTCCCTTTTGATACCTTTATCCTGCAAGAACTCATCAAACTCTTTGGAGAAGTATTCTCCCCCCCATCAGATCTCAGCTTCTTGAGTGATCTACATGTATGATTCTCCACATGTGTTGGATACTTTTTAAAGCAATCAAACACTTCATTCTTACTCTTGATAAAGTATAGAATAGTCCATCTACTATGGTCATCAATAAGTGAGACATAATACCTTGATCCTGCCAATGAAGGTTCTTGACTTGGTCCCCATACATTTGTATGTACTAAGTGCAATAAGTTGTTGTGGATGTAGGGTTTGAGACCCAAAAGTGAATAGAGTTATGTTCCTAGTTTCTCCTACTTCAAAAGTAAAGAACCTACCATGCTTCTCACCTCTGGCTATCTTCTTGAAGCCTTGACATGGATCTTCCACAAAAGCTCCATGTTGGGTGAACCTAACTTGCAAGCTTTCTTCAACTATTTGGCCTACACTTATTAGGTTTTTAGTGACAGTGGGTACATAGAGAACCTTATGCAAAATGTTTGCCCTACCATTGGAATATTTGATATTACCAATCTTCTCCACATTGTGCTTAGTATCATCCACTACTTGTACTTCATGTCTATGCTTTGGACTTTCCAAGTCAGATAGAAGAGCAATGTTTCCTGCAACATGATTTGAACATCTGAAATCTATGTAGAACAAGTGATCATCTTCTTTACCTTCTTTGTGGCTTAGATTCATAAGAATCAATAAGTCTTCATGTGGTTGATCTTCTTTATTGAAGTCCCTTCTATTATAGCCTCTATCGTTATTGTTGAAGTTTTGTCCACCTCTACCTCTATTACTTCCATATCCACCTCTTCCACTTCCTTTCTGGGTCTTCCCATTGAACCAACAATTTTTAGTGGTGTGGTTGGTCTTATCACAAATGGCACAAGGTTAAACATTATGACCTTTAGCTTTGTCATGCTTTGGTCCTTTCTTCTTCTCTTTCCACTTGCGAAGTTGGCTTGGGAAGTCTCCTCTTCATTTTCTTCCTTCTTCTTGCCTTTCAACTTCTTGTCCTTCTTATCTACATATAGAGCACTAGTTGAATTAACATGATAAGAGTCACCTTCCTTTATGCTATTGTTGGCCTCTTGATTCAAGAGTTGTTTAAAGAAAGATGTTGAAATTTGGGGTTTGCACATCCATGATGAGATCATAAGCTATGGTGAAGGATTGCCATTGCTTATCACTTCAAATTCCATTGGGAATTTGTCTCGTGATAGCCTCTTCTTCAATCAACTCTCCAATGGATGCTAATTGATCTGCAATCTCCTTGATCTTGGTAACAAACTTTGTGATGGTTTGTTTAGGTGTCTTCTTCATTTGGTTGAACTCGTTCCAAAGATGGTTCTTTCTTGCTTTGGTACTAGTAGAAAAGAAAGTCTTTAGGGCATCCCAAATCTCTTGAGATGTCTTGCATCCTCTAACATGTGGTAATAGAAAGTCAGAGATAGAGTTTAGTATGTACGACCTTGCTTGAGTATCCCTTGTGCACCAAAGTATGAGCTTATCTGTCTCCTCTTGTGTAGGTCCTCCTTTGAATCTTGGAATAGGCATAGCTTCATCACCTACTACAATTCCATAAAAATTTCTACCTTGCAAATAGGCCTCCATTCTGATTTTCCAAACCACATAGTTGTGTCGATCAAGCTTCTCAATCATTGAGGGAAAGTTGTCACCCATCTTGATCTAGATCTGATACTATTGAAAGAACTTGGAGAAGCTTGTGGGAGGTAGAAAAGTGAGTTGCAAAGCAACAAAGATTGGTCCAGCCAACCGGCACAAGACCAGCCCTTGAGCTCATGGAAACTCAAATAGACCTTATACGCATGCGATAAGTGCAACAAAATGCACTATGTACTTTTGATTGGAGTTCTCTTGGTTTTTTTTTTGCCATCGTTCTCTTTTATCTCTTAATGAAGTTATGATAGTCTTCGTTTGCATGTTGATCATTTGGGAAAATATTTCAATTTGTTCCTTGGCTTGCTTTAATGCCTTCTTTGGGATCCATAATGTAACCCTGAGCTAAATGTATTGTGACCTCATGTTCATATATCCAATCTTGACCAAGGACTAGCTCTACTAGATGATCAAACTCTCTATAGACCAAGACTCTTTGTTGCATGGTGTTGTTTCCTAGATGTAATGATAGGGTTACTTCTCCCATGCATTCAATGGTATTATCTCCAATCCATAGCATGTAAGATTTATTAGAGTGAGAGGCATCTTTAATTTTACAGGTAAAGAGGCACGTACACTACTCAAAGCTGCCCCGATGTCAATTAAAGACTCAACCAAATGATATTTTTCATTTCCAATCCCTAGGTTAAGATAAGGTTGTTTCAATATGTTTCGTAGGGTTTTGATGTTGTTGGTGTTATAGTTTGCCATGTGAATGGGTTCTTTTCCTTGTATGTATCTTTCATCATGTTCTTTGATCCATTCCTTACATTTTCATATTCTCTCTAGGGCTTCTAGTCTTGCTTCTCCACTTATTCTCTCTTATTCATTTTCCCTATTATGTGCTCCTAGAAGTCTAGTCAACATGGCTAAATTTATGGCTCCACCAAAGGAAATTCAATTTATGATTAATGGACCATATCCTATTTGTTGTAGTTCTTTTGCATGTTGTTTGAAAGTGTAGACCAATACCAGATCTCCCACTCTAAGACCTTTATCTTTGATATGGGCATCATAGTAAGCCTTTTGCCTCTGCTTAGTAGCATAAATTCCTACGATCGCTTGAAATCTAGTTTCATGCAACTTTTCTATTTGATCCAACTACTTGGACAATTCATGTCCTGTCCATTCATATTTATCGTCTACTCAAAGAGTAGAAATCAAGAAATCTATTGGTAAAATTGCATTTTGACCATAAACTAGATCAAAGGGTGCCATTCATTTAGTTGTCTTATATGCAACTCAGAATGCCCAAATTGCATGATGCAATTGTTTATCACAATCGGATCTTCCATTGTTGACTATCTTAGTAAGAACCATACACAACACCTTATTTGAACTCTCCATTTGACCATTGGCTTGTGGGTGGTAGGGAGCTAACTTTTTATGAATCACTATAAATTCATTCATGAGTGACTCAATGAGTTAGTTAATGAAGTGCATACCCCTATCACTTACAATCTCTATAGGTAGTCCAAATCTAGTGAAGATTTTTTCAAATAGGAACTTTGCAGTAGTTTGGGCATCATTCTTCCTAGTGCTTTAGGTTCTACCCACTTAGTCAAGTACTCTGTGGCTACTATGATGTATTTAACATGAGATCCTCTTGCTAGGGGATTAATAGGTCTAATAAAGTATATTCCCCATTTAGAGAAGGCTCTTGCACTAACCATTGGTCTCAAGAGCATGTCATCTCTTCGTATTGGGTACTTGATTTGTTGACATACATCAAAACTTTGTACATAAGTTTTAGTATTCATATGTAGTGTTGGCCATAATCCTTACTTTGTCTTTTAGGGCTCTTTTCCTTGGTAAGCTCAATCCTCCTAGATACTTTTTGCTCCACTTTGGTGCTATACTTGAATAACTTATGCATGAATGTTCCTCAGGTGTAGATTCTTGACATAGATGACAACTTATCACGTATTCATGTACATGTTTTTGCATATTTGTCCAATACACTCCTTGTCATTTTAATTCTTTTGTGGTTCCACTGACTCCTTTATGCATGCTTCATTTTTTCTCATGCGCTTGTTTGATCAAGCTACTTCTCTCCTCATCCTCAACACATCTGAGAAGTATTCCATTGGAATCTTTGAAGTACAAATTGCCTCCCACAATGTGGAGGTTTCTTGTTTTCCATATTTCTCCATTTCCAATCGAATTGATTCTATGGTTTGGTCCATGTGTGGTATAGGTATCAATTTCTCAACCCATTTTGGACATACTTCCAAGTTGAACAAATAGGGGTCTGGTAGCTCGACTGCTACTCCGGCTTATGGTTCTCCATGTGTCATTCTTGACAAATGATCAGCTCTTACATGCACATTACCTTCCTTGACTACTACTTCAAAATCAAATTCCTTCAATAATAGAAACCATCTAACTAGCCTTCTTGTGTTATAAGGTTTATTGGCCAAGTATAACAAAGGTTGGTGATCAATAAAAAACTTGAACTCTTTGGCTAGGAGGTAATTTCTAAACTTCTTCACCGCATAGACCATACCAAGCCCTCTCGTTTAGTTGTAGATTAATTGCATTCTACTTGATTAAGTTGTCTAGACATAGGCTATTGGCTGGTCTAACTTTCCTTCCTCTGCAGGCTCCACTAAGATGCATCCAATGTCAAAATTAGATGCATCCACATGTATATGAAATGGTTTATTCCAATTTGGCAACTTCAATATTGGCATTGAAATCAATCTCCATTTTAACTCATTGAATGCCTTTTCACATTCTTTCATTTAAGTAAATGGCTACTTGATTATAACTTGAGAACCCATCAAGGAAGTTGTAGACTTCCTTGCATGCTACCCTTTCCAAGAGATGGTATGTAATGGGTAATGGATAGCTATCTCTAATGGTGGCAACATTAACTTTTTTGAGAAAAATATTCACATTTATCGATTGGTATCTAGACAATTGCTACTTTCTCCAACTTTTCTTCTTTAATAGACACGTCCTGTTCAGTCAATTTCAGCTGATTAGCTACTTTCTTCCATAGCTGAGGTTTGACCTGCAAAAGTTCTTCTAGAGTTATAGAACATTGCACTCTTGCTTTCTTTCATTCTTATAAGGTGGTTGACACTTCCTCTGATGTTCTTTTCTTGTCATATCTTATTGTTGGGCCATGAAACTTAAATCTAATTTTTGCTCATATTCTTCTCTTATAAAATTAGGAAGTGTAGTTAGACTAATTGCTTCCTCTCTTTCTTGATCTGGATTGGATAATTCTTCAAAATCTTGTTCTTGATCCATCTTAGACAGGCACTTAGAAGCATCTAGTTCTTCAAAGGGAGATGTCTCCTCTTGGGTAAGTTCTATCATACTGCTCTAGAATAGGCCTTGTCTCTATTCTAGAATGATATGATTTTAACCACATTTTCAAATCTTCAAGCATAGGATCTACTAGAATTGATCTTGCCTATTCTTACGTGTGATCCTCCTTCACCACATTCGTGTTTTGATTGGCTATTTCACTATTTTCAAGTTCGGTATCTTTTCGACTTTTCTTTCTCTTCAACCATCTTCTTGACCCACTTGATTTTTATACTTTTTCATCTAGCTTTCCACCTTTGGGTTTTTTTCACTCTTGATGTATCTACTAGTTCTTTTGAGTCTTCTACTATCTGAGGTGAAGATTATATCTCCTCGCTCTTGGGACTATCCATTTTTTTATTCTCCATGGTTTCCTTTGCTTTAGCCCTAGTAATGGCCTTCAACAAGACAGTATACTCTTTGTTACTTCTTGAGGACTTCAATACCTTGATCACATTAATTGGGTAGTAGATAAAGCTTTATTAGGGTTTTTATGACAATCTCTAAATAGATGTTCCTTTCCACAATCACCACAATACCCTTCCCACACTCATGGGGGAGGTAGATGGTATGGCAATTTGCATTCCCTAATGAAGTGATCTCCTCCACATATATAGCAAGGTCCCGTAGGTGCAGGTGGTCTTGGTGTAGGTCTACATGGAGCTCGAGCTCTAGGGGTTGTATACATGAAGTTGGCATATTTTGACCCATACGAGTTCTTATTCTCAACCTTGGTCTCTTGAACCCTTTCTCTCAACCTTAGTCTCTTGAACCTTGCCTTTTCTGCTTCTTGACCACTTACTTGCGTACTTGCATTGTTTGCAACCTTGGTCTCTTGAGTCCTGGTTCTCAACCTTAGTAACTTGAACCTAGTTCTCACCCATGCTAGGTATCTTGGATTCTCAATATAGTGCTTCCATAGGAAATCTCATTATGAGAGCTTTCCAAGGCTATATTACAGGTCTAAATTCAAACTACAGATTGGGAGATACACTTTAATATTTATTGGGCTCATTTCTAAAAGCGACGTGTGTGCCTTCCATCTACCTTGCCCAAGCATACTTCTTGGGCTTTATACCAATTGTGGGAACTAAACTCATGACCTATCGGTTGGGAGTATGATGGGCTAACCACTTTCCCCAAAAGCCATGGTTGAGGATTGTTTCCTAATCGTCCCTCTTAGGGTGTGGTTCAACCGTCTCTTGCTTATCATTTCTCCAGTCTAACATCAATCAATAAACTTGTTAGATATTCTTAATACTCCACCCTCAAGTGACCATAAAAGATCCATGGTTCTCTAAGTTGTAAGGCCCCCATTCTGAGGAGAACCCATTGAGAGATCCCAGACATTTGTGGAACCCTAACTTATAAGTTAGATGAGGTCTATATGTGACCGTTGATGGTTATAGGTGATAGGGCATAAACTTTGGGGTGATTGGGTTTCCATTCAAGGAAAAAATAAAGCCCCTATGGCATCGCAGGGTTTCCCCATAGAACCTTAATAGGGGGAGTGCAGAGGGGGGCTTGCCCCCTTCTGCAGGGTTTGAGAGGCCTATCCCCTCGGCCCATAGGGCCAAGACGACAAGAATTCTGGTCATGGAGATATTCTCAGATTGTGTATTTCGTCAACTATTTTGTATCTCTCCAATGTGTTTATCTTTGTCGACTCCTCTTGTAAAAGCTATATAACCATGGCCCAGGTTGAGATTTACATAGCATTGTGTGCTAGTAATCCCTTAATCTAGAGGCTATCCACATCACCATCTAAGCTCCACATTGGGAATGCATGGTGGACAACACCATGGTTGTAACTATGTTATGCTTGGCAATCTGAGAATTTGAGTTCTCTATTTCCCAATTTGCATCTATCTTTGTCTACCTTTTTTCTCTCAACTTTGTCTACTAGTCTATTTCTGTGCTGTTATTTCTTTTCTTACAAAACGTTCTCTATAAACTTGAAAATATTTCTCAAAAACTTGAAAATATTTCTCAAGAAACTTGACAATACCAAGGAAGAATTTGATCAAACCTCATCTTGAGACAACACCCTTTCATGATTTCCATTTTCTTAGGATTTATCTTTAATTCCCTCACTATATGTCCAAGATGGTCCGTTTTTTCTAATCGTATTTTCACCTATTCAGGTTTTCATATATTTTATTAAATTTATATCACCAATGAAAAGAAAAGATATATCACTCATGAACATTATAGAAGTCATTGTGGCCTTTGTGAATCCAAAGACATTATAAGATACTCATATTGAACAAAGTTAGAAAATAGTTGGAGAGTGAGCACATGAAGCAAGGAGATTACATGCACAATTTTTCAATAAAGATCAAAGATTTGAAGGACCAATCCATTTCTACTGATGAAGTCTTTCCATACAGTTCACTTGTGTAGAATGTTCTAAATGGTCTTCCAAATTCATATAAGAGTTTTGTTTCTACTCTTCAATTGATGATGAAAGGCGATCCAAATGCCTTAGCATTTGAGGAGCTAGTTTCTGTTTTGTTGCAGGACGATCAATCTAGGTAGAATAGCAGATCAAGCTTTCTTGGCTAATCAAAAGAGCAAAGGTAAATGGAGCTCATCTACAAGTAAGAAACTAATATGCTAATTTTGCACAATCAAAGAAGGATGACAAAGATAGGAAGAGAACAAAAAAGCAAAAATTGTTTTGCAAATACTATAAATGAAATGATCATGTCATAAAGAGTTGTCCAAAACTAATTGCAAAAGAGGAAAAGAAAAAGGAGGCAGGAATGGTTGTTGCAGAGGTCTCTACACCCAAATGAGAGTGTACAAATCTCATGCAGAATGAAGAATGGGCATTTACTACTATTGCAGTTATGACCCATCTTCTCATGAACAGTGTATGTTTGCAGTAGACGCAAATGTTTGGTACTTTGATAGTGGGGCAACCAAACGTTGGTAAGATCATTTTGACTATTGTTGATGGTAGTTCTTTTACATTGTGAGATTCTTTATTTGTGGCAGGGACCAAGAAAAATATATTATCAGTTTCAGCATTAGCCAAGATTGGCTTGGTTATGAAATTCATTGATGATAGATGTACAGCTCATGATCAGTCAAATGGCAATGTCATTATTGCTTCTAGCATTTTATGTCATGGCTTGTATATGCTCATAGATTATGCAAAATCTGTGAATGATTCAGCATGTGTAGTTCGAGATTCTCAGGCTATGTCTGATGCAAAGCTTTGGCATGCATGTTTTGGTCATCTGAATTTTGCTAGTTTGCTATGCTTGCAGAAATTTGAAATGGTGTCCTCTCTACCCAAACCTGAGGCACCTAATAAACATGTCTCTGAAGGCTATATTTTGGGCAAAATGTAGCATTCCTCCTTCCCAAAAGATGGTTCAGTATGAGCTACAAAAAAATTGCAACTTGTTCACAATGATGTTTGTGGTCCTATGTAAACACCTTCTTTTGGGAACTACCTTTACTTCGTAACTTTCTTTGATGATTTTTCTAGGCATGCATGGGTATATCCATTGAAAGAAAAGTCCCAAGTGTTTATATGCTTCAAATAGTTTGTAATTTTAGTTGAAATCTATCAACATGTAAAATGGGCACCGTCCATTTTGATCAAGGGGAGGAATATATGGCTTTTGATTTTAGTGCATTTTTGGTTGAACGTGGGATAAAACATCAGTGTATAGTGCCATATACACCTCAACCGAATGGAGTTGCTAAAAGGAAGGACATGTCACTCATGGAGATGGTGAGGTGTATGGTCAAGAGTCAGGCTTTACGACATAGTTTTTGGCTTGAGGCTACTATGTGTGCAACATATGTACTTAACATATGTCCCACTAAAGCATTGCAGTATGTCACTCCATATGAGGCTTGGCATGGCCACAAGCCATCTATTGCTCATCTCCATGTCTTTGGTTGTTTGGCATATGCATTAGTGCCTGAACAACAATGTAAGAAATTGGATGATAAGGCAGTGAAACGTATTTTTGTTGGGTATAGATTTGAAAGCAAAGACTATCATCTATATCATTCACAAATTAAACACATTTTGGTTAGTCATGATTTTAATTTTATGGAGGATGCAATTCATCCATTACTTTCATGTACTGAGGAGACATAAAATAGCTCCAAAGATATGTATGACACTTTGATGCCTTGTTTTAGAGGTGGATAGATTAGTGCTGATCCAAATGAGGCGATTTCTCAACCTTTGTAGGTTCCACATGATGATGCAAATCATTCCATTTCTGATGCAGATTTACATGATACACTTGTTGATGAGAGATCTTACATAGAGGAGGCAAAAACTATGCCTAAATGGCTGGTGCAAACTTTACTAGATAGCAAATTAGATGCACCTCTTTCATATCGTACTCCTTCCTGCTCTCATAGTGCTTCTTCTGCATCAGATTGCTATGCTATGGCTGCCTCTAGTCTTTGTGATGAGAATAAGCCTATTTTGTTTGATGAAGCACAAAATTCAAAAAATTGGATGGCTGCTATACAATCAGGATATGATGCTATTATGAAGAATTGTACCTCATCTTTATGTGACTTGCCTCTTGGCAAGAAGGCCATTGGCACTAAGTATGCATAAGCTTGATGGAACAGTTGACAAGTATAAGGCTAGGCTTGTTGCAAAAGGCTATGCTCAAGAAAGAGGCATTGATTTTTATGAGACCTTTGCTCCTACATGCCTAATTACTATTGTTCGTAGCATTTGTGCACTTGAAGCTCATCATGGTTTGAAGATACATCAGTTGAACATTAAAACTGCATTTCTCAATGGTTACTTTCATGAAGAAGTGTATGTTTTTTAGCCCCATGGTTTTGTGTAGAAAGGGCATCAAAACAAAGTGTGCAGGTTGAAAAAGGCATTATAAGGTTTGAAGGACGCACCACGTGCTTGATATGAAAAGGTACATGCCTACTTGATTGCACATGGTTTTGAGAACAGTCCAACTAAGAGCACCTTATATGTTAAGCGTGCAAATGATGTGCTTC
The DNA here is from genome assembly GCA_020310875.1 of Ceratopteris richardii. NCBI lineage: Eukaryota > Viridiplantae > Streptophyta > Polypodiopsida > Polypodiales > Pteridaceae > Ceratopteris > Ceratopteris richardii. The sequence goes on along the minus strand of CM035442.1, from coordinate 114,927,000 downwards.
TAATCATTGTTGTCTATGTTGATGACATGGTGCTCACTGGTCCTAATGAGAAGCATATTGCTGATTTCAAGACTAATTTTCATGCCTTATTTGAGATATCAAATTTGGGGCATTTACATCATTATATGGGCATTCAATTTATGCAAGTTTATGGTGGAATAACTTTGTGTCAGACAAAATATATTAACACATTATTGTAGCATTTTGGCCTTGAAGACTTGAAATCTATTGCCACTCCTATGGAAACAGGTTTACGGTTGAGTCTTCATGCTGTTGGAGATGCATTTGATGTTGTTCTCTATGAGCAAAATATTGGATGCTTGATTTACTTATGCATTACTCGGCCTGATATTCAGTTTGTTGTCTCATAAATGAGCAAGTTTATGCATTGCTCAGGTGTCAAGCATCGGTAGGTAGTTAAGCGTATCTTTCACTAGTTGAGTGGTACTCGACTACTTGGATTGTTTTATCCCAAGGTGGGATCAATACCACCATATTTACATGCTTTTTGCGATTGTGAATGGGCTAGTTGCTATGACACTCTTGTGTCCACCAGTGGCTTTTGCTTCATGCTTGGTAGCTCATGCATATCTTGGTTGAGCAAGAAGCAGCCTATTGTGGACACTTCTAGTTGTGAGGCTAAGTATAGAGCAAATCTCACAGTGATTGTTGAGTGTGTGTGGCTCAAATGCCTTATGGCTGATTTGGGTGTTGGTCAATCTTCTACCACCACCATCTTTGTTGATAGGCAAAGCACATTGGCAGTTGCAAGGAACACTCTGCTCCATGATTGTCGTAAGCACATTGAGGTGCATAATCATTATTTCAGGGGGAGGTTCTCTGCTGGAGAGATCAGTTTGGCATATGTGCCCACACAAGAGAACATTGTAGACCTTTTCACAAAGGCTCTGCCTAGGGAGAAGCTAGAAGTTTTACACAAACCTTTGGGCTTACTTCCTTTTGTGGATTGATACCATGTAGCTTGGCACTTCCTTATACATGAGTACCAATTGCTTGTTCACCACATCACTCCCAAGGGGGATTTGTTGATATATTTGGGTAGTGATGTGTGTGAACACAGTAGGACTATCGAGGCACTTTTTCCCTCTTTAGGAGGTTTTTTCCCCTAGCTTGTATATACATCTATCACCCTAATGGTTTACTTATCTTTGTACATTCTCTTGGTAATACATTAAGTATTGTGTGTTGTGCTCCAAGCTTCTTCTTCTTCCTTGTGCTGATCCCATGCTTTCGCAGACCTCAAATTCCAATATACCTTTTCTCCTCCATGTCATATAACAACCCTTCATAGCATATGTGCCCTTACAAGTAATGATGGTTGGGATCTTCATCATTTGATCATCAATATTTCATTTTGAATGGAAAATTTCATGAAGAAGTGTATGCTTTTAACCATGGTTTGAGCAAAAAGGGTATGAAAATAAAGTGTACATGTAAAAAAATGCATTGTGATTAAATCAAGCACCACATGCTTGGTATGTGAAAAGACATGCCTACTTATTAACAAATGGATTTCAAAATAATACAAATGAAAATGTGATTGTGTAGAAAAATATTAGTTATGTCTCGTACTCTTGGAATTGCATTCACATCTTTTATGAGGCCTTGGTATCTAGAATCGACCGTTCAAAATTTTTTTTCAAGTCACTTTTGGGGCAACCCCCATACTTTCTATGGATTTAAGGTTTTCAAGAGATCCCATATTGCTAGGTTTTTCGTATGTTGGGCATCCCATTAGGTTTTCGGGTTTCAATGGGTGAGCACTGAGATTGGGTGCTTGCCAAACTTGCCAACAAGCTCCACTACTAGAAAGGAATGCAACTTAATGTGGTGCGGCATGCGATTGTGATCAACTTTTTCCTTATTTCTTCTATCATTTACTTCCTGGCTTGTTGGTGATGGAGTGATAAGGAATTGCAAAAGTTAGAAAGGGATTGTTGAAATTTCATATGGACGGGTGATTTGAATAGGAGGGGTTGTTGAAGATCAAATGGGAGATGTGCTCATGCCAAAAGGATGTGAGTGGTTTGGGCATTATGGATGTGGTTGCTTAGCAAATAAGATTTTTGGCCAAATGGATGATAAAAAAATGGCATAATGATGGTGATTCATTGTCTAAAATCATCTTCATAAACAATGATGCCCTCTCTCTCTCATGGGGATCCCAAGACGGAAAGAAATCGATCTTATCATGGTCTTGTTTTTTGTCGTTCCTAGTTTTTCCCAAGGGCTTAAATCTTACTTGCTTCTTCTGGAAAGGTTGGAACCATATGAAAACCTTTTGCTCCACCAATGACAATTGGAAGTGGGTTGTTGACATTCGACAACATAACTCTATTTAGTTCCCTATTTTGGGTATCTTGAAAGTGGAGAACGAGAACCCACTAGAGAGCCAAGAGATTCTTATTTATATTACTTAGAATCGTCAACAACAAATCAAGGTTTGTGTGAAACCAAATGAAAATTTCATACATACTGTCTTGGTTCAAGTTTGGAGGAGAGAAGCTTGTATAACAAGCTTCAAGCTACAAGAACGAGAAGAGATGATTGAGGTTGTTCAATTAATTTTCCATGAGTCTTAACTCATGATTCAAGCTACATATTGAAGATGTAGACTCGCTATCTAGGCATCATTTATTTCTTGAAAATATATATTTTCTAATGTTGAAAACCTTATACGATACACTTTTACGTGATTATGTTTCAAGTAAAATATATCTTCATCTTTATGCCATAAATTTCCATGTGAAATTATTACGTAGGCTTAGCCTAATAAGCTTGTCTAGTGTGAAGGTCTCACTATTTAGAGAAATAATTGATATTGTGTTAGTCAAACTTCCAAAACATGAATCTCTACATTAAAAATCTTGTTCCTAGGTCGTCCAAATTTTCAACATAGGAAAAAGCTTCACTTTTCGAATAATTAGGTTTATCATTTTGATCAAGCACTATAGATATGCTTGTTGATGCGACTTGAATTAATCAAGGTCGAATGGTTTTGCTAGATAAGGGCCTCAACATTGATCTATTTTAATGCTTCAAAACTCTCTTGCTATGTCATAATCCCTAAAACATACACACTCTTCTGACTTTGTTGAAGGTGTGGGAATAGGCAAATGTCAATTGTCAGAATTGAACCCTTGACCTATTGGCTAAGAGTATGGTGGGATAACCACTTGCCCTAAAATCCATGGTTGAGGAGTACTTCCTAATCCTCCCTCTTAGGGTGTGGTTCAACTATCTCTTGCCTATCACTTCTTGAGTTTAACACTCTCTTCCCCTTCTAGAGATCATTGTCCTCAATGATCAATCCTTGATCTCCCCTTGAATTGATGTCCTCACCCTTGAATCTAGAAGACCATTCAGAATAGTCTGCACAAGTGAACTGTCTAAAAAGACTTCATCAGCAAAAATCAACTACTTCTTCAAATCTTTGATCTTTGTCAAAAATGGTCCACGAAATCTCCTTTATTCATGTGTTCACTCTCCAACTACTTTTGGAGGTAAGCAACACGAGCCTCATTCCTTGTCTGGTATAAAGTGGTAAGTGTATCCCAAGCATCCTTTGATATTTTGTGGAAGACAATGTGAGGAATAATGGCATGTTTGATAGAAAAGGCTATCAATGCATGTTCCTGAGCATCTCTGCCATCCCAATGAAGTGGCTCTGTAGTAGATTGAGCAAGAACCGATGAACAAGAACCTAAAGGTCATCATCTTCAATGCCATTTGTATCACCTTCAGTAACTATATTTGTAGGTGTAGTAGGACGTTTTTCAACACCCTGCACAATATTCCATAATCCTTTTGCGACCAATACATGATGCATCATATATGCACCCATAATGGGTAATTGGTACCATCCAACTTATTCTTAACAACCAACATACGGATACAGAAAAATGATTGAATCTCGAGAAGTTGTGTAGAACTACCTTGTCAAGTTCAGCTAAACTTGTAGCAGACTTTGAGGCACTTATATTGGCGAGCCAAAACTTGTATATATTTTTGGCACAATAAGATGAAATTGCATGCATAAGCACTATGATATTGCGTCCAGAGGCCGAAACGAGCTTAGATCATAGTTTTGACACCACACAACAAAGTTGTTTTGAACTCTTAATTGTCTCGAGTATGCTCACATAAGCGACGAGACTTCTTTTTTTTTGTGAATAAAAAATATTCCCATCACTTATGCGAAACTTTTGTCGCATAAGCGATGGAACTCACTTTTTTTTTCAATGGGGGGAGTCCCTATGCCCCCTAGTTTCTAGTAGTGCGAAAGCATGCAAACAACAAAAGGAAAAAGAAGAAGCTTGGAGCACAACACATAATACTAAACGTATTACCAAGAGAATGTACAAAGATAAGTAATGTGTTAGGGTTATAGGCATATATACAAGCTGGGGGGGGGAAACTCCTTAAGGGGGAAAAAAGTATCCTGATGGTCCTAGTGTGTTCACACACATCACTACCAAAATATATCAACAAGGTCTAATCAAAATCAATGTGTTTTGTCTCGAACATAAGCTTTAGTTACGAGCCTAACCTTATAGCAATCAAGACTACTATCGTGATTTTGTTTGGACTTATGAACTCGTTTAATGCCAATGGACTTCGGCAAGTCGCATAAAGACAGTCTCATTCTTCATAATACCATCATATTTAGATTATATAACAACCATTCAATTTTTTGGAATTTGTGCTTCATCAAATGAAATAGGCTCATTCTCATCACAAAGGCCACATACAGAAATCACATAGTGATCAAATGCAAACAAATTACCTTTGAATCTTAAACAAGTACAAAAAAACAAAGATGCATCTAACTTACTATCTATCAAAGTCTGCACCAACCATTTTGCCATAGTTTTTGCATCATCAATATCCTGTCTCTCATTAGTAAGTGCATGATTACCATCTACATAAAAAATGGAAAGATCTACATTCTCATTCAAAACTTTCATAGGTTGAGAATCTTCCTCACTTAGAGGTAGATTTGGATGTTCACCAATGAAATAAGGTAGCATACACATCTTTTGAGCTTATTAAACTCTCCCTAGCACATGAAATTAAAGGTTGTCATACATCCCAACAATAATTACATCTCAAATAACTAGAATATGTTTAGTATCTACTTGATATAGGCAATAATCTTTGCTCTCATAACTATACACAATATAAATACACTTCATAGCCTTATCATCAAATTTCTTTTTTTGTTTTTCATGCACTAACATATATGCTAGATAAAGAAAACATGTATATGAGAAATAGATTGCTTGCAACCATACCAAGCCTCATAAGGGTTTATACATTGTAATTCCTTTTTAGGGCACCCATGAAATACATATGCAACACACATTACAACCTAAAGCTAGAAATTATGAGGTAGTATCTGACTTTTGACCATACAACTTGCCATCTCCATGAGATAATCATTTTTCCTCTCAACAACACCATTCTATTGTGGTTCATACATCACTCTGGTGCTTTATTGCATGCTCAACCAAAATGCATTGAATTAAAAAGATGTGTACCCCCCTCGATCAAAATAGAGGGAGCCTAGTTTACATGTTGATATATTTTCAGCCATAAGCACGAACTGTTTGAATTGCATAAACCCTTCAAACCTTAAGTGAGTTAGACTCATGCACATGCCCATAAAATTCATCGATAAAACTCACAAAGTAAAGGTAATTCTCAAAAGATAGTGTTTACATAGGACCACAAACATCATTGTGAAAAAGATACAATTTGTGTTTAGCTCTTACTATACCATCTTTAGGAAGGAAGAAAACTACATCTTACCCAAAATGAAGCCCTCCCATACATCCTTGGATGGTGTCTCAAGTTTAGGTAAAGAGGACACCATTTCAAACTTTTGTAGGCATAACAAACTAGCAAAATTTAGATGACCATGATGTGTATGGCAAAGATGATATGGCTTGCAAATTTTGTAGTGCATATGCATAATCATCTATAGATTTTTCATAATTGTGAGCTTATATACCCATGGAACAACAACTAGTGCTAACACTGATAACATAATTTTCTTCATACTTTTCACATATAAGGCATTTGACAATGTGAATGTACTATCATTAGCAATAGTAAGGAAAATTCTTGCGACTCCTATGACCGGATATGAGGATTTGTTTGCACATGTGACAATATTACCATTAGGTTAGCCTCAAGTGAGGTGAAAAAAACTATGTTTTTAAGTAATATGTTTGGTTGCACCACTATTGCAGTACCAAATATCTCAGTCCACAAAAGACATACAATGATCGTGAGTTGATGGGTCATAACTACATTGTGTAGTAAACGCACATTCTTGATTTTGAACTAAGTTGGTAAACTCAATTTAGAATCAAACTTGTATGCAATAACCATTCTTGTCTCCTTTTTTCTTTGCCTCTTTGGTAAAAATTTTAGGAGAATTCTTCATAAAATGATAATTTTCTTTATATTATTTACAAAGATATTTTTCCTTGTTTGCTTTCCTCACAACTTTGTCTTTTTTCTTTGATGGTGTAACATTTAAATATTTTTACCTACTAGACAAGGAGCCAACTTTACCGTTGCCCATCTCACTAGCAACAAAGGCTTGATATGTAACACACATAATGAATTTGTTTTGTGTGGATCAATCTTATTGCAACAAAGTAGAAAATCTTCAAGTGGTAAGGAATTTGGGTTGCCTTTCATCATTAATTGAAGAGTGGAAGAAAAAGCTCTAACAAAATCAGGAATCCCATTGAGAATAGTTTGCATGATTGAATTATCTAACAAAATAGCAATCAATTGATCCTTCAAATCTTTGATCCTTGTGAGAAATTTTTCCATAATATGTTCATTTCTTTAATTGGTGCTAGAGGCAAGCAACACAAGCCTCATTTCTTGCTTGATATAATGTGGTAAGAGTATCCCAAGAGTCTTTTAATTGTTGAGCATGAACAAATATGAGGGATAGTGGCACACATGATAGGTAAATTAATCAAGTCATATGCTCATGCATCTTTACCATCCAATCGAAGTTGCTATTACCATTAGTGTCCATAAAAAAAGCCAAATGGCCATCAAACACTTTTGTATATGTTCCCTAATAAAAATAAAGTGGCTTGGTCAGCCACATACTATAAGTTGGACCACATTTGTGTGACCTAAGAAATCTGTGTATTGTGTGGTTTTTATGTATTTTGTAGCCTCATTGCAGAGTAATGTGCGTGGTCTTTGGATCTTGATCCATTAAGGAGGTTGAAGTGAGAAGAGTGGTGTTTGAGGATACTAGTCCTCTAGTTATCATGCATAAAAATGCTGCACATAGGGATGTTCAAGAGAATGTCTGATCACATCAGTTTGCAAATGTTCCAGTTCAGCAACCATTGAGATGCTCTTCATGTGTCTCACATCCACCTGATAGATATGATCTTGGTTTGGATTTTGTTATGCTAATAGATGTGTGTGAGCCTTCTTGCTACAAAGAGGCTATGCAAACAGAGGATCATGTCAAGTGAGAGTGTGCCATGAAGACTGAGTTGGATTCTATTCATAATAATGGTACTTGGGATTTAGTACCTTTGCCAAAGGGAAGGAAAGCTTTACCATGTAAATGTGTATATAAATTGAAATTCACATCACACAGTGCTTCTCCAAAGTATAAAGCACAACTTGCTGCAAAGTTTTTTAAGCAACAACATGGTGTTGATTTCGAGGAAAACTTCTCTCTAGTGGTCAAGATGACTACCCTTCGAATGTTGCCTGGATTCATTGCAATGGAGGACTTAGAGCTAGTCCAAATGGATGTGAAAATTGCATTCTTGCATGGAGATCTTACAGATAATATATATATGGAACAACAAGAGGGTTATGTAGTTCTTGGTAAATAAAATCTAGTTTGTAAGCTGAAGAAGAGCTTATATGGACTTAAACAGTCCCCTAAACAATATGCTTAACGTGTTAAAGTGTCGGATTAATTATAACCCAAACAATACTACCAATGGGTTCTTGGGATGGTTAGGGGTTTGTAATACGGAGGCCCTATATATATTTTCCCCATTCAATTCGATAAGTAGTGACTTCTTCATTAACTTAATCTGACAATTGCGACAAACTTAACTGCTAATCTCCACAACCAATATGCAATGGAACACAATATTCCTCGCAATCGAAATATGTGAGTTCTTAATGCCGACTAACACGCTATCACCATTAACCTTATACTTCACCAATGACTCACAGAATATCAACAACATCACCACAGTTATTCAATACCGAACATGAATAGAACATAACAGTACAATAGTATAGGTGAACTGCACTAGAATCAATCCACAGCCGCACTACCCAAATCTTCTATTATCAAAAGGTTACAATGATTGTGCTACATCCTTTCGATGTGCATCTTTTCCCAATTACATTTTCCACTAAATATAATTACATTCTTTTTCGATGGCCTAACACTAGCACGCACGGTGGACTCGAACCCAAAAGGTTGTATTACAAAAAGCTAAGAGTCGTCAATAATGCCCTGAATATACATGGTTCGTGCTAGTTTAAATGTACAGGAGATTTTTTTCTTCAACAATTGTAGCATTTCTTGTAGCATATGGGGTTCTACTAAATGAGCGTCAGTCCACACAGAGCTAGAAGCAATTACTTGTGATAGTAAAATTTCACTCTAATTCTGCAAAAATACTTCTTGCAAATAAAAATCATTTGCCATAGTTGAATCTCTATGTAACTTTGCTTCTGCTATTTCTGCATCAATTCTTGACAATCTATCTTGCTGGATGCCGAGTTGTTTCTCCCTGCATTCCAATTCCTGCTGCTAAAATTGCATAGTCCTGAAAAAATCATGGCATTCTTTTTGTATAGATTCAATTTCCTTCTTTAATTTTACGGTTCATCCAATTTCTTCATCCAAAACTTGGCCTTTATGAAATAACTCTTCTGTAACCTTCTTTAGTTCTGTTTTTGCTTGTAATGCTTTGTCAGCCAGCACTTGATAAGCCTGTTCTACAGTGATGAACATGGTGCGAGTGGTGTCTAATGCAGAATCTAAAGCTTGCATGGCATCCTCCTTATCCGTCACTACCTGTTTGAGCTAAGCAATCTCTGCATCTTTAGCCACAATAATATCTTCTTTCTCTGCCACCTGTCCTTGTAAAATTGTAATCTGTTCTTGTAATAGATTTGCATCTACTTTGACCGCCAGAATTTCTTCCTGTAGTGGTGTGATGTCTGTTTCCAACAAGTCTACCTTTGCTTGATATTCGGTATGGAGGGATTGATGAGCATCATGCAGCTGATTAGGGAGTTGCTTAGATAGGTGGAGGAGAAAATCACCAATTTGGGCTAACTGGGCAAATGAATCAGGTACTATAAAGGTTGATATTGGTCGAGAGGGGTTGAGAGAAACTATGGCTGAAGAGGAAGGGGGCGAGTAATCAGGAGAAGAGGGAATATGTTGAGAATGGGAGACGGCCACCGAATGATGAGGTGAGGGAGAAGGACTAGGAGGGAAGGGCACCTTAGATGGGGAAGGGGGAGGTGTCACTATAGGTGCAGTATGGGTACCTAGAGTCATAGTTTTGGGTGAGGAAGGATGCGCAGTGGAGGTCACCGTATCTGGTTGAGCGTTTGGATGAATAGGAGACTCCTCATTCTGCATTTGCTTAGTTTGGTTAAGAGTTTTCGTGACTATGTCTGATGCTTTATCAGGAGTCTCCTACTATTGCTGATCGACCGTGTCAAGAGGTTGAACGTCTTCCATGATAGTGTCCTTATCAGTTTGACCCTTAGGGGATGGTGGGGTGGAAAAGACCTGCACGGATGAAGTTATGCCTTGCAGAAGTGCTGTGGCAGAAGAGGCTTGTGCGTGACTCTGCGAGGGATTGATTTTTCTACGTTTCTCCCGAAAGAATTGCAAAAGATCTTCATTATCATCATCAACGCCCATGAATTGGTTTGATTCTTCGCAGAAGAGGAGGGTGTTCATCGGAGGAGGCTAAACAGGTTGAACAACATGAAGGAGAAACGAGAGAAGATGAGGAATATGGGTCCGAGGAATATCACCTTTGGCTATTTGTCATGAGATTGCCTGACACTCGTGGTGGATTCGCCGGAAGAAGAATAATGCCCAATTAACTGATTCTCGGGTAGCAGCGTCAATCATGGAATTAAATGGTCAAGATATCCCATACATGCATTTTTGTAGGTTGAGAGAAGCTACCAAAAATTGAAGTGCAGAGCATTCTGGTTCAAGTCGGCAAAGGATAGCGAACTTGTTAGAAGATTGGTGAGGAAATAACTACTTCATCGTCGCCATAGGAAGCAGAAGGACATCCACACTTCCATCTTGAGGTAGATGGAATCCTTCAACCACAGTATTCAGAGTAACAACGACGTGTGGATTTAGGCAAGTAATAGGCCAGCAGGTCTCCGTTTGGGGGGTATTGGCAATAGAAGCAATGACTTGAACGAAGTAGAGATGACATTCGACCGAATGCCAAGGCAACTCAGTGAATGCCATTAACCCGGAAGCACGCAAGAAATCACTCAAGTCGGGAGATAAACCGGCACGGAAAGTGGTAATATTGGCTAGAGCTTCCATGGTGGTTGACATAAGTTGAATGCGCAATAGTATAACAAAGAATACACAGAGTGCAAGTACACAATAGCAAAAAAGAGGACAAAGATCTTGGTTAAGTAAGAATGCAGGATGGAAGCACGCGTAGAAAATGCAATCATCACCAATGGAGGGAAACATGCATGCATAATGACGACATTCGTGCATTAAGGAATTCCCAAACGGGGAGTGCGGCGTCTACTCATGGATAATTAAGCAAACGGGAAGTTTATAGTCAGACGATCAACCGAAATGCATGTAATGCAAACAATGGTCAAGATACAAAACAAACATAAGCCGGATGAATAGAAATAATACCATCACCAAGTTAAGATGAAGTAGACGGTGGACAATACGGATGAAGTTTCGACCCATTGATGGGTTTAGGGAGAAGAGTACCAGTTAAAGTGGATAACCAAAAAGTAGCTGGTCCAACCTGATCTACAATACGGTAGGGACCGAACCAATGAAGCTTGAACTTTCCAACTCAACGATTAGATTTAGCATTGTAGAAAAGAAATAATTGTCCGTTAGTAAAGACGAGACTCTTGAGGAATCGATCATGGGTCTTAGCTTGTCTCAATTGCACTTCTTGAAGCACCAAAAAACTTTCAAGACGTTGTTCATCCAAAGACCAACACATCCAACCGGAAAGGGAAGGACTCTTTAGGTAATAACTTATGGTCCAATGCCACTCGTAAACTAGGTACCACCAATTCCATAGGCGCAATTCCCTCCATACCATATGCCAATTTAAAAGGTGTACTTGCGGTAGCAACTTTATAAGTAGTGGAGTAAGCCCATAGGACCGAAGGAAGGAATTGATCCCAATGCTCCGGACATTCTAGCACAAGTTTCTTTCGCACGTTAAGAAGGGTTTTATTGGTACTTTTTGGACTATTTGCACGAGGATAGTAAGGGGAGCTAAATGTGTACCTTGATAAAAAACAATCTCCAAGGGAAGACCATAGTAAAGAAAAACATCACTCATAAAAAATTTGGCGACCACCGACACAGTTGCAGACCGTAAAGCCCAAGCTTTAGCCCATCGATTAGCATAGTCAGTACAGGTAAGTATATACCGATGATTGGTAACTGTAGCAAGAGGCATAATGGGGCCAATGAAATCCAAGCCCCACTTTTGAAAAGGCTCAAGGGGAGGGACAGGCTGAAGCGGCAAATGATGCCATTGTAAAGGTTGCCCAGATCATTGGAAAGCATCACATTGTTGGACATGAGTAGCAATGTCATTCTGCATAATGGACCACCATAATCCTCTTTGGAAAATTTTCCGATATGTAAGATCTTCCGAAAAATGGCCACTGGATGGAGCAGAATCGGCCATTGCAATGACCGAAGAAACTTCATGTGGTGGAATACAACGTAAAAGCACACAGATGGATCCATATAATATAACTGTTCCACAATTATCCTAAATTGACGACTATACATGGCCAATTTACGATGAGTAGAAGTGGAAGTATTAGTCGGGGAACATCCACTGGTTAGAAAAATCATAAGGTTGTCATAATACGACGGTGCCACAGGGAGCACCTAGGAATAAACCAGAGCCGCATGATCCACATGAAAGGTAATTGGGCGTCCTAATAAATAGTGTCAGAATTTTTTCACCGAATAAACCAAACCCAGACATTCACGTTCAGTTACATAATAATTCCATTCAGCAACGGCTAATCGTTGACTAGTAGAATAAATAGGGTGAAACCACTTGTCCTGTTGCTGCATTAGCACATTGTTGATTGCTATGTCAGATGCATCCAAAAAAACATGGAATGGGAGTTGCCAGTTCGGTGCTTGCAGAATAGAAGCATGTGTTAAGAGTGTTTTCAGACGATCAAATGAAAGTTGGCATTCCTCAGTCCATGCAAACTGTCGAGGATTGCTAGTAATCAGCCGATTCAGTGGTATAGCCACATGAGCAAGCCACTGAAGATGTCGTCCATGCCAGCGTATGTGTCCAAGGAATCTCATAACTTCCTTTGGTGTCATAGGGGCTGGTGCATTCAACACTCCTTTCACTTTATCAAGGTCCACTTGAATGCCTTGTTCCAAAATAATATGACCAAGAAATTTGCCACAAGAAACTGAAAAGACCGATTTATTGGGATTTAAGCACAAATGGAACTCCCGACACTTAGAAAAGCAGCAACGTAGCTGATAGAGGTGAGCCGATGCGTCACCAGATAACGAAAAATCATCCAAATACACCCGCATAAACGTAGTTAAGTAAGGAGAAAATTTCCTGCATGCATTGTTGAAAGGTACTAGGAGCATTGCGGAGACCAAACCACATCACCGTACAAGCATATACACCCCAATTCGTAATAAACGCAATCTTTGGAATATCGATTTCAGCCATGCGCACTTTATTATAGCCACTATAACCATCCAAAAAGGAATACATTTCTCGTCCAGCAACATCATCTAGCATCACGTCCAAAAAGGGAAGTGGAAAGGGATCGCTGCGTTCAACTTTTGGTAATCTACAAAAATATGCAATTGCTTGTTTTTCTTTGGGACAATGACAATAGGAGAGATCCATTTAGTATGCTCAATGGGAACAATGAATCCTACTTTCAACAGCTGATCCAATTCAGCTTTCACTTGAGCAGCATAGTTGGGATTCATTCGGTAACTAGATTGTTTAATTGGCCACGCATCCGGTTTCAGCATCACACGGTTTTGATAGATGCGAGGGTCCAATCCTTTCATATCGCGATAATCCCACGTGAATACATCAATGAATTCTTTCAACAACTGTAGTAAATCGTTTTGAAAAGTTTTCGGTAGCCCAGCCTTAAGCTTAACCGGCCGTGGATTAGCCTCATTTCCCAAATTACAAGTGATTAGTTGATCTTCCGGTACATAAAATTGTCTGGGCATGGAGATATCCTCATATGGATGGAATAATTATTGTTGATTCATGGCATTCAAGACCTGATCCGTAATTGGATCCACTCCTTTGGTAAGCGGAACTATCGTACAAGCAGCCGCAGTCCAAATATCCACAATGGCTTGTAAATCAATTGTACCTAGTGCTAGCAAATCCAAGTTAGCATTTAGGAAAGCTTATTCTTAATCATCTGAAAGTCCATCCGACATATGCATGGGTTCGGCCACATAAGGTCAAGCATGAAGGTCACAAGGCTTCATCTCGTCCAAGGGTACCACATATTTCCGATTATTGCTTTTGAAAATAAGTTCATGTGCAGACCAATCCTGTAACACTTTTGCTTGTTTCAACCAGGGCCTCCTAAATAGTAAGTTGTAATCCAGATTTGATTCAGGTAATTCCAAAACAACAAAAGTCATTTTGAACACCGCTCCCTGGAGGGTAATGGGTATGTCATGCACCAAACCTAGTGGATGTACCCTAGATTGATCAGCCATTCTTACAAAAAACTGGACGAGTTCAATCTGAGTCCATCCTAACCTTTTACAAAGTGCGGTTGTAGCAATATTCACACTTGAGCCTCCATCAATTAATACTTGAGTAATTTTGTGGGTTTTGTACCATACCATAATTAAAAGAACAACATGGTCCACCGTAGAATCAAGTTTAGGACTAATAGTTGCTATGTGTACACGAAGATCTTGGATTGATTTGTTGCTAGAATTGTTGTCGTATGCCCGGGACCAAGGCTAACAGTTTCCCCAATGGCATTGTAATAGATGATTTTGATAAAATATTCCACACATAGTCAAGATTCGACGTACCTGGTACCGAGTCCAGTGGACTCTCCGATGACAATTCGATTGGATTCATATCTTCCAGTGGTGTATTGTTTCCTGGACCACCGGTACCGGATTGGGGAAAACAGTTCCTGGACCACCGGTACCGGATTGGGGAAAACAGTTGGTTCTTGACTTGCCCATGTACTAGCTTTAGTAAAAATTCTTTGTTGTTCTCGAATGCCTGACTCAAAAATCTCAGTAGCTGGTTGCAACTTCTTGTCGGACTGTGTTTGAACTACTGCTGCTTGGGTATCCACTGCTGAAATATATACCATATTTGCCATTGGATGTTGTCGTTCTTTTCTTTGCTTATCATACTCGACCACTTCTTTGCAATATCTGCAAATATGTCCAATTTCGCCATAAAAATGGCATCTTGGTGGTGGAAGAGACGCACCTTCACCCGATTGGTCCGAGTCCCACCGGGTCTGTCCAAAATTGTTTGGTTGTGCTCCTGTATTATGGCATTTACGATCGATCTAGTCTACACTTTGGCATTATATGGACACGTTTCGGTGGAATGACTCGCCATATTACAAATAGCATAGTACATTTGATTTAATGCACATGCTGAAGTGGTGTGTCTCGGGTTCTTGCATTTGGTGCAATACACCTGTTTCAGTAGATCCTCACTCGTACTCTTGGACGCCTTTAACCAATCCAAATCTTCAGTAAAACCACCAACTTTATACTCCAACTATAATGACATGGCTATGACTGCATCCAAGGTCATACCGCCCACACATCGTATAATCATAACATGTTTGAGTTGAGGGTTTAATCCATTAATGAACCACTGGGTAATCACATCATCCAGTAGGTTAGCATGTGCCGGTGGCAGCTACCGTAGATGAGTGCGGAATAAAGTTGCATACTATTGCACATTCTGATGTGGTTTCTGTCTATTGTTTTGTAAATAATCAAAGATCTTAGCTACATTTTTCTTTAACCGAAAACGTTGTAAGAAGGCATCCTTCACATTGTCATATTGACTGAAATGATTAATATCATATTCGGTTAACCAGCGTGCAGCTTCATTAACAAGAGTAGATTGGAACACTATAGCTTTATATGTCGGATCCGCTGGATAGTTGAGTACATCATAATTAATTTCAAAAGTACACACATGAGCATCAGGATCATCACCTGGGAATCCACCAAATTTCGTATACGTAACTCCAGCATGTATCGGGCGTGGGGGTATGATCTGCTGCTGCTATTGATGTTGCTATTGTTGGTGTTGATCTTGTTGGTGTTGTTTGTTGGAGATTCACTCACTAATTAGACATAAAGACATGAAGAAATACGAAGGATAAAGAAAGACAAAAATAAGCAGAAACAAAGCATTTAGAAAATCAAAGCCTAAGTGAAGGGACAAATTCACGCCTGTAATATACAGCGTAGAAACTTCCAGAATTACGAGTTTTGAATCTCGGATCAAAATGTATATAAGAGATTTGAGAGAGTGTTTAAAAAAGATAGGGACTCCCAAGAGAGTAGAGAAGCACTTGTAGTAGATGCAAGTGTGCGTATGTAGAGATGAATAATAGAACCTGAAATGTCGGGTATTCATCTGAGAGAGAGATGGTAAGGAATAACTACTCAGCATAGGAGAGTTTTCCATGGCTATGAGCAAAGTGAGGCCAAGCCATTTTGTACACATCTTCTCTAATAGAAAACTCATGTTTATGTGGAAAGATCTGAGCGCATTCTTCTCTTGTGAAAAAATCTAAGTGATTTCATGTTACTGTGAAAGTTAGTTAACAGTTACAGTTTTCTCAGTAAACATTTTCCGGTACTTCTACAAGTTAGATCTCACAGCACAGTGTAAAGTTTTTCATGAGTGATAGCTCATCTTGAAGCTAGGAGTCTGAACTACAAACTGATCAAAGAGTTTTACGAAACGGGACATGTACGCACTGTACAAGGTCTGACCGAAAAGACATCCACAACTGATGAAGTTTTTTCTTAAACTTCAGAAGGAGAAAAGACTGAAGTAAACCAGATCAGAATTGAAGCCTGTAGAAAGGCAAAGTTTTCTGTAAAGTGAATTTTTCAAAGTTCACTAAATACAATTATAAAGCTTTCAGTTTTCAGAAGGTTGCTAAGCTATTGATGATTATAGAGGTGTTCTAACGTCACTTTAGCTTAGTTCTTGTGGTATGACAAATTCTGCAGCTAAGTTTCAGCTTTCGTCACATCAACATTGTTGTTGTTGGTGTTGCTATTGTTGTTGTTGATGTTGTTGCTGATGTTGTTTCTATTGATGGTGTTGTTGCATACCACTCATGTTGTTTAAATAAGGAGGAAATCACTTCAGAATGGTTTGAACAAGTTGATCCTAATTGCTGATGTGCCGTCTTGCCACCTTACAAATTCTCTGGTATATATGATATCATTGAGTCGATCACACACGCCTAAACTCAACTGCCATTCCTCACATTTGGCTTCTAAGGTAAACTTTTCACCAGAACTTTCATCCACCAATACACTAGTTTCTCCGAAATCGAAACCTGAAGTGGAGGTGTCACCAAAATTCAACAAGCCAACACCGACATTTCCCAAGCTATCATCGGAATTCAACAAACTTCCACCAGAATTTGCCAAACTGTCACCGGAATCAGCAATTACTCCACCAACCGTACTTTTCGTGGATGGGGTTGGTTGCACTTCTGATATACCTTGTAATCCTTGAACAACAAAATATTGAGGTGGCACTCCACTAGCCCATATCTCTCGCTTTCCTTCTGACGATTGTTCTTCACCACTACCACTAGGAGGTGTTCCCAATGTGCTAGGAACTTTCCAGGGATGCTGATCACTTCTGTACTTCGGGTAACATTCTCCGGAATGCGTTAAATGCATATATCATAGGATTCTTTCTCAAACCTTAATCTTCGCTCAGATTGGCTACTCCACGGCCCATGGCAGACGCCAATGTTTAACGTGTTAAAGTGTCGGATTAATCATAATGGAAACAAGACTACCAATGGGTTCTTGGGATGGTCAAGGTCTGTAATACAGAGGCCCTATATATATTTTCCCCATTCAATTTGTTACTGTAGTGACTTCTTCATTAACTTGATCTGACAATTCCGATGAACTTAACTACTAATCTCCACAACCAGTACGCAATAGAACACAATATTCATCGCAACTGAAATACATGAGTTCTTAATGCCGACTAACACGCTATCACCATTAACCTTACACTTCACCAATGACTCACAGAATTTCAACAACATCACCACAGTTATTCAATATCGAACATGAACAGAACATAACAGTACAACAGTATAGGTGAACTGTGTTGGAATCAATCCACAGGCACATCGCCAAGACGCACAGTCCGACGACACTCTGTCTCTCTCTTCCATGTGCCTCTTCTATTATCAAAAGGTTACAACGATTGCGCTACATCCTTTGATGTGCATCTTTTCCCAATTACATTTTCCACTAAATATAATTACCTTCCTTTTCGGAGGCCTAACAAATAGTACCAAAAGTTTGATGTGTTTATGAAGTCTCAAGGCTATGCTCGAAGCAATGAGTATCATTATCTCTACACAAAGAGATTCTCAGGTGGTATCTTCATATGCTTGATACTTTATGTCAATGAATTGATTGGTGGGAAGTCCTCTTAGGACTTGTCAACTCTAAAAAAGAAGTCAAGTTAGACATTTGATATGAAGGATTGGGGGATGCCAAACATATTCTTGACATGTATATTACTCGTGATAGGAGTAAAAGATGCATATACTTGTCTCAAAGTGATTACATATCCAAAGTACTTCACAACTTCCATATGCAAGGTAGAAAGGCATTGAATACACCTTTACCCACATGTGTGAAATTGAGCAAGGATGATCGCCCCAAATCAGATGAGGAAAAGGAATTCATGAACAAAATTCCTTATCAGTTTGTTGTTGGTAATCTCATGTATGCTATGGTAGGATATGAGGCCAAACATTGCATTTCTAGTGGGAGTTGTGAGCAAATATATGTCGAATCCTGGCAAGAAGATTGGGAAGTTATCAAGATGATTGTGAGATATCAGTGGCATTAATGACTTTTGGTGCAAGTCAACCACCAATTGATGTTTTGGATGAAACATTGAAGTCAAAAATTGAAGAAAATATTAGCCTATGAAGCTTGAAGATAGTGCATATTCAGGAAATGAAGACTTATATACATATGTACATTAATTTGTAGTTAGCTCACATATACCTTTTGTATGGTCATGAGCCTGTACATACAAGCAGAAAGTCAGGGCAAGTATGAGAGAGCATGAGATGAGAAGAATTAGAAGTCGTAATAGTCATTAGACACTTTAGAAGTGAGGAAGAACTCTCTCATCATTCAGATGTAAAGTTTTCTAAATAGAAGGAAAAATTGCACCCGATATTTTGTTGTGTTCTCCTTCTATGTTTGATCATTTCAAGAATCCTTTTGTAATGCTTCTATGATTAAGATTTGAGAGCCTAATTGTAAACATGCTGAGAGAATTATGTGTAGGAACATTTGTATGTGAAGAAGTGCTGAGTGTCTTCTGAAATAGGTGCAATCTCGATGGTCAAAGAATTGATCAGTTCTCAATGCACAGTGTAAAGTTTTGCACAAATGAGGAGTCAAAATCTAAGTTGGAAGGTAAGCCATCTATGGTTAAAAGCATTTGCTTAAACGGGTTCTAGTTTGGGAGATCTATGTGTTAGAAGTTGCAGGTGTTAAAGTTGACTGTAGAAAAATATAGTTTCAGACATAGGTAGATTGTTTGGATCATTTCTCAAGATCTACAGAATCTTTTGAGAAGATGCACAATCTTTAGGCGACACCTTGTGCAAAGTTTTATAAAAAACTTTACACATTTGATCAGTCAGTGAGTGAGTTATGTGCAACAAATTTTCTGAGTAGTGACTCTCTTCACAGTTAGTTCAAAATTTTGATAATCTGGTATTGATCCTCAAATTAGTAAAGGTTTTGAGTTATTCTTGATATAGAAGTGTTTTAACATCAAGGATAGCTTGTTCTTTTGGAGATTAACACTCTCCATCAAGGACAAGTGTCCATGCTTGAGTAGAGGGAAAGCTTCCATTATTGGTTACACATAATTTGATTATGCTGGTTGTGTAGACATCATGGTACATTTTTCATTTTACTAGAGATGCTATCTCTTGGAGATCTCATCTTCAAGAATGTACAATAGTTTCCACTACAAAAGTAGAGTATGTTGTAGCAAGTGAGTCATGTAAGGAAGCATTGTGGCTTTCACGTTTTGCTTGTGATATTGGTCTACCTTAGCATGTACCTCATTTACTCAGTGATAGTCAGAGTGCCATTGCATTGGCTAAGAATTCAGTCTATCATGCAAAGACCAAGCACATTGAGGTGAGGTATCACTTCATTAGAGACTTCTTAGCCACTGAGTGCATTATTCTTGAGAAGGTTCATACTCAAGATAATATTGCAGATGCTTTGACTAAAGCTCTACCACAACATAGCTTTCGACACTGTTGTCACTTAATGGGGTTACTTGATTCATGACCTTACACAATTACTTCTATACTGTGTAACATGCCCATCAAGTGGGAAGTATAGTTTTTATACTAACACTTAGTTCTTGATCATTATTTATTTTTCTTCCATAGTCACTTTGGCCATATTGGCCTTTAGTGGGAGATTGATACCATTAGTGTCCATGTGAAAGGCCCAATGGCCGTTAAACACTTTTGTATATGTTCCTTAATAAAACATATAGTGGCTTGATCAACAATATACTATAAGTTGAACTGCATTTGTGTGACCTAAGAAATTTGCGTAGTGTGTGGTTTTTGTGTATTCTGGAGCCTCATTGTGGAGTACTGGGCGTGGTGCCTAGAGCTTGGTATTTTCTACTACATAGAGCTCTCAGAGAGGAGAGTCCACTGTGGTAGATTTCCATCAAAATACTTCAACTACTCCATAGTGACTAGGGATACTAGTGGTGTACTTGACATAATTAAAATCGGAGTTGCAAGGGGGCTCAAAATAGAACTGTACCAAAACTTATGCTTGCAACATTCTCAATATCATCTCCATGAGGTATATTTTGAGCATTTGTGGGTGTGCTAGGACATCTTTCAACACCTTGCATGATATTGCACAATCCCTTTGCAACTAATACATGGTGCATCATGTATGAGCATATGGGTAGTTGAAACCATCCAACTTATTATCAACAACCAACATAAAAAATACATCATTATTTTTGCCCCTGCTTGGAGACTACTATATTCCAATGCAAAAAATTGATTGTTTATCCAAAACTTGAACATAATTACCCAATGGCACTCTACTAGACATATAACAAATTCTGGAGTGCTTTGTAATGTAAAACAAAAATCCAAACAAAAACTGGCACTAAAGGGCAAAATTGCATATACAATCATTACAATAGTGCATTTGGAGGTTGAAATGAGCTTGAATCCATTTTCGAGTTGTGAGAGCTCGTAGAGTAGTTTCAAAGTGTACACTCGCTTGAGTATGCTCACCAAATTTCATAGTAATATAGAAAGTGAGTGAGAGTGTGCCACTGATGCACCTCATGAAGTAATGACTTGCTTGGGTACCAATTGTTGGAGAATAGAGATAAAAAAATATGCATAAACAACATGAGGAGGAAGAACAAGAAGCTTAGGAGCACAAGATAGAGTGTATTACTAAGTGTAGAATGTACAAAGACAAGTAGCCCTTTATGGTTATGGGCAAACATATAGTTTGAGGGAAAGAAACCTCTTAAAGAAGGAGAAAAGTACTTTATGAGTCGTAAGTGTGTTCAAACACATCATGATTGAAATATACTATAAAAGAAGGATATAATTGAAATCAATACTTGGATGTTGTGATTGCTTGAACTCCCAAAAGTGGCAGTTAAAAGATTCTCGAGAGCCCCTTCTATAAGTTGTAAAGGATGATTATGTATTCTCAAGCTTGTTTTCCAAAAGGACACCTTTTGATTAAAAATATATGTAATATGTAGTTTTTCGAAAAGAGAATAAATTGAAAGAGTAGAGGATCCAACAAGGAAGACACGAGTGAATCTTGTGATGTGTACATCGGTAGTCCACATAGGCATTCGGCATATCACATGTTAGATAAAATATCTTTATGTTAGGATAAGATACTCTAAAATTCGGGCATGCAAAGAGAGAGATAAAATACTCCATAATTTGGGCGTGCAAAGAGAGAGAGAGAGGGGGAGGAATAAGATACTCTAAAATTTGGGCATGCAAAGAGAGGAGTCTTTGCTAGATGACATTCTAAAATAAAAAATGCTATAAAGCATATGTTCCTCTCTAGTCCCTCTCCGATGGTGTAGAGAGAGAAAGAGTCCTCCTCTTTGACATGATAAGAACTTTATCAAGATACAGTAATGCTTCTTGATTACACAAGAGAGCTATATGCGTTGAAAACATGCTTCGAATCTTATGAGATTGAGCACTTTTCCCAATTTCTTTGACTATATAATCGAAATAAATTATAATAGAAAAAATCCGCGTACTAATAAATAGAAAAAAAAGGGACATTTTAGTACATAGAACCATTGAGTTCTTGAAGTCATGAGGAGGTTTTCAAAAAACAAGGTAGAAAGATTATAACCATTTTTTAAAAGTCACTTCAAGAATGTTGAGGGCACAATCAAAACAAGGACATGCGCTCTAACAATATAGTTCTACATTGCTCAAGGTGAAGGAAGACTATAACAAGGTAGGAAGACTCTAACCATTTTTCAAAAGTCACTTCAAGAATGTTGAGGGCACAATCAAAACAAGGACATGCGCTCTAACAATATAGTTCTACATTGTTCAAGGTGAAGGATTTTCCACTTAAGAATGTTGATTGAGCACCTACATTTATGCATGCCATCTTTTCATCCCAAATACTTTTTAGAATAATCAAAGCGTGTTATTTCAGTTGGTTGGTCCCTTTGTCTCTCAAGGTTCAGGGTGGAGGGTTGAAACCCTATGGGTTGCGGTTAGATATCTCTCACCATTTAAATGGTGAGATTTTAAACCATCCCTTTCAGGGGATTGTGAAGCTTTTAGACTACCCAATTTAAATCAGTTATTTCATCTAGCCTTAAGGTTGTTCCCTTGTAGTGTTTCCTTTAGCAAGCCTTTGAGTTTTATATTCTAGTAGTTGTTAGGCATCCAACCCTTGCTTTGGTGAGATTTGAGGGGTCCCATGAGTTAATTTATATTGCTTGATTTCTTTATTATAGTAGACATATCAATCATAGCTGTATAAATTAAGATAATTAAAGAAAGTGATCCATAACCATAAAAAGAGAGGTGGCCATGGAGAGTTTCTTTTACTATGTTTGAAAGATTAAAATACAATTAAACTACCAAATGTTCTTTGCATGTTCTTTGCTTTTATAGATTTTATTGTAGGAAAATCTCTCTCTCACAAATGTGTGTGTATATGTTTATGTACACAGATGACATTTTATGTATGTAAGCATGCACACATGCATGTACGTGCGTGCTGAATTTACCAATTGTCAAATAATTGTTGCTTCCATTGAGAACAAAAATTGTTTGGCTTATTATAAATAAAAATACTTTGGCTTATTGGAGTTATTGGAGTTATAGGTTACTTCATGAATACACATTTATGAGCGACAATGCATGAGTGGCTTTTGGATATGTAGTGAGATAGTGCATGTGCAATAAAGGCTATGACATTTATTTTGTGCATGTCTGTGTGTGTGAGAGGCTTTGCACAAAAGAGAAGCAATGTTGATTAAATGCATATTCAAATCATACAAAGCTACTACACTTTTTACCCTTTCGCTCTTAGAGGCATGTGAACATGCTCGAATTCAAATAGCACACCTCTGCATTTGAATTGGATATGAAGTTTGGTGAGTGGAGGGGGCCATTTCTCCAAATGGGGCTAATGAAAAACCTGATTCTCAAGAAGGAGGTGGACTTCCATGATCAAAGTCTTTAAGAATAAACATCATGATAGCCTCTAAGTGATAGTGCAACTTACAATGCAAGACTGAAGAACCCTCTCTCCTCCCATTTCTCTCAAAGTGATTGACTCTTTCTTTTCTTTTAATTATCTATTTATTATTTTAGTTCTCAGGAACTTTCCTACATGAGACAATCATATGTAATGTTTATTTTTTTTTTGATGGCCATGTCCTTTATCCAAGACCTCTCAACCATTTCTATATTCATCCTTCTACCTGACACAACAAAACATGCATGCATATAAAACTGCTTGATCAGCTATATTATAAAGACTATGTTCATCATTTGGTAGATTTCATAGATTTATTATTATATTTTACAATAGCAAAGCATTAAATATTACAATCTGAAGCGCCATGCAGCAATATTTTACAATTCATGGGGTCATTAAAAAAGCAGCCTTCTTCGTGACTATAACTATCCAAGAATCCAAGAAGGATTACTTCATGGGAGGTAGAGGAGAGTGCCTTTGAAAGACAGGAATGTAGTTTTAATACAAGGCCCAAGGATGATGAGATCCACGTTGAGAAAAGCAAAAGCAGAGTTTTTTGTGAGAGAGAGAGGAGAGAGAAGAGAGGGATAATCATACGCGTGTGTTGGTAGCAGAACGCAAAAGAAAAAGCAACAAAAGCTCACTTTTTGAATAGGGCTGCAACGGAAAAAGCCACGCTTCAGTGACCCCATGATCATCCAACATCTAGATGCTCTCACTACAGTTAACCGTTTCTCTGTGTGATGCCCGACCCCATTCCGTTCTCTCGCCTCGCGCATGATGCGCCATTTGCCATGACCATCGATCTCCTCTAATCACCCCTCTCTCTCGCTGCGACATTCCTCTCTCCCCTCAGGAGTCTTGGTCTTTTCCTCCTCTCTCTCATCATCAAATATAGGCCTTGCGTGATCTGTCACTCTAATTAAGGATAGACTTCCAGGTATCCTTTCTCTTTCTACACAGTGTCTACTGTATCCTCTCCACTCCACTCCATGGTGGTTTCCCTTTAATTCTTCTGCCCGTTGGAAGCCCATCCTGCTCTTCGAGCAGCCCCACTCTTCTCCATCACAGTATCGAACACACACATGCCCACTTCTTCTTTACCCGGACTGACCAAATTTACTGTTCTTTGGCTGCGCATTCCCCATGTCCTGCAGACACTCTCCTCCTACCTCCTCAACCTCTTCCTGCATTCAGTCCTGAAATACTTTCTGTTTTCACGCTCAACAATCTTTTTCTACTGCTATTCTTTCACCAGGTAGATGATCGGGTGTCATACAGCATTCCCATTCTCGCCTATTCGTCGCTTTCCTCTCTCGTGCTTGTGCGAGTCTGTGCGCTTGTGTTAAGGGTGTCCTCCCTTATCACATTCACCCAGCTCATCGCTCTCTGCTTCTCTGGCTGTCGTCGTTATCGGTCAGTTTCTTCTGTGTCGTTTCTCATCTTCCTCTGCTTTCTCCCCTTTTGCTTTTTTCTTTCTTTCCTGTAAGCCAAGAACGTCGAAGGCCACGCCAAGCACCTGTCACAGATCCGCGACTCGAGCTTCTGCCTGTTCACAAATTGCGTTCTTTATGCAAGCGCATACTGATCACCTTCCCTCTCCTCCGTCCATACACACATCAAAGCTCGTCCATATACATACCTCCGTTCTTTGGCTCTTGTGAGCGCCGTTTAGACGATTTCTGCTCTCGTTCTTACATTTCATCGTTCGGGATTTTCTGTGAGGATTAGGAGGTCGTCTTTGCAGGATTGAGACTGACACTCAAATACCGCGTTTGTGGTGACGTAGATGCAGAATAGCAGTGCATTGCATCTAAAGTTGAAGCAAGAGCACCACCGTTCTGTTTCTCTTCCGATAGGAGATCCTCTATGTACCAGATTGCAGATTGTCAACTTTTGTTGCGCTCCATTAATTGAAGGAAACTGAAAGGAAACCGTTCTGATCGCCGTCCTCTGCAGGAAGATGATAGGACAATGTTCATATTTATGGATACCATGATAAGTCTGTTTTCACGATGGTCATGTCGGACGCAGCTTGTTTAGTGCAGTCACCTCATCAGGTGAAGCATACATCCAGAGAGGCTAGCATTGCAGGGGCTGCATTGCGACGGCCTCGTAACAGGGAAGTTACATCCAGATACAAGTCACCTGCTCCGTCCTCTACATCCCCTTCCACTGCTGTTCAGAATCGTCGGTTTCCTACACCCAGTGCAGAACGTCCCAAGCACGAAGCAGGATCTGCATCTGTTGTCAGTGCGGTCCAGAATCTACGGTTCCCTACACCCACATCAGATCGTCCCAGACAGGAAGTGGGTATTATATCTCCTGCCTTTAGTTCAAGTCGAAGATTCCCCACACCTATTGCGGATCGGTCATTTCATTCCTCCAATGTCTCTTCTCCAAAGAGGGCAATCTCTGCTGAGAGACGGAGGCCTTCACCAACAAGAACGGCTGAGCCTGTGCAGAAAGGTAATGATGCAGCCCCTCCCCGCCGATCAAGTGTTCGTGCAGACCTTCTCTGGCCATCAACACGTTCTCTTACATCCTCAATGCAGCTCGATTCTTTTCCTCTGCCACCTCCTCCTCAGCTCAGGAAACATGTAGAAATCAAGGGAACTTTCACTAGTGTTAATGCGGATCAGACATTGAAGCCTACCGCTAATGTGGTGCATAAAGCAGCTGTTCCTAGGAGGCCTACCCCAGAAAGGAAGGCAACTCCTATTCGCAATCATAATACAGACCAAGTCGAGAACGCTAAACCACATGAAAATTTGCAAAAACGTGACCAGCACGGTAAAGCAGGAAGCAGCAATGGGAAATTCTCTGGTGCAGCGTTGAACAAGAGTGTCGATTTATCGAAAGAGAGAGAAAGGCCTCTAAGCAGAACAGCTTCATTGACAATCAATGGATCATCTATCGCTTCGCAGGCTTCGGCTTACACACGTGCAAAGTCTCCTTCCGTCAGTGAGAGATCAAGCATATCTTCGAGCTCTCTAAGGGCTAATGTGGTGAGGTCGGAGAGTAGGGGAAGAAGAAGAGATTCTCCTTCAAGGGATAATAGAGGCCCCAACTCCCCGTTGTTATCAAGCAAGGCTTCAAGTGGGGCTTCTCGGGCACTTAATGAGGCTGTGGACCAGGTTGACAATCCTGCAAGACTCAACGGACAAGCTTGTGAATTAGCAAGTGTAGGTGTTCCGGTTTCTGTCGAGATTGTCTCAGATACTGATAGTGTGTCGTCGGGAGGTACAAGTTCTTCTTCTTTGAGCCGATGCACGTCAACAAATATGGCAGGAAATGGAGGCGTTCGGCGGACTGCAGTACCTGCACGTTTTTTACAGGATGTGACAAGCAGGACAAGGCGTCTGCCAGAGAACAAGCTCTGTTCTCCAATGCCAGATTCAGAGGTTTCTGCCACTGATCTAGTAGGTAGACTTACTATTCGGTGTAAGACTTTTGAGAGTCCACAGGGCTCACATGCTTCCCAAACAGGTCCTGCCCCTTCATCTCCATGGTCATCTGCTTCATCCATTCGCTCTGGTTCAAATTCTCTACTTGCTCAGCAACCTCTTTCTCCTATGAAATCTTCACCTTATAGAATGTCCAGTCCATCAAAATCTAGGGGAGGGCCAACTTTAACTCTAGGGCAACGGTCAAGCAGTGCTGCAGTGATGCTAAATTTTGGGCCAGATGTTAGAAGAGGTAGAAAGGGACTTAATCAAATGGAGGAGATACATTTACATCGTATTCTACATAATCGCCTGTTGCAGTGGCGATTCGTGAATGCCAGAACTGATGAGGCTATGGCTGAGCAAACGGCAGGTGCTGAGGTAAAATTTTTGTGACCAGGACAACAAGCACGATTATTGAGTGATGTTTAATAACTGTAGGCTGGTGATTAGACCTATTGAATGTGACCTTTTTTTTGGCAGAAATCGCTATATAATGTCTACATGAGAATATTTTATCTACGATCATCAGTTGTCATGAAAAAAGTGCAGCTTCAACAAGGAAGAGAAGTGCAAAAGCTGAACGCTCTTTTGTCACAACAGGTAACATTCACTTTTCCTCCCTTTTGGCTGATTCATATTTTTCAGTTGAGGCGCTCTCTATTCATGATGGACTTTTCAAGAGATTTTTGTTGTGATCTAAAGCATGGACTGTTTCCTAGAAATTCTTGTCTATTTCGGACGTGGAAGATGTCTCTTCTTTGGGATGAAAGGAGATTCTTGAGAGTTAAGTTCGTAGCGCTCATCAGTTTGTTAGAATCTGGTGATTGAAAATGGAATCAACCGATGAAAGCATGTTGGCTAGCTTATTTTAAGAATTACAATCGTTATGGCTGCATAAGTGATAGTTCAAAGGCTCAAGAGTAAGTCTTGGCGAAGGAGCTTTATTCATACTCCACTCAATGATGTTTCTTCATGATTTATGGTACTACAACAATGATTAATGGGTTCTTCATCCTCACATTTTGTGATTTCATAGTTCTAAATTTGAATCCACAGACATGAACTTTTCTGCGTTTGTGAGAAAGAACTAAGAGTGCTGATTGAAGCTAAGAGTACCACCCTAGTGAAATAGCTATTGGAGCCTTGCTATGAATTAATCTGCAATTGAGAGAAGCAATGGCTAATATGTTTGTACATATCAATAAAATCTGATGCCCTCTATATCTCTTTCTAGTACTATAAGTCCTATGTAAGATTTTTAAAATCATGAGGTTCTAGTTTGTATTTGCACATTGGGTTTATGTAGATGGGCTCTTCTTTTGTTTAGTCTCGACTCTCTAGAACTGTTTTTTAACTTTTCTTGGAAGTCTTGTTGTGCTAACAATAAGAGTTGTAGCCGTGCGATAGGTGTATATACTTGTCAACTATGCATTTAGTTATTTTTTTCCAATCTTTAACATGCTTCTTGTGCTAGGCCTCATTATGATTGAGCCTCAATTTGTAGAGCTTCTTGTGAGGTCATACACATGGTGTGTGTGTGTTAAGGTTGTTTGAGTGACCTTGTATTCCTTGTGACCTTCTATTTGGCATTTATGATGTTAATGAGGAAGTTATAGCTTTAGTTGATACTATGCGTAGCGGGCTAAAGTAATTATTTTGAGCTTTCATGCTTTCTTGACCTCAAGGAGTTCAATTGCTTGTGATTTTTTATTTAGGGGAATTCATTGATAAAGAAACAAAGTAATAGGGACCTCGACTTGTGAAGCAAAAATATAAAGATGCATATACAACTAGTGTAGAGTACATTTTGTAAGGAAAGCTTTTTAAAGATTTGCATTTCTCAAAGTTAGTTTTCACGCTTTGATTTTTGCAAACAACTAGTTTTATTGTGATAGCCAAGAATCCAAGTTTACATGCAAAGGCCAAACATATTGAAGGTCACTATTGTGGTGTTCACGAACACATACAAGCATGGAAAGTGTATATAATGTAGACATTTTTATAAAAACTTTGCCTAGACACAAGTTTTGGAAGCAGATGCATGAGCTCAACATGAAGGCTTTGTTTTCAAAATATAATAATAATAATTATTATTAACTTATTTTTTTACGAGGAGATTGTTGAAAAAAGATCTTGAAGAGAGTTTATAAATCTACTTTTTTTATTGCAGTTTGATTTTAGCTTATTACCCAAAGCATTTCAGCCCATAATCAATTGGGACAATTGGAGATGACTCCCTAATTGCTATGTTTGGCGAAACCAGTAGTTTTCCAGCTTGTTTTAAATTTGGTAGGCTTTTCATGCTCTCTAATCAAGTACATAAAGATAGTTTATTCTAGCAATTGGATAATTCAAT
>CM035442.1:114882776-114885276 GCA_020310875.1 Ceratopteris richardii | reverse complement strand
TCAAGGATACCTGTAATCTTGAATTTCCATAGAAAATAATTTGTACCATCTAACTTGCCTTCATTGAAGGTTGGTGGATGAACCCATAGTATTTGCATTGTGAACTCCATTGCATCAACTCCACTTCCACTTCCACTTCTATATGTTGACATTTGGGTAGCATTGAAACCTTTGTGTTCCATGAACTTGAAGCCTTGAAGCCTTTTCCTCCCACAAACTCTAGTGTTGAAGCCTTTGCCTCCCACAAACTATAGTGTTGAAGCCTTTTCCTCCGGAGAACTCGAATGTTGAAGCTTTTGCCTCTCACAAACTTTGGGGTTGAAGCATTTGCCTCTAACAAGCTTGAATGTTGAAGCTTTCCATGCACGATAATCTTTGCAAATCTTTTATAACCTGAGCTCTGATAACATATAAGAAAAAGGAAAATGTTGAATAACTAATAAACTAGTGGTGCAATTCTAATACCATGTAGGATTTACCACAACACATATATGCAAGATCAAGGCTAGAGAGAAAGAGAGATATTGCTACTCATGGGAATAACACAAGAGATATGGTTGTAATGGAAAGTGGACACAAGATGAGTAGAATATGAAATCAACTTAATTCAACTCAAACTCAAAACTCAAATACAAGATAACTCAAACACTACACAAGAAATAGATGGTTCTATCCACCCATGCACCCTCTATATGGAGCTTAGATGGTGATCTATACACCCTTGCAGTCCCTATATGGAGCCAACATAAGGGTGTACTAAGATGGACACCACAAACTGTGATCATCCATGGGGAGGTGTCCATCCTTATAAGGTCCTCCAAACGGTCGGTCTATCCATGTTCTAGGGTTGTGCTAGCTTGATCCATGACAAAAATACTTTCCACCATTGATTTATGGTGTAAATCCAATGGTAGAAAAGTAGGATCAACAACTATTTGTTTGTAGCCCTTGGTCTTGCTTAATCCACACTTAGGATCAAGTCTAGATCCAATGGCCCACATCAAAAATGGAACTTTCCCTAAGCAAAGAAAGCTACTTTTGTTTCTAGCTCTTGATTTTGGTTGAACCTCACATAGGATCAATCCCAAATCCAATGGCTTAAAAGAAATCTTCATAACTATATATCTACGGTCTACTGTAGATCTCATTTAACCTCAAATTCAAGAACCTACCAATGTCCAAAACTCTCACATGGCTTCTCCTCATAAGGGGGGCCTTACAAAATAGTGTTATGGAATAATGGTAGTGCTACATAAGGGTGAGGCATTGATCATATCTAACACCCCCCTCTCAATGTCCACCCAAAGGTGAACTAGCTTCTTGGCATGATGGAAAGTCTTACATGAGGGTGGAGCATTGACCATGTCTAACTCTTGTAAGGTATAGATACTTTTATTTTTATTTCTTTTTAATTATTAAAATTTTTATTGATTTACATAGTAGTTGAAGATAATAGTTTTAATTTGCTCCATCTAATGATGTAGTTGAATTTTTTTGATAAGCCTTGTGTTACTTGTACCTTACATATGCTTGTAAAGTATAAATATTTTGTGTTATGTTACTTTATTTTGAATTGTTTTTTGTTTTTCCATATTATTATTATTATTATCATTTTTAAGATTTATGTTGTAATGAGAAAGAGAGTAATATATAGTAAAAGGAAAAAGAAGAGTATGAAGGAGAAAAGGGAGAGAACTCATCTTGGGACAATCTTAAGAAGGGTTACAACTTTCCATACATTATGGTAAGAGTCCTAGAAGGGTCATCATAGCAACGGGAACAGTCCTATAGCCTATAGGGTTAGGTGGAGCATTGACCATGTCTAACACTTGAAAGCCTTGTAATGAGAAAGAGAGTAATATATAGTAAAAGGAAAAAGAAGAGTATGAAGGAGAAAAGGGAGAGAACTCATCTTGGGACAATCTTAAGAAGGGTTACAACTTTGCATACATTATGGTAAGAGTCCTAGAAGGGTCATCAGGTTAGGTGGAGCATTGACCATGTCTAACACTTGAAAGGTACAAATTGCTTTTGTTATGTTACTTTCACTTTTCTTTCTTTTTAATCGAAAAAGTTTTTATTTATTTACAGCATAATGGTAGATGAACCTTGTACATCATTGATATTTATACCAAATAAATAGAATTGGAGATAAAAGCGTAGATTTGCTCCATTTGATGGTGTAGTTGAAGATTTTTGATAGGCCTTCTGTTACTTGTACCTTACATATGCTTGTAAGGTATAAATATGTATGTTGTAATGAGAAAGAGAGTAAGATATGGGAAAAGGAGAAAAAAGAGTATGAAGGAGAAAAGGAAGAGAACTCATCACGGGACTGTCCTAACAAGGGTTACAACTTCCCATACATTAGGGGAATAGTCGTAGAAGGGTCATCATAGCAACGTGAACAATCCTATAAGGTTACCATATATAGCCAATGTAGATTTATCGAGACGATGGACAAGAAAAGAACCATAGTGAAGCACAACTTATACCGCTT
>CM035442.1:114825276-114877776 GCA_020310875.1 Ceratopteris richardii | reverse complement strand
ATGTTAGTCTTCATAGACATGTCGCTTTTTTTAAAGGAAATTTGGCCTGAGGCCTACTCTCCCATGTATGCTTGAATTAATTGAAAGTTCAGGTGAAGGCAGGTTTTAGTACCCATGGGACCCCCTTTATTCCATAAAGCAGGGTTCAGATGGACGACACGGTTGTGATCTAGAGCCTTAAGGCCACTAGTGAAGAACTTGAGAAGGGATGGCTCTAAGGCCAGACAAGATAACCAGTTTTCAGTGCCCAGAAGCTGGATATAATGTGCCCAAAGGTCGAAGTCCATGTGAATGGCCTAGTCTGAAGTCAACCTTTCAAACTGCGTCCATGTGAATGGCATCTGGCTGGCAAGTAGGCCTGGCGACAACCCAGTCCTAGGACGAGATGCATCGTGTTGGATCATGCTGCTGATAAGTATTTCAAACTCCATTTTTCTCTGTCGGCTTGTTACTAGGTTCAAAGCATCTGTCATCTCCTTGCACTACATTCTAGTAGTTATATGTGTATTCTAGGGCCAGATGCATTGTGTTGGATCATGCTGCTTTAAGTATTCTGAACTCCATTATTTTCCTTTGCCTCCTTATGATGATTTTCTCCATTAGGTTCGTTGCTACTAGGTTCAAAACTTCTGTGATCTCCTTGCACTATTAATAGACACTGCGTGATTTCATCAATACAGAGAGGACAAGAGTTCTATCTAAATCAGATTGCACATTATCACAGATCCAACAACATCCTCATAAAAACAAGTCAGGCCAGGTTCATTTTGCGGTGTAAACAAGAAAAAAAGCACAAGACAATTGTTACAAGACTGGTCATGGTTGTGACAGTCAGGCCAGACTATCTTCTGATGTTCTTACTAGGCCTTTGGCACACAAATGAGGCACTTCCTTCTGTCGAGGGGTTTCTGCAGCTTTGCCATGCTTTTTCTTTCTTCAAATAGCTGAGTGGAGCAGCTTTTTCCAATTTATTCAGAACACAAAGGCTGTCTTTGGAAAGGCATTGCTCTCTCTCTCTCTCTCTCTCTCTCTCTCTCTCTCTCTCTCTCTCTCTCTCTCTCTCCCTCTCTCTCTCTCTCTCTCTCTCTCTCTCTCCCCCCCCCCAAAAAAAACCAAAGAGTGTGAAATTCCTTCTTTGGAGGGGTTTCTGCAGCTTTCCCATGCTTTTTCTTTCTCCAAATAGCTGAGTGAAGCTTTTTCCAATTTATTCAGAACACAAAGGCTGTCTTTGGAAAGGCATTGCTCTCTCTCTCTCTCTCTCTCTCTCTCTCTCTCTCTCTCTCTCTCTCTCTCTCTCTCTCTCTCTCTCTCTCCCCCCCCCCCAAACCAAAGAGTGTGAATACAAATGAGATTCCAAAGGAAGACATCCAAGTTCTGGTGTTTCCCCAGGAGGGCCTCTTTCAAGGAAGAGGATGAGGGTGAGAACTAGGGTTGGAACCTTTGAATAGAATTTTGTGCATTATTAGTGAAGGAAAACCAGAGACTTTGTTAAAAGGGTAGGCCTGATTCCACCAAGATGTAGTTTTTGACTAATATCTCGGGATGAAATCTGAATAGGTCTTCCATAGAGAATTTGGCAGCTCTTTTAGTTAGAGATAAGATGACCATGCCTGAAGTGTAGGTAACACAGTATAAACGTTTCTTATGCATTTTTTGGGCAGTCTTTGAAAGGGAAGAATCATCAGGCAAAATTTTACTAGTCCAATAGCTGAGAATTGTTTTATTCAATCAAGAAGTATCAATTTGTTTCATGAATCATAGTGCTTTATAGTGAACTAGATCTTCCAGAATTTGAAAATCAGTGCTGAACCACATTAACAAGAACAAGTTTAGAATAGGATAACATGATGGTGTGCGAAGAAATACCAGAGCAATTTTTATTATTATGAAGCTTGAATGACTCACATCTTTCTTTATAAGCAGAGCTGGGATTTCTTGAATCGCATGGTACCTCCGATTTTTGGGGAGCTTATCAGACATTTTTTGCAGTTGTAGCATGCTCTGCTTTCTGAGACGATTACAGATCCCGACTTTATCTGGCATAGTTTTTCATAATAAGTGCCTGTGCACACTCTTGGTTGAGCTTCCATGGAGACCTTGGAAATGATCATTTCATGTATTTCTTATTCTCATATGCATGTATTTTTCATTTTCTTCTCTTCGGATTCTGGTTTTAGACTATGTGGGTCTCCTCCTGACGTAGCTTTTTGAGAAATAGATATGTACTTTATGCTATGCTATAACTTAGTTTCGAACTCGTATCATCCTTGTGAGAGAGTTTCATGCTATCCATACAGGCGCATAATCTTAGCTTGCTTAGCGACTCATTTAATGCTGCTCATATTCTATATACTTCTCATATTTTGGTCTAGTGTTCAACAAAATAGAAGCCCGAGGCACTTATAATGGGAATTGAATCCAAATTGTTATGCGTAGTGGCGAGGGCTAAGCAAGATGCCATAGGTGGATGGTATCCTATGATCTGCATTTAATATCATAACTCCAATTTGCAAAAGGCATGAGGACCTTCCGATCAATTCTTAATCATCAATAAAAGCTCAATGGGTCGATCCATTTAAGAATTTCATTTAGAAGCAAACTAGAATCGACCCATGAATTCTCATCTATAAAATCTCGTGATTGGATGATGGTTTAGTTAATCCAAGAATCTTTTTAAGGATCCAGTTGAATTCTTTTAGAGATAGATAAAATCATTCTATATTTTGTTTGTAACATATCTTTGAGAAATTACAGTGCCGAGTCTCAAAGACTTTGACTTAAATGATTTTAAGTACATTAGAAGATTGAATTGGTAGCATAGAGTCTTGGTTGTTCCTTCTTGCTTTCAAACCTTTGGACTTGACTCAGATAGGGTATTTGGCTCATTTTTGCAAAGGTGAGGCTTAGTCCATTGGAATAGGTAACTGAATTTGACATCATACATAGATTTCTACACAAATCTTTTTAATCATAAAAGATGTTTTTTGGATATTGGGTGAATCATTGATCTCACTTTGCTTAATGTAAAGTGCTTGGAGTAAAATTCCAATGGATAAAGTTTAATTACAGAGTTCTCCAAAAGAGTTTAAAACACTTGTGAAGACAAAATAGTTAGGAATTTCTCATAGATTTGACAATTCTAAAGAAGTTAAATCTTTGAGAAAAGTTTCTTGACTTGTGGACACTTGAAGTAAAGATTGACCAAAACTATAGGGCATACTTTTTTGGATGTTCTACCCAAGATTTTAAAACCAAGTTGGACAAAGTAGTCCTCCAATCGAAGAAAAGTTAGTAATGTTGGTTAAAAGTGGGCCATGGTAAAACATCTTGAGTAGATGCTTTGGTCAACCTAAAGTTATAATTCAGTTTCGAGATCAAATTCATGTGAAATAGTCCATAAAGTCTTCAAATAATAAGAAGCCCCACCCCAATGGTTAGGTCCATGCACGAATGGACCAACATCACAATTTGACTAGGGATATCTTGAATCCACCCATTTCACATGTTTAAGCTTAGATCGAACGTGGGCAATCCACCAATTGGGCAAAACAATGAATTGGGTAGGGATTCAAATAATAAGAAGTCCCATCCCAATTGTCCATGCACTAATGGACCCAAATATGGACCAACATCACGATTTGAATAGGGATATCTTGAATCCACCCATCTCACACGTTAAAGCTCAGATTGAATGTGGGCAAAACAATGAATTGGGTAGGGATTCATTGATGGTACTTCAAACCATTTGGGCAAGGATGATAAGTTTGGAAATGAGTAAGTTCCAATTATAGTCACATTTATGCCCATGGTTTCATGTGCATGATAGATGCATGATCATATGATAGATTATTCACATGGTTGCTTCTCTAGTGACATTTGTGATGTGCATCATGCATATGATATGTTGATTTGGTTTGATTGGTGAGAGTATTCATTTGTGGTTGACTTTTAGTCTCATGTTATATTGCTAGTCTTTGATTATGAGCATGATGTTTTCTCGATTTGTAGGCTTCGGCTTTTCAAGATGAAAATCCAAGATGTCAAAGACTTGCACATGAATGGCTAAAGTGATTGTGGGAGGAAAATAAAGAATGATAAAGAATACTTGAGTGTAAGTATACAAACTATACCTTCTACCTGATGGACATGTTATGCAATACACAAATAACTATGTAAGATCATGAACCAATGAACCCTCATCAAGTGATAACAATGTCGAAAGCTATCTTGTGGTAGAGCTTTAGTCAAAGCATTTGCAACATTATCTCGAGTATGAACCTTGAACAAGAATAATGCACTCAATGGCTAAGCAATCTTCACTGAAGTGATAGTGCAACTCAATGTGCTTGGTCTTTGCATGATAGACCGGATTCTTAACCAATGCAATGGCACTCTGACTATCATTGAGAAAATGAGGTATATGATGAGGTAAACCCATATCACAAGCAGGACGAGAAAGCCACAATGCTTCCTTACAATGCCTCACTTGCTGCAACATACTATGCTTCTGTGGTGAAAACAATTGTACATTCTTGAAGAGATCTCCAAGAGATGGCAACTCCAACAAAGTGAAAAGTATATCCTGATGTAGACTTATGATTGTCTACACAACTAGCATGGTCAAAAATTTGGACTAGCTCTCTAAGTCCTCCATTGCAATGAATCGAAGTAACATTTGAAGGGTAGTCATCTTGACCACTAGAGAGAAGTTTTCATTGAAATCAACACCATGTTCTTGGTTAAAACCCTTTGCAACAAGTCGTTCTTTATACTTTGGAGAAGCACTATCTAATGTGAATTTCAGTTTATATACCTGTTTACATGGTAAAGCTTTCTTGCCCTTTGGCAAACACACTAACTCCCAAGTACCATTCTTGTGAATAGAATCCTACTCACTTTTCATGGCACACTTTTCAAGGCTCATCAACATCTGTTAGCATAGCAAAATCAAAACCTAGAGCATATCTATCAAGTGGATGTGAGACACGTGTAGAGCGTGTCAATGGTTGTTGAATAGGAACATTTGTAAACTGATTTGATCAGACATTCTCTTGAACGTCCCTAAGCGAAGCATTTTTATGATTCTAACTGGAGAACTAGTATCCTCAAACACCACTCTTCTCACTTCAACCTCCTTAATGGGCTGTTTATGCATCTTAGACTCATTGAAAATGATATCACTACTTTTGATTATTGATTGTGTTTTAGGGCCCCATAAGTGATATCCAAATTGTTCTTCTCGACCATATCCAAGAAAAACGCATTTCTTTGACTTATGGTCCAACTTTTGTCTAAGATTCTTGGGTATATGAACATAGGCTTCATACCCAAAAACTTGAAGATATCATAATATGGTGGCTTCCTTGTCCATTACTCGTGCCACTTTTAGAGCTTTGGTAGTACTAGGTAAAAGGTTAATCAGGTGAACTGTAGTCAATACTGCTTTTGTCCAAAAGCCTTGTGAAAGGTTTGCATGATGCAACATAGAGACTACTCTATGTTGAATAGTTCTATTCATCCTTTGAGCTACACCATTCTACACTGGGGTATAAGGAGTTGTAAACTCTCTATGAATTCCTCTAGACTGGCAAAAAAGGCTTAATTCATGTGAGGTATACTCACCCCCATCATCTGAAAGTAAAGCCTTGAGCTTATTTCCTTTTCTAGTTTTAACTGAAGCAAGCCATTTTTTTAAGGTAGGGAATACCTCATCCTTTGATTTGATAGGATATACCCAGACTTTTCTACTAGCATCATCTATGAAAGTGACAAAGTAAAGAGAACCACCTAATGACCTTGTGGGCATGAGACCATACATATTTTTATGAACGAGATCTAAAGGCCGAATTGAAGAGTCAATGTGTGTTTTATGCACATTCCTAGTTTGCTTTTCATATTGACAATGCTCATCGAATGAAAAATCAAAGAAAGATAATACATATAAGTAGCTAGAACGAGAAAGATTTTCCATTCCACTATGAGATATGTGGCCCAAACGACCATGCCAAATACAAGCAATATGCCATTCAGTAACAGCTAAGAAGTGTTCTTTTTGTGATACAAATAAAGGATAAATAACCAAGGCCGTCAAGTTGACCAACTGACATCAAGCTACGTGATAACTGAGGTACGTGGCATACATTATGCATAGTAAATTTTGAACCATCAGTGAACTGCACAACCACATCTCCAATCCCCATAACATCACACAAGTAAGAGACACCAAGTCTCACGATACAAAGAGACTTTGTAGCATAATTAGAGAACCATTCTTTGTGTGGTATCACTTGGAAAGGGCATTCTTCAATGCATAAATATCATTTATGTGTCCTTTCTTATGAAAATAATGGCATTTGATATCTCTCTTCCTTGATTTACTTCTTCTCTTATTTCGTTGGCCATTCTTTTTCTTGTTCTTGCTCCTACCACATTGTTGATTCTTTCCTTGGTAAGAATCATGAACATTATATGCATCTTCACTCTGAGTGCTGACCATATATTTTCTATGAATCTCCTCACTCAAGAGTGCTCTAGATATGTCATCATAGACCAGTTTGCCACCACGTGCACTATTGCTAATAGTTGTGCAAAACATATCCCATGATGATGGCAAGGTGCATAACAAAAAGACTGCTTTCATTCCATTATCCATATCCATTTTCTGAGCTTGTAACTAGGAGAATATAGCATCAAACTCATTTAGATGAGCACCAACATTATTTGTGTCCATGCGAAGGTCATATAACTTTCTCATCAGATACACTTTATTTGATGCCATCTTTTTTTCATTTGTATTGTATAACTTCTTCCAAAGCTCTTCTGCACTTTCATAGTCTAATACTCTAAAGTAAGCACTATTTGCTAGGTGCAATCAAGTGGTTGTCTTAACCATTTCATCTAACTCATCCCAATCATCTTCATCCATGTTTGCAGGCTTCTTTGAGATTCCATTTAATGGCTTCCATTGCCTCCTTTGAATCATCACATCTTTAATGTGATTCTTCCATAGAGCAAAGTTTATGCCATCAAATTTTGAGATCTCAAAATGGTCTTTGCCCTACAAGTTATAGCTCCTCCTTGGAATATTGGCACTAGACCCTGACCCAATAGACACGTATGGGACCTCTGATGCCATGATGGTAGAGAACTGAATAGAATGATAATGGAGCTCGTAGAGTCCAAACACCGATACGACTCAAAGAAGGATGATCAAGTGTCAGATTCTAGGAAAAATTCAACAGTCTTCCCAGAAAAAATGAATTAATGAACAATAATGACTAACCACAAATATGCTCACACCAATAAGTGTATCGAGGAGTAAATCAATCACTGTGTAGTTGACAAAAGCAAAAAATCTAGGAAAATGTTTCTAGAGTATCCTCTTTAAAGTGAGCATATGATGAGTGTCAAAATTTCATAAAACTGTAGGTATTGACATGTTCACTTGCATAATGAATCACTGACTCCACTGCATATAATCAATTATCCAAAAGAAGCCAACTAGGCTTATTCAGCACCTATGAACAACTATTCACATCTCTTACGGCGAGGTTGGGTAAGTCTTCTACGTGCATAACCAAAGAGATCCTGACATCTGGGTGTCTCTCAATAAAGAAAACCTCACCACGACCCTCTTTATCAAAAGTAAAAGGCTTTATGCAAAAACGTAACCGCTATATCATGACCACATGTGCATATATAAATGGTATCCAGAGAAGTGTACATAGTGTGTATGTGCTCAATATATGCAATAAAATGGCAATTCACTGCCCAAAAATTGGCCAATAACACTTGCAAGTGTCTGTAAACTTTGTTCTTTATGCTTAAAAACCTACATAGACTTGCAGTGGTTGCTCGCACCACAACTAAAACCTTTCAAGAAACCTGTAGATTTACTAGTGCGGTTGAAGACACAACCCCAAAAGGTGAACATCCATTGTTGAAGAAGTACAAAGAGAACTCTTATTGATGTTCTTGAACTTGTGTAAAGAGAACTATGTAGGAAATTACTCCAAAATGGTTCCAAAAATCACCCCAAAAATGCTTCAAAATAGACTTTGAAAGCAAAGAATGAAGCTTTGAGGGTCCAAAACATGCTCAAAAGAATGTTAACCTTAGTCTTTCCCCTTCTTCAAATACCACAAGAGTGTAGCTTAGTGGCAAGTGATTGCCAGTTAAGCAAGTTGCGGGGGGGGGGGGGGACAATACTAAGATGGGTGACCTACCCGAAAGTACCGAGAACCTCTATCTTCCTTGATCATTGGGGTCCTCCCTCGTGCGCAGCCAACGGTGCCAAGGGTGACTTTGATGACTTCGATGACAAGGTATGCCAAGGGGTATGCCTTGGTCACTACCTTCATCATAAGTCTTGGAGAAAGTTGCACACGGTACTCTGCAGAAGGACTATTGAATACGGAAAAAAACAATGTACATAGGAAGCACGAACATAAACTTATTAGGTGGTACAAATGTGGTCGAACTTGGAGTTTGTGGCTAACCAAGCCACTATATGTCTATTAACGAATAAATACGAAAGTGTCTAGTGGCCATTTGGCCTTTCACATGGACACTGATAGTAACAATCCAACACTCAAAACATCCCCATCGGAAAACACTCCAAATAACCCTATCGAAAAACAATCCAACCAATGCCATTAGAAATGCACCAAAGAACCCCATCATTTATCACACCACATCATTTGTGAAAGTGAACATTTTTTAGTATTAGAAATGGCTCAATCAAGTGCTTTAGGAACATATTCCTCCCTCGAAAGGAAAATAAGTAAATTCTTTTGGCTCACTTGTGGTGACCAACTTTGCATATGGATGCAAGGAGTTTTGTAGAGAGGCGTGTCATTATTAATTGATGAACAAAGTATCATTTGTTGATATATTTCAATAGTGATGTATGTGAACAAACTTAAGACTGGCGAGGCACAAACTTAAGACTCTCTTTGTAGAAGGTTTTCTCCCTAGCCTTGTATACATGCCCATAACCCTAATGGGTTACTTATCTTTTGTACATTCACTTGGTAATTCATCCACTGTTGTGTTCTACTCCAAGCTTCTTCTTCTTCTTTGTTGTGCTCTTTGTGTGCTGCCATTCACCTCAAACTCCAACAATTGGCATCAGAGCAAGATTCGACTTCATCTAAGGCATCATCAACACCCCTCTGTTTGCAATCTCAAAATTGCAAGAAAATTGGTGAGCTCGTTTCAATCTCCAACCACACTATCATAGTGGTTGTGCAAGAAATTTGGTCCTTTTGTGCCGAACATATATACATGTTTCATTTCATCAGTAAAATTCCCTTGAAGTTTGCTATAGGTTTAACAAAGCTCAACAAGGTGGTTTTATTCAACTTTTTGAGATACATTCATTTTGTTGCATCAGGATATTGAGCTAGTGGCCGTGTATTCCGTATGTTTGTTGTTGAGGATAGGTTCGATGGTACTAATTACCTATCGTGGACATATATGATGCGTCATGTATTGGTAGCAAAAGGACTATGGATATTGTTTGGGGTGTTGAAAAACTTCATATTACACCTGCAAATATAATTATTGAAGGTGATACAGATAGCGTTGAAGATGATGATCTTTAGATTCCTATTCATGTTGTGGTTCCTACTCCACCTACTGTAGAGAAACTTTGTTGGGATGACAGAGATGCTCAGACACATGCATTGATAGCTTTGTCTGTCAAACATGTTATTATCCCTCACATTGATTCTTACAAGATCGAAAAGGATCCGTGGGATACACTTGTAACCTTATACCAAGCAAGAAATGAGGATCGTGTTGCTTACCTTCAAAATAGTTGGAGAGTCAACACATGAATGAAGGAGCAGTTGATTTTTGTTGATGAAGTCTTGTCAGATAGTTCATTTATGCAGAGTGTTCTTAATGGTCTTCCAAATTCATATCAGAGTTTTTCTTCTACTCTTCGATTGATGATGAAAGGAAATTTAAGATTTGAGGAGTTAGTCTTTGTTTTGTTACAACAAGATCAATCCAAGTAGAACAGGTCTATTATGCATGTTGTTGATCAAGCTTTCATAGCTAATTAGAAGGGAAAAGGTAAATGGAGCTCATCTACTAGTATGTAGAAATCTGCTAATGCTATAAAGATGAGAAGAAAGCAAAGAAGAAAAAAGAGTTTTGAAAATATTAAATGATAATGTCATAAAAAGTTTTCCAAAATTGGTTGCAAAAGAGGCATAGAAGAAAGAGATTGGAATGGTTGCTGTAGAGGCCTCGACACCTAAGTCTTCTAATCTTGTTCAGAATGAAGAGTGGACATTTACTACTATATGCACTTATGTTCCAACTCATGAGCAGTGTATGTCTATAGTAGACTCAGATGTTTGGTACTTTGAGCGTGGGGCAAGCAAACATGTTACCTCGCAACATAGTTTCTTTGGTTTAGGTGAGCGTGCTCCTATAGGGAATACTATCACATGTGCTAACAACTCCTCTAATCCTATAATGCGAGCTTATAAGATCATTATGAATGCTTTTGATGGTATTTCTTTTACCTTGTTAAATGCTTTGTATATAGCAAGGATCAAGAAAAATTTGTTGTTGGTTTTTGCATTAGCAAGATTGATTTGGTTGTCAAATTTATTGATAACATGTACCCTTCATGATCTCTCAAACAACAATGCTATTATTACATCTAGAATTTGATTTCATGGGCTATGCAAGCTCATAGATTATGCAAAATCTGTGAATGACTCAACATGTGTAGTTGAATATTCTCAAGCTATTTTAGATGCAAAGCTTTGGCATGCACCCTTTGATAATCTAAATATTGCTAGTTTGTTACGTCACCAGAAAATTTAAATGGTGTCGTCTTTGCCCAAACTTTAGGCACCTTGTAAACATGTTTATGAAGGTTTTATTTTGGGCAATATGTAGCATTCATCCTTCCCAAAAGATGGGTCTGTTTGAGCTATGGAGAAATTCCAACTTATTCATAGTGATGTCTATTCTCCTATATAGACATGTCCTTTTGGGAACTACACTACTTCATGACTTTTATTGATGATTTCTTGAGGCATGCATGGGAGCATCCATTCAAAGCAAAGTATGAAGTGTTTATGTGCTTCAAATAATTTTTGTTTATATTTAAAAATGTATCAGCATGTAAAGTGGGCACCCTCCATTTTGATTGGGGGGATACATGTGTTCTGATTTTAATGCATTTTTGCCTGAACGTGGGATAAAACACTAGTGTATAGTGCCATATATACCTCAAGAAAATGGAGTTCTAAAAGAAAGAACATGTCTCTCATGGAGATGGGAGGTGTATGGTTACAAGTGAGGCTTTACCACATAGCTTCTGGTTTGAGGCCGTTATGTGTGCAACACATGTACTTAACATGTGTCCCACCAAAGCACTACAATCTATTAGTCCATATGAGGGTTGCCATGGTCAAACGCCATGTATTGCTCATCTAAGTGTCTTTGGTTGTCTGACATATGGATTAGTGTGTGAACAACAATGTAGGGAATTGGATGATAAAGTATTTTTGTTGGGTACACTTCTAAATGCAAAGGCTATCACATGTACCATCCACAAACTAAACACATTATGGTTAGCTATGATGTTGTTTTTGTGAGAGATGCAATTCATCCATTACTTTCATGTACCAAGGAGACATCAAAATTAGCTCTAGAGATGTGTATGACACATTGCTTCCTCCTTTTATAAGTGGATAGTCAAGTATTGATCCAAATGAGGCAATTTCTCCACCTTTATAGGTTCCACATGATGATGTAGATCATTCCATTTCTGATGCAAATTTACATGATGAACTTGTTGATGAGAGGCTTGATATAGAGGAGGTGAAAACTATGCCTAAATGGTTAGTGCAGAATTTGCGAGATAGAAAATTTGATGTATCTCTATCATATCATACATGTTTAGGTTCTCATAGTGCATCCTTTGCATCAAATTGCTTTGCAATGGTTGCCTCTAGTCTTTGTGATGAGAATGAGTTTTTTTTCTTTTGATGAAGCACAAAATTCAAAAAATTGGATGGTTATGCAATCAGAACATGATGCTATTATGTAGAATGGTACCTTTGCCTCCATGCCAAAAGGTTATTGGCACTAAATGGGTATACAAGCTAAAACATGAGAATGATGGAATAGTTCACAGGTATAAGGCTAAGCTTGTTGCAAAAGGTTATGCTGGAGAGACACATTGATTTTGATGAGACCTTTGCAACATGCTGAATGATCACTATTCATAGCATCTATGCACTTGCAACTCATCATGGTTGGAATGGACATCATTTGGATATTAAAACTACATTTCTAAATAGTGACTTACATGAACAAGTATATGTATTTAGCCTCGTGGTTTTGTGCAGAGCGAGCATGAAAACAAAGTGTGCAGGTTGAAAAAGGCATTATATGGACTGAAGCAAGCACCACATGCTTGGTATGAAAATGACGAATCTTATAGGTTAAGCATGCAAATGGTGTAGTTCTTATAATTGTTGTGTATGTTGATGATATGTTGCTCACTGGTCCTAATGAGAAGCATATTGCTGAATTTAAGGCTGATTTGCATGTATCTTTTTGAGATGTTAAATTTGGGGCATTTGCATCATTATTTGAGCATTCAATTTATGAAAGTTGATAGGGGAATGAATTTGTGTCAAATAAAATATATTGAAATATTTCTGTAGTGTTTTGGTCTTAAAGATTGCAAACCTAATGCCACTCCTATAGAAATAGATTTATGGTTAAGTCTGCATGATGCTAGAGATGCATTTGATGTTATTCTCTATTAGCAGGATGTTTGGTGCTTGATTTATTGATGCATAAATCGGACTGATATTCTGCTTCGTGTCTCCTAGATGAATAGGTTTATGCATTGCCCAAGTGTCAAACATTGGTAGGTGAGTTAGCACATCTTTTGCTATTTGAGTGGTGCTTGGCTACTTGGATTGTTTTATCCCCAAGGGGGATCATTATCGCGATATTTACATGCTTTTTCTATCTCAAATTGGGCTAGTTTCTATGATGTTTGTGTGTCCACTAGTGGTTTTTGCTTCATGCTTGGTAGCTCATGCATATCT
The DNA here is from genome assembly GCA_020310875.1 of Ceratopteris richardii. Lineage (NCBI taxonomy): Eukaryota > Viridiplantae > Streptophyta > Polypodiopsida > Polypodiales > Pteridaceae > Ceratopteris > Ceratopteris richardii. The sequence continues at coordinate 114,864,682 of CM035442.1, read as the reverse complement.
TGGTTGAGCAAGAAGTAGGCTACTATGGGAACTTCTAGTTATGAGGCTAAGTATAGGGCTACTTTCATGATGACTATTGGGTATGTGTGGCTCAGACACCTTTTGGCTGATTTGGGTGTTGGTGAGTCTTCTGCTACCACCATCTTCATTGACAGTCATAGAACATTGGTAGTTGCAAGGAACCTTTGTTCCATGCTAGCACATAGCACATTGAGGTGGACTATCATTATGTCAAGGAGAGGTTCTCTCTTGGAGAGATCAGTTTGGCATATGTGCCCACACAATATAATATTACAAAACTTTTCACAAAGGCTCTGCCCGAGGGAGAAGTTTGAAGCTTTCCTTAAAGCATTGTGCTTAATTCCTTTTGTGGATTGATCTCTTTCCACATAGCTTGGCACTTCCTTATACATTAGTGCCAGCTCTTTGTTCACTGCATCACTCTCAGGGGGGATTTGTTGACATATTTTTGTAGTGATGTGTGTGAACACACTTACGATTGGGGCACTTTTTCACTCTTTAAGAGGTTCCCCCCCCCTCCCTCATTATAGATACATCTATAACCCTAAATGTTATTTATCTTTTGTATATTCACATGGTAGTTCATTTAGTGATGTTTCTTGCTCCGAATTTCTTCTTCTTCCTTGTGTTTTCCATGTGCTTCCGTAGACCTCAAACTCCAACATACTTTTAATAAAGATCAAATTCCACTTAGATCTATGATGAGCAAAAGAGGATTCACTTAATAGAGAAATGATTTTATTGGACCTATTAATCTTCTTGTAAAGGGTTCTCTTGTAGAATACATTGTAGTGGCAATAGACTATCTTATTAAATGGATTGAAGTTAGAGCTAAAAGAAGGTGTGACACATAAACAATTGCAAGATTTCTCTTTAAACGAATCTTCATTAGGTATGTCCTACCTATAGAGATTAGAAGCAACAAGGAAATACATTTCATAATTAAGTAATCCAATGCCTATTAAAATGAGTTTCTACTAATGGACAAGAAATTTGTTCTTCATCATCTTTAGGCAAATGATTAAGTAGAAAGTACTAATAAGATTCATTGAATAATATTTATGAAGATAGTGAATAACAAGCCCTTTGATTGGGACAAGTAGTTACATCATGATGTTTGAGCCCATAGGATTAATTTACAAAATAATGCTAGGTATAACATCATTCAATTTGATATATGGACAAAATGCAAAATGTACCATTAGAATTTCTCATTCCTACATTGAGAGTGGTAGAGTCATATGAGTGAAAAGGGCATGAACAATCAAACCATGTTGAGTTATTACTGCAACTGCAAGAAATGAGACTTGTAACCACATAAGACATATATGTTGCTAAATGTGGATAGAAAATCTACTATGATGCCTACATTAAGGATAAAGATTTACAAGAGGGTGATTTTGTTTTAGTCTACATGCCAAAATAGCATGCCAAAAAGTTTTAAAAGAGAAGGCATGGAATATTTGCCACTAATAAGATCTCCATTGAAGGTGCATTAAAATTACCCATTTTGGAAGGTGAAATCTTGCCCAACTACATTAGTGATGCCATGTCAAGAGGAATTTAGAATAAGCTATGAACACAACAGTCGAAAAGGGGCACATATGCAAAGAAGCTCAAGGGGAAGTTGGGAAGAGAATCCTTTGTTGTAAACACTTGATGAAAGCACATATGCAAAGAAGTTCAAGAGAAAGATATGCAGAGGATCCCATCCCATCTGCCTCTATTGTGGAAGTTTTCACAATGAGAATTATAGATAATGGGAAAATGGATGAAAAATATGGTTACATGCCATGTTAGGGCTAAACTTTTCAACTAAAATGATAGCCCTCATAGAAAATGTTGCATCTGAAAGCATGGTAAAGCTTGATTTAACATAATCTATGCAAAAAGCCATATATCAAATTGACATTCATATAGCCGAAGTTGATGGAAAAGAGCTAGATTGCATAAGAAAGATCATTCTAGGAAGAGGTTGCTTGAGTTAGCATTTGGCATTAGTAGACTATGCATTAGGATGTGTGATTGGGAAAAATGATCATATGCATGGTACTTCACCATTTTTGATCCTCATCGTTTTGCATATCCACTTGATTTCATGAAGATGCTTCATAAACTGTATTCTTTCTATGGATAACTTAGACATCTTACTTAATGATTGAAAGTGGATGTGTGGACAACCATCAACCAAAAAGAGAGGAGAGAAAAATAAAAATGTAACCACCTATAATGGAAATTCTAGAGATATCATCCATTGAAGAACAAGAGAAGATCACCTCAACTCCTCAACCACAAGTAATAAGCAAAGAAAGGAAACTTGTCCAACTTCTTCGTTTAGCTCTAAATTATTGGCAAATTTGGATCCTCAAGAAGATTATAGTAGCTCAACAAAGACTATCACAAATATAGGTTTCAAGCAAGTGTGCACAAGCAAAAGGAAAGCAAGGGCAGGAGAAAAGTATATATGTCAAAGGTTGATGAACAAACTTTACCCACAACAACAACCATCTCAAGACAATAAACAAAGAAGACTAAGTGGGTGTGGAAGCCAAAGACACGAGAGATTCTAACAAAACCAAGGAGAAAGTATGGATACCCAATTACATGCATTTTCCAAGGGTGGAAGAAGAAGACATTAGTCCATAAAAGAAAAACCCTTTTAGAAGATGGATCCATGTGAAGAAGAGTGATTAGCTATCATCTGATCAACAAGTGATTGATTCATTTCAAGATCTAGTAGATACGTCAAAATAGAGTTTTTACCTCAATTTCTACATGTAATGTGAATAGGAATAGAAGCTTCAATGTGCTAATGCACCATGCTCATTGCAGAACCCTATCTTTTGCACAATTTAAGTCATGCATTTACAAAATATGCATAAATTATAGGACCCCATTGCATGAATGTGCATAGATAGTTGTGAATCCCATGCCCATGAGACGCAATTACACATATGATTATATATGAATCTTTTTTCTTATTATTATATAAAATAAAATACCCAATGCTAATGCAGGTCCCTTTTGCTAGAAGTTTCTCATCACCAAATAACTTAAAGATAAATGAAAGATGAGGAAATTTATCTACATAGAAGTGATGCCAAATGTCAATCCCAAGGATGGATTTCCAATTGCCAAGCTAAAAAAGAAGATTGACATGGAATATATTTGTACCTTGGTGAGCACCACACACTTCAAGTTGTTTTAGACATGATCAATATTCATCAACCTGAGGTGGAAGCCTCCTCTATTTAGATTAGGAAACCACATTGTCAACCTACCTATTTGTACCATAATTTTTTTAATGCATTCTAGATTACACATGTGTAAGGCTATAGTACAAGGCCATGCACAAGGCACATTTTTTATTATTACATGCACCACACGCTTAGCACATCAAGCTGTGGACCAAAAATTGGCCTGCCATTCTTGAATTTCATCTTTAGAACAAACAGGGAGCACTCATGTTACCACACGAGCTTGGATAAAAAAATCAAAAGCATCATGTTTTCAAGATAAAAAAAGAAAATGTTTTGAAGCATCTTGTGCATGTTGACAAGCTCAAGAATACACAATGATAATAGAGGTAAACAAGTGATAAGATGCAAATTTTGGCAACAATAAATACACCAATGTGTTCAACTTGGAACAATGAACTTAAAGTCTTGTTTCGACATAAAGAAAAGACAATACAAACCAACTTATCAAACTTGAACGACAAGTCAACTGCATGACACACAATAGGAGGGGAGAACCACATATGTGATTAGATATAAGCATCTAGGCAATATACATCAACTACCAAGCAAAACAAAAAAAATCTATGGACTCAAGACATGATAGGAACAACTTGCCAAGAAGTCTTCTTGAGGACAACAAGATCTAAGAGGTGAAATGTTACACATAGTGTAGTCACATACAATTATTTTCATTTTTTCAAACCATTTTTGTAAAGAAGAATATATATATATATATATATATATATATATATATATATATATATATATATATATATATATATATATATATATATATATATATATATATATATATATATATATATATATATATATATATATATATATATATATATATATATATATATATATGTGTGTGTGTGTGTGTGTTTGTGTATATATTTATATATATATATATGTATATATATATATATATATATATATATATGTATATATATATATATATATATATATATGTATGTATGTATATATATATATATATATATATATATGTGTGTGTGTGTGTGTGTGTATATATATATATGTGTGTGTGTGTATTGTATATATATATATATATATATATATATATATATATATATACATACATACATACATACATACATACATACATACATACATACATACATACATACATACATACATACATACATACATACATACATACATACATACATACATACATACATACATACATACATACATACATACATACATACATACATACATACATACATACATACATACATACATACATACATACATACATACATACATACATACATACATACATACATACATACATACATACATACATACATAGATACATACATACATACATACATACATGCACACATACATACACACATACATACATACATACATACATACATACATACATACACACACACATACATACATACATATACATATACATATATATATATATATATATATATATATATATATATATATATATATATATATATATATATATATATATATATATATATATATATATATATATATATATATATATATATATATATATATATATATATAGAGAGAGAGAGAGAGAGAGAGAGAGAGAGAGAGAGAGAGAGAGAACTAGTGTTTGTTTAGCTGGGAAGATTCTTCCCTTAAAAATCCACAAGAGAGGAGCGATATTAGAATACCTTTTTTTTCTAAGAATTTTCAAATAAAAAAGAAGTGATTCTTAAGGAACCACTCTGAAAAGGCCAAGATCCTCATTTGTAATGACTTTTGTTCAAGTGAAGTAGTGAGCTCTCTCTTCTTGCAAACTGGTATCTTTGCTTTTTCTTGGACTATGAGTGCGTATATTGCTTAATTTTTGCGTGTATGACACTGGTTTGAACTACACATGTATTTCTAACTTATTTCCATCTCTTTTAAGCACTCTTTGATGATTTTGTACTTCTTTCGTGATCAAAGTGATTGGAGAAAGTTTTTTTTTGAATTTTTCTAAGTTCTTTATAGTATTTTTAAGTCCTTGTTTTGCATTTTCACTTATGATTTGTAGCACTCATGGAGTTCTTTGAAATGAGCCAAAGTAAGAATGAAATGGATTAAGAATGAGCAAGTTGTAAAGGATGTGCCTATCATGGCTTGAAAGAGTTGCCTTGAGTGATACAGGATCACCCTCTTCTTGGACATCCAATGATTCTCTTGGATTTCTTCCCAAATACCCTATCAATTATTGTCTAAGGTGGCTTGATTGTTTTTTGGTAGGGCTTCTTTATTTCCTATCATGAAGGGACCCTATTGTGAAAGGAACCTATTGTGGAAGAACCATATTATGAAAGAACCCTATCATCAAAGGATTTACTTTGATGGAAGGATATCCTATCACCAATCATGAAAGGGTGATCATGGAGCCATGGACTTGATGGCCTGTGGAACTTAATGAGATAGATCATGTTGGAGATCTCCTTGAGAGCTAATCTGATATAATACTCAACTTTTTGGCATGATGCCCATCCATCCCATCTGGTTATTACCTTTAACTATAACATGGTATGTATTTATAATTGGGATGTGTACAAGCATGCACTATACCACTAGGCAACATGTACTAAACTACCACACCATCTTTATTGAAACAAAAGATTCAATGCATTCATGATGGTTCTTTGTGATTTTATATGGACATCAAAACAATGTGCATGCATCATCTATTCTCTTGCATTATCTTATGCAATATTTTCTTGTTCAAATAGTAAGGATACTCAGGTTGTTGTTGATCCATACTCTACATTGAGCATCTCATCTATAGTAATAATATGACCCTTGCTAGTTTCAAGAAATACATGTTTTTTTGTTTATCTCATGAAGATATTATAGATATAAAATTTTTGTGAAAATAATGAGAATATTAAACTCATATAATTGAATAAGCTTAATTAATTGTATCTTATTTGAAATGATGGAAGCACTATAAACTTAGTAAAGATAAATGGATTAGTGCAATGGTGCTTCACCACAGTGGATTCCCCTTCATGTGAGCTTGACGATGATACAATCATAATACAAAATCGAGCCCCAGATGCTGCACATAATACTCGACACGAGACATGCAGAATACGTGGAAACCACACACTTCATAGAGAGCACGAACACATGTTTTGTAGGTTTCACAAATGTGGTCGAACCTCGAGTCTATGGCTCACTAGGCCACTATATGTTTTATTATAGAACATATACACGTGTTCGATGACCATTTGGCCTTTCACATGGATACTAAACTGGTAACAATCTCCCACACACTATTCCTCCCACCTGATAGGCATGTTATACAATGTAAAGGTAATTGTGCAAGATCAAGAATAAAGTAAACCCCATCAAGTGATAATAGTGTTGAAAGCTATCTTTTGGTAGAGCTCTAGTCAAAGCATCTACAACATTATCTTTGCATGTTAGATCAGATTCTTAGCCAAAGCAATGGCACTTTGACTCTCACTAAGCAAACGAGGTACATGCTGAGGTAGACCCATATCACAAGCAAGACAAGAAAGCCACAATGCTTCCTTAGTCCAATTGCCTACACAACGAACATTTGTTAGCATAACAAAATCCAAACATAGAACATATCTATCAGCTGAATGCAAGACATATGCAGAATGTCTCAATAGTTGCTGCACAAGAACATTTGCAAATAGATGTGATTGGACATTCCCCTAAACATCCCTATGTGTAGCATTTTTACGCATGCTAATTGGAGGACTAGTATCCTCAAACACCACTCTTCTCAGTTCAAGCTCCTTGATGCGTTGTTTATGCATCTTAAACTCATTGAAAATGACTTCAGTAATTTTGAACCCTAATCATGTTACAGGATCCCATTAGTGATATAGAAATTGGCCTTCTCGACCATATCCAAGAAAAATGCATTTCTTTGACTTATGGTCTAGCTTTTTCTTAAGATTCTTGGGTATATGAACATATGCTTCACACCCAAAATGCAAAAATGATAATAATATGGTGTCTTCCCTATCCATAACTCTTGTGCCACTTTCAAACCTTTGGCAGTACCAGGTGAAAGTTTAATTGCATGAACTACAATTAATACTTCTTCTACCCAAAATCCTTTTGAAAGGTTTGCATGATGTAGCACAAAAAATAATCTATCCTCAATAGTTCTTTTCTATTCATCCTTTCAACCACACCATTTTGTATTGGGATATAAGGAGTTGTAAACTTTCTAGAAAATCATCTAGAATGACAGAAAAAGCTAAATTCATTTGAGGTACACTCACCACCATTATCTGACACTTGATTTAGTGTAGCATGTTCAACAGGGGGTCTGCTAATACAAGATGGACATTCCTTAATAATATTATGCACATCTCATTCCATTGTTGCCAAATATACACTTAATCTCTTCATTGTCTAGAGGGTTCTTTGTTTAGTGTAGTGTTTCCCTAAGGCACCCTTATGTGCTAATTGCAACAACGTATTATGCTCCTCTTTTTCCACACAACAAGTTAATATTCCATGTTCATCTTGTTTATAGATGCTTCTTATGATTATATGATAATTTTGAGATCTTATTAGTTCCTTCTCTTGTGTCCTTACTATGGGGTTCTTGGGTCCATACATCAAGATTTGAACTAATTGTTTTCCCTAGTTTGGAACTACTTCAAGGTTGAACAAATATGCATAAGGAAGATCATTTGACACACCTTTCGAGGATTCACCTGATGTAAGTTGTGAAAGGTGATCTACCCTAGCCTGGGTCTTACCTTTCCTAACAAATACTTGGAAACCCTATTCCATTAGTAAAAGAAGCGATCTTACTTATCTTCAAGTATTGCAAGGTTTGTTCACTATGTAAAGTAAGGCTTGATGGTTTGTAAAGAATTTGAACTTATTGGTAAGTAAATAATGTTGAAATTTCTTTATTGCATAGGCCATACAAAATCCTTTAGGCTGAGCTGTGGTGTAGTCCCTCTCAGTTGCATTCAACTATCTACTCATGTATGATATGGGTAGATCCATGTTTCCCTCATTAGTAGGTTGTGCTAGAACACATCCAATGGCAAAATTGGAGGCATCAACATGGACATGAAAAGCTTTATTCTAGTGATGCATTCTCAAAATTGGGACTAAGCAATGGAAGTGGTGTGATCATCTTTCCTCTTCGGCCAGATAGGGGTGGCAGATCATTCATTCACATCATCTGACTATTCCTACTATGGTGGAGTCTTGGCAGCATGGTGGGCTCATAGAGGAGTTCCTTTTGTCCTTCCAGTGTTGGATCTAGGGTGTTAAGCAGTCTCATCTGGTTATCCTTTCTTAGTGGTTGGTGGCCCATAAGAGAAGTGTGGTCGACACTTGGCTTAGCTATGGAGGTAGGCCTCCTAATTGCATGGGTTGTGGCTCTCATTTGGAGTCTCAATGGCACTACCTTTGGGATTGTGAATTGGCATAGCAGATTTGGTGGTGAGTCATGCGTTTTCTCACTTGGAAGGAGGGCCCTCTAACCATCACTTGGGGGGTGGTTGCTTGGGGCTTGATCACGGGGGATGTCCTAAGCTATGGACATGAGGTGGCTAGTACAATTTTGTTGATTCAAGATGGGACAATTGGCACCACCCAAATTCTCCACACTCCTCCGTGGTGTGATGTGGATGAGTGAGGTTGGGAGTTGATCAATAGCCTTACCATGTGGTTTATTTGAAGAGCCAGATGTTGATGCATCTTTGAGCGGCATAGTACCCCCTCCTACTAAAACTATATGGGACCTCTAGCTGGAGTTGATTCATACTTTGTGGGGGCAACTTGACCGTCTTCATGACGATTCTAATGGAACATCCCAACGAGAGCTTGCCTTTCTTTAGACCCCATCGTCGTCCTATAGAAGCCATCGAGACCCGAGTACAAGTCAAGACCTACATAAAAAACTTGGAATGTCCCACACACTGGAAAACCCTCTGATAGAGCACACAAGTTATAAATCAAAACCGGTGTATTACCTCGCTAAAGCCTCATCCATAAGTACATATAGAGTCTCCGTGCCTTCAAGAATGTTGATTCAAAGTGAGCTGATCTGTCACAAGCCATCACATACTAATCACACAAGCAAATAACGTTCCCTTCCAGGTGATCATCGCCCTCTCCTCTCTCTCTCTCTCTCCCCCTCAGGAGTGGGGAATAACTTCATATGAAAATTTTATTTATATTCACACGTTGGCCTACATTGACAATGGATGCGATTCGTGGACCTGACCACCCGATCCGGTTGATTCCACCCATCTACCAATGCAATGTAGCGCACAACACACAAACACACAATGATAACACATAACATATATCAGCTAGCCCATAACGAAGCTGGATACGGCTCATGGTTGTGACCGCCCGGCCACAATGGCTCCACCTACCTACCAACCCATTATGGCGCGTAGCTAAGACACAAACATATACCTCCCAAGCCTATGGCGAAACTAGCTGCGGCTCGTGGTCGTGACCACCCGGCCAGGATAAATCCACCCACCTACTAGCCCACCATAGCGCATTGGTACGATCACAACAACACAATATTTTTTCTTTCTTTTCTTTCTCTTTGTTTTTTCATAGTTAATTAGTTCACCCAAGTCCTGAGAATTAGGGAGAGGAAGAAAGGGACTTTCCCACTTTTCCCACACATGCATGCAAACATATACACTCTAGCCTTCGACAAATCAACCACCTCTTCACTCCATTCTCTCAATTACAGACACTACATATGTATTCATCGAGTTGACTTTTTACTAGGTAACTACAGCCGGCTATGCCTTAGTCCCTCGTATACCTATCCTTAGATGATCTAGAATGTGGGTCTCCGGGATGTCTCATGTAGCCTCACATCGTACTCGCATCCCGACAACTTCCCTAGGGCGAGTCAGGCTCAACTTCAGGAGCTCCGTCATCACTTCCTATTGTTAGCACATCTGCCCAAGCCCACGTGATATCGTTTTCCTCGTTAGGCATTTCCCTAGAAGGATCAAAATAGTAATATCGATCTCCCGCCCATCCTACATGTCGAGTCAGGTATTCCTCAAAACACTCAATGTAAAATGCAACATCCAAACCCTGGTTTATAAAGCATACCAGCCAATGCGCTTCCTCTACATCATATTCCGTCTCAAAGTCGTCGACATCTATGTCCATGCGGGCGAATGTTTGGTCCGAGAAATATATCCTTAGCTCGTACAAGTAGAGTTGCGTTATTTGGTCTGCCATTTTGTTACTTAGCTCTTAACAATCTCTGCATAACACAAAAATATTAGAAGTCCAAAATTCTTGAGCTGGCACAGGATAATATTTATGACAACAAAAATCATAACTAACATATGCGCATATATATATATATATATATATATATATATATATATATATATATATATATATATATATATATATATATATATATATATATATATATATATATATATATATATATATATATGTTGTGCTCCAACCTTCTTCTTCTTCCTTGTGTTGTTCGCATGCTTCCACAGACCTCAAGCTCTAATAATTGGTATCAGAGCATGTTGTCACTTCATCTAGGGCATCATCAACACCTCTCCAGTCATAGTCTCAGAATTGTATGAAATTTGGTGAGCATACTCAGGGTGATTAGGAGATTGTGTAGGCAATTTTGTCTTTTTTGTGCCAAAGATATATACAGGTTTTGGTTTGCTAGTATAAGCATCTCGAAGTCTGCTACAAGTCTAGTAGAACTTGACAGGGTAGTTCTATTCAACTTTTTGAGATACAATCAATTTTTCGCATAAGGGTATTTTAGTCAGTGGCCGTGGCTGAAAGTAGTGATGTATTCCATATGTTGGCTGTTGAGGAGAAGTTGTACAATACCAATTATCCATTATGGGCTTATATGATGCGTCATGTACTGGTTGCAAAAGGACTGTGGAATATTGTGTAGGGTGTTGAAACCTATTACACCTGCAAACATAGCTACTGAAATGATTATATTCTTCATGTTCCTGTTCGTGCTTCGATTCCTACTGCACCTACTATAGAGAAAATTCATTGGGATGGCAGAGATGCTCAGGCACATGCATTGATAGCCTGGTCTGTCAAACATGCCATTATACCTCACACTCGCTCTTGCAGAATAGCTAAGGATGCTTGGGATACACTTACCACTTTATACCAGGCAAGGAATGAGGCTCGTGTTGCTTACCTCTAAAAACAATTGGAGAGTGAGCACATGAATGAAGGTGATTCCATGGACAATTTTCTAATAAAGATCAAAGATTTGAAAGAACAATTGAGCTGATGAAGTTTTGCTTGATAGTTCACTTGTGTAGACTGTTCTAAATGGTCTTACCAATTCATATCAAAGTTTTGCTTCTACTCTTTCTTTGATGATGAAAGGAAATCCAAATGCCTTAACATTTGAGGAGTTAGTCTCTGTTTTATTGCAAGAAGATCAGTCTAGCTAGAACAAGTTTATTATGCATGTTGTAGATCAAGCTTTCTTGGCTAGTCAAAAGGGCAAAGGTAAATCAAACTCTTCTACTAGTAGGTAGAAATCGGCTAATTTTGCACAATCAAAGAAAGAAGACAGAGAAGATAAGAAAATAGAAAAGTAGAAATTGTTTTGCAAATACTGTAAAGGAAATGATCATATTATAAAGAGTTGCCCAAAATTGGCTGCTAAAGAGGCAAGGAAGAAAGAGGCTGGAATGGTTGTTGCAAAGGCCTCTACACCCAAAACAAAGTCTGCTAATCTTGTGCAAAATGAAGAATGGGCATTTACCATTTTTTGCAATTATGACCCATCTTCTCATGAACAGTGTCCCAATTGGTCAAAATTTATTCCAGTTTATAGCATATCAGTACTTGGATCCTACTCCTTCTATAGCAAACCACGACGGGCAGCGTGGATAGCTCAAAAGTCTCCCAAGCCATTGGCATGAGTTCGAATCTGACGGTCAGCAACGCAGATCGCATGAAAGTTTTTCGATAAGCTTTTTTCAAAGTAAAAGCATACGGACAACAATGAGATGCAACAGACGCGAATATTGCATTTTGTTTTGATGAAGCGATCATAGAAGCTTTATTAGAGTGAGCTTTTGGTAGAGCTTTTCAAGGGATAACCAAAGCTATATAAGAAGAGCATGGATCATTGTTATTCATCCTTCACCTAGTTCAACACAAGCTTTGGAAGCTTTGTTACCTCAATAGAGGCGGTGCTTCTAGCACATGGGGCAGCCATGGTTCTATGTTGAAGCATGTTGAGGAGCGGCTATGGAGTTCCTCTTGGAGAAGTAGAGTGTGCTCACACTCTTGCTTATGGAGAGGATTTACCCCGCAACAACTTGATGGTGTGGATCAGCCATTCACATGATGTATTTGAAGATTGTCTTCTACATGAAGATTTCGGGTTACTTCAAAGACATTGGATGGTGGTTAACATAAGATTTGCATCTTATGTTAAGAATTCAGGTACATATTCTCTTTTTGAACACATGTACTACTTGGAGTTTATGGAGGCAGTAACATCCATATCAGGAGGAGTCCTATTCGGCATAGGTACAAGAGAATCAGTACGTGTATGCTTTATGCATATTTGGATGAGGTGTTATAGAAGATATGTTCATATGAGTTTGAGGGTTTCTAGCAGCACACTTGTTAGCATTCTTTGCTACTTTTGTAAGTATGTGATCTTTTCACACAGGTTTCTAACTTAGGGTCTTCCATAGCCTAAAGTTAGATGAGGGTTTGTTGATTATTAGTTTTAGACTGATCTTTCCTCTTTCAGTCACTCATATTCACTCTTCTATAACCTATCAGGTCACACATCTCATATATATTTAGATTTCTATCCATACATCTGAATATGTTTGTTACATTTGTACATTCACTCTTCCATCTATTTTTGTTCTCATAGAGTGGTTGAGAGTTTTGCTCCCACATTGTATGTTGAACATTGAACATTGTTATATGTGATAGTGTGAGTAAGCAGTGGCTTACGTAACACTTTACACATGTTGTCTAGTCTTTCTCTATCTTTGTCTCATCATTTGTATGATTAAATGTGGTATGTTCATGTTTTGTCAATATTGGAAGATTGCTAGATTCTATGTTGTATGCTGGACCTATGGACCCTTGGACCTGTGGTATTTAGTAATGGGCCTGCTAAATTTCCAACATTTGGTATCAAAGCTCTAGGGTTTTGGTATCAGAGCTTTAGGGTTTTGATATCAGAGTTCATTCAGGCTCTCAGATTCCCAGGTTCCTAGACTTCCAGGTTTATAACATATGATTTAAGAGCATCTTCTAACATTTGACATTTGACATACACACTTAATCTAGATGAGTAGAGATTTGAGAATTAGACAATTCAGTCACATGTTTGTTCATCGGTGTGCAGTATGAAGTTGATGAGCAGCCGAATACTTTACAGAAAGTATTGTTTGAAGATCAAGACTTGATGAAGAGAAGGCTACTTCAAATTCAAGGAAGAACAATGGTTTGGAGAAGATGAAGGAATCAGATCAATGTCAAATCACAGGTATCAGTTTCTACTATCAGATTATCATTTGCAGGTCATATCTTAGAAGAGCAGTTATGAAGAGATTTGAAGGATTCAAGGAGTGCTTTTATGCACTTTCATTATTTGAAAGTTAAAGGCTACATCAAAACAGGTATCTAGAGGTTTTTCTAGAGAGTTTTGAGAGATCTCTTTCATGGCAAGAAAGCTCATCTTAGAAGAAAAATGTGGAGATGGGATGAGTTTTGTGTTCAACCAATTTACTGTTGTAAGTTGGTTGGATATCCAGGTACAGAATTTGATCTAGAGAGGTAAAATCTAGAAAGGTAATTCATCATTCAGACAAACGGTTGGTGAATTCAGTCATATTAGTCATTTGAAGCAGAATTTTGATTCAGGAGATATGAGGAGATGATAAAACATGATTCTATATTCACTTCCATTTGTATTACATGTTTGTTTTATCTCTTACTCTTAGCACTAGAGGAAGAGAAAAGTTCATTTGAAGAAGTTAAGAGTGCTTGCTACTTCAAGATGAAGGGAACAAAAGGTATGGAAGAGAAGTTTAAAGATGTCAACATCATCATCAGGTGGGAAAAAGATGCAAAAGAAGAAAGTTCAACATTTCCAAAGGGAAAGTAAGACTTCCTTTTCTCTTATATTTTCCATATAACTTTCCTACTTTATCCTCTACATCCAAAGACAAGTCTAGGAGAACATCTTGTGAAGATAGTTTAAAGAAGAAGCAATTTCTTGTTTTGCATTATACTTGGTCATGAATTAGTAGATTTGACAAAGAATTGCATTGAGAGAAAGAAAAGCAGCAAATTTTGAAGACAACTTGTATGTTTTGACTCATATCTATGAGTTATATATAAGTTGAAGTTTTTAAGCAGACAGCTACTATGTTCCCTCAAAGAATTCTTGGAGTGTCAATACAGAGCTACTTGGTATATGACAAGTTGCAGAGAAGTATATTTCTTCTTTATCTAACTCTTGAGGTAAAAGAGTTTTTTGTATCAGATGTTGAAGACTTGGGGTAGGTAGTGTTTGTATAGAATTTTTTTTGTTTTTTGTTGTATCTTTAGTTGGGTCCATTGATGGGATATTTGTTTGAGTATTCTTCCATCTTTCTTATTTTTGATGAAGAACTTTTCTTATTATATCCTTCTTTTAGTTCATGTGGTAGCCACATTCTTCTTCATGGATTCGATGTCATATGTTGCATGAGATAGTTTGGTGAAGCTTTTATGCTTCATGGGAGACACACTTGAGATATAAAAATTGTGAGAGAGAGTGTGACCACTCGCCAACAATGCATGTCTTATTGATAGGTTATGTTAGTGCTCATATATAGAGTGGAGTGAGAATACTCATAAACTATATGTCAAATTCATCACACATGTGCCATGATAAAGAATACTTTCATGAGTTTCAAGAGCACAAAGGCCAAGTCACTTAAAGATGTTGTTTATATACTAAGCCTTCGTCTAAGTGAAGACCATTACTGAGTGCAATTTGATAATACCAAAGTTCAAGTCACAAACTCAAAAGGTGAGACCAAGTCACTTAAAGATGTTATTTATATACTAAGCCTTTGTAAGATCCTTCTCTAAGTGAAGGCCATTACAAAGTGACTTGAACTTTCTCTAAGAGGCAAAGTTCAAGTCACAAACTCAAAACGTGAGACCAAGTCACTTAAAGATGTTGCTTATATGCTAAGCCTTTACAAGATCCTTCTCTAAGTGAAGGCCGTTACTCAGTGCAATTTGATAATAACAAAGTTCAAGTCATTGACTGAGAATCCAAAGAAATCGTAGCTCAAGGATTCAAAGACAAAGGTCTCTAAAAGCTTTCAAGTTTCATGGCCAAGGACTCAAACTTTAGTTTTGTGGCATTTAGATTTGAACACACCTCTTACTTAGAAAAGATCTCTTCAAGTCATCTTGTCAATGGTTTACCTAGGATCGCACAACTAGAATTGAACTACCAAGCATGTGCTAAGCAAAAATTTACCCCTTTCCCTATGAAAGCAATAATTTCCTCATGTGAAACCTCATCATTAGTCCATGCCGATCTTTGTGGACCTATGCACACACCATCACTAAGTGTTCTAGTTTAGTTCTTCTTGATAGTAGATGAATTGACTAGGTATAGTTGGGTTTATTCACTAAAACATAAAGAGCATACACTCTCCAAGTTCAAGTAGTGGACACAGATAGTTCAAGAAGACTTTCCAAATTCATTAAATACCATCAGATCAAATGAAACAATGGCTTTGCCATCCACAATTTTTCCAAGTGTTTGAAGTAGCAAGGTATCAAGTACCAAGCAAAGAAGGATACCCAACAAGGTATTGCTCTACAGAGGATTCGAAGTGTGGTCCAGATGGCCAACTCTATGCTTGATCAGAAGTAACTTCCACTAAAGTTTTGGGGTGAAGCTATACATATAGTAGTACATATTCCTAATAGAGGGTTCTCACATGTTTTGAAGAACCAAGCCCCATTCAAGGCTTACTTTCAGAAGAAATTAAGTGTGAGTTATTTCAAAGTCTTTCGTAGTGATGCCTATGTGCAGGGACCTGATGATGATAGGCCTAAGCAATACATTTTCATCAAATATATTGACCATCCAAAGGCATATAAGTTGTATGATCCTAAGATTCATGTAGTTACAATTATGAGAGACTGCACTTTTGATGAATGCTACAAGTGTCCATTCCTTTTTTATTCTTCTCAAACTCTAGATCTTCCCATTTCCTCTTTAGAGGGGTATCATTCCACTACCAAAAAGTCACACAATGTGGAGCATGCTCTCTTTGTACATGGCTTTTCAGATCATGTTACAAGTTTGGAGCATGAGAACTTAGAGATAAAGTCTCAGTTTACATGTCAGATGGCTACACCTCCCATCATACCATCAAAGGTTTTCATTTCTCCTTAGCTTCAGTTGGGCTTTACTCTAGGACCACTGAATCATCATTATCCATTCATTTGAGAGTCCACTTACCTTGTCTACAACAATGTTCTGAGCATACAATGTTTCATTCATGGAGTCCAACATCTTTCCATTTTCCATAGGATAATCTTGGATCTAGCTGGGTACATCACTCAGATGGATCATTTTATGAGCCATATTCATGGTTCAAAGGAGGCTTTCATGGTTCTACCAACACATGTGAGGAGTTTTTACATTTCATGAAGGACTACATCATATAGATGTACTACCATGTGATTATCATTTTATGCTTCATATTTTACGTTTCATTCTTGCTCGACCTACTTCTTTGCAATGAACATCTCATAATGGATATTGTCAAAGCTTTGGAGATTCCCACATACCACATGGAGTCATCCTCTCTATCTCGCATGGAGATGATCTCATCCAACAAGATCTTGTTCCGTTCTTATACCTCATTAGTGGTGTATCTTATGGAGTACCTAGCAATCACACATGCTCGATCCCACTTGGAGGCTATGGATTCCCACTTGGAGACTTTCTTTTTGGCACTCGTGTTGCCACTACTACACTCACGGTGGACATTTCTCTCATACCCTAGCAGCCTCCATACTCTAGAAAATGGAGCTACATAGGGGGTGTTGAGAGTATGAGATTGCATCTCCATTTTGTATCTAGGAGACATTCCATTTCTAGTTCATTTCCATTTTATATTATATCTCTTTGTATGTGGGTATCTTGCCATTTGCTTCTACCTATGTACTGATTCTCGTTCATGGGGAATTATCCCACATATTATGTACCTATATAATAATGTATCTACACATCCTTTTGAATCATTTATGTCTCCCTAATACATGAAAATAAAGACTGCACAACATCCTCAACAAAAACTACATCATGATTGAACAAAATGTGTTTATCTTGTGGGTGATATAGGCAGTAATATTTTCTCTTAGAATTGTACCCAACAAAATACATGTTATGACCTTATCTTCCAATGTCTTTTGTTGTTGCTCACACAATGCATATGCCAAAAAACGAAAAGCATGTCGATAAGCAATAGACAATGCATAACCATGTTGATATTCATAAGGAGTCTTAGATTGTATTGTTGTTGTATGACACTTGTTTAGTACACATGCAGCACACATGACAATCGCAAACTAGAAAATATGAGTATAGCTTGACGTTTAACTATACAACTTGCCATTTCCATGTGAGACCCGTTTTTCCTCTAAACAACACCATTTTTTTGTGATGCATATGGAAATGTACACTGGTGTTTTATCCCATGCTCAACCAAAAATGCATTGAATTTAGAAAACATATACCCCCCCTTGAACACAACATAGGTGCCCATTTACATGTTGATAGTCTAACCATAATTAGAAAGTGTTTGAAGCAAATAAGTACATCCAACTTTGACTGGTCTGGCTCCGGCAAGTTTGTGTTCTCACTCTTCTTAAATCGTGTCAAGATGGGGGCACTTCATCAAAAAAATTAGATCTTAAATTACCCCCATAACTTTTGTCATAGTGTGCATTGTTTCTATAAAGGTGCATTGAATCCGCTCTATTCTAATTCCTACTAAAGGAGGGCATATGTTTGCTCTTCATTTCACTATCATCTAGCTTCCATAACTTCAATTTGCGTAGCCTTTGAAGTGCTGATATATAGGCACATCTATCTGGTTGTTCAGGATCCTCCATTTGTTGTTGCTCATACTATTGGTCTCTTGTTCTTTCTTTCTCTTCGTCTATGAGTGGATGTTCTTCATCTTCTTGATTTGTTTTGGTGTGGCCTTCTTCTTGGTCTATTTGAGAGCCTAGGTAGATAAATCGCTCCTATTCTTAGGAGACATATCCATCAAAGTATTGGAACTCTACAAAATCTGGTAGGCTCAAAATCAAAGAGTAAGGTCTTCTCTTCTCAAGTAACTTCACATATTATGGTAAAAATAAACTTTAGGTCAACTAGTGGTTCTGATTCCAAAACAATAGTTTCCACCATTGTGGATTGTGCTATTACTTATGTTTACAACTGTGCAATTGTAGTGGTGGTCGATGGTGTTGGTCACTGGATTCTGATGATGAATGGTGGAACCAATGGTTTTGGACCCATGGGTGACTATTTCAAGGTAACCAAAGTCTCTCTGGGTTGCAAGCAAGGAATGTTTCCTTGCATGTGCTTAGTCAGTTTTCTTGAATAAAAGTATCAGCCCTTAAGTGCCTGTTGTTGAGGCTTGGTGAGTGTGTGTTCCATTGGGATATTATATGCCAAACACATGTATACTACACACATGCACAAAAACCATTCAAGAACTATTTTCTTGGCCATCTCTAATTAGCCGCATACACATTGATCTATGATCCAATGTGGAAGATTTATTTTCAACTATGCCACTTGTGTAGGATATAGAATAAACCATATATTCATGTGCGGTAGTCCTATCCAAGGAATGCAAAGTGTTGCATGCACATTTAGAGGGGCACAGATAGATTTGGGGTGATTTTTGACATTGTGATAACTTTAAAACCTCACTTCTTTTCATTTCCTCTAGTATCAAGGCCTCTTTGTCTGTAGTAATATGCATGTGTGACATCTTAGAGTTTCTCTTACCAACTTATGGGTTAATATGAACTTCTTTGGGGGTTGCTCTTATTGCAGCAATGGTAGCATGAAGGTTCCTAGAACATCTTTGTTCACATCTGGCTTTCATGTATGAATGAGGCAATAACAACATAGAAAATTTAGTTTGGGAAGTGCTATACTAACATATGTGTCCAACCCTACCTTTTCCCAAATCCGATTTAAGTCATCTACATTTTGTAACTCTTCAAATTCTCAAAAGAAAATTTGGAAATGTCCCCATTTGTGATCAAATTCCAATTTTGATTCTTAAATAAACGGGGCATCTCCAAAGATACCAATACATCCAAGCCTCGATGCTTGATTTTGAAGTTCCTGCCAAAACTCTCAGAAAATTGATTTTCTCTCGTTATCTCAACATCATGATTGTCTCATAGCAGCATGATTGTTGGGCTCTCAAAATCGTGATCTTCTGGTTGTCTTAGCATCACGATTGTCTCACAACATCGTGATTGTTGGACTCACAAAATCATCATTCTCTTGTTGTCTTAGCATTGCATGTTGATGCAATTAGCAAGCCTAAGTGCTTGGCTAATTATTCAAGACTACACATTAGTTCATGTACCTCAAATGAAGGACCACATATGAACACCTTCTTGTCAATTTGGTTGTATTTACTTAGGATAAATGTAAAAGACAAGAGAATAAGAGATCTTATGAAGTTAGGGAGCTAAACGCATGGCTCATGTGGTAGGAAGAATCAATTCAAATCATCCCTAAAGTGTAGGATCACTTTAGGTGAGGGAAAATTCAAGTTCAAACCCAAACTATGAGTCATGGGGTAGTGAGCCATTCTGAGAGACACTGAGCTACATCAGTGAGCGCACATTAAGCTTACTTCATGTATGAGTAGTCCACTACACTTCCCTTTTTTGGATTTTGAGGTCTACGAAAGCGTACAAACAGCATAAGGAAGAAGAAGAAGCTTGGAGCACAACACACAATACTAAATGTATTACCACTAGAATGTACAAAGATAAGTAACCCATTAGGGTAATAGGCATATATACAAGCCGAGGAAAAAAACCTCCTAAAGAGGGAAAAATGTGCCTTGGTGTTCCTAGTGTGTTCACACACACCACTACCTAAATATATCAATAAATCCCCCCCTGGGAGTGATGCGGTGAACAAGGAGCTAGCACTCATGTATAAGGAAGTGCCAAGCTATGTGGAATCAATCCACAAAAGGAAGTAAGCCCAAAGCTTTGTAGAAAGCTTCAAACTTCTCCCTAGGCAGAGCCTTCGTGAAAAGGTCTGCAATGTTCTCCTGTGTGGGCACATATGCCAAGCTGATCTTGAAGAAATTTGATGGCGATGCACCACGGTGCGCTCTCCTTATTGAGAGCTCCACGACGATATCCTCCGAGTAGAAAACGGATCTCCTAAGGCCGCATACGGTACTCTGCATAGAGACTACAGAATACGCAAAAAACACACTACACAAAGAGCACAAAGACAGACCTCTTAGGTCTTACAAATGCGGTTGAACTTACAGCCCGTGGCTGATCAGATCACTATATGTTTTATTAAAGAACATATACAAAGAAGTGTCTGATGGCCATTTGGCCTTTCACATGGACACTAACGGTAACAATCTCCCACTAAAGGCCAATATGGCCAAAGTAACTATGGGAGAAAAATAAAGAATGATAAAGAATACCTGAGTGTAAGTATACAAAATATACCTCCCACCTGATGGGCATGTTACACAGTATACAAGTGTCTGTGTAAGATCAAGAATCAAGTAACCCCCATCAAGTGACAACAGTGTCGAAAGCTATCTTATGGTAGAGCTTTAGTCAAAGCATCTGCAACATTATCTCGAGTGTGAACCTTCTCAAGAATAATGCGCTCAGTGGCTAAGCAATCTCTAATGAAGTGATATCTCACCTCAATGTGCTTGGTCTTTGCATGATAGACCGGATTCTTAGCTAAAGCAATGACACTTTGACTATCAATGAGCAAACGAGGTACATGCTGAGGTAAACCCATATCACAAGCAAGATGAGAAAGCCACAATGCTTCCTTACATGCCTCACTTGCTGCAAGGTACTGCTTCTGTGGTGGAAACAGCTATACATTCTTGAAGATGAGATCTCCAAGAGATAGCACCTCCAACAAAATGGAAAATGTACCTTGATGTAGGCTTACGATTGTCTATAGAACCAGCATAGTCAGAATCTGTGTAACCAATAATGAATGCTTTCCCTCTACCTAAGCATAGACACTTGTCCTTAGTGCCAATCCTCAGATATCTCAAAATCATCTTGACTACTTCCCAATGTTTCTTGCCAGGATTAGACATATATCTGCTCACAACTCCCACTGCAAATGCAATGTCTGGTCTCGTAGCTACCATAGCATACATGAGACTACCAATTGCAGACTGATAGGGAATTTTGGTCATGATTTCCTTTTCCTCATCTGATTTGGGGCAATCATCCTTGCTCAATTTCACATATGTGGGTAAAGGTGTACTCAATGCCTTTCCACCCTGTATATTGAACCTGTGAAGTAATTTGGGTATGTACTCACTTTGAGACAAATATATGCATCTTTTACTCCTATCACGAGTAATGTGCATGCCAAGAATATGTTTGGCATCCCCCAAATCCTTCATATCAAGTGTCTGACTCAACTTCTTTTTGAGAATTGACAAGTCATAAGAGGACTTCCTAGCAATCAACATATCATCGACATAAAGTATCAAACATATCAAGCTGCCATCTGAGCATCTCTTTGTGTAGAGACAATGATCCTCATTGCTTCGAGAATAGCCTTGAGACTTCATAAAGTATAAAACTTTTGGTACCATTGTCTAGTGGACTGTTTAAGTCCATACAAGCTCTTCTTGAGCTTACAAACTAGACTTTCCTTGCGAGGAACTACATAACCCTCTGGTTGTTCCATATAGATCTCATCTGTAAGATCTCCATGCAAGAAAGCAGTTTTCACATCCATTTGGACTAGCTCTAAGTCCTCCATTGCAACGAATCCAAGCAATATGTGTAGGGTAGTCATCTTGACCACTGGAGAGAAGATTTCCTCGAAATCAACACCATGTTGTTGCTTAAAACCCTTTGCAACAAGTCATGCTTTATACTTTGGAGAAGCACTATTTGATGTGAATTTCAGCTTATATACCCATTTACATGGTAAAGCTTTCATGCCATTTGGCAAAGGTACTAAATCCCAAGCACCATTCACATGATCCTCTGTCTGCATAGCCTCTTTGTAGCAAGAAGGCTCACCGGCATCTGTTAGCATAACAACATCTAAACCTGGAACATATCTATTAGGTAGATGTGAGACACGTGCAGAACGTCTTAATGGTTGCTGAACAGGAACATGTGTAGACTGATCTGAATGGACATTCTCTTGAACATCCCTATGTGCAGCATTTTTATGCATGCTAACCGGAGGACTAGTATCCTCAAACACCACTCTTCTCACTTCAACCTCCTTAATGGGCTGTTTATGCATATTAGACTCATTGAAAATGACATCACTACTTCTGATCAAAGATCATGTTTCAGGATCCCATAAGCGATATCCAAATTGTCCTTCTCAAACATATCCAAGAAAAATGCATTTCTTTGACTTATGGTCCAACTTTTGTCTAAGATTCTTGGGTATATGAACATATGCTTCACAGCCAAAAACTCGAAGATGATCATAATATGGTGGCTTCCCTGTCCATAACTCTTGTGCCACTTTCAGACCTTTGGTAGTACTAGGTAAAAGGTTAATCACATGAACTGCAGTCAATACTGCTTCTGCCCAAGCCTTGTGAGAGGTTTGCATGATGCAACATAGAGACAACTCTATCTTGAATAGTTCTATTCATCCTCTCAGCTACACCATTCTGTACTGGGGTATAAGGAGCTGTAAACGCTCTACGAATCCCTCTAGATTGACAAAAAAGGCTGAATTCATGTGAGGTATACTCACCCCCATTATGTGAACGTAAAGCCTTAAGCTTAGTTCCTTTTTCAGTCTTGACTGAAGCAAGCCATTTTTGAAAGTAGGGAATACCTCATCCTTTGATTTGATAGGATATACCTAGAATTTTCTAGTAGCATCATCTATGAAAGTGACAAAATAAAGAGAACCACCTAAGGACCTAGTGGGCATAGGACCACACACATATGTATGGATGAGATCTAAAGGCTGAATTGAAGAATCAATGTACGTTCTATGCACATTTCTGGTTTGCTTTCCATATTGAGAATGCCCACAAAATGAAAAATCAGAGAAAGATAACACAGGTAAGTAGCCAAAACGAGAAAGATTTTCCATTCCACTACGAGATATATGGCCCAAACGACCATGCCAAATACAAGCCATAGGCTGTTTAGTAACAGCTAACATGTGTTCTTTCTATGATACAAATAAAGGATAAAGTGAGCCAACTTTGCTTCCTTTTGCAATAACCATATTGCCCTTTAGTATACGAAAGGACTAGGCATAGAAGACTACCTTGTAACCAAGGTCATCAAGTTGACCATTTGACATCAAACTGCGTGATAACTGAGGTACATGGTGTACATTATGCATAGTAAATTTTGAACCATCAATGAAATGCACAACCACATCTCCAATCCCCACAACGTCACACTAGTAAGAATCACCAAGTCTCACGGTACCAAGAGACTTTGCTGCATAATTAGAGAACCATTCTCTGTATGATGTCACATGGAAAGAAGCACCAAAATCTAGCAGCCAGGTGTGGGAAAGAGAATTAGCCATAAGTGCCTCAGTTGGTAGAGTACTATCAAGTGTCAGCCGAAGGACACAGATAGTGTTGCTGCTCATTTGAATGAATTTGATGCTATATTCTCCCAATTACAGGCTCAGAAAATGGATATGGATAATGAAATGAAAGCAGTATTGTTGTTATGCACCCTGCCATCATCATGGGATACGTTCTGCATAGTTATTAGCAATAGTGCACCTGGTGGTAAACTCATCTATGATGACATATGTGGAGCACTCTTGAGTGAGGAGATTCATAGAAAATCTATGGTTGGCACTCAAAGTGGAGATGCATATAATGTTTGTGATTCTTAACAAGGAAAGAATAAGCAACGTGGCAGGAGCAAGAAAAAGGAAAAGAATGGTCAACGGAATAAGAGTAAAAGTAAATCAAGGAAGAGGGATATGGAATGCCATTATTGTCATAAGAAAGGACATATGAAGAAAGAATGTTATGCATTAAAGAATGCTAAAGGTAAAGGACAGAATGTTGATGGGCATGTTAAATAGTTACCTGCACCATCTACTTCGACTGTGAAGATTGAAGAAATTAATGCTATTTCTGATGATATATAATTTCTCATCAGATACACTTTATTTGATACCGTCTCTTTTTCATATGTATTGCATAACTTCTTCCAAAGCTCCTCTGCACTTTCATAGTCTAATACTGTAAAGTAAACATTATCTTCCATGTGCAAGCGAATGGTAGACCTGGCCATTTCATCCAACTCATCCCAATCATCTTCATCCATGTCAGCAGGGTTCTTTGAAATCCCATTTACTAGCTTCCATTGCCTCCTTTGAATCAGCACATCTTTAATCTGATTCTTCCATAGAGCAAAGTTTGTGCCATCAAATTTTCGGATCTCAAAATGGTCTTTGCCCTGCAAGTTATAGCTCCTCCTCGGAACACTAGCACTAGACCCTAATCCACTGGATGTGCCTGAGATCTCTAATGCCATGATGGTAGAGAACTGAATAGAATGATAATGGAGCTAGAAGAGTCCGAACACCGACGAAAAAGTGTATCAAGGAGTAAATCGACCACTGTTTAGTTGACTAAACCAAAAATCTGGAAAAATTTTGCTAGAGTATCCTCTACAAAATGAGTGTATGACCATTGTCAAAATATCATAAAACTGCAAGTACTGACATGTTTGCCTGCATAGTGAATCACTAACTCCACTACATATAATCAGTTACCCAATAGAAGCCAACTAGACTTATCGAGCACCTATGAACAACTATCATACATCTCCTATGACAAGGCTGGGTAAGTCTTCCACCTGCATCACCGAAGAGACCCCGACATCTGGGTGTCTCCCAGTTAAGAAAACCTCACCACGACCCTCTTTATCAAACGTAAAAGGCTTTATGCAAAGAACGTAACCGCTATATCAATGACCACATGGACGTACATAAGCGGTATCCACAGAAGCGTACATGATGAGTATGTGCTCAATATATGCAGTAAGATGACACTAAAAGGCTGAATGCACAACCCAAAAACTAGCCAATAACTCCAACAAGTGTTTGTCAACTCTAATGTTTTTGGCTCAAAAACCTGCATAAATTTGCAGCGACTGCTCCCACCAAAACTGAAAACCTTTCTAGAAACTTGTAGTTTTGTGAGTGTGGTTGAAAAACGCAGCCCCAAAGGTTGATATTTATTGTCGAAGAAGTACAAAGAACACTCTTCTTGAAGTTCGCAGACCTTTGTGAAGAGAACTATGTGCAAAAGTACTCCAAAATGGCTCCAAAAGACACCCAAAAATGCTTCAAGAATAGGCTTTGAAAGCAAAGAATGAAGCTTTGAGGGACCAAAACATGTTCAAGGTAATGTCAACCTTAGTCTTTCCCCTTCTTCAGACACCACAAGAGTGTAGCTTAGTGGCAAGAGATTGCCATGGTTAAGCGAGCTCTGAGGGGAACAGTGCTGGGATGGGTGACCTCCCGCGAAGTATCGGGAACCTCTATATTCCTTGATCATTGAGGTCCTCCCTCCCGCGTAGCCAACGGCACCAATGGTGACTTCGGTGACTCGGATGACAAGGTATGCCAAGGATATCCTTGGAGTAGAAAACGGATCTCCTAAGGCTGCAAAGACTATAGAATACACAGTACATAGGGAGCACGAATACAGACCTCTTAGGTCTTACAAACGCGGTCGAACTTACAGTCTGTGGCTGACCATGCCACTATATGTTTTATTAAAGAACATATACGAAGAAGTGTCTGGTGGCCATTCGGCCTTTCACATGGACACTAATGGCAACAGATCTCTCCAGCAGAGAACCTCTCCCTGACATAATGATAATGCACCTCAATGTCCTTAGTGCGAGCATGGAACATAGGGTTCCTCGCGACTGCCAATGCGCTCTGAGTATTAGTGAATATGGTGGTGGCAAAAGATTGACCAACACCCAAATCAGCCATAAGGCATCTAAGCCACACACACTCAATAGTCACTATCAAAACAACCCTATACTTAGCCTCACAACTAGAAGTGGCCACAGTAGGCTGCTTCTTACTCAACCAAGATATACATGAGCTACCAAGCATGAAGCAAAAGCCACTAGTGGAGAGATGAGTGTCATAGCAACCAGCTCAGTCAGAGTCAGAAAAAGCATGTAAATCTGGCAATAGTGATCCCCCCTTGGCATAAAACAATCCAAGTATCTGGGTACCACTCAAGTAGCAAAAGATGCACTTAACCACCTGCCAATGCTTGACACCTGAGCAATGCATAAACTTGCTCATCTGTGAGACAACAAACTGAATATCTAGCCGAGTAATGCATAAGTAAATCAAGCACCCAACAACGTGCTGATAGAGAACATCATCAAATGCATCTCCAACATCATGAAGACTCAATCCTAAACCTGTCTCCATAAGAGTGGCAATAGGTTTGCAATCTTCAAAGCCAAAATGATGCAATAATGTGTCAATATATTTCCTTTGACACAAAGCTATTCTGCCATCAACTTGCATAAATTGAATGCCCAAATAATGATGCAAATGCCCCAAATCAAACATCTCAAATGAGGCATGCAAATCAGCCTTAAAATCAGCAATATCCTTCTCATGAGGACCGGTGAGCAGCATGTCATCAACATGAACAACAATGATCAGATGCACATCATTTGCACGCTTAACATATAAGGTGATCTTAGTTGGACTCTTCTCAAAACCACGTGCAATCAAATAGGCATGTATCTTTTCATACCAAGCACGTGGTGCTTGCTTTAAACCATATAATGCCTTCTTTAACATGCACATCTAGTTTTCATGCCCTTTTTGCACAAATCCACAGGGATGAAAAACATACACTTCTTCATGAAAGTCACCATTTAGAAATGCATTTTTTATGTCCAACTGATGTACATTCCAACCATGATGAGCTGCAAGTGCACAGATGCTATGAACAGTAGTGATTTAGCATGTAGGTGCAAAGGTCTCATCAAAACCAATGCCTCTTTCTTACACATAACCCTTTGCAAAAAGCCTAGCCTTATACCTGTCAATTGTTCCATCAAGCTTACGCTTGAGCTTGTATACCCACTTGGTGCCAATGGCCTTCTTGCCATGGGGTAAGTCACATAAAGACCAAGTACCATTTTTCATGATAGCATCATATTCTGATTGCATAGAAGCCATCCAATTTTCAAAATTTTGTGCTCATCAAATGAAATAGGCTCATTCATCACAAAGACTAGAGGAAACCATAGCATAGCAATCTGATGCAAAAGAGGCACTATGAGAGCCTAAACAAGTATAATATGATACAGGTGAATCTAATTTGTTGTCATGCAAAGTTTACAATAGCCATTTCGGCATAGTTTTTGCCTCCTCAATATCAGCTCTCTCATCAACAAGTACATCATGTAAATCTGCACCACAAATGGAATGATAAGCATCATCACATGAAACCTGTAAAGGCTGAGAAGTTGCCTCATTAGGACAAGCACTAGGCTGCCCACCTGTAAAAAGAGGCAGTAAAGTGGCATACATGTCTTTGGAGCTAACTGATGTCTCCTTAGTACATGAAAGTAATGGCTGAATAGCATCTTCAAAAAAACAACATCATGGCTAACCAAAATGCATTTAGTCTATGGATGATACAAATGATAGCCTTTGCTTCTAGAACTGTACCCAACAAAAATATGTTTTGCTGCTTTATCATGCAATTTCTTGTGTTGTTGTTCAAACACTAATGCATATGCTAGACAACCAAAAACACGCAGGTGAGCAACAAATGGCTTGCGACCATGCCAAGCCTCATATGGAGTGATAGACTGTAATGCTTTAGTGGGACACATGTTAAGTACATATGTCGTTCACATGATAGTCTCAAGCCAGAAACTATGTGGTAAAGCCTGACTCTTGACCATACACCTTGCCATCTTGATGAGTGACTTGTTCTTCCATTCAACAACTCAATTCTGTTGAGGTGTATACCACACTGTACATTGATGCTTTATCTCATGTTTAGCTAGAAATGTATTAAAGTCAGAAGACATATATTTCCCCCCTCGATCATAATAGAGGGTTCCCATTTTACATGTTGATAGATTTTTAGCCAGAACCAAAAACCATTTGAAGCACATAAACACTTCGGACTTTGCTTTCAATGGATATACCTATGCATGCTTGGAAAAATCATTGATGAAAGTCACGAAGTAAAGATAGTTCCCAAAATAAAGTGTCTGCATAGGACCACAGGCATCATTGTGAACAAGGTCCAATTTCTGAGTAGCTCAAACTGAACCATCTTTTGGGATGGAGGAATACTGCATTTTGCCCAAAATACAGCCTT
The DNA here is from genome assembly GCA_020310875.1 of Ceratopteris richardii. Classification (NCBI taxonomy): domain Eukaryota; kingdom Viridiplantae; phylum Streptophyta; class Polypodiopsida; order Polypodiales; family Pteridaceae; genus Ceratopteris; species Ceratopteris richardii. Next base: position 114,835,698 of record CM035442.1, on the reverse strand, counting down.
GACATGCATGTTTTCTAGGTGCCTCAAGTTTGGGCAAAGAGGACGCCATTTCAAATATCTGTAGGCATAGCAAACTAACAACATTCAGATGACCAAAGCATGCATGCTAAAGCTTTGCATCTAACATAGCCTAAGCATCATGTACTGCACATGTTGAATCATTCACATATTTTTCATAGTCTATGAGCTTATATAATACATGACATAAAATGACAGAAGCAATAATGACATCCCCTTTAGATAGATCATGAACTGTACATCAACTCCAAGTAGTACCTATGTTCATAAAGAGAATATGTACCTGAATTCTTAACATAAGATGCAAATCTTATGTTAACCACCATCCAATGTCTTTGAAGTAACCCGAAATCTTCATGTAGAAGACAATATTCAAATACATCATGTGAATGGCTGATCCACACCATCAAGCTGCTGCGGGGTAAATCCTCTCCATAAGAAAGAGTGTGAGCACACTCTTCTTCTCCAAGAAGAACTCCATAGCCACTCCTCAACATGCTTCAACATAGCACCATGGCTGCCCCATGTGCTAGAAGCACCACCTCTATTGAGGTAACAAAGCTTCCAAAGCTTGTGTTGAACTAGGTGAGGGATGAATAACAATGAGCCATGCTCTTCTTATATAGCTTTGGTTATCCTTTGAAAAGCTCTACCAAAAGCTCACTCTAATAAAGCTTCTACGATCGCTTCATCAAAACAAAATGCAATATTCGCCTATGTTGCCTCTCATTGCTGTCCGTATGCTTTTACTTTGAAAAAAGCTTTTCGAAAAACTTTCACGCAATCTGTGCTGCTGCCCATCAGATTCGATCTCACGACAATGGCTTGGGAGACATTTGACCTATCCATGCTGCCTGTCCTGGTTTGCTACAGAGGGGATGGGATCCAATATTTATATGCTATAAACTGGAATAAATTTTGACCAATTGGGACATTGAATCAAAGTTTTCCAACAATCCCCCCTGCAATTATGTCCATGGAACCAACACCCACATGGATGCAAAATCTCCATGAAAGAAAAGGGATTCCATATGTCCCTCTCATTGATGTGGTATATCCAAGTCATGTCTAATGATCCCTTATGTGCTTATAGTTAAAAACTCAATGGCCTTAGTGATGCCATATGTCACAAGCTCCCCACATCACAAAAAAAAGGGTCATCAAATGGATAAGGGTGTTGGGATGTGCATGATCTACCCTTTTGTATTCACATGCATCCACTTTATCCCACATGCAAAGGTCTTCTTACAACCTCTCATGCACTCTCAGGCAAGAAGCATTTATGTAGCTCCACACTTTCTATGTATTTTCCTTTCCATATTTTAGTTCATTTTATTTCTTTCATCATGATGTCATTTCTAGTCTATTTTGAGCCTCCATATCTTATTCTTGGTTTTCTTGTATCTTGGGACATGTTTTTTTACATGGTATCATCTCATAGGTTGAACATATGTTGTTTTTGTTTCTATCTAATGATCATAATCATTTTTATTATCATTATGCTTTTATAAATCTTCATGCCATTTTTCTTCCCTCCCTCCCTTCCCTACATCATATGCATAATGAAAGTGCCTTTCAATAGTAGATCCTTTTCTTCCTTCACATAATGTTACGCTTTAATCCCTCCCACACTTCTCATATATTTTCTTTTGTGTCTCATTAGATCACTATTTTCTTAGTATTCTTACTTCATATCCTTCGCATTTTAAGTGGCTAAATAATTCACCTTATGAGATGCTTCTAAGAATGAATACTCAAACCAATAAGAATTCTTTTGAGCACTTAGATTGGATCACTATTGGAGTTTGAGGTCTGTGGAAGCACGCGAACAACACAAGGAAGAAGAAGAAGCTTGGAGTACAACACACAATACTGAATGTATTACCACTAGAATGTACAAAGATACGTGACCCATTAGGGCTATAGCTGTATATACAATCCTGGGGAAAAAAACCTCCTACATAGGGGAAAAAGTTCCCCTGTGGTCCTAGTGTGTTCACACACATCATTACCTAAATATATCAACAAATCCCCCCTAGGAGTGATGTAGTGAACAAGGAGTAGTCTATGCAGTCCACAATAAAATATAGCAGATGAAATGGATTTGTTGCCATAAAAAAGATCACAAATTGTACACCTATCATCAACAAAACTTTATCACCAAGCCAATCTTGGCAAAATTAAAGGCATTTACATTTACTTTCATCATCAATAAAAGCATAGAAGCATTAAGAATAATCTATAGAATTGAGGTTTCTAGAAAATATCATATACAACAATCAACTACTCATTCAAATCTTCTTGCAGCAAAAAAATACTAAATCTTTAAAATTCAAGGCATTTATATTTACTTTCATCATCAATAAAAGTGTAGAAGCATTAAGAAAAATCTATAGAATTGAAGTTTCTAGAAAAATCTCAACTACAACAATCAACTACTCCTTCAAATCTTCTATCTTTATGAGGAATTTGTCCATAGGATCAGCTTCATTGATATGCTTACTCTCCAATTGTTTTCAAAGGTAAGAAACTTCACCCTAAATTCTTGCATGATATATTGTAGAAAAAATATCCCAAGCATCCTTTGCTATTTTGCATGAGTGAATATGATGGATAATGACATGCTTGATAGACAAAAGATCAAGGACTATGCTTGTGCTTCTCTGCCATCCCATTGAAGTTTCTTTGCAAGTTGTAGGGGAATCGATGGTCTCCTTAAGATAATTAAAATTGGAGCAATATGAGGACTTGAGGTAGGAACTGAACTAGAACTTGAAGCCGTAGAATCCTCAACACCCCTTGCATCACATATATTTCAAACATTTGTAGATGTGAATAGATGTATTTCAACACCCTACACAATATTCTACAATATCTTTGCAATGTGTACATAACTCATCATGTATTCCCATAATGGGTAGTTAGAACCATCCAATATATCCTTAACAACCAACATGCAAGACTTGTCATTGTTTTCATCCATGGTTGATGATTGTACATTGATATAAATAATTATTACTTCTTGAAACAGGAAAACTAAAATGCTCAGTGGAAGTCTATTATGCATGTAGCAAAATTTGAGCTGGTGAAATGTTTTGCATGATTGCTATGATGATAATGTGTTTGGAGGCTTAAACAAGCTCAAATAAATTATTGAGTTGCACAAAAAAGCTCTTGAGAGATTATTTTTGAGGTATGTATGCCTTTGAGAGTATGCTTACCAATTTTTATAGCAATTTGAGGCATTGAGTGATTGTGTGCGACTGATGTGCCTCATGAAGCAACAACCTATTATGAGACCAATTGTTGGAGTTGGGGATTGACAAAGAAAGAATTTAGAATGAGGAAAAAGAATAAGCTTAGGAGCACAATTCATTGTGTAATATTAAGTGTAGAATGCATTGGGCATACATAGAAGGGGGCAACCTCCTAAAAAGGGAAAAAAGTGCCATGATGATCCTGAGTGTGTTCACATGCATCACTTGTGAAATGTTCTACCATAGCCAAATGCTAATGTGTTTGGATTTATCTATTCAACATATATATTGGTTACCATAGCTAGAAGTTATTCTGAGTGATACAATGAAATATTCATGCTAGAGGAGGCTAATAGAGAATATATTTCTATTGTGTTCCAAATACTTGAATATGGATTTTTCTTTCAAATATTTGATCTTTTGTTAACATCTTAAAAAAAATATTTTTATATTTTATAAATTATATTTATATTTATTATATTTTTTATATGTTCAATTAAATTTATTTTTATTATTTATTTCCATTTATTTTTATGATTGTATGTCTTTCATGTTATTTTGTGTTTATTTGTATTTTGATATTTAATTAATTTTCTAATTTTAATTATTAATATTTTTCTATATATATTTGTACTTTTTTTTATCTTTACTTTTGTTTGTCACATATGTTTTGAGCTATTCTATATTTATTTATATAGTTCTTTCATTTATATGCCTATATGTTTCTTCTATATTTATTTGTATTACATCATTTTTCTCTATAACTTGTACTTAATTTTTTTTGTTATGTTTTTTAAAATTTGTTTATTTTGATATTAATTTTATTCAACATACTTCGAATGATTTTATTTTTATTCAAAGATTTGAAAATATTTTTTTACTTATTTATATTTTCGTATTTTTAGTTTACAAAGATGAGAAGAAAATAGAAAAACGAAAATAGTTTTGCAAATATTATAAGGGATATGATCATGTCATAAAGAGTTGTCCAAAACTAGCTTCAAAAGAGGCAAAGAAGAAAGAGGTTGGAACGATTGTTGTAGAGGCCTCTACACCTAAAAGTGTATGTTTGTAGTAGAATCAGATGTTTAGTACTTTGATAGTGGGGAAACCAAACATATAACCTCGTAGTTCAAATTCTTCGGTTCACTTTGAGCCTCCCCTTACAGAGAATACTATCACATGTGCTAAAAACTCCTCTTATGCTATAATGGGAGTTGGTAAGGTCATTATGACTACTGCTAATGGTAGTTATTGCTTCTGGCATTTTATGTCATTAGTGGTATAAGCTCATAGACAATGCAAGATCTATGAATGATTCAACATGTGCAGTTCAAGATTCTTAGGCTATCTCTGATGCAAAGCTTTGGCATGCACACTTTGGTCATCTGAATTTTGCTAGTTTGCTATGCCTGCAAAAATTTGAAATGGTGTCCTCTCTACCCAAACTTGAGGCACCTTGTAAACATGTCTCTCAAGGCTGTATTTTGGGAAAAATGAAGTGTTCCTCCTTTCCAAAAGATCGTTCAGATTGAGTTGCTCATAAATTTTTGCTTGCTCATAGTGATGTCTGTGGTCCTATGTAGATACATTTTTTTGGGAATTATCTTTACTTCATGACTTTTATTGATGATTTCTCTAGGCATGCATGTGTTTATGAATTGAAAGCAAAGCCCAAAGTGTTTACTTGTTTCAAACAATTTTTGGTTATGGATAAAAATCTATCAGCATGTAAATTGGGCACCCTCCATTCTGATCAAGAGGGGAATACATTTTTTTTAATTTTAATGTATTTCTCGCTGAATGTGGGTGAAACATTAGTGTATAGTGCCATATACACCTTTGTGAAGAGATGGATTTGTAGTTGATGAAGATGAAGTGGTGCTGCAAAAACTTTGCACGACACCAGCCAAATGAAGTCCAAAGATATGTAGTGGCCCCCTTTAGCTTGCCAAAAAATGTATTAGATACCCTATCTACCTTGGAAGATCACTCTCAAAAAGATGAATCAAAACAGATAAGTTGAAGTAGATTCAAGAGCCAAAAATTTGCTATTTATGTTCATATACCTATCCAAAGTTTTGAACAATTCTCTGGCCACAACAACAATTGAGTTGATCCCTTTCGGGTAACTCTTATTAGCTTAATAATCTAACAATCAAGAGTTATTTCATAAAAAAATGATGGAATACACAAGGAGAAAAGAACTTAGCAAGTCATAGGACCATCCCGATTTTCATGAGCTATAGCAGTACTCAGACTTGTGAGCAGAAAAATGGCAATATCTCACAATTCAAGAATTCAATGCTTATGAAATTTTTTAACAATATACTAGACAGGATGCTGATTCTAATAAGCTTTGAATCATGGAAAATAGTGAAGTACACACTGAGAAATAGATCTGACAAAATGACTATTGTGAGAGAGTGCTGACAGAGAAGTAGAAAATGAAATGATATAGTCGACTTCAAATGGCCATATCTGACGATTGAAACATCCAATTGCAATGAAAATTTGTGAATATATAGTAGATGTAGAGAGCTAACTTTATCAAATTGAATCACTAAAAATGATGCACCAAGCTCAGAGAAATCATCTCTGCAATCTGGCTGAGAAAACTGAGAGATATGACATTGAACAATACACTTCACAAGAGCATGAAAATATGAACTCAAATGATCATGAAAATGAAAGTATATTGATTGTAAAATACAATGGACTTACTGATACATATCCATGCCTTCAAACCACACCTTGATATGGCATAAAGATCAATTCATGGAGGTTTTTAAAAATGCAACTAGAAGGCCATGTGTTTATATTGATCTTTGGAGCCAAGATTTGAATTTGAATCTTCCTATAATCACTCTGCAATCTTTTACTGATTGATTCTCCTACTCACCTAATAAAAAATTCATGGATTTTCTTCCCTTTTTTCATCAAGTGGACTCAACCACTTAGATTCCTTTACTTTAACATCAAGTAAAGACTCCAAAAAGTTACAAGGGATAGTTCACAAGTGAACCCTTCAATTTCCATACATTATTTTCTCTTTAAAGCTTCTCCTATGACCTTGTGAGACTCAAGCCAATACTTAGGCTTGTCATAGAATTGCTCCAAAAACCTCAACAAATGGACTTTTTGATAGAAAGAATACGTCTCTCATGGAGATGGAGAGGTTATCGTCAAATGTCAGGCTTTACCACGTAGCTTTTGGCTTGAGGTTGTTATATGTGCAACATATGTACTTAACAAATGTCCCACCAAAGCACTATAACCGATCACTCCATATGAGGCTTGGCATGGTTGCAAGCCATCTATTGCTCATTTGGAATATCCATTAGTGCCTGAACAACAATGCAAGAAGCTAGATGATCAAGCAATAAAATGAATTTTTGTTGGGTAGACTATCATGTGTATCATCCACAAACTGACACATTCTGGTTAGCCGTGATGTTTTTTGGAAGATGTGATTCAGCCATTATTTTGATGTACGAAGGAGACATTAGTTAGATCCAAAGATGTGTATGACACTATATCATTCCATTTTTAATGTAGATTTACATGGTGCATTTGTTGATGCAAGGGATGACATAGAAGATGCTAAAATTATGCTTAAATGGCTAGTGTAGACTTTTAGAGATAGCAAATTAGATGCACCTCTATCATATTGTACTTGTTTAGACTCTTGTAGGGCTTCCTTTGCATCAAATCGCTATGAAATGGCTGCCTCTAGTCTTTGTGATGAGAATGAGCCTATTTTCTTTTTATGAAGCACAAAATTGGATGGCTGCTATGCAATGAGAATATGATGTTATTATGAAAAATGGTACATGGTCTTTATGTGATTTGCCTCCAAGCAAAAAGGCCATTGGCACTAAATGGGTATACAAGATCAAACATAAGCCTGATGGAATAGTTGATAGGTATAAGGCTAGGCTTGTTGCAAAAGGTTATGCTCAAGATAGAGGCATTGATTTTTATGAGACCTTTGCTCCCACATGCCGAATGGCCACCGTTCATAGCATCTACGCAATTCTAGCTCATCATGGTTAGAATATATATCAATTGGACATTAAAATTTTCTTTCTGGATGGTGATGTACATGAAGATGTCTATGTATTTCAGCCCCATGGTTTTGTGTAGAAAGGGCATGAAAACAATGTGTAGGCTGAAAAAGGCATCGTATGGTTTGAAGCAAGCACCATGTGCTTGGTATGAAAAGATACAAGCCTACTTGATCACACATGGTTTTGAGTCCAACTAAGAGCACCTTATATGTTAAGTGTGCACATGATGTACTTTTGAACATAGCTGCATATGTTGATGGCATGCTGCTCATTGGTCCTAATGATAAACATATTTGTGAGTTTAAGGATGATTTGCATGCCTCTTTTGAGATTTCATATTTGGGTCATTTTCATCATTATTTGGGCATTAAGTTCATGCAAGTTGATGGAGGAATGGATTTGTGTCAAACAAAAATATTGAAACATTATTCTAGCATTTCGGCCTTGAAGATTGCAAAACTATTGTCACTCCTATGCAAATAGGTTTACAATTAAGTCTTCATGATGTTGGAGATGCATATAATGTTGTTCTCTATCAACAAGCTATTGGATACTTGACTTACTTATGCATAACTCAAACTGATATTGAGTTTTCTATCTCGTAGATGAGCAGCTTTATGCATTGCCCACGTGCCAAGCATTAGCAAGAGATTAAGGGCATCTTTCACTACTTTAGTGGTACCAGGATACTTGGATTGTTATATCCCAAGGGGGGATCATTATGACTAGATCTACATGCTTTTTCTAACTCAGACTCGGTTGGCTACTATGACACTCATGCGTCCACGAGTGGTTTTTGCTTCATGCTTGGTAGTTCATGCATATTTTGGTTGAGCAAGAAGCAGCCTATTGTGTCCACTTCTAGTTCTGAGCCTTAATATAGGGCAACTTTTATAGTTATTGTTGAGTGCGTGTGGGTTAGATGCCTTTTGGATGATTTGGGTGTTGGTCAATCTTTTGCCACCACCATCTTCACTAATAGTTAGAGCGCATTGGCAGTTGTGAGGAACCCTATGTTCCATGCTCACACTAAGCACATTGAGTTGCACTATCATTATGTCCAAGAAAGGCTCTCTCCTAGAGAGATTAGTCTGGCATATGTTCTCACACATGATAATGTTGCAGACCTTTTCACAAATGCTTTGCCTAGGGAGAAGTTTGAAGATTTTTGCAAAACTTTGGACTTAATTCCTTTTGTGGATTGATCACTTTCCACGTAGATTGGCACTTCCTTATACATGGCTGCTAGCTCCTTACTCACTACATCACTCATAGGGGGGATTTGTTGATATATTTTGGTAGTGATGTGTGTGAACACACTTAGGACCATTGGGGCACTTTTTCCCCTCTTTAGGAGGTTTCTTCCCCCCAGCTTGTATAAACACATATAATCCTTACAGATCACTTATATTTGTACATTTAGTTGGTAATTCATTCAGTGTTGTGTTGTGCTCCAAGCTTCTTCTTCTTCTTCTTTGTGTTATTTGTGTGCTTTTGAGGACCTCCAAATCCAAGAGTTTAAAAAGTTTCATGATACAAAGCTCTCATTTGGCTTCATCAAAGACAATGATGGAAGTAGAATATGAGCATTTGAACTTATAAGTTCAATCAAAGTTTACTTTCACCAACAAAAATGGTGTAAAGCACTCAAATTATTATGGAACTTTGTGAATATTTTCCTCTTAGAAGAGCTTCAAGTTATTCTAAGGCTTCATTCATTCAAGACATTAGTATCTCAAGGTGAAAACCAAGATAAGTTTTCTTTATGAGGTGTACTAATTCCAAATGAAATGAACTTCAGATTATCTAAGTCTCAAGATAAAATGGGAAGATTTTCTTATTTCATAATACCCTCAGAACTTTCTCAAAATTTATATGCTTATGCTCGGCTAGCCTTGAACCTAAATCCAACTCTCCTAACATAAATAAATATGAACTTGCATTTTAGGAAACATGAGAATTCATGAATATTCCCAAGAATTCAAGAAGAAGTTCATAAATATGTTAGGATAGGTGGTCGTTGAGCTACCTCTAGAATATGTTCTATTGAATATACAAACTAGAATTCCTTTCTAGTGCATCTTCTAGATACTTTCAAGCTTCACATAAGTATACGAATGGTTCAAATAGTCCGGTGATGGATGAATCATAGAAATGGATCTCTAGTTTTGAATGAATCTTATAGTTTTCAAGGACAAAAACTCTTCAAAGGGGAGAAGAAAGTACCAAAACGTATCAAATTGCTAGGACTCATTCCATTGAATCATGGATAGAGATGAGAGATAGAAGAACATCTTTAGGATATAAGATGTATTAAACTTATTTCAAGAGAAATCCAAAAGCATTAGTAGATGCTTGAACTTAAATAGTAGATAGATTCTTGAAAAAGCCATAGGGTAACTATTTAAAGCTTTTGTAAGAAAGGAATTTAAAAGATAAGAATAAATGTTTATCACTAAAATTTAGTTGCCTAAGAACTAATTAAGTCTTGAATATAATTCAAGATACTTAGCATTACACTCAAAACATTAGAAATGAAGGATGTATGTTTATTCCATCAAAAGTTTTAGAGCTCCTAATATAAGCTTGGGATAATTAAGATTATAGATTGATCTTGTGTTGGAAGCCCTAGAAACCAAAGCAAGATGGAAAACATAAAAGTAATACCTTGCCTTCAAATTATTTTAAAAAGAATTCAATTAAAAGGTATTCTATAGTTAGATAAAGCTTATGGACTTTACGATAAATATCATCCACACATCGGTGTTGGGTAAAAAACTATGGTGGTATGGGGCTCTATACTTTATATTCACATTAATGTAGGAATGATGGTATGGGACATTAGACCGTGAGATGGTAGATATCTTTTAGTCTTCAGCTCATGACTTTAAGTGAGAACTGAAACTTCATAGATCACATATATGATGGCCATGAACATAACCCACAAGCACTTCAAGTATCAAGTAACTGAAAAGTTTGAAGATCATGAAAGTACTTTCTAGGATCTTCATACAACTTTCCAAGAAGAGTAGTACAATCTCATTTAACTTATGAGACTTCCAAGTAAGGATTTTCTA
>CM035442.1:114702776-114817776 GCA_020310875.1 Ceratopteris richardii | reverse complement strand
TCCATGTTCAAACGATAGTGCTTAACTATTTTTGAGTTTTGCATGGGAGTAAAAGAACTCTAGCAAAAAAACTTCACAATAAGGTAACCTTCAAGAAGGTGCCAGTCGAAACGTGTAAAGGGCAGAAATGAAAGGAAAAAAAAAAGATTGAAAAGGAGATCGAAGGTTACAAGAAGAAATAAATTGTCTTCGTTTCAATGTTTCAATGGTGGGCTAATGAAGCTAGAAATCTTTTCAAAGGGATATGCTAGAGGGAATAGATCCAGTTAAGCAATGCAAAGAGGAAGCTTCGATTTTGCAAGAGACTAATGTAGACTTGAAGATGAGATTAACCAAAAGCCTATCATCAATAATTTCAAGTCATATTTCCTTACTCTAGTTCCTGGATAACCCATTCATTCAACTTGTAGCTAAATAAGCCATACAATTAATTGATGCTAAAATGTCAAGCATTGCTAGAATCTCTTCAACATTCTAGAAACCTTTCAAAACTATAGTCATAATTTCTTTGTTTTTGGTACAGGAAAAAGTGTTCAAATTTGGTACCTTTCCAAAGAATTCAACAAAGGATTCAACTTAGTGAGCTAGGGTAAGAGCATTTAAGCTTGGAAGTCTTTGCTGAAAATAGGAATGAAACTCATCAATTCAACTTCATGTGGGATCTAAAATTCCAACGAATTTGGCATTCACTTATAGAAATCAAGCTTTTTATGCTTGTATGCCATATCATATTGGCATTTCGATCGGTACAAGGGTTGTAGATGAAACATCAACACTCAATGGTGCAAGCAGACCAAAATGTATTGAGAAAAAATTTCTATTTATATGCCTCAATCCTTAAGATATAGTGGGGGACTTTCTTTAGAATCCTTAAATTTTGAAATATGATCTCTTGGCAATAGGCCTCGCCTAGACATATTGTAAGAAAAAAATATCAGCACAATGGAATAGACCGATAGGCAGAGTTGAGAGAAAAAAGAGAAAAATGTATACAAACATAGATGGAGATTGAGAGATAGAGGAATTAAATTCTCAATTTGCTAAGAGTAACATTGCTACAACAATGGTGTTGTCCACCCATGCACTCCCAATGTGGAGCTTAAATGAGGATCTAGACACACTCTAGATGAAGGGCTTACTAGTGCACAATGCTATGTAAAGCTCAACATGAGACTTGCTTATATAGCTTTTATAAGGGGAGTCAACATAGATAAATGTAGTCAAGAGATACAAAATAATTAGCAAAATATACAATCTTACAACATCTCCATGACCAAAAGTCATTAAGGTTCTATGCAGAAACCACACAGTGCCAGAAGGCCTTTATTTTTGCCTTGAATGGCAACCCAATGGCATTAAGTTTATGCCCTATCCAACCTAATGGCTAAGCTCAAAAAGCTCATCTATTACCATCAACGATCACACATAGAACTCATCTAACTTGGAAGTTAGGTTCTACAAATTATGCCTCAGCTCTCATAATGGCTTCTCCTTATAACGGGGTCCTTACAACTTAGAGCACCATGGATCATTTGTGGTCACTTGAGGGTGGAGCATTGAGTATATCTAACACCTCCCCTCAATGTCCACCTTAGTCCTGCCAAGCTTCGAAAAGTGTCAGTGAAGTTTCTCTCTCCCAAGAGCCTTGGTGAAGATGTTTGCTCCATTTTCTTTAGTTGGACAATACCTTATATCTAGGACCCCATCCTCAATCAAGTCATGCACATAGTGATACTGAATTTCTATGTGCTTGGTATGTGCATGGAAAAAAGGACGCTTGGCAATAGCCATGCAACTTTGGTTGTCACACTTCAAGCATGTAGCCTCATATCTCTTGTATTCCTATGTGTCATATGATCTTCCTCAACCATATTTCTTCACATGCTACAACACATGTTGCTTTGTACTTAGCTTCAGTGGAAGATAATGCTACAATCGGTTGTTTCTTACGGATCCAAGAGAAAATCCTTTATCCTAAAGAAATGCAATTTCAAAAAATAGATGTTATGGTATCAATATCTCATGCCCAATTTGAATCATAGTATCCAACCGGAGATGATCCTTCTTCATAGAGAATACCATAATGAATGGTTCCTTTCACATACATGAGTATCTGCATGTTCACATTCCAATGAGTTTGGCAAGGCTTATTAGAGAACCTGCTTACTACTCCAAAACCATACGAGATATCTAGTTCGCCATTGATAAATAGATGAGACTTCCAAATAATTTCCTATATGTTCCAATATCCACTAGAGATGAGGTATCTTCAATAGATAATTTTGTGTTTACCTCTATATGTAGAAATTTCCTTGATATCCTCCATGTCAAATGCCTTCAAAATCTGTCTTGCATACTTTTGTTGAGATATGAAAATCTTCCTTGGTTCCTGCCAAACTTCAAGGCCTAAGCAATAATGCATTAAGTGCAAGTCAACCATTTCAAATCTTGAACTAATGGCATCTTTTGTTTGTTGAAGAACAACATCATCATTTCCTATAATCACAAGGTCATCTACATAGAGTAAAAGCATAATTGTCTTCCCTCCTCTCTTTAGACATACAAGTTACCATCAAAAGTGCATATTTGGAACCTAGATCGAAGAGATACTTATCTTTTTGCTCGTACGATGCCATAGGGGCTTGTTTCAACCCATATAATGCCTTCTTCAACGTACATACCTTGTTCTCTGAATGAGGAGACTCAAAACCTGGTGGTCATGACACATATGCCTCCTCCTTGAGGTCTATATTCAGGAACATTAATTTGATATCCATGTGGTGGACTAGCCATTGTTCATGTGCAACCACAACTAGAACTACTTGGATAGTAGTCATCCTTGCAATGGAGGCAAATGATTCGCAAAAGTCAATCCCTTCAACTTGTGAGTGGCCTTGTGCAACAAGTCTTGCTTTGTACTTTTCTAGAGTACCATCAACCTTGTACTTTAGCTTCCAAACCCACTTGGTGCCAATGAATTTACGCTTAGGGGGTCGACCCACTAGCTTGCAAGCTCCATTCTTCATGATATTGTTGTATTTTGTTTGCATGGCAGCCCTCCAATTTGGATTCTGGAGTGCCTCTTCCACATTGGTTAGTTCCTTTGCTTATTCTTGAATGAGCTCAGCCATCAAGGCTATATTTACAATATGGGCGCTTGCCTCTCTCTTTTCCTCTATTCTCTATGACTGCCTCAGTCCATCTACAACATGTCCTAGTGATTGTGGGATGGGGTTTGCACAATCATAGAGCTGCCTCACCCAACATGGCAATGTATTTTCTTCTTGGGGGATGACATGTTGGTGACTTTCAGACTCATCATCTCAAGATGATGTTTCCTTCTCATGTGTAAAAAGGGATAGCTCTTGGGCCAAGTTCGTAGTGGATTGCCCCTTTGTCTGATGATAAAGTGGAAGATCTCTTTTCCTCCCCCACTACATGTGGCTCCTCGTTAAACACCACATCGTGACTCACCATGGTCTTCTTAGCCCTAGGGTCATAAAGATTATAAGCCTTCTTATCTTCAATGTACCCTAAGAAGATACATTTGATGTTTGGTTGAATCTTGTTTCTCTCCCTATCAGGAATATGTACATAAAATTCACTTCCAAATACTTTGAAATGGGAATGAAATGGTGTTTTACTAGTGTAGGCCTCTTGTGGAGATTTTCCATCAAGTGCCTTAGTGTGGCTTCGATTCAAGATGTAGATAGCCTCTAACCAAAATTGATTTAGCAAACCATTTCCCTTGAACATGCACCTTTCCATCCCCATAATGGTTTGATTCCGACATTTTGCAACACCGTTCTATTGAGGGTTATGTGCTAGTGTGAGTTGATGCTTGATTCCTTTAATCTTGCAAAAATCTTCAAACTCTATTGATGTAAACTCACCACCACCATCTGTCCTAAATTTCTTCATCTTCCTCCCCGTTTCAGTTTCAACAAGCTCAAGCCATTCTTTAAACTTACCAAAATATTGAGCCTTATCGTGAAGGAATTACACCCACATCTTCTTGCTATAGTCATGGATGAGTAACATGAAGTAGGAAGATCCACCCAAGGCCTATGTATGCATTTTTTGCACAAGTCAACATGCACCAACTCTAGATGATAGCTTGCTCTATTCTTGCTTTCTTGTGGAAATGCCTTCTCTATTGCTTGCCCATCATGCAAGCTTCACATGGTTCCTTCATCTCTACAATCAATGGTAGGTGTGCAACTATACCCCTGTGATGCATCTCCTTTGGTACAAGGTATTGGATATGGCTTAATTGCTCATGCCATAGATTACTTGTGCCCACACTTGTGTGGCTATAAGATCAGACAACTCATAGAGGTTGTTACTTCTTATGCAAGTCCCAACAACATTGTTGTTACCATCCATAATCTTAGCTCTTCTCTTAGTGAAAGATAGTTCATGACCTTGATCAGTTATAAAAGCTAATGAAAGAAGATTTCATTTGATTTGTGGAACATACAACACATTTGAAAGTTCTTTTTATATCCCCATTAGATTTAAAATAAATTGTACCTTCATCCTTTGTAGGACATCTTGCATTGTTTTTTACCTTTACTGTGATGAGTTCCGTTAGAGGTCATAAGGAGTTGTAAAGTCTTTTTTGCTTCTCGTGTGATGAGAGGCACCACCTTCTAACACCGATGAGTCATTTGCTCATCCGAGGAGCATACCTCCTCTATGCTAACAAATGACTCAATCTTTTTTTTTTGTGTGTGTTGGTGGAATCCTTGCCATTGCCACCTATTGAGAGGCATTCTTCTCTTCTGGCTTCTTGATGTGACATTCTTGGATTCTAAGGCCTTTCTTCTTGCACCAGAAACACTCTCCTTTGAACTTATTTCTCTCATCCTTCTTTTTGTCTCCATCTTTTGAAGAGTCCGCTTTGCCTCTTTTGGCATTTGCTGTGAATGCAACAACTCCTTTATCGCTACCACTCCTTGCCTTGAGCTGTAGCTCCTCCTCCATAAGTAAGGCATTGAATTCTTTAAAAGTCAGAGGTTGAGGTCTGATTTTAGTATTAAGAGTAGTTACCAAACCATAAAACTTTAGTGGATAGATTCGAAGACAATGCCAAGATGGATCCTCGCTTGACTTTTGTACACCTCCTCCTGCCATTTGATCCCATACATTCTTTATGCGATTGATAAACACCTTTGCAATCTCCCTATCAACAAACCCTTCTATTGCTATTTCATTCTCTAAGCTTTGAATTCGTGTTTGATTACGAGCTTCATTTTGATTTCTCAATATGTTTCATGCTTCGTGAGCCTTAGTAATATGTTGAATTAGAGCAAGAACATTATCAATAGTACTCATAATTAGAGAATACAGTGCATTTGCATTTCTACATTTCCAAGTGGGTAGAAGATTAGCATCATGAGGAATCATTTGACAAAGATTATTTGGATCAGGTGTTTCTTGAGGCTTATGATCAGTCCAAAGAACCATCTCCAAAAGCTCATATGAATCAAGGATACAAGTGATTTTAAACTTCTATAGGGTGTAATTTGCACCATCAAGATTACCTTCCATGAAGGCTGGTGGTTGTATCCACAATGTTGCGATGATCGACATCATTGCTGCTCCTACTTATGCCCCACCTACTTGTTGGGGGATTCTTAGACAAGAAGGGATTTGAGTGTTTGTAGGAGAAACGGGAAGACAAGAAGAAGAATACATACTGGAAGCCTCTGTCGATTGATTATAATAAGACAAATACAATGTTGAAGCACAATGCAATCCAATGCTTCTGTGCAAAATCCCACATAGTACTCAATTACAAAATACCAAATACCCAAGGGACTTGTTGCTGCCGGCCTCCTCTGCACCAAACCTCCACCTTCTCCAAGCCTGCGCTTGTGCACACCTTGCACCAAGCTTCCGCTAAAGGGGAGGGATGAGTACCTTCTGTCGGCACGTGCACACTTCAATAAGACCTTGGGATCCTTGGGGACTAGCTTAGCACTTCTCTGCACACTTCCTTGGTCACTCTTCATGCACACCTTGCACTTCACTCTCTGCGTCGCACACTGTGTGTCTCTTTTCTTCTCTCTCTTGCCTTGCTTAGACTATGCTTACTTTTGCTTACACTTGAATGGTCCAAGAATAGTCCTTGCCTTCATTTGAGTGTCGATTCACGTACGCTCTTAACTGCAAGTGTATCTTGGTGCTCACTTTGATGTCCCAAGATTGTCTTCACAAGTGGTAGCCAACGAATCCCTGTTTTGTCCTATAGTGACTTTAGGCTAAAAACAAAATTTTAATTGGGGGCCATACTTTCACTTCTGCGTACGCTGCCGCTTCACATACCTTCACATTTTCCTTTTAAGTCTTCATTTTTGCACATAAGAGAGGGTTCACCTCAACCTTCCAAGACACTTTAAACAACACTTTTGAAACTTAGGGAAATTAGAGAAATACCTCTACAACCTGCAACCACTTTTTCCAATTCACCCTTTGTGGACAAAACTTGTGCACTTTGACACCTGCACTTTGGTACTTTGACTTTGCACCTATTGACTTTGACCTTGAAAAGCTCAACAGTTGCCCACCACCTAATGTACTCTCCGTCTCGGAGAGTGATAGCCAAAACTCCAGCAGAGCAGAGAGGACTATTGATTCCTTTGAGAAGATCAGCTCCTCCAGAACATCATTCTTGAAAACCAGAATGTGGAGAATATGTATGAAGAGCATGTGGAATGAAAAACCATAGGAGGGCAAATGGTAGTGAATATTAGTGACAGTGAAGGGGATATATGAGTGGAGAGGGAATGAAGTGGAAAAAGGGCAAGGGAACAGGTTAGGAGGTGGAGGTTTGAGTTTTGTGGATGTGGGTTGGGGAATCTGTAGTGGACAGTGGGTGGGAGTTTAAGGAGGACTGGGACAAGTATAGGGTGAAAAGGGAAGAGGAAGGGAAAGTGTAAAAGAAAAAACATAAACTGTATAGGAATAAATCAAACAATGTCAGTGAAATAGAAATACTTACAACTGCAGAAATACACAATTTAATAACCAGACAAGAGATCACAAGAAGAATCGATAAGCAAAATCCCATATATATATATATATATATATATATATATATATATATATATATATATATATATATATATATATATATATATATATATATATATATATATATATATATATATATATATATATATATATATATATATATATATATATATATATAGCAAAATGAGATACAACGATAGCCTTGAAAAGGCCTGAAATACATGAAAGTGCCATGGAAATGGCCTGAAGTATAGGAAAGAGCCTCTAAACTAAAGAAGGGTAAAGGAAAAACAAGAGGTCGAACTAGATGAATGCGAAGAGGTATAGCCTCGAAGAGCAAAATGAGGCAGGGCAAGCAAAAAGGTATGAGAGGCTGCTACATAGGTAGTGGGCGGGGTCAGGCTGGTGTCCTGGGACGAGGGAGAACTTCCCACATGGGGAGCATCTCTAGGATGGGGAGGCGGGTTCGGTGATAATGGGGGGATGATAGCTGCCTGCTCCGTACAAGCAGCAACCATGCTCTGATAATGGCGCAGATGGTCGCACTCGCGTCGAACCAGCCGACAAGCAGGGCTGTCGCAGATGCCCAAAGAAGCCCGCTGCTGCATCTCCAAAAGAGCCCGATTCGCTGAATCAACCTCATCCCGGAACATGTCCCGCTCCTGCTAAAGTGTCCTCGTAGTGGCCAGAGAAGACTGCCATTGTGCAACAGCTGAAGCATGTATGCGCTCGATCAGAGAGGCATATTGGCGATGTAGTGCAGCTGTCGCTGTAACCGAATCGAGTGATAGGCGTGTGGCATCTGCTCCATCCAGGGCCACAGTGCTCGCATCTTGGAGTAAGTCTAGGAAGGGGGGGTCCACTGAAGGTGGTGGAACGTCATCACGTGAGGGATGCGGGGCCGCATGCGGTGAGGAAATGGGGCTGACGGCGCGAGGTGGAGACTGATGCGGCTGAGAATGGGAGGGCGGGGCAGATGCAGAGTCGATGAAAAGAGGAGGGGGAGGTGGTAAGGATGGGGGAAGAAGTGGTGGTGGGGCTATCTAGTCGATAGGGGGGTTAGCGTGGGCTGTGTCGGGGGAGTAGGTTGCAGTTCGAGGGTGTACCCGACGAGTGGACGGGGTGGAGGAAGTAGGGGGGGAAGGCTAGTGGGCCAGGGTGAGGTGATATCGATCGCATGGAGAGGAGGGGGAGCGACGGGAGGGGGGGCAGATGGGGTTGGGGTGACCTGACCAGGCAAATGAAATAGCCAACCCAGGATGGGGGCTGAATAGACCGAAAAAGACCTAGAACCTCGGGATAGGGCCTCATGGAAGCGTCGGCATCGTAGCTGGAAAGAAGCAAACATGAGGAAGGCATAGGGGTAGGGCCGCCCATGGACAAAGCAATAGAGGGGATCAGCTATACGGATGTCGGAAATCAGCTGGTGGGAACCCGGACTGCGGAAAAGGAAATGGAAGATGAAATCCTGCAGGAGCTGCACCATCTTGTGGGAGGCTGTGGAAGGGCAAACATGCGAGTGCAGAAAGCGATAGTCTCTTCTCGAGAGAGACTTGAATAAAGGAAAGGAGGTGGCCGATATGTGGTCAACCAAGAACCAATACTAGCCGCAATGGACTGGGGGGATATAGTACCGGAAGGGAAATGGGGAAATGAAGTGAAGGCCGAATAAATATCTAGACCCTCAGGCGCCGACCACATGATCGAAGCCAGACGATGAATACCCTCCATGAGTAAGGAATCCTCAGTGAAGAGTTTGAATAGGGTGGAATCGGGGAGGGCGAGGTGAAGACGGAGGTGAAGGGAGGAAGATGGAATGGCGAAATCGAAAGTGCACGCCTGCTAGGAGGATGCCAAGCCCGAGTCACTCATAGTAGGCACAGAAAGGGATGGCGGAATGGAAGGACGAACCGTGGATGGCACGGGGAAGGGGAAACCAGGCGGGGGACGTGAAGGGCTATACAAAGATGAGGCGGAGAGTGAGTGGCTGGAAAAGGCTGGGGCAATGAGGTGTGGGTGGGCAATGGGGGGTATGATCTGGGCTGGAAGATTGGCGGTAGGAGCAGAGGGGGTATGAAATACCTGGGAATCGGACTGAGGCAGACCTAGGGCAGAGGGCGGGTGCTCCGAATACTCCTCGGTAGCCCTGGAAGAAGCCGACTGTGGTACTGAGGAAGCCATGTTGCTAATGAATGCGAACGACACTACAAGCTAACGCTCTGGAATGAATTCGAAAGGTCAGGAAAGCATAGAGTCAACACTAAACACTCGAAATGTAGAAATTGACCAAAAATGAGTCAAAAATCAGAATGTACATGGTGAAAAACCCTAAGAACCACCTAAAAAACACAAAAAACAGAGAAGGGTAGAGACGAGAATGATGAAAAGAAAGAAAAAAGAAATCTGCAATTTTAAAAAAGAAAAAGACAGAAAGAAAGAAAGAAATAGTTAAAGAAATGAAATATAGGAAAAATAATTAAAAATAAAAGAAAATAAAATAAATTAAAAAAAGGAAAAATAGAGAAAATTTATCAAAAATCTCCAAAAAAATCCAGAAAAATTTTGAAAAAAATTCTCAAGAAATATCCTACAAGTGTATGCCAATTTCCTCCCTCAAAATCACATAGAGCTTTTTCAAATCCTCCATTTTGATAGGAAAATAACATTTGAAATGAGGAGATATAGTGGAAAAATTCTAAAAGTGCTTGAAAAATTCCCAAAAAAATTCCAAACATTGTACTTTTGTCGAGGACTATGAAAGGGTGGCTAAAATTGCTAAGAACTTAAAGAACAAACATAAAGAAATGTAGAAACGACTAAAAATGAGCAAAAAGAAAATAAGAGGGCTATGTACAACCTGGATAGATTTTGCAGTTCCAGGTGATCCTTACTTCTTCAAGTGTGTTGATGGTAGGCCTTGAGCCTTGATATGTTGACCAGTGGCAAGGCCTCTCCTTTCAGTGTCTCTAACTCTACAACACCCCAATTCAGCATTGTTTTAACTCGATAAGGTCCTTCCAAGTGTGGAAGCCATTTGCCTCTCACTTGTGTATGGAGAAGAACTAACATGCCTGGTTCTATGTGGCAGTTCCACAGATTTCGATCATGTGCCTCCTTCCTCTTCATCTGAGTCTCTATCAATTGTTTTGTTGCTAGTAGACGAATCTCCTCCACTTTATGTAGTGCTCCAAGCCTCTGGGAGACATCACAATCTTTCTTTCCCTGCATGCATGCTACTTTAGGTGACATGTAAAAATTCAAATGGCTCAATCGGCAATATGCCATAAACCAGTTGGAATGGAGAATATCCCGTGGCCTCTTTGTAAGCTAACCTGTATGCCCACAGAGTACCTTGATAGGCAATGCCCCAAGAGGTGGGCTATAACATACATTCCTTCCTTAACATGGAAATTAATACCTTATTTGTTGATTCAGCCTGTCCATTAGCTCTTGGATAGTAGGCACAAGAGGGCCTATGTCGGATTCTATACATGTTGAAAATTTCCTGTAGGACCTTATTAAAAAAATGAGTACCCTTGTCTGTACAAATTTCAAGTGGACATCCAAACCTGCAAATGATGCTACTGTAAATGAAATCAGCAACAGTTTGGGCAATGCAGTCAGGGGATGCAATAGCTTCAACCCATTTCGTCGCATAGTCTGTGGCTATCAATAAATACTTCTCTCTTTTTGGAATCAACGGAGGGTAGATAGGCCCTACAAAATCTAACCCCCACTTCTCAAACGGTTGCCACGAAGTGGAAATAATCAAGGGGTTCTGCCTTTGCTTGGTGGGCTTAGGGCCACACCTCTGGCAAACATCACATGCTTTTCCCCAGTCATCAGCATCTTTGAATAATGTAGGCCACCATAAACCAGCATCAAGGATCCTCTGACTCATGATATGCCCTGGAAGGTGCCCACCACCTGTTCCTTCATGTGCAGATTGAAGGACTTCCCTCACTTCTTCTTCTTCCAAGCACTTCCTAAACCTGTCATCCTTCCCCTGTCTTTATAATTTATCTTCAATGAAGGTATAAGGTATGCTCTTGATTAGCAGTCTCTTCCTTTGCACAACACTAGCCTTCTCTGGATACACTCCAGTTTTAATGAAATTTTTGATATCATAATACCAACCTTGAGCTTGTACAGCGAACAGATTAGCATCTGGAAAATCGTCATTGACTCCACTAGCTTGATCCATCATATTGATCCTGGATAGGTGATCCTCCATAACATTTTCTTTACCTGGTCTATGGACTACAGAAAAATCAAATTCTTGGAACAAAAGTAGCCACCTCCATATCCTCCCAGTTGCTTGTGGCTTGTTCAATAAATACCTGAGTGGTTGATGATCAGTGATGATGACAAACTTCACACCTAGCAAATAGTGACGAAATTTTTGTAGTGCAAAGACCATTGCTAGAGGTTCCCTTTCTGTTGTGCTATAATTCTTTTCAGCTTTGGTCAAAATTCTACTAGCATACTGGATAGGCCTGTCAAGTTTGAATTCTTCACTATGTTGAGCCAATACTGCACCCACTGCATATGCACTTGCATCTACATGTACATGAAAAATTTTTGACCAATCTGGGGTGATAAGAATTGGAGGAGCCACCAATTTGGACCTTAATTTCTGATAAGCCTTCTCTTCTTCCTCTTCCCATTTAAAGGGCACTTCTTCACCTGTAAGTCTAGCCAGTGGTCTGGCTATCTTTGCATACATTTTTATAAACCTTCTGTGGTATCCAGTATGCCCCAACAAACTCTGAATCTCTTTAGGAGATTTAGGTTTAGGCAAGTTTAATATAGAAATGATTTTGTCAGGATCTGGGGCCATACCTTTAGCTGACACCACATGTCCCAAGAGAGTTCCTTCTGTCACAAGGAAATGATATTTGTTTGGGTTGAGCTTTAGCTTAGTCTCCCTGCATCTCTTAAAAACATTCTACAGTTGTCGTAAGTGATGGTCCAAACAATCTAAAGGGGTCTCATTGTGAGAACTTGAAAATGAAGAGAAATCATCCATGAAAATTCTAAGTGTTTCCAGCAATAAGGGACCAAAAATGAGGTTGATAGTTCTGTTAAAGGTGGCTGGAGCATTTCTGGCATTTTTACATACACATATGTTCCCCAAGGTGTGATAAAAGCAGTATTTTCACGATCCTTTGGGTGTATTGATATTTGATAATAGCCAGTAAAGCCATCCATAAAGCTATATAATGCATGTCCAACCACTTCTTCAATGACTTGCTCTGCAAATGGCATTGGGAATCCATCTGGAATGGTCACCTTATTGAGTGCTCTAAATTCAACACAAATTCTGATTTTATTGGTATTCTTCTTTGGTACTATAACCATAAGTGAGAGCCACTTTGAGTGTTCCATAGGAATGATGATTCTTGTTTCCTCCATCTTTCCTCGGATTGGTTTGGCTCCCTCAACCAGAGGAATTATATGCTCTCCATAATTGACAGGTGCTCCTTCTAAGTCTTTATAATGCCATGCAAAAACATTTGTATAGTGGGTCAAGAAATATTTTACCTTTTCAAGGAGCCCTGGGTGGCTCCACAACCAAGTGGCCACCAAAACTGGGCGATTATTGTCTTGATTGCCTAATTGTATTTCTTTGACAGGGTTTCTTTCTACCATAGTATCTTGGTGCTCACCTCCAACCTTGTCTTCTTCTACTAGCTTTTCATGCATTGTTGCATAAGCATGGGAATTTCGGATTTCAATGCATTCCTACTTGTCCTGCATCCATCCTGCAGGTATTTCTTGAATTGGAAAAGAGCAATCTTCAATAGTATTTTTTAGCTTGTCTTTAAATTTAGAAACTTCCTTCTCTATTGTTGTTACATCCTCCTCCAAGTTGTATTTGAGGAGTGTCTTCCTGCCCCTTCTGTGGTCTGTGATGGGCTCTCCCAAGCCATCAACCTGAACTTTCTCCTTATTTTTGTCATAACCTTCAGCTGTGCCAAAATTATTAAGAAAAATTCCAAAACAAGAGGAAGAGTTGCCTGCTTGGAGCCAATTTAGAATATCCTCTTCTTCCTCGAAATCTATTTGGGGTTGGTCCTCTGATTTTGGTTCCATGCAAATGCCAACTATTTGCATCATACTGGTGTTCCCTTGATTATCTGGGCCCTCTTCTAAATGAATATGTGTCAGCTCTTGCCCTTTCTTTTGAACCTACATAGTGTCCTTGCCCCATCATGGATGACACTTGCATGCCTCAGCCATGGTCTTCCAATTAAGAGGGGAGATCCTCCTTCAACCTGGGGCAGTCTTAAAACCACAAAATCTAGAATGAATAGATTACCTTGTACTTCAAGTGGAACTTTTGCGATAACTCCCAAGGGCCTTACTTTGCTCTGATCTGCCAAAGTAACAGTGAAATTTGCAGACCTTGAAGGGTGGAGTCCAATCTTTTCCATTGTATGTTCACGCATCAAGTTAATGCCAGAACCACCATCCACAATAACTCCTTGAAACTCATGACCTTTGATAGATACTGTGAGCCGGGGAATCTTATTATCTGTAAGAGGTGCTTCCCCTACAATTTTACCTTTATGTATAACAGCAGTCTTTGCCACCAAACTTGTAGTTGAAACCTCATCAATTATCTGCAAGAGTTCTGACTTGAATTTCCCATCCATCTTTATTAAATAAAAAAATACTAGCCTCCTTTTTCATGGACTTGAGAAGTTTTGAAGCCTCTGATTCCTTAAGAGCATGGGCTCCAATTGACTTATCAAACTCCTCATGAGCCCTGTTGAATGCATGCCCAATGGCATCACTGGTACATATGAGATCTCCTTTTTGCCTTGTATCTGCACCTATAGTGGCCTTGTCTTCATATGTCTCTTTGTCTTTGTTCAATCCATCAATTCTTGGTTGTTGAGCTATATCTACTTGAGCCTTTCCCTTATTTCTTGTCTGCACTGTGAAAGATTCTATTTCTTCTAACTGCACCACCCTGGTAGATGGTGATGGCTCATTGACTTGATCTAACATTTCTTCTTTGTGCACAGAATCACTGAAAGCCTCTGTCGATTGATTATAATATAACACTGAAAGCCTCTGTCGATTGATTATAATATAACAAATACAATGTTGAAGCACAATGCAATCCAATGCTTCTATGCAAAATCCCACAGGGTACTCAATTACAAAATACCAAATACCCAAGGGACTTGTTGCTGCCGGCCTCCTCTGCACCAAACCTCCACCTTCTCCAAGCCTGCGCTTGTGCACACCTTGCACCAAGCTTCCACTAAAGGGGAGGGATGAGTACCTTCTGTCGGCACGCACACACTTCACATTTTCCTTTTAAGTCTTCACTTTTGCACATAAGAGAGGGTTCATCTGAACCTCCCAAGACATATATATATATATATATATATATATATATATATATATATATATATATATATATATATATATATATATATATATATATATATATATATATATATATATATATATAACTATACATGTATGTACAAGGAGTCTACTACGTCTCTCCGGTTGGATCTCGTCTGGCCTCTCCCGTCCTAATATCACTTGAAATATGGTTTAACTCGAAGCGCGTTAACTTTCACGGGAGCATATTCTTCTCCTAAATCTTGAATTTGCATGGAACCATTGGAGTTGAGTTCCACCACCTTAAACGGTCCTGCCCATCTTGTTTGTAACTTCCCCGGGAATTTATAATATTTACTATCATAGACTAGCACCAAATCCCCTTTTTGAATCACATAGGTCTTGAGATTCTTATCATGCCTCTCCTTACGTCTCTTCTGAATAGCTTCCAAACTTTGCTATGCGATGAGTCTCTTTTCTTCCAGCTTGACCAGTTGTACGTACCTTTTCTTCAGTGACTCTTCCTCGCCCAACCTGGCTTCGATGGCCACTCTTAATGTTGGAACTTCTTTTTCGATGGGAAAGATGGCTTCCTTGCCATATACTAGAGAGAACGGAGTGCTTTTAGTCGTCACTTGGTAGGATGTTCTATACGCCCATAAAGCTTCCAAAAGTCTCTCATCCCAGTCTCTCCTATGCACAGCTACTGTCTTTGTCAGAATCTGTTCCAGCACCTTGTTGGTGACCTCCACTTGTCCATTTGCCCTCGAATAATATGGAGTGCTCTTCCGATGTTTGATCTTATACAATTCCATTAATTCTTCGATCAGTTCGTTGACAAAATGGGTTCCTCTATCACTTACTATTTCCAACGGGCATCCGAATCGGGTGATGATTTGTTCGTACAAAAATTTAGCAACATCAACAGCTCGGTCAGTTTTCACAGCTTTGGCTTCTACCCACTTGGTAACATAGTCAGTACAGACCAAGATATACCTATTGGATCTTCGTCGTGAGGGAGGATCAATAGGCCCCACAAAATCAATTCCCCACTTCTCAAAGGGCTTAAGAGCCAGCACCGGCGTAAGAGGAGCAGCATGCGCTAATGTTGGTTTTCCCATTCTTTGGC
Source organism: Ceratopteris richardii (assembly GCA_020310875.1). Taxonomy (NCBI): domain Eukaryota; kingdom Viridiplantae; phylum Streptophyta; class Polypodiopsida; order Polypodiales; family Pteridaceae; genus Ceratopteris; species Ceratopteris richardii. The sequence continues at coordinate 114,802,244 of CM035442.1, read as the reverse complement.
ATTTGTCGCATTTCTTACAGTATGTGTGAGAGTCTTTAAACAACGTTGGCCACCAATACCCAGCCAATAAAATCTTTCTTGCCGTCAATTCACCAGCAAAATGTCCACCGCAGGGTTTGTCATGCAATGCCCTCAACACTAGGGTTGCTTCTTCTTCCTCGAGACACCTCCGATAAACGCTTTCATGTACAAAATATCGATAGAGCTGCCCCCCAATGATGCTATGGTGCTTTGCCAATGCTAACAGTTTTTGCTTCTCTCTCTTGCTTGCTCCTGGCGGATATTTAGTGGTGCATAAGAAGTTCACCAAATCGGCATACCAAGGTACTTTAGCATCAACCTAGAATAGATGCCCATCAGGAGTATCATCGGGCACACCAGAGATTGGCTCCTCATTAACAATTCGAGATAAATGGTCGGCCAATATATGCGCTTTGCCTGGTCTAGTTACCACTGTGAACTGAAATTCTTGGAGGAGTAGCATCCACCTCATCAATCGTCCTGATAGCTCGGGTTTATTAATGATATACTTGAGGGCTTCATGATCCACATAAAACGTGAAATGTTTTCCCATCAAGTAATGCCGATACTTGTTTACCGCAAAGATCATCGATAGGCATTCCTTCTCCGTAGTCGTGTAGTTCCTCTCAGTGCTATTCAAAATTGTGACTTGCGTAATAAATAGGGTGATCCAACTTCTTTTCATCGGCTTGGCATAGCACTGCTCCAACCGCAGTATGAGAAGCGTCGGTATGCACATGGAATTCTTTCGTCCAGTCGGGTGCTACCAAAATCGGTGCATTTATCAATCTCTCTTTGATCGAGTCGAATGCAACTTGACACTCTTCAGTCCATTGGTATTGTTGGTCTTTCCTCAAAAGATTCGTCAGTGGTGCCGCTATTGATGCAAAATTTAATATAAAACATCGATAATAATTAGCATGCCCCAAGAATCCTCTGAGTTGCCGCAAGTTTTGAGGAGGTGGAAGTTGTCCAATTTTTTCTACTTTATCCTCGTCAACCGCGATCCCTTTTTCAGAAATAACATGTCCCAAAAGCAATCCTCTTCGTACTCTAAATGTACACTTTTCAGGATTTAATGCAATGCCCTTTTCAATGCTTCTTTTTAAAATAGCTTCGATCCTCTCCATCATGTTTTCATCATTGCCTCTGATTGCAAAATCATCGAGGAATATCTCCATCCAACCCTGCAAATAGTCTTGATATGCAGCTATCATTGCTCTCTGGAATGTGGCCGGTGCATTGCATAATCCAAATGGCATCACACGATATGCATACGTACCCCATTCTGTGGTGAAAGTACCCACTGAAACCATCCAAAAATGAGTACAATTTATGGCCAGCCACTTTGTCCAAGATTTGATCAGTAAACGGCAAGGGGAAGTGGTCCTTTTTTGTGCGCTCGTTCAACTTTCGATAGTCTATGCAAATACGGATTTTCTTATTTTTCTTAGGAACAACTACAATTGGTGATACCCATTCGCTGGATGCGATGGGATATATGAATCCTGCTTCCAATAATTTGGTCAATTCCAGCTTGATCAATTCCGAGTAGACTGGATTTGTCCGCCTAAGTCGTTGACATATTGGTCGGGTACCTTCTTCCAAGTCTATATAATGTTGGCAGATTCGGGGATCAATTCCTCTCAGATCACTGTATGACCATGCAAAGGCCTTGCTGAAATTTTTGAGTGCCATTTTAATGCAATCTCGTACTCCACCCGGTAGCTCTGACCCCACACCCAAGAACTTTCCTGGAAAAACTTCCCATTTTTCCCACTGAGCTTCTCGCAAATATTCTTTATTCCTTGATGACACTATGATTGGAAAGTGTTCCCCGATCACGCGTGCATGGTTGGCCAGTAAATCATTGTTTTGTTCTGTTTCGATTGAACCTAATTTCTTTAATTCAGCTTTTGCAATGGCTTCCCGCACTTTAGTTTTACTTTCCGCTTCTCTATCTGATTGTCGATTTCTCCTTAGAAGCTCTTCTTCTAGCATTCTAACCCTTTCTCTCAACTGTTGCACTTCCTTGTCGAAGCTAGCTCCAGTTTCAACTCTTCTTTTGAAGTTCCCTTCTCCAGGGATTGAGTAGCTTTATTTTCCTTTGCGTCTATACTCAACACGTAGCACTCAAATTCACTTGTATGTGTCAACCATCCCAGCAACTCCTGGTCTGAATCATCCTTGTAACATAGAGGATCTATGTACTCGCCCACTTTCGCATGTTGGAGGTTGGCCAATTGCAGATTAAATCCATCCTGTAAAAGGTCCTTGGAAGTCTCCGTGCGCAGGGCAAATCTTACGCGCGCCATTTCTTGTCTAACCTTTTCCTTTGCTTTTTGCTCCCTCTCCTCAGCCGTTGTCAATTTCTTGCCGGTCAAGTTTGGGGACACTTGAAGTTGTATTCGATCAGCCTTCGGTCCAATTGTGATAAATCCTGTGCGCCAATCGTGCACACATTCGGCTTGCACCAGCCATGGCCGTCCAAGTAGGATCGAGAAGGTAGCCTCTGAGGTCCTTGGTCTTACTATCAGATAATCAACTTTAAACTCTAGACCGCCCACAACTGTGCTTACATTCTTCAAAAGACCCGCAGGCTTCACTTGTGTTTGATCTGCCATTCTCAAGGACATCGGCGTTTCTTCCATGTGGTTGAGGCCCAAAGCTTTTATCAACGCATTCTAGGTGGTGATCTATCTGTGAATACTCTCGAGACTGTAGGGCATTCTGAAGCCAAATGGCCGTAACCATGGCACTTTCCACACCATGTATTTGATCGAAACACTTGATTCGGGTTTGTCGTGACCTCTGGTTTTATTGTGTATGTCTCCTGAGTCATTGTGGCAGCTTTTATAGCTTGTGTGACCAACTCCAATATTCGTTCTTCAGTTAGCGCAGGCTTTGTCTCGCCTGGCGTACTAGTGGCAGCTACAAAAGCTGGAGTCGTCAATGCGGGACTTCCTTGGCCAAGATCTTTCATCGGTATACTCCCGGGGCCTCCCATTGGCTTGTATAAGAGTTCCATCTTCCTTTGTTGGCATAATTGGACTTCCTCCCAAAGCCTCGCTTGTTCCTTAGCATCCATTAAAGTCGCAGGTCTTGTCAGGCTGATATGTTGTTGTGCTGTAGGATCTCTCAATCCCGAAATGAATCTTCGTTTCAATGTCTCATCGTTCGGGGCATTCGCACCCATCTTTCTTACCAATGTTTCCATTCTCTGAATGTAGTTATCGATGCTCTCATTGACTCCTTGTCGCAAGTAATCCATTTGTTGGGCCAATCTATCTTGGAAGCCTTGTCGTCGAAACTTTGCCAAGAAGGCTTCCTTGAGCATCTGATAAGTTCCACGCTCTTGTGGTGTCAGATTCCCATACCAATTGGCTGCCTCATCACAGAGAATAGCCGGAAAAATTCTCAACCTTTGATCTTGGTCAACTACGTCATCGGCCTCACAAGTAACCTCAAACAACTGGATAAAACTATCCGGATCTTCGTCCCAAGCACCTGAGAACTTGGTGAAGTCCCCCAAGTGAACTGAAATCCACTGAGCCATTTCGAACAGAGGTGTGATATCAATATCACTTCGATCCCAGAAATTTAGCACACGCGGCCTCAAGATCCCTCCTTCAAACTTTTGCACTTGATTCGCGACTCTCCTATGGGAGTACACGTTTTTAGCAGATTTCTTTGAGCTAGTCGAGGTTGACTCGCCTTGCAGTTCCCACCTCTTCCTTTCTCTTTCAAGGGCTCTTCTCTGAGCGCGTTCCTCTCTTTGCGTTTGTGTTGCTCCTGAGGATGAGCTCCCCTCGCTCATGTACTAGATCTGGGGTCTGCAAGCTCGGCCAACATGTGGCGCTAGGCGAACCTATGGCACTCTCTTATAGAGACGTACCAAGCTATTCCCGACAGACGCACCAAAATGATAGGTCTCTAAACCCAAGGAAGAATTCCCATATGTAATTGGATTTGCTCGGATTTTTGTTTCCCAATAGGTCTGTTTCGCCTCGGAAGCACTGAATGTGCGTAGTTACCACCACTTGATGATCCCCTGTAGATCCGAATCTTTTTGGATGGTAATCTCACACGAATTCCAATCCTAAAGTTTCATCCAAGGATGCCCTAGTCTCGGGGTTCTACTTTACTTAGATTTGGGAAAGACTTTTGGTCTCGATGCAAAAGCAAAGGGCCCTTTTTTCCACACTTTATTATTTGCACGGTCCTCTATCCCCTTGCCACCCACACACGTACCCTTCCTCACTCTTTCCTCTTCTTCCCTTTTTCTTTTCTGCCTGTCTTCGTCCCTGCCATTCCCCCTCTTTTTATTTTTCGCTCACACTTCTGCTCACCCTCCTTCACCTTACCTGTCCACTCTTGCTCACTTACCCTCATGCACAAACCTTTCATACAAACACTCTCATGCACACACGTGCACACACACATGCCCACCCATACCCCCACAATGCACACACTCTTGCACACGTCTATCCATGCACACACCCCCCCTCTTTCGACTCCCTCATGAACTTCCTCTTCCACTCACAATATGAAGGATTCCAAGCAACTGTATTCTCTTTTCACATTCACACGAAGTGGTTTTAGTGACATTGTTAATTTCATTAATAGATGGTAGTAGTTGAGGGTGGTAGTTTACTCTTAAGCCTCTCAATAAGATAAAACTAGCCCTTGACCATGGCTAGAGACCACGCGGAGTAATTGTAAAGGGAAACCATCTTCTCATTTCGAATGCGAGAAATAATCCGGGGCTATTTTTTTGACACAAATCACTTTTCTCTAGGAGTAGCTAGAAGCCTATTAGGCATCCTTTGAGTGATTGGATTCGGTCTTACACAAGAGATCGGTAGAGACATTATCACCACCATTCATTATTGACGATGTTCACAATCTTTCCAATGACGCAAAGGAACCCTTCGCGTTGCACACTTTTAATCTAATATAAATTCTCGAGTTTATCATATGCTCTAGTCTGCATATTGAGCTACCCCAAGAGGCATAGTCGAAGCTCAGAATTCCAAAGATTCTCATCATCAACGAAAATGTATGCTTTGAATATTGTCAATATTTAGAAGGAGCTATACATCTATCATTGCAAACAAACCCAGTAATAGTGGGAACACAAGTTCTCATCTAACCAACAACAAAACACCTTATGAAATCTGGGATTTGCGGTACTACCTCAGGGTTCTTCATTAGAATAAAGATGTGGAGTCATCTTGCCCAGTTCCGTTTTTCTCCACTTCATGCGAACCAGTATTGATGCATTCTTGCTTTGTTAGCTCCATAACAAATCCTCGTTGATCCCTCATTAACTCGGGAGGCCTAAACAAAAGTCCCTGATGCTTCTCACAAATAAGTTCTTGAATACTGCTCTCAACCCAAATGGCTCTTGAGATCTCTGAGATCTCTTTCTTTTACCGGTCCCTGCAACGTATTAACGCCACTACCATAGTCATGCTTAAGGCACTAAATTGTATGCTTTCCCAAGGGTAAATGGGATACTTCCCCATTCAAGGTTTCTCAATGTTCCAAGACATAGATAAGTTGTTCGCGAATCCCCTGATTAATGGCTTTAAACAAGGCTATCAGTTTGACATTCAAAATTCTTCAAGGAGACCAACACACACAGACGACTTTCTTTTTCTTCCCACCCCAGTTAGATGATAAAAACCATCAGAAATAAGATTCATGCCTTCTATCATTCAATCACTCGGCAACTTAACATTTCCATCATGTGCTCGTTTAAATTTACTCACAAAGTGGAGGCGTACTGTGACACTCGTTCAAGCAGATATCATGAAGGATTCTCACCAGAATACTATGATAATACTTCTGTGTTTTTTCTCACTTGTGAATACAGAGTGGCGAGTGATTGCTCCTCAGCTTCTGAGCTAGAACCCTTCCAGCTGCTCCTTCATAAAGCGCAGGGCCACGAATCAGCCGCCCCTTGTACACGAATATATGCATATGTATATGTGTTATGTATATTAATATGTATATGTATATGTATATGTATACGTATATGTATATGTATATGTATATGTATATGTATATGTATATGTATATGTATATGTATATGTATATGTATATGTATATGTATATGTATATGTATATGTATATGTATACGTATATGTATATGTATACGTATATGTATATGTATATGTATATGTATATGTATATGCATATGTATATGTATTTGTATATGTATACGTATATGTATATGTATACGTATATGTATATGTATATGTATATGTATATGTATATGTATATGCATATGTATATGTATATGTATATGTATACATATATATATACATATATGTTTACGTATATGTATACGTATATGTATACGTTTATGTATACGTATATGTATATGTATATGTACATATATATGTTCCCATCACCTTTGACGTGCTCAGACTCAAAGGGAAGAACTTGGACTATAATCTATTATTTGGTAGACCCTTGTTGCGGAATACCAAAGTGCAGCAAAATTGGGCTACCAAAACTATCACCTTCGGGAAGGGACACGCCAAATTTTTGGTCTAGTTGGAGGACGAGCAGTTCTTTCCTTTGGAAAATAAACCAGTACTTGCAGAGCCACCTCATATGCTTGAAGGACTTAAGGAGGATGAGAAACATCAATTTCTAGAGGCTAACCATGACTTACTATCATTCAGAGTAGTAGATGTCAAACCAGTGGTTAGCTCCATCTGTGGCAGCATGACAACATTGATTTCCATAGAGCAGTTGGACCCAGAAGTAAACCAAGATGCAGAGTCAGTGATCAAAGATCCAATGGAGCTCGAGGAGATCCACGTCAAGGAAGATTTGCTCAAAGTAGTGAATTTGGGTATACTAGAGGTACCCCAACCGGTAAAGATTTGTGCGGAGCTTGCTCCATAATTTTGAATGGCCCTGATTGCCTTCCTAAAAGAATATAAAGATGTTTTTACTTGGACAATTCAATTATAAGGAAGTGGCAGACTATTGGAATGAATCCACAAAAGGAAGTAAGCCCAAAGCTTTGTGAAAAGTTCAAACTTCTCCCTATGTAGAGTCCTTGTGAAAAGGATTGTAATGTTCTCTTGTGTGGGCACATATGCCAAACTGATCTCTCTAGCAGAGAACCTCTCCCTGACATAATGATAGTGCACCTCAATGTGATTAGTGCGAGCATGGAACACAAGGTTCCTCGCAACTTCGAATGTGCTTTGACTGTCAATGAAGATGGTTGTGGTAGAAGACTAATCAAAACCCAAATTAGCCATAAGGCATCTGAGCCACACACTCAACAATCGCTATGAAAGTTGCCCTATAATCACATGCACAACTAGAAGTGGCCATAGTAGGCTGCTTCTTGCTCAACCAAGATATGCATGAGCTACTAAGCATGAAGCAAAAACCACTGGTGGTCACATGAGTGTCATAGCAAACAACCCAATCACAATAAAAAAAAGCATGTAAATCTGGCGATAGTGATCCCCCTTGGGATAAAACAATCTAAGTAGTCGGTTACTATTGAGATATCAAGCTCAACATATGATGATCCAAGATGACACGTACCAGTTTTTCGTTTCTCTGACATGTATAGTGATCACGCTGGTATATGTTAGGGATACTTCAGCTTTATTAGATTTATCTACCGAGAGTGATGGCACATTTGTTCCTTGCCAACTCACTCATTTGCGAACATTAGGTTTTTCCTTATGTACTGATCTTTATATATTGCACTTGTTGTATTATTGTTTTTAGGTTATTCTTGTACATTCCTTTTTATGTAATAGAAGAAGAGGAAGAAGATCATTCTTCCTTGACTCAATCTGTGTGTGTGCTTCTCCTTGAGAGTGAGAGTGTGTGTGTGAGCTCTCTTCCTTATCTCCTTCCTCGTGACATGGTATCAGAGCCAGCGTGGTTGAAGAGAGCTCGTGGAGAAGGCGACGGTGAAGAGTACGCAACAAGGCGTGGAGAAAATGTGATTCACAAACGACCTCTGTTTTGAGCCTGCAAGGTGGGGCCAACAAAAAACCAGGTCAATTTCAGAAGCTGTAACTTGCCTTGTGTTTGGCAACACTCATATATTCCAGGTCCAGAATTTCAAGCGATTTTGTGTACTGTTGATACACGAAAACTATGTTTTTCTGAGATCAAACTGTCATCTCATAGTGTGATAGTGTTTAAGTAGAAGTGCTGCTTGTAGTGTTGTGAATTGCTACAGAAATGGCAAACGTAGATGGAATAAGTCAACTTATGATTGATAAGCTGGACAAGAACAACTTCCATGCTTGGAGATTCAGAATGACGAATTTCCTAATGGGAAAAGGCTACTGGAAGTACATTGAAGGAGAGAATGAAAATGCTCCACAGTTACCAGAAAGGAATCGGATTGCATATCAGGTAAGAGCATATGAGGAATGGAATCAAGGAGCATGAAAGGTAATGCATTGGCTATCTGTTAGCATACAGAATAGCATGATTGGACACATACAGGATGCCAAGACTCCAAAAGAGGCTTGGAACAATTTGGTCACATTGTATGAGAGCAATACAAAGGCATGGAAATTGCAACTCAAGAACGAGCTGCATATATTGGAGAAGAAGAGCATGTTGGTAAGTGACTACACCTTGAAAATCAAAAGCATATGTGAGTCACTTGCATCTATTGGCGTGAATATAGATGATGATGATAAGGTTGAAGTGTGTCTTCGTGGTTTAGGAGCTGCATGTAAGCAGTTCAGAACTTCTATACGGACCAAGGAAAATATTTTGAATTTTGCTGATCTGGTATCTATGATGATTATTGAAGAAAAGAATCTTCATGAGGATTCAAACTCCCAAGGAAATTCTAGTTCTAAGGAGGTATTCTACTCTGGTAGAGGAAGAGGCAGAGGTAGAGGTTTTGGAACTTGGAAGTGGAAGAGGAAATAGTAACCAAGGCCAAAGTCAACAACAGAATCATGCAGGAGGAAGAGGACAATTTCGAGGCAGGGGGAGCCAAAGAGGCCGCAAAAAATTTCAAAGAAATGATTCAAGTAATGACAGTAAAGGATGTTGGAATTGTGGTAAACTTGGACACTTTGAACGTGATTTCAAGTTGAAGAATCAAAATAACAGAAGGCAGCAGAATAACTATGCATCCACAAGTGCAGATGATTAGGTGATGACACATCACATCCTATTGAGCATACATGAAACATAGCACTATCGATGGAGGATGGAAAGGTAAAACATCTTGCTGATGTGATGCATGTTCCAAATATAACAAAGAATCTGGTTTTTGTTGGACAAATGGTTGACCAGGGATTACAAGTCAGGTTCAATGCTAATGGATTATATGTAGAAGAGTACAAGCAGGATGGATGATTGGTTGCCAAAGGAAACAAAGTGGGTAGGATGTTCATCTTAAATGTGAAGATTCCTGAAATGAATGCAGCCATGTTTGCAAAAGGTGCATGAGTTATTGCAGATATAGAGATGTGGCACAACCGGATTGGACATGCAAACTTGCAAAGGCTGAAATTGATGTAGTCAAAGGAGATTGTCCATGGACTACCAAATTTCAAAGCTGCAGAAATGCAAAAGGTATGTGCACCATGTCAATTTGGTAAACAGTCAAGAGCATCATTTCCACATGACAATGTTAGTGAGAATGTACTAGAAGTAGTACATACAGATGTTTGGGGTCCAACAAAGACCACATCTATGGGTGGTTGCAGGTTTTATGTTACTTTCATTGATGACCATACACGCAAAGTATGGGTATATTTCATGAAAGAGAAGAGCGAGGTGTTCACTCACTTCCAGAATTTTAAAGCTATGGTGGAAAAGCAGACAGGGAAGTACATTCATACATTAATATCTGATGGAGGAGGTGAATACATGTCAAATGAGTTCAACAATTTTCTAAAAAATCATGGAATTTGGCGTTAGTTTTCATGCAGGTACACACCACAACAGAATGGCATTGCTGAACCCAAAAATAGACATATTGCAAAAATAGCAAGAGCCTTGATGTCTGAGAAGAATATGCCTCATTGTTATTGGGCAGAAGCTGTGCATAGTGTTGTATACATCATGAACAGAACTCCGACTGCAGTTGTACATCAAGTTCCAACTGAAGAGAAGTTTACAGGTAAAAAGCCAAACTTATTACATTTGAAAGTTTTTGGTTGTATTGCATATGTACATGTCCCAGATGAATTGAGGATGAAGCTTGATCCAAAGCAGAAAAGTGTGTCTTCATTGGATACTCCCTTGAGCAAAAGGGATATAAATTTCATAACCCACTCACATGACAGTCAAAGGTGAGCAGAGATGTATTTGATGAAATGTCAAGCTTCTATGCAGATGCCAAAAAAGGACTGAATCTTGAACTAAATGACAAAGAAAATGCTGAAAAATTAGGTCAGAATCTCAAGTATTGAGTGGACCGGATGCATCACCAAGCAATAGCTCCAACTCAAATCCATGGAGTGGAAGATTGTGTGGAAATTTCAGTCCAACAAATTCATCAAATACATCCAAGAAAGGTAAAGAAAAGCTTTCTGCAGGTCATAAAACATGTGCAGGTTTTGAAGACGTTGATGGAGATTCAAGCGGTTCAGAAAAGAGTCTTGATGAGGAACTTGGACTACCCTCTGGGAAGACTCCAAGAGTAAGAAGGACACATGCAGATGATACAAGGAGAAGTGACCCAGGACCAAGAAGATCTGGGAGGATGTGGAATTCAATGCAACGATTGATGTATGACAGTTATATGGCTCATCATTGTGCCTACATGACAAAGGTAATATAAGATGCTGAATCTTCTTGCTTTGAAGATGCAATTGGAATTGTAGATTGGGAAAAAACTATGGATGAGGAGATGGCTGCACTTTATGGAAATGATACATGAAAGCTAGTTCCATTGTCGCAAGGAAAGAAACCCATAGGCTGCAAATGGGTTTACAAGGTAAAGCATAATGTTGATGGTAGCATAAGCAAGTATAAAGCACGATTGGTAGCTAAAGGATATGCACACACATATGGCATTGATTATGAGGAAACATTCAGCCCTGTAGCTAAAATGTCTATTGTCAGAACACTTGTTGCATTAGCTACAATAAAAGGATGGACTTTGTATCAAATGGATGTGAAGAATGCTTTCCTACATGGTGAGTTACATGAAGAAGTATATATGGACCAACCACAAGGATATGAAGATTCAAAACATCTAGAATATGTTTGCAGGTTGCAAAAGGATTTGTATGGCTAAAGTAAGCCCCTTGTGCATGGCATGCAAGGATCGCTGATTATTTAACGGGCATTGGGTTTTCTATGTGTGATGCAGATCACTCACTATATGCAAGGAAGGCTGATGATGGCATCACTATTGTGGCTATTTATGTTGATGACCTGATTGTAGGTGGTGATAATGAAGGAAGCATAAAAAATGTAAAGCAACTTCTTATGCAGGAATTTGACATGAAAGATCTTGGTGTGCTACGCTATCTCTTGGGCATTGAGTTTATACATACAGAAACAGGTATATGGATGTCGCAAAGGCAATATGCCTTGAATATGCTGCAGCAAAAGTATGGTCTGGATGATTGTAAGCCAATTTCTATGCCATTATATCATAATTTGAAGTTGGATACTACATTAGGTGAAGCATTGGAAAATGCTACTATGTACAGGAAAATTTTGGGATGTCTTATATATCTCACAATTACAAGGCCTGATCTAAGTTATACTGTTGGACTTGAAAGTCAGTTTATGCAGGTTCCCAGGAAGCCACATTTGGATGCTCTTAGGCGCACTCTATGTTATGTGAGTGCTACTTTGGATTATGCATTGTTCTATGAGGCAGGTGTAGATTTGCAGGTTTATGGATACACCGATGCAGATTGGGCTTGTAGCATTCCAGATAGAAGATCTACTAGTGGTTTTCTATTCTCACTTAGGAGTGCAGCTGTTACATGGAGCAGCAAGAAGCAACCCACTGTTGCTTTGTCGAGTACAGAGGCTGAGTATAGAGGTGCTACAATGGAAGCATGTGAGACATCATGACTAGAAATGCTACTTGTAGATTTAGGCGTGGAAGTGGGAAAACCTATCACTATTCATTGCGGTAATCTTAGCAGCATATAGTTAGCACAGAATCCTGTTTTCCATGCTAGAACAAAGCATATCGAGGTACATTATCACTTCATCAGAGAGAAGGTATTAGTAGGTGATATTGATCTTGCTTATGTGAGAACAGATGAGCAGGTTGCTGATAATTTCACCAAAGCACTTGGAGCTAAGAAGTTGAAGAAGTTTCACGAGATGCTTGGATTACAGGATATAGTGTTGAGCTTGAGGGGGAGTGTTGAGATATCAAGCTCAACATGTGATGATCCAGGATGACACATACCAGTTCTTCGTTTCTCTGACATGTATAGTGGTCACGCTGGTATATGTCAGGGATACTTCATTGAGCTTTATTAGATTTATCTACCGAGAGTGATGGCACATTTGTTCCTTACCAGCTCACTCATTTGCAGACATTAGGTTTTTCCTTATGTACTGATCTTTATATATTGCACTTGTTGTATTTTTGTTTTTAGGTTATTCTTGTACATTCCTTTTTATGTAATAGAAGAAGAGGAAGAAGATCATTGTTCCTTGCCTCAATCTATGTGTGTGCTTCTCCTTGAGAGTGAGAGTGTGTGTGTGATCTCTCTTCCTTATCTCCTTCCTCATGACAGGTACCACTCAAATAGCGAAATATGCAATTAATTGTCTGCCAATGCTTGACATGTGGGTAATGCATAAGCCTTTGCATCTGTGAGATAGCAAACTAAATATCTGACCGAGTAATGCATAAGTAAATCAAGCATCCAACAACCTACTTATAGCAAACAACATCAAATGCATCTCCAACATCATGAAGACTCAATCGTAAACCTATCTCCATAGGAGTGGCAATAGATTTGCAGTCTCCAAGTCCAAAATGCTATAATAATGTGTCAATATATTTTGTTTGACACAAAGCTATTATGCCATCAACCAGCATAAATTGAATGCCCAAATAATCATGCAAATGCCCTAAATCTGACATCTCAAATCATGAGGACTAGTGAGCAGCATGTCATCAACATATAGAACAATGATCAGAAGCACATCATTTGCATGCTTAACATATAAGGTGCTCTCAGTTGGACTATTCTCAAAACCATGTGCAATCAGGTAGGCATGTATCTTTTCATACCAAGCATGTGGTGCTTTCTTCAAACCATATAAAGCCTTTTTCAATCTACACACGGTTTTCATGCCCTTTTTGCACAAATCCACTAGGTTGAAAAACATACACTTCTTCATGCAAGTCACCATTCAAAAATGCAGTTTTAATATCCAATTGATGTACATTCCAATCATGGTGAGTTGCAAGTGGACAGATGCTATGAACAGTAGTCAATCGGCATGTAGGAGCAAAGGTATTATCAAAATCAATGCCTCTTTCTTGAGCATAAACCTTTGCAGCAAGCCTAGCCTTATACATGTCAACTACTCCATCCGGCTTATGCTTAAGCTTGTATACCCACTTAGTTTCAATGGCCTTCTTGCTAGGAGGCAAGTCACATAAAGACCAGGTACCATTTTTTATTATAGCATCATTTTCTGATTGCATAGTAGCCATCCAATTCTTAGAATTTTGTGCTTCATCAAACGAAATAGGCTCGTTCTCATCACAGAGACTAGAGGGAGACATAGCATAGCAATCTGATGCAAAAGAAGCACTATGAGAGCCTAAACAAGTACAATATGGTAGAGGTGCATCTAATTTTCTATTTCACAAAGTTTGCACCAGCCATTTAGGCATAATTTTTGCCTCCTCTATATGATTTCTCTCATCTACAAGTGCATCATGTAAATCTACATCGAAAATGGAATGATCTGCCTCATCACATGAAACCTTTAAAGGCTAAAAAGTTGCCTCATTTGACCAGCACTAGGTTGTCCACCTGTAAAAAGAGGCATCAAGGTTTCATACATGTCTTTAGAGCTAATTGATGCCTCCTTAGTACATGAAAGTAATGGTTGAATAGCATCTTCCACAAAAACAACATCATGATTAACCAAAATGCATTTAGTATGTGGATGATACCCACGATAGGCTTTGCTTTCAGAAATGTACCCAAAAAAAATACATTTCACTGCTTTATCATCGATTTTCTTGCGTTGTTGTTTAGGCACTAACACATATGTCAGACAACAAAAAACACACAGCTGAGCAACAAATGGATTGCGACCATACCAAGCCTCATATGGAGTGATAGAACTTGAATGCTTTAGTGGGACACCTATTAAGTACATATGCTACACACATAGTAGCCTCAAGCTAGAAATTATGTGGTAAAGCTATGGATCTTTGTGTGCCACTCATTGCATGAATTTTTGGCATTGATGTTTTGGAATCATGCCATTGGGTACTATCATCTGCACTTGTTCAAGCATCCTCTAACATTTTTATGCACAAGGCTAACCTTTCCCATTCCATACCAAGCCTCATATGGAGTGATAGAACTTGAATGCTTTAGTGGGACACCTATTAAGTACATATGCTACACACATAATAGCCTCAAGCTAGAAATTATGTGGTAAAGCTATGGATCTTTGTGTGCCACTCATTGCATGAATTTTTGGCATTGATGTTTTAGAATCATGCCATTGGGTACTATCGTCGGCACTTGTTCAAGCATCCTCTAACATTTTTATGCACAAGGCTAACCTTTCCCATTCTATTTCTCCTCTAGGATATCACTATTCATGGTGCTCTAAGCCAGGTCTTGAGGCTGTTCTTACTTGATATGTTTGTAAGAACTTATGTAGGGATTTAGACATATGATTTGTTATTATTGTGCATATTTTTTTTTCATGTGATCCCTCCTAGGTTCTTCTAGATCTAGTCTCACTTGCACCGATATGTGCATGCATTTGGTGAGATCTTTTAAGATTTGATTATTCTCTTGTTCTTTCTACAAGTTTTCTTGTAAATCAATCATTCGTATTCTCCATTTCTTCTTAAATTTCTAATTTCTAGCATTTCTAGCTTGTGTTCACTTTTTCAATGGAGCCTCACTCTTATCAATGTGCAAAACTAGGAAAAATCCACACTTAATTCTAGTACAAGGCCAATAATTGGACGTATGAGGATGATCACAAATGAAGTGGTCTCCATTGCATCAATAATAGGGCCCTTTTGTTGGTGATGTTTTATTTTCCATAATAGGAGGTCTAGCAGTGGTGTACCACACGTTAGAATAACTTCCCTCTATTCCTTGATTCCAATAAGAAACTTGACCATAGTATGGAGCATCATAAGAAGAAAAGTAGAATTTTTGTGGCTCTTCATAATAGTATTGCTTTCCTCGAGAATACTCATAAGCAATTTCTTGAACATCTCGTGGCAATGCTGATCATATGGGTAGAATGGATATTGGAGGAATATAGGTTGAAGCTATGATATTGGAGGAATATAGGTTGAATGAAGGAGAATACACACAACAAACATCTTTAAAGAGAGGTAGAGATACCAAATTATTTTTTCCTTCATGAGTAAATAAGTACCATAATTTTAATGTTCATTCACGTTTGGTCTTCTTCTTGTTAATCTACAATTTGACATCTAGTTTATGAGAATTCTCACCCCACTCTATATATGATCATGATCATAACCTATCAATAAGACATGCATGGCTAGCAAGTGATCGTTTGTAAAGGGACTATATATTGCTCTCTAAAAGAGTAAGACCTTCCCTAAAGTATTTATACACACACTCTCACAATTTGTATATCTCAAATGTGTATCTCATGAAGCATAAAAGCTTGACCGAACTCTCTCATGCGACATATGACATCAAAGCCAAGAAGAAGAATATGGCTACTGTTAGATATGCTCAATACTTTACCCACATGTGACTGCAAATGATCCATGGTACTCTAAGTTGTATGGCCCCCATTATGAGGAGAAGCAATTATGAGCGTCTAGACATTTGTGATGAGGTCTACATGAGACCAAAAAAAGTTCTAGATGATCTATGTGAGTCTAGTCAGGGCTTATACTTAAGTTTTTCAGAGGTATGATAGTATGGTAGTCAACCAATCAAGAACTATGGTGATTTGTCTAGGATTCTAGAGGTATGAATATTTGGTAGTCAACCAATTCGGAATCACTATGAAGTGTCTAGAATCCCAGAGGAAGTCCAGAATTATGGTGACCAATTCAGTAGACAACCTGTCTGGAATTACGGTGACCAATTCGGTAGTAAACATGTCCAGAATTATGGTGACTAGTTTGGTAGTCAACCTATCTCGAAGTTCGGTTACCAGTTCAGTGGACCAAACTTTTTTGGTGTTCTAAATTATGTCCGGAGATTTACTCAGTTTGGTAATTATAGATGTTCCAAAATTATAGATGATCCCGATGTTTATGCTTAAAACATAGCATCAACTGGTCCCAAAAATCATGCCTAAATCAGTGGATTAGGCAAGCTTGATTACTAAGGTGAATCACGAATATGAACATTATAAAGCCCTTCATCTATAGTCTGTCTATATGGCCATTGAAGCTCCATAGTGGGAGCGCATGGGTGGACAGTATCATCGTTGTAAATACATTGTTGCTGATAATTTGAGAATTTGAGTTCTCTATCTCTCTATCTGCCTACATTTATATTAGCACGTTTTGCTTCTCCCTACTCTACCTATTGATATTATTCCATTGTGTTATTCCTCTTGATCATTGCTTTTCTAACAGCTACCATCAGAACCAAATTTAAGAAGGATGGGTGTTGAGTTCCAAAATCTCTTAGCTGCCATGTCAACAATTTCATCAAAAGATGGGTAGGTGTAATCCACTACTCATAAAAGAGTCTTAGTTTGTGTGTACTTGTGGAAGTCTTATGTCTTTTTCCAATTTTCTTACAAGTCTATGAAGTCCTTTGATCATTCATCATGTGTTTCCAAGTGCTTGACATAGAACAAAGCCCATAATTCATTGCTAAGAAATCCATCCAAGAAGAGGTAAATCTTCTTTTCTTGGGAAGGGAGCTCCCTAACTGGATAGCTATCCACATATTGCTTAAATACATAAGCAACAAGCCCCATATTCATGTAACTATGTTGTTTGAAGCTATCAATCAAAGAAGAGGTGCCACGTGTGACACCTTTCTTTGAAAACTTACAAATAAACACATCTAGAAGATGTCCAACATCTCTAAACGTCTACCTATCCAATGGTAGGAATGAAATCAATGTAGTTCCTATGAATGCTGCCAAAAAGACTCATATTGTGTAATGAAATCCTCGATTTTCTTGAATTATGGCACATGATCATAAGGATCAGTAGCTCCACCATAATGATTCTTCAAAAATTTTGCAATTTGAGAAAGTTGGAGCCTTCTACCTACATCTTTTGGTCTTTACAAGGGGAAACAGAAAGACATTTTGCTGCATGGCTTGTGGATTAGGAGGCCTCTATTAATTTGGAGGTCTAAATTGATTATTAGGGTTTCCTTCTCCTAAATGAACACTATTTGTTGCTTATGGCATTAGTAATCATGTGGAAATGCTCCCCATCTAGTTTCTCTTCTCTTGAGAGTCTCCAATGGTCTCTAGTACTCTTGACTCTTGTGTTCCTAGGAGCACTTTCCACCCTTTTGTTTGCTATCTATGTAGGTCATCAAAGCTCATCTTTAGAATCTTTCATCCCTTGAACAATAATTCAGCTAGGTCTTGCTTCACTAAGAGATCCATAATTCCATTGGGCAAGGTTTGTTCCTATGAAAAGGTGGACTTAGTCAAGCTTAGAGTCAGTTGGAACTCTATCTGCAAAGAGTATCCTATTCAAGTTTGACTTTTAATGAGGACTAGTGACTAAATCCACATCATTGGCCTAATTCTCAATCTCTAACACTCCCATGTCATTGTCACAATCAAGATTTTCACATACCACGTACATGGTGGCTTGTTTGTCAAGATAGTGACCTTCTACAAACTTTGTTGCCGTTTTCTTCCAAGGAGTAGATTCTTTAGAAGACTACAATTATAAACATTGGAATTTAGTCCATCTAAGTAGAGAGGTGCTTCATGAGCATTGGTACAAACGAAATCTAGACTATTACAATACTCACTCTCGATTCTTGACATGAACTCTTCACTTAAAGGTTTTCCTTGCATGTTACTTGAGCATGCCATGACCTCTTAATCACATTCCAAATCACGAGACTCAATAAAAGTGAGTGTTCTAGTAGGCATTGAGTCACATTCTCCTTCAAAGAGAGTCAATTTATTGACTTAACTTTTTTCCATAGTCTATGACCTAATCTTAAGTTCCAAACATACAAGATTTCCCTCAGAAATTGCAATGTCATTGAGCAATCACCATGGCCTTGGGCAATTGCAATGCACTAACAACAAGAAGCAGTCATGATTCTACTAGCCCTTGCAAGGTCCCACAAAATGATGACAATGCCCCTATTCATGATTTCCTAGTTCCTATGCCTAGGGAAATCACAATGTCCCACAACACAATTCTTAATTTTTATAGACACAATGTCCTTGGGCAATCATGATGCCCTAATATGTAATACTGATGGCCCTAATGGTCGTGATGTCTCCTAGTCCTTGTGACGTCCTTAGAATCACGTGCCTCTTTCTTAATGTGATGGTGTGTGGAGGAAGAGAATGATGGCTCCAGTTTTTGCAAATTGTTAGGTTATTTTTTTTGTTTCTTGTGTCATCTCTTATGTTTTTGAGGGTGTAGAATAAGAATATGCAAAAAACTTACATAAAAAACCATTCTTCTTTGTTGATGAAATAGTTCAAAATTTTGACATGCATACCTCTCTATGCACATCCCTTTGCCTTGAAACTTGCATAGGAGAGAGTTCTTACCTCGAACATGTCGTGTATGAACTTTCCTCCGAAATGGTTGCCCACACAAAGTAAAATAAGAGTTTGAAATATGTTCTCTCTCCTCTCTGTTGTAGCTCTCTCTCTCTCACTTTCATACAAAAGAGATTTGATTCCAACAAGTACAACATAAAAGAAGCTTGTATTACCTAGATTTTTGCTACTTGGAGCACTATTTGGCCTCCTTTTGCTTTGCAAAGCACTCTATATCCTTCCAAAACTTATCTACTTCATTTTCCAAACTTCTATAGGCTAAAATAACACTAAAAGTGAAGATTTTGATGAACAAAGTAGAAACATTACCTTATAAATTGAGCCTTCTTTATGAATCTTTGATCTCCAATATCTTTTAAGCATTAAACCACCTTCCAATCGACTCAAACAGGCATTTCCTTCACCAACATAAGAAAAGATCCCAGCAATGATGCCAAAGGTGTTTGTTGTGGACCCGTAAGGATCAAAGAATACATCTACCACCATCAAAATGGATGATCCACACCACTTGATTTCCAATCCAAGTACCTTATTTGATCAGCGGCATGGAAACCAAGAGGAATATCCTAAAAGTGGAGAGAAATGGAAGAAGAAGAGTTAAAATTCAAAATCTATAGGTATGCAAACTTCTAACAACAATATCTCCTTAGGTTTCATAGATGCTCCCCCTTTTTCGCATATCAAAACATAAGGACAGTAAATTCTATAGAATTACATGTTCATACCTATTAAAAGGACAACTTGTAGAGAGAAAAGAAACTTTGAAAATGTGGGGGGGGGTTGCACTATCATAGACTAGATAGGCAATTTCATTGTTTTGTGAAAAAATTATATACAATTTTTGGTTCATGAGTCCAAGCATCTCAAAGTTTTCTACAAGTCTAACAGATCTTGATTCATTATTTCTCTTCAACTTTTTGAGATATAGTCAATTTCTTGCATCAAGGTATTAAATCACTCATGACTGAAAGAAATTATGTATTCCATATTTTGGCTATTAAAGATAAGTTGGATGGTACTAATTATCCATTGTGGGCTTACATGATGCTTCATGTATTGGTACCAAAAGGCTTGTGGAATACTGTGTAGATTATTGAAAAACATCCCAATACACCTACAAAAATAGTGACTGAAGGTGATATAGATGGAATTGAAGATGGTAATCTTTAATTTCTTGGTCATGTTGCAGTTGCTATTGTAGCTACTATAGAGCAACTTCATTAGGATAGCATCATACTGTTAGAACATTATACCATGGAAGAAATGACACTCATGTTGCTTACCATCAAAAACATTTGGAGAGTGAGCATATGAATGAATGAGATTCAATGGAATTTTTTTTGACAAAGATCAAAGATTTGAAAAAGAAGTTGATTTTTACTGATGAGATTTTTCCAAACAGTTCACTTGTGCACACTATTCTTAACAGTCTTCTAGATCTTTGTCATAGTTTTTCTTCTACTCTTTTTTGGATTATGAAAGGCAATCCAAATTCCTTAATCTTTAAGGATTTAGTCTTTGTTCTGTTGTAGGAAGATCTGTCTAGGCAGAACATGTCAATTATGCCTGTTGTAGATCAAGCGTTCTTAGCTACTTAGAAGGGAAAAGGTAGATGGAGCTCATCTAGTAGTAAGCAAAAATCTAGTAATGCTATAGAGTGAAAGGAAAAAGATAAAGATGACAATAAAACAAGAAACTAGAAACAATTTTGCAAGTATTGCAAGACAAATTATGTCGTAAAGAGTATTCCTAAATTAGCTAAACATGAGGCAAAGATAAAAGAGGCTAGAATGGTTGTTATAGAGTCCTCTATGCCTAAACCATGATCTACTAATCTTGTTTAGAATGAAAAATGGGCATTTACTACTCATTACAACTATGACTCATATTCTTTTCATGAGTAGTGTATGTTTGTACTCGACTCAGATGTTTGGTACTTTGATAGTGGTGCATTTACTACTTGTTATAGCTATGGACATTTACAACTCATTACAGTTATAACCCATCTTCTCACGAGTAGTGTATGTTTGTAATAGACTCAAAAAATTTGGTACTTTGATAGTGGTGCAACCAAATAGATTAACTCCCAATGCAATTTCTTCACTTTGCTTGAGCATGCTCCTACAGGGAATATTAGCACATGTGCTCATAACTTCTCTTATCCTATCATGGGAGTTGGAAATATCATTCTAACTAACCTTGATGGTAGTTCTTTCACATTTTCATATGATTTATTATCTTAGGGATCAAGAAAAATATGTTATGAATTTCAACACTAGGCAAGATTGGATTGGTTTTTAAATTTTTTGATGACACATGTACAATTCATAATCTCTAGAATAGTGATGTTGTTATAGCTTCTAGAATTTTATGTGGTGGGTTTCATAAGCTCATAAATTATGTAAAATTTAAGAATGATTCAGCATGTGTAGTTCATGATTCTGAAGCTATTTTATATGCAAAACTTTGGCATGCACACATTGTTCATCTAAATTTTTCTAGTTTGCTTCCCCTATAGAAATTTGAAATGGTGTCCTATCTGCCCTCCAGTTAGGATGAAAAATAGTTCCTTTTTGTGCTTCCTTTGGGAGGTCTTGTAGTTCAAATTGCATGGAAAATATTAATGCTTTATGTGTAATACTTTTGATTTCTACATAATAGTCTACTAGAATGAATAAATATGGACATAAATCCTGTTTTGAAGTGGTTATGAGCATGCAATGGCTAGGTTCTTAAAGTATTTTGACTGTAGCACAACTTCTTCAATTGATGCAATTTGCAAGAATCTAGAACTCCATGAATTCCCTCGAGTCGTGCTAATCTCTTTCAGTTGCTTCATGCACACAAGTCTTGGTAGCTCAAATGTATCTTGTCCTTCTTTCGTGACCTTGCCTCCTAGTGTTTGGCTGAGGTTCATATTCTTCTTCAAAATTTTTTTCGATTGGCATATCAATTATTCATCTACTTTGAGGGCCTGAGGTGGTGATGAAGGCCTCTCATATTTTTGGAGTCTAGCTTGTAACTCAATTATTTGGTTTTGTAAGTTGACAAGATCAGATGATGTTGGAGTAGACATGGTAGGTTTGGGGATTGTCATTGATGGTGCTAGCAGTTTGTAGGTTGTTGTCGTTGTATCTGGTTGAACTGTTTGATTAAATTATCATGTGCTTCTATGAGGTTGTTATAATCTTCCAAAATAATTTTGATGCTCTTTGGAGGAACCACTTGAAACTTGGATGGGCTGATGGGGGCACTGGGCATGTTTTCAATGGCCACCTCTAGATTCTTTTTCTTTTATTGGAGCCTCTCAATCTCCTCCTCAGCTACTACCAAATGCCATCTCAATAATACCATATTGCAATTGAGCTTGGCATTTTGTTCCATGTGTGTGTGTAACTGATCTTCCATATTGTTGATAGCTTGTTTGTTTTGCTCCTATACCTGTTTGTCTAGTAGTATGTGCTTGTTGAAGAGTATTTTAATGGGCTTGCATTGTATCATTCATTGCTACTAGAGCTAAGATCCATTCTTGTAGTTGAGCCGACTAGTGTTGGAGCATGATGTTCCACTATGCGAACAAATTATATTCTTGTCGTAGTTGGTTGGCACAACCTATCATTGTCAAGATGGTGGAATTGAATGTCAATGCAGGCATGGTGGATGCAATTTGGATTTGTATGCAAGGAGAATGGGATGGGGATGGGGAGAGTGGATGCAATGGAAAATGTAATAATGGATGGGAGTGATGTTGGTGGAGGGGGGATCAAGGATTGTGATACTATGGGCGATGGGGGAGGTGCACTGAGTGGAGGTGAGATGTCTATAGGTTCAGACGTGCTAGTGTGCATCCATGGTGAATAGTGAAATGGTGGTGGTGATATGTAGTGGCGTGCTTGTGGTGCTTGACAAAAATTGTGGACCTGGATGAATAAATGAAGAAGTGTCTCATAATGGAGGACGTGTAGATGGTACATTGAAAACTAAAGAAAATTGAGGGTTATTGGAAGCTCAACAATGGTGGATGGAGTGGGCTCATGGGTTCTCAATGGTGATGGTATAGACTGAGGTGAGTGGGGAGGAGTCTAAAATGTAGTCTCAGTCATTTGGCTAATGGTCTCAATAGTGGACATATGAAAAGATGATGGGAGCTGATGTAGAAATCAGAGTGAAAGTCACATGTATTTGTATTATTTTATAAGATTGTGGGAGTGTCCTGACTCAGTGTTGATCATACTGCACACTCAACTTCTTTAGCATGTGGTCAATGGCCTCAACCACTCCTATGGATTTTCATAGTGTGTGCAAGAAGTCCATGAATAGGGGGCTATGTCGTTTGCCTCTAGTAACTGCTCCAAAATGACCTGAATCTCTTGTTTAGATAGGCAACTTAATCTTTTAAGAATCACGGTATAAGCAGGCTCACCTTCTTCTTGTTGATCACTTGCCCGTCAGTCCTCTCCTTGTGATCTCGGTGAATGTAATTCTTCCTCCCAATGGACATGGCATACATCTCCTATGCATTGTTGTTCATTGTGCCTTCTTGATGGTTCTTTTGCTTCTTGCTCATCTTTTGCTTCTGACCCAAGCTCCATACCTGGTAACAAAATTCCTTGTAGGAATTTCTCAAAATCAAAGGTGTCCATGTCCTCAAGTCCTTCAATTACTAGGAGCCCAAATTCAGGTGGAATGGGTGTAGCTGATGGCTATGCTATCACTATTATGATTGTAGTGGTTGCTTCTTGAGCTTGTGTGGGTATGGGAACATGAATTGTGAATTGAGGGATGCTTGGTTTCATGGTTTGAGACACTTCAAGGGTTGTTAGTACATAGGATGGCTATAAACAAGGTATGGTGCCATACATCCACTTTGTTTGTGGAGCTATTGAAGCCTTTTCTTGCATAAAAAGTTGTAGTGTTCCTCTAGTCTAGGCCTACTCTATTGGGATATTTTAGGCCAAACATCTAAAAATAATCTTGGTGATCGCAACATCCATTCAACATCAGCTTATGCTGCTACCTTGCGTTCATTGCACATAGTTGATCTATAATCCAATGGGGGAGATTGATTTTGATCTCAAGTGATTCTGTGATTCAAAGCCTCACTCACCAACTTCTACGATAGTTTGAATCTCTTAAATCTTGGTTGGACATCAATGATGGTACCATGAATGATCTAGGAAGGTCCTTATCTGCCTGAGGCTGAAGAGTCTATATCAAATAATGGCATGCCATGAAATCTTGCTTGAGCAATAGGGCACTGAAGTAATCCAACAAGCTCTTTCCCAAATGTTTTGCAATTCTTCCAAACTCTGTAACTCTTCAAACTCTTTAGAGAAAAATTGATATTGGCCCCATGTGTTGTTGAATTCACATTTGGATTGCCATATTAAAGTGCATGCCCCAAAGCTCTGGTTAACTCATTGAATGAATGAGAGTGTGTATGTAACCTCTCTGTGTGTCTTGATGGTAGGTCCTGAAAAGAAATGGCACCTCTATAATTTTAGAACATGGGAGGCATTTTTGAAGGGTGTTCCTCAATGGTCATGAAGTTAATGTCCATTGGTTAGGATCTCATTTTTGCTTTTGCTATTCTTTCCTAATAAGTGTATGTGCTCTTTGTGGATGTGCTATAACAAGAAAAACACATTGCTATTGTCAAAGAAACCCGGCAAGACCTTGTTCCCTTTCCAATATCAACAGGTTTCCCTTGCATCCCTGTGCACTGTGAGAGTGGATGTTGATTGTATAATGTCTATAATGTGATAGTATGAGTTTTTATGATACCTATATGAATACTTTGGAAAGCACATGAGCTTGGCATGGTTCTACTAATGTATAGGTATGTTACAAGGTTTGCTTGGATGGTTTGTTATAAGGTTTGTTGAATTTCCACGGTTCTCTATGGGATTACAAGAGTTGGTTATGGCTCTAAAATTGTGTTCAATGATGATAGTTTAACTTGGGAATGGGAATATATAGGTACCCATTTCCAATTTTTTCTAGGACTAAAATTACATGATGATTTAGAGACAATTTTCTTTTTCTAGGTGTCTAAGGGGTTGGGATGGACTATGGCAACCTAAAAACTAAGAGTTTGTGGGAAGTGATTTGAGCTCTCAAGTAGGTCTAGGCACCCAAATTTGCAAGCTATGTGGGTCGGCTTTCATAGAGCACTTTGGTATCCAAACTTGGAGTACTCTCAGTAGTTGATCTCTCCGTTGTTTTGTTGCTTGTCTCCTTGGATTCTTCTTTTGCTTCTCGGATGATGCCTTTGAATTTGGTGGAGCAATTGGTTGCACACCGTTTTGCACCCAAATTTGGGTCATTCTTGGGACTAGAGGGTATCTCCATGACTTGTTTGTCTTCTTGGTTCATGATTCTGCTGCTGTTGCTTTTCATGCCTCCTTGTTTGAGTTGTCAAGATGACACTCGTATTTGGAAAATAAGGGAGTTCCACAGGTTGTAGGATCTATTTGTTAGAGTGCAAAATCTTTTGCACAATAGCTCTAGGGGTACATGCAACATCATTTTCTTCAAGTTTAAACTTAGAAGAACTAAGAGCCTATGCCAAATCATGATCATTGGTCTGACTACTTTCCAGTTCTATCGTAATGCATTGCTCATTTACCCAAATCTGGAGAACATGACTTTTGAGGTTTAATTTGATCGCGTGATCATAGATCCATTGTTGACCCAAGATTAAAGATTGAGTAAGATCTTCATCATGGCATACTAGTAATCTTACTTTCAAGGGAATTTGTTGTATTGAGATTGGAAATTCCACCTTGCCCATGCAAGGGTTTTCAACACCTCCTAATCCTATGAGGTAAGCCTCAATCAGATTTATTTGCAAGTTTAGGTCCAAACAACAAGAATACCTAATAACACTCATAGCAGCTCCAGAATCAATCAAGGCTCTAATGGTCTTGTATTTAGTGACTTTTCCTAGCTCAACAAAATAAATGGATGTTTGTTAACTATGCTAGGAGAGGTATCCCTCTTTAGTTTGGCACATTTCCATGTGAAATTTAGGGCCATCAGAGTGGGGAAGGACATTCACAAGATGAAGCCTCTCCACATCATCATTTATAACCTGGCTTAAGCCCTATCTTCTTAAATTCATTCTTTTGATGTGTTTTAGAGCTTCAACTTGAGCTGCTTCTTGTATTATTTTCTCTTCCTCTTTATGTTTTTTAGATACATTGATTCTTTTAAGAATTTCCACTGTCAAAGGCTCTTGATAGAGCTTGAGTCTGCAATGAGTCATGTAGTTGAGCAACATGTCTCCTTCTAGGGTGGATAATTGCACTGCTCTGCTAGTTGATATTCTATTAATGATCAGGGGCCCATAGCCATCTTTCTCTAGTTTTAGAGCATGCTACTTCAAAGTATAACCAAGACTAAATCACCAACTTTCAAACCTTTATCTTTAATTTGTGTATTGGAATAAGTCTTTTGTCTCTTCTTTGCCACATAAATTCCTATTGCTTCTCTCAATATGGTCTCTCCTAAGCATTCTAAGTCCATGATCCTAGAGGATAACTCCTAACCTGTCCATTGGTGCTCTTGTGTGGCTTTTAGGGTGGGTATCAAAAAATCTAAAGGAAGCACAACATTTTGGCCAAAAACCATTTCAAAGGGACAAAAATTGAGTAGCATTTTATAGGACACTCAGTAAGCCCAAATATCATGATGTAAGTATTTGTCCCAGTCTGAGCGTTTATTGTCTACAAGCTTAGTCAACACGTTACACATGATCTTGTTAGTACTTTCTGCTTGTCTGTTTTCTTGTGGGTGGTGTGGTGCTGACTTTTTGTGAATCACCATGAAATCTTGTAGTAGATATTCAACTACTTCATTTAAGAAGTGCATTCCTCGATCGCTCACCAACTCTATGGGCATTCCATACCTTGTGAATACATTTTCAAACAAGAATTTTGTCGTGGTTTGAGCATCATTCTTCCTTGTGGCTTTGAGTTCCACCCATTTGGTAAGATAATTTGTGGCTACAATTATATAATCAAGATGGGAGCTTTTAGCTGGGGGGTTGATAGGACTTGCAAAGTCTATACCCAACTTTGAAAATGCATGTCCTCCCATCATGGGGTCTAAGTGCCATCTCATCTTTTCACATAGGATATTGTGCTCTCTAGAATGTGTCACACCTCTTCACATAGGTATGTGCATTCATATGAATAGTAGGCCATCAAAGAACTAAAAATAGAATAGCTTTGATCACTTGCTCAGGTCCAAAGTGTCCTCCTGCAACATCTTGGTGTGCAATCTCTAATATCTTGAAGTACTCTCCTTTGTGCATGTGAAGTCTTCCATGCTTATATATATT
This sequence comes from Ceratopteris richardii, assembly GCA_020310875.1. Lineage (NCBI taxonomy): Eukaryota > Viridiplantae > Streptophyta > Polypodiopsida > Polypodiales > Pteridaceae > Ceratopteris > Ceratopteris richardii. Next base: position 114,774,934 of record CM035442.1, on the reverse strand, counting down.
ATCACCAATGAGTGTATAGACTTGAGCTTCCCACTTTTGACTCCTTCGTCATGTTGAATTCATCTTTGGTGGAAACTTCTTTGTTCTTAGAAAGTCAAATAAAGGATCGCTCCATTCAAGTATTAGATATCTGATACACTTGATATAGGATTTCATGTTCAACTAGGGGTTTGCTAATACAAAATGAACAATTCTTGATCAACCTATAGACATTTGCTTCCATGGTAGGCCAATATAAACCTAATCTCTTCAGTGTCTATAGGGTTTTGTGTTGTGAATGGTGTTTCCCTAATGCACCTACATGTGCTAATTACAAACATTTATTGTGCTCTTCTTCTTCTTCTTCTTCTTGAAAAAAAGCTAAGATTCCTTGATCATTTTTTTTGTAGATAATTCGTACGAGTATGTGATATTTTTGCAACTTCACTATTTCTTCATCTTTCATCCTTACCACTAGATTCTTGGATCCAAATGTGAGATCAGGCACTAATTGTTTAGCCTAGCTTGGAACTACTTCTAGATCAAAAAAGTATGCATTAGGAAGTTCACTTCATACACCTTGCAGGGATTCTCCTGAAGTGATTCATGAAATGTGATCTGCCCTAAGGTGGGTCTTACCCTTCCTAACAACTACTTTGAAATCATATTCCATGAGCAAGAGAAACCATCTTACTAATCTACCTATATTGTAATGTTTGTTCACCAAGTATAGTAGAGCTTCATGGTCTGTAAAAACTTTGAACTTATTTGCAAGAAAATAATGTCTTCATGACTGCATAGACCATGCATAATCCTTCTCGTTTAGTGGTTGTGTAGTTCCTCTCTGCCACGTTCAATTGCCTACTTGCATAATCTATGGGAAGGTTGATGTTTCCTTGACTTTTCGATTGTGTTGGCACACATCCAATAGCGAAATTGGAAGCATCCACATGAACAAGGAATAGATTGTTCCAATCCGGTGTTGTCAATATGGGGGCTGAGCACAAACGTCTTTTCAACTCTAAGGATGAGTTCTCACACTCCTCATTCAATGGAAAGTTTGTTAGGGAGGGCTCAAACGAGCTCGAAAAGTTATGAAAATCAAAACATAGGATTTACTAATACTACTTAACCTTGAGGAATCCTAGAATTGCATGGAATGGAGTTGGAAGTGTAAAAAAAGATTATATGCAATGAGCATAGTGATGAAAATCAATGTTTTATAAAAGAATAAAGTTTTGAATTTTTGTTGAGATTTTATTCTCTGCTTGTTCTCTTCTGACATCCTTGTCTACTTAAGCCTATGTTTGAGCCTTGTATTTCCCTTTCACTTTCTTCCCTCAAGCTTCTTTGTCTACTTAAGCCACCTTGGCCTCCTATGCTGCTAACAATCCCCTAAATGGTTGGGCTTTTAAGCATATGGTGCACTTCTTTGTTCCTTATTCTGCCCCATTTTCAATCTCTTTACTAATAGGTAAGATATCTCTTTGGGGAGGGATCATGAAGCACTAGTGGATGATGAAACTTCACTTCTCAATGAGAAGGTGGAATCTTGAGGCATGTATCTAGGTTGTCATCAAAGTCGGAACACTATTTCATGCACTCATTCATTGTAGATAATCTATGACAAAGTAGACAAAAGACATCAAGTTTTTGTTTGTGAGACCATCTAAGTAATGAAATCAAATGTTTCTTGGAAGGTGTCTATTTTTCTTGAAGCTATATTTTAGAAAGGAGGAATCATGCTTTAACCCCTACTTAGAAAATTTTCCTATGAAATCATCCATGAACATGTCTAGGTTTCCCAAGGATGCATTGAATTGAAACCACACAAGGAGTATTCCAATTAATTCAAACCAAATGCCTTGTATTATAGGAAAAAAACCCATAATCCCATTGTGCCCCAAGACTTATTTGAATTGGATTGCATGCTTATAAGCAATTCTAGTTCCATGTTGGCAATTTTTCTTGCACTTTGCAACTTGAGAGTGTTGAAGGCATCTCCTAAAATCTTTTTGGCATTGATGTAGGTTGACCATAGGTGTAAATTGCTTCATAGGTTGAAGAATGTTTCTTACCCTATCCTGAGGTCAATCTTGCTAAAATCGCAATATATCCTCATCTACGTGGAATACATCCTCTAAGGTTCACATTTTTAACTATATCTCTTTGTTTTTTTTTTTTACAATGATACAAATGAGTTGCCTTAGGCACTGCTTTCAACTGAGGATATGTGTATGTTTAGAAGATTTTGATGCCTTACTGTCCTATTTGACCTTATGTACATGTACAATAATTTTCATGCAAAATTGGAATTGTTGGGTAATATCATTTGCATTTCAATGTTCAATACAAAATTAAAATTTCTTGAATCATATGAGAAATTCTCACTTCTAGTGTTATGATCACAACAACATATACATTTTTCTTTTTCAATATGTAGATTTAAAACAAAATGTGTAGAGCTCAATGCATGCGAAGATGCCAAACAAGCTTAATCGTTTTCAATATATTTTCTAGGATATTGTGCATAAAATAAGATGTCAAACCAATTGTTGGGGTTAGGATAAAGCTTCTATAATAAAAATGAGACTAAAAACTGATTGATTGAATGCTACATGCATTCACTTGTATAAATGAATTAGAATACACCTCAACCTCAAGTTTTCAGCTCACTTTTTTTCTCTTGATTTCCTCACAATGGATTGGGTCATGCAAGACACCAAATTGAGATGTGGACACTATGGAGATGGTTATTTTAACACAATTCACTATGATTCAAGCCAAAATTAATTGAGTCAAAATGAGGGTCAACATGCATTCCCAAGGATCTCTAAGAATTCAATTGGTCTTAGGTCTCCTAAGTTATCTTATGCCATTTTCCTCCCCATGCTCTAATTTTTTAGTCCCCAACACTATATCTTACAAGGCTTTGAACAACCTAAAAGTTATTTTAAGATGGAGGGTAGTAGAGAGTATTTTGGGTTCTCACTAGACCATGCAATGGACTATCAACAATGATTAGTACTCTATCAATTTGATCACCATGAGCTCTTAGATTTATCCTTCTTTACCAAGCTCCTTTGCAGCCTATAATGGATAGGATACATTCAACAAACACACATGGGATTGCAAGATGAGCTTTTAAAATAGATGTTGTGACTAAAAGGAAAACTAAAAAACTTCAAACTAATCCAAACCAAACTTCTCATAGATAAAGTTTGGGGTTGGGAAGTTCACTTACTAGGATCTTACCAAAAGATTTTTGAGAGGGCCCAAGGTGTCATTGCTATAGAAGAGAGATGGGGGTACTTTTTGACTCACATGCCCCTTAACCATCAATTATGAGTCTTTCTTTTATTGATCAGTGCAAATCCTTCACCTCTAAACATCAATCACCTAAGACGTGATCATCAAAATCCTCTACAAGATGGAAACCAAAATCACGACGATAGATCAAATTAAGCACTCTTGATGGAATGTATTTGAATTATGAACTTCATTTTTTATAATTTTACTAGTCATTCTGTACTTCCACTAAGATTCATGACATGCATTCTTTCAACACCTTTTAGAAGTTGAATACTCCTTCATGCCAACACTCCTCTTAATGCAACTTGATGGGAATCCTTGCAACAATCGTTTCCTATTGATACTAACATTGATTTGGAACATGCAAATTCAAACCAACATGAAGTAGAACTTCCATATGAAGAATTAGACTCACTTGATGCACATGAGAAATATGATTTTGTTTTTCCACATGAAGAAACCTTGATTGTTTCTCAAATGTATGAGTGGATGTTCTTTCATAACTTCATTTGAGTGACGATGAGAAACTTGTACATGTTTTGAGTTTTGAATGGATAATGAAAAACGTGACCAATTTTGATCTAAATGTTCTTCTCTAGTCAAAATTGATTATCCCAATCTATTATCATGGATTGCACTTGAAATTCAATCTTGAAGATAGATTAGTGATTTGTTTTTTTTTGGAATGATTTTTGACACATTCTTTTGTTTGTAAGGATTTTTCATAACTTTTTTAATCAACATAGCCTTGCTCATGAGTTTTCGAAGTTGAGTTTTTTGCAAATCCAAAGCATTGTTGATGATTGAACATGAAATATCATGTAGAGGATGAATATGATGAGACCAACCTTGCTGAGAAGCTTCTTTGCTTCGCTAGCCTTAATTAACTTTCTCATTTTTGCACCATATTGAGTTTAATTGCATATAAAGTATGCATGAATACTGAGTAATGCACATTGCTTTTTCCATAGTTGCACATCCAATCGCATGCTTCATTTTTCTTAATAGCATGACTAATTTTTTGGCCTTGATTTTTCCCTAAAATAAATAAGCTTTATCATTGAATACCATTCATCTTCCTATGCACCCTATTGCCTTGATTGCACTTGAGGTATGCATGTGATATAGCTACATGACAAGGCCATGTGTAGGCTTGATTACTTTCATTACCCATGCACTTGATTCACTAATCATCTTTTGGATTGTCAAAAAAATTTCATATAATCCCATGTTGATTATCATTGGCACATTTGGAAGATACACGCATTTGAAGTGGGTGGATATTGTGATGATTTTCATCACCTTGATTTAATTGTCAATCAATTGAGATAAAGATGTTTCTTTTTTAATGTTATGATGATGAGAAACAAGTTGAAGATATTATGGTTTATTGAGTATCATCTTATAAAAGAGCAACCAAGTGGTTGAATTTTAGTGCATGCAAAATCTTTATTTCTAAAGAGCTTTCACATTGTTTATCTCAATGAAAAATCTGTTTAAAACAATGTCCATTGGTCCATTTTACTAAGAGGTAATACAAGATGTATAGCTTCAATCTCACTCCCTTCTACAACAAATGGCGTTGGGCCCATGGATAGATCAAAAGCCTCCCAAAGAAAACACCCAAGTTCGAAATTCGTCGACAGCGGTGCAAATCACAGAGGAAAGTTTCTTTTGATACTTTTAAATTTCATGCTTTTCAAAACAAGCAATGAGCGGCAACGGATCACGATAACGATGAACAGTGCGATGCGTTTAAAACATTTTTCGATATTGTCGAAAGTGCTTTATTTTGTGCTTTTGGAGGGATGATCTAAGACTATATAAGAAGCCATTGGTTTATTGTTAAATCATCCTACACCCATCGCAACACCAGCTTAGGAAGCTTTGGTACTTCAATAGAGGTGGTGCTTCTTAGCACATGGGGCAGCCATGTTGCTATCTCGGAGCATGTTGAGGAGCAGCTATGGAGTTCTTCTTGGAGGAGAATAGTGTGCTCACACTCTTGCTTATAGAGAGGATTTACCCCCCAACAGCTTGGTGGTGTGGATCGGCCATTCACATGATGTATTTGAATATTGTCTTCTACATGAAGATTTCGGTGTACTTCAAAGACATTGGATGGTGGTTAACATAAGATTTACATCTTATGTTAAGAATTCAGGTACATGTTCTCTTTATGCACATAGGTACTACTTGGATTTTATGGAGGTAGTAACATCCATATCAGGAGGAGTCCTATTCGGCATATGTACAAGAGAATTAGTACGTATATGCTTTATGCATATTTGGATGAGGTGTTAGAGAAGATATGATCATATGAGTTTGAGGATTTCTGGCAGCAAACTTGTTAGCATTCTTTGCTACTTTTGTAAGTATGTGATCTTTTCACATGACTTAGGGTCTTCCATAGCCTAAGGTAAGATGAGGGTTTGTTGATTATCAATTTTAGACTGATCCTTCCTCTTTCTGTCACTCATATCCACTCTTCTACAACCTATTAGGTCACACATCTCATATATATTCAGATTTATGTCCATACATCTGAGTATGTTTGTTACATTTGTACATTTACAATCATCCATCTATTTCTGTTCACATAGAGTGGTTGAGAGTTTTGCTCCCACATTGTAAATTGACATTTGTATATATGATAGTGTGAGTAAGCAGTGGCTTACGTAACACTTTACACATGTTGTCTAGTCTCTCTTTATCTTTGTCTCATCATTTGTATGATTAAGTGTGGTATGTTCATTTTTTGTCAATATTGGAAGATTGCTAGATTCTATGTTGTATATGTTGGACCTATGGAACCTTGGACCTGTGGTGTCATTTCCAACATTTGGTATCAGAGCTTTAGGGTTTTGATATCAAAGCACTCAGGCTCTTAGATTCACAGGTTTGCAGACTTCCAAGTTTACAACATATGATTTAAGAGCATCTTCTAACATTTGACATTTGACATACACACTTAATCTAGATGAGTAGATATTTGAGAATTAGACAATTCAATCACATGTTAATTCATCAGTGTGGAGTATGAAGTTGATGATCTGTTAGCAACCGAATACTATTGGAAAAGTATGAAAATACTTTACAGAAAGTATTGTTTGAAGACCCAGAATTGATGAAGAAAAGGCTATTTCAAATTCAAGGAAAAATAATGGTTTGGAGAAGATGAAGGAATCAGATCAACATCAAATCACAGGTATCAGTTTCTACTATCAAATTATCATTTGCAGATCATGTCTTAGAAGATCAGCTATGAAGAGATTTGAAGGATTCAAGGAATGATTATATACACTTTCATTATTTGAAAGTTAAAGGCTACATCAAAATAGGTATCTAGAGGTTTTTCTACAGAGTTTTGAGAGAACTCTTTCATGGCAAGAAAGTTCATCTAAGAAGACAAATGTGGAGAGCATCAGTCTTGTTTTCAGCCAAAGTTGGTTGGAAGGTTTTTATCTAGATACAAAATGTGGTCTAGGTATCTAGAGAAGGTAACTCTAGAAAGGTAATTCATCATTCAGGCAAAAGTTGGTGAATTTAGTCCTATTAGTCACATTTGGAGCAGAGTTTTAATTAGGAGATGTGAGGAGATGATAAAACATGATTCTATGTTCACCTCCATTTGTATACCATGTTTGTTTTGTCTCTTACTCTTAGCACTAGAGGAAGAGAAAAATTCATTTGAAGAAGTTAAGAGTGCTTGCTATTTTAAGATGAAGAGAACAAAAGGTATGGAAGAGAAGTTTGAAGATGACATCATCATCAGGTGGAAGAAAGATGCAGAAAAATAAGGTCCAACAATTCCAAAGGGAAAGTAAGACTTCCTTTTCTCTTATCTTTTCCATATACTTTCCCTATTTTATCCTCTACATCCAAAGACAAGTCTACGAGAACATCTTATGTGAAGATAATTTAAAGAAGAAGCAGTTTCTTGTTTTGCATTATACTTGGTCATGATTTAGTAGAATTGACAAAGAATTGCATTGAGAGAAAGAAAAACAGCAGATATGTTGTGACTCATATGTGTATGAGTTATGTTTTAGTTGAAGATTTTAAGCAGGCAGCTTATGTGTTCCCTCAAAGAATTCTTGGAGTGTCAATTCAGAGCTACTTGGTATATGACAAGTTGTAGGGAAGTATATTTCTTCTTCATCTAAATCTTGAAGTAAAAGAGTTTTTTGTAGCATATGTTGAAGACTTGGGTTGAGGATTTGTGTTTGGAAAGGTTACCTCATATTCAGTATTTTCAGAAAACTTCAGAAAATTCAGATTTGTTGGTGTACAAGTCAATGGAGAATCTACTTTCTGTGTTTGGCTTGATTTTTGGATACATGCTTGTATTCAACAAGGTGTTCCATCAAATCCTAGCACTTGATTGAGAAGTGGAGTTAGCCAAAAGAAAGTCAAGCAGATACTATCACATTTCACCCGGGTAGAATATGAAAAGATGAAGTATCAACTTGCAGCTTTCGGACTTCTCAAGGTGAGATGTTTGTCCACTTATGTTCAAGTAGGAGTTGCAAATTCTTGGGAAGGATTTGTTTGAAGAAAAGTTTTTACAACTTTGTGAGAAGCATGGACACTTTGAGACATTTAGGTAATAAATCAAACATTCAATCATGAAGGTTTGATGAGAGCATATTCTATTCAGGTATTTTTTGTTAGAGAGATCTATGATCTTGTAAGATCTTGGATAGATCTTGGATAGATCATGTATGATTTTATATGATCTTGGAAGATCTTGAAGATCTTGAGTATTTATGATTCAGATGTCTATCCTTTGTTTGAGAAAGTTCTTAGTATTGGAAGAAGTAAGTCAAAGTTCAGGTTCTATCAGATTTGTGTTGCAGAGATTTGTGTTTCTACTTGTTATGTTACAGAAGGTTATGAATCCTAAAATGCTTTCAACAGGGTTTTGTTATATAGATCAGCTAACCTTATTCTAGATTTTGGGAAGCTGAGAAGTAAACAGTGAAAGCCATTAGCATCTGCAGTGCTAATAAAAAGGGTTCAGAGATTTTGTTTCAGATACAGGTATTGATCACTGAAGATCAGATTTATTGAAAGAAGGAAGACGTCCAAGATTTCATAATGTCTGATATACTTTAAAGAATATTGGATACTATTGTTAAGTCATCCAGGGGGGTGATGAAACATGAAGACTTATTTTCAGCCATATGTGAAAGAATGCAGAGTCATACCTATAAGAATTCCACCTATTCTTATATCAAGTATTCCTATATTTCCTTTGTCAGTTTCTCTTTATGTTCCAGCTTTGAAAGAATAAGGAAGAAGGAAAATGTCTGGAGAAATTTCGTGTTAGGGTGCTCCTGCTCAGGAGAAAGTTCCAGAGTTCTATTGAAGAGAAATTTGATATTTCAGAGAGGTATGTTTTCAGAGGTGCATACATTTATGTTTATATCAGATTATAAAGGAAAGAAGTATGAAAGACTTACAGATTGAACAAAGATGAAGACATGATGACATCATAGATTTTTTTATGAGATTCATGAGTTGATTTCAGTTGATTTCAGTTGAGTTGACTTGACTTGACTTGACTTGAGTACAGTCAAAAATGAACCAGCAGTGTTCATAATACACTAAGTTTTGAGTTATCAGTCATAGGTTCCAGGATTCACTTCTTGATTTTGTTTAGTGTATCTACATGACACAATAGAAGTACATTGAGAAAAATTTCATAAGGTAAATGCAAATATGTGGATCCTAGTGTATGTTTTCAGGTTTGAGAAGACAGAAGATAGCAGGTTCAGAGTCAGTACTTGCTACATTTTTTGTCAAGCAGTGATTGCTTGATGTGTACACTATTGGATATCTAGATTGCATATTTTCTCAAGTATTATGGCTCATATTCAGCAAGTTCAGGCTTTTGAAGAGTTTGTAGAATTAATGAATTTTGTAGATTGAGTCCACTTTGTACCAGTATGACATTGCAGGGGGGATTGTTGGAAACAATGTCCATTGGTCCATTTTACTAAGAGGTAATACAACATGTATAGTCTTCAATCTCACTCCCTCCTACAGCAAATGGCGTTGGGCACGTGGATAGATCAAAAGCCTCCCAAAGAACTCACCCGATTTTGAAACTTGTCGGCAGCGACACAGATCGTGGAGGAAAGTTTTTTTAATACTTTTAAATTCATGCTTTTCAAAACAAGCAACGAGTGGCCACAGATCACGATAATGATGAACAGCACGATGCGTTTCAAACAGTATACGATCGTAGATTTTTCGATATTATCGAAAGTGCTATATTTTGTGCTTTTGGAGGGATAATCTAAAACTATATATGAAGCCATTGGTTCATTGTTAAATCATCCTATACCCATTGCAACACCAGCTTAGGAAGCTTTGGTACCTCAATAGAGGTGCTTAGCACATGGGGTAGCCATGTTGCTATCTTGGAGCATGTTGAGGAGCAGCTATGGAGTTCTTCTTGGAGGAGAAGAGTGTGCTCACACTCTTGCTTATGGAGAGGATTTACCCCAGAGCGGCTTGGTGGTGTGGATCGGCCATTCACATGATGTTTTTGAAGATTGTCTTCTACATGAAGATTTTGGTGTACTTCAAAGACATTGGATGGTGGTTAACATAAGATTTACATATAATTGAGAATTCAGGTACATATTCTCTTTCTGCACACAGATACTACTTGGAGTTTATGGAGGCAGTAACATCCATATCAGGAGGATTTCTATTCGGCATAGGTACAAGAGAATCAGTACGTATATGCTTTATGCATATTTGGATGAGCCGTTAGAGAAGATATGATCATATGAGTTTGAGGATTTCTCACAGCAAACTTGTTAGCATTCTTTGCTACTTTTGTAAGTATGTGATCTTTTCACACACATGTCTGACTTAGGGTCTTCCATAGCCTAAGGTTAGATGAGGGTTTGTTGATTATCAGTTTTAGACTAATCCTTCCTCTTTCTGTCACTCATATTCACTCTTCTACAACCTATTAGGCCACATTCTCATATATATTCAGATTTATGTCCATACATCTGAATATGTTTGTTACATTTGTATATACTCATCCATCTATTTCTGTTCACATAGAGTGGTTGAGAGTTTTGCTCCCACATTGTAAATTGACATTTGTATAAATGATAGTGTGAGTAAGCAGTGGCTTACGTAACACTTTACACATGTAGTCTCTCTTTATCTTTGTCTCATCATTTGTATGATTAAGTGTGGTATGTTCATGTTTGTCAATATTGGAAGATTGCTAGATTCTATGTTGTATATGCCGGACCTATGGAACCTTGGACCTGTGGTATTTGTTAATGGGCCTACCTCATTTCCAACAAAATCCATTGTTATAACACTTGAAAGAAATATTTTTGTGTGGACAAGAGAGTTTCAAAAGTGGAAAGTTGATGATCCTCCTATTTTGAGCTATTCCCCCATCTATTTGCATGAAGTGAATGCCCAAAGAATGATGCAAATGCTCCAAAACTAACATCTCAAAAGAGGCATGCAAATCAACCTTAAAGTCAACAAAGGACTAGTGAGTATCAACATATGCAACAATGATCAAAAGTACATCATTTGCATGCTTCTCATTAGTACCAACAAGCATCATATCATCAACATATGCAACACTGATCAAAAGTACATCATCTACAACAATGATAAATAGTACATCATCTACAACAATGATAAATAGTACATCATCTGCATGCCTACTTACTAGCACATGGATTATTGTCAAATCCATGTGTTAGAAAGTAGGCATGTATCTTTTGGTACCAAGCACATGGTGCTTGCCTTAATCCATACAAGGTTTTTTGCAAATTGCACACTTTTTCCATGCTCTTTTTGCACAAAACCATGGGGATGAAATACATACATTCCTTCAATGTAAATCACCATTCAAAAATGTAGTTTTAATGTCCAATCGATTTACATTCCAACCATGATTAGTTGCAAGTGCACAAATGCTATGAACAATGGTCATTTGATATGTCGAAGCAAAAGTCTCATCAAAATCAATGCCTTTGTCTTGATCATAACCTTTGGTAACAAGCCTAGCCTTATACCTATCAACTGCTCCATCAAGCTTAAGTTTCAGCTTGTATACCCATTTAGTGTCAATGGCATTTTTGCCTAGAGGCAAATATCATAAAGACCAAGTACCATTATTCATAATAACATCATATTCTAATTGCATAACAACCATCCAATTTTCTAAATTTTGTGTTTCACCAAATGAAATAGGCTCATTTGCATCCCAAAGACTATAAATAGGAATTGCATAACAATCTAATGAAAATGAAGCAATATGAGAGCTTGAATAACTAGGATATGACAAAGGTGCATCTAATTTGCTATCTCTCAAAGTCTTCACCAATCATTCAAGCATAGTTTTTTCCTCTTCTATGTTAGCTCTCATCAATAAGTCCAAAAATGTAAATATGCCTGAAAAATTGAATGATCTCCATGATCATTTAAAACTTGTGAAGGCTGAGAAAATGCCTATCCAAGACTAGCACTTGATCGTCCACCTTAAAAAGAGGTAACAAAGTATCATACACACCTTTTGCGATAATTGATGTCTCCCTGGTACATGAAAGTAGGGGCTGAATTGTGTTGGAGTTAGACGTCTGCGGAAGCATGCGAACAGCACAAGGAAGAAGAAGAAGCTTGGAGCACAACACACAAGACTGAATGTATTACTAGAGAATGTACAAAGATAAGTAGCCCATTAGGGCAATAGGCGTATATACAAGCCGAGGGAAAAAAACCTCCTAAAGAGGGAAAAAAGTGCCCCGACGGTCCTAGAGTGTTCACACACATCACTACCTAAATATATCAACAAATCCCCCCTGGGAGTGATGCGGTGAACAAGGAGCTGGCACTCATGTATAAGGAAGTGCCAAGCTATGTGGAAATCACTCCACAAAAGGAAGTAAGCCCAAAGCTTTGCGGAAAGCTTCAAACTTCTCCCTAGGCAGAGCCTTCGTGAAAAGGTCTGCAATGTTCTCCTGCGTGGGCACTGAAGTATTTCGATGGCGATGCACCACACTGCACTCTCCTTCTCGAGAGCTCCACGACGATATGCTCGGAGTAGAAAACCGAGCTCCTGACGCCACACACATTACTCTGCACAGAGGTTGTAGAATACGCAGAAAACGTAGTACACAGGGAGCACGAAGACAGACTTCTTAGGTCTTACAAATGCGGTCGAACTTACAGTCTATAACTGACCAGGCCACTATATGTTTTATTAAAGAACATATACAAAGAAGTGTCCGGTGGCCATTTGGCCTTTCACATGGACACTAACGGTAACAATCTCCCACTAAAGGCCAATATGGCCAGAGTAACTATGGGAGAAAAAAGAAAGAATGATAAAGAATACCTGAGTGTAAGTATACAAACTATACCTCCCACCTGATGGGCATGTTACACAGTATACAAGTGACTGCGTAAGATCAAGAATCAAGTAACCCCCATCAAGTGACAACAGTGTCGAAAGCTATCTTGTGGTAGAGCTTTAGTCAAAGCATCTGCAGCATTATCTCGAGTGTGAACCTTCTCAAGAATAATGCTCTCAATGGCTAAGCAATCTCATGAAGTGATACCTCACCTCAATGTGCTTGGTCTTTGCATGATAGACCGGATTCTTAGCCAAAGCAATGGCACTCTGACTATCACTGAGCAAGTGAGGTACATGCTGAGGCAAACCCATATCACAAGCAAGACGAGAAAGCCACAATGCTTCCTTACATGCCTCACTTGCTGCAACATACTCTGCTTCTGTGGTGGAAACAGTTGTACATTCTTGAAGACGAGATCTCCAAGAGATAGCACCTCCAGCAAAATGAAAAATGTACCCTGATGTAGACTTACGATTGTCTACACAACCAGCATAGTCAGAATCTGTGTAACCAATAATGGATGCTTTCCCTCTACCTAAGCATAGACACTTGTCCTTAGTGCCACTCAGATATCTCAAAATCATTTTGACCGCTTCCCAATGTTTCTTGCCAGGATTAGACATATATCTGCTCACAACTCCCACTACAAATGCAATGTCTGGTCTCGTAGCTACCATAGCATACATGAGACTACCAACAGCAGACTGATAGGGAATTTTGGTCATGAATTCCTTTTCCTCATCTGATTTGGGGCAGTCATCCTTGCTCAATTTCACATATGTGGGTAAAGGTGTACTCAATGCCTTTCCACCCTGCATATTGAATCGATGAAGTACTTTGGATATGTACTCACTTTGAGACAAGTATATGCATCTTTTACTCCTATCACGAGTGATGCGCATGCCAAGAATATGTTTGGCATCCCCCAAATCCTTCATATCAAATGTCTGACTCAACTTCTTTTTGAGAATTGACAAATCATAAGAGGACTTCCCAGCAATCAACATATCATCGATGTAAAGTATCAAGCATATCAAGCTGCCATCAGAACATCTCTTTGTGTAGAGACAATGATCCTCATTGCTCCGAGAATAGCCTTGGGACTTCATAAAAGCATCAAACTTTTGGTACCATTGTCTAGGAGACTGTTTAAGTCCATACAAGCTCTTGTTGAGCTTACAAACTAGACTTTCCTTGCCAGGAACTACATAACCCTCTGGTTGTTCCATATAGATCTCATCTGTAAGATCTCCATGCAAGAAAGCTGTTTTCACATCCATTTGGACTAGCTCTAAGTCCTCCATTGCAACGAATCCAAGCAACATGCGCAAAGTAGTCATCTTGACCACTGGAGAGAAGATTTCCTCAAAATCAACACCATGTTGTTGCTTAAAACCATTTGCAACAAGTCGTGCTTTATATTTTGGAGAAGCACTATCTGATGTGAATTTCAGCTTATATACCCATTTACATGGTAAAGCTTTCCTGCCCTTTGGCAAAGGTACTAAGTCCCAAGTACCATTCTTGTGAATAGAATCCAACTCAATCTTCATGGCACGCTCCCACTTGACATGATCCTCTGTCTGCATAGCCTCTTTGTAGCAAGAGGGCTCACCGGCATCTGTTAGCATAACAAAATCTAAACCTGGAACATATCTATGAGGTGGATATGAGACACGTGCAGAACGTCTCAATGGTTGCTGAACAGGAACATGTGCAGACTGATCTGAATGGACATTCTCTTGAACATCCCTATGTGTGACATTTTTATGCATGCTAACCGGAGGACTAGTATCCTCAAACACCACTCTTCTCACTTCAACCTCCTTAATCGGCTGTTTATGCATCTTAGACTCATTAAAAATGACATCACTACTTTTGATCACTGACCGTGTTTCAGGATCCCATAAGCGATATCCAAATTGTCCTTCTCGACCATATCCAAGAAAAATGCATTTCTTTGACTTATGGTCCAACTTCTGTCTAAGATTCTTGGGTATATGAACATATGCTTCACACCCAAAAACTGGAAGATGATCATAATATGGTGGTTTCCCTGTCCATAACTCTTGTGCCACTTTCAGACCTTTGGCAGTACTACGTGAAAGGTTAATCACATGAACTGCAGTCAATACTACTTCTGCCCAAAAACCTTGTGAGAGGTTTGCATGATGCAACATAGAGACTACTCTATCTTGAATAGTTCTATTCATCCTCTCAGCTACACCATTCTGTACTGGGGTATAAGGAGCTGTAAACTCTCTACGAATCCCTCTACACTGACAGAAAAGGTTGAATTCATGTGAGGTATACTCACCCCCATTATCTGAACGTAAAGCCTTAAGCTTAGTTCCTTTTTCAGTCTCAACTGAAGCAAGCCATTTTCTGAAAGTAGGAAATACATCATCCTTCGATTTGATAGGATATACCCAGACTTTTCTAGTAGCATCATCTATGAAAGTGACAAAGTAAAGAGAACCACCTAAGGACCTAGTGGGCATAGGACCACACACATCTGTATGAACAAGATCTAAAGGCTGAATTGAAGAGTCAATGTGCGTTTTATGCACATTTCTGGTTTGCTTTCCATATTGACAATGCTCACAAAATGAAAAATCAGAGAAAGATAACACAGGTAAGTAGCCAGAACGAGAAAGATTTTCCATTCCACTACGAGATATATGGCCCAAACGACCATGCCAAATACAAGCCATAGGTTGTTCAGTAACAGCTAACAAGTGTTCTTTCTGTGATACAAATAAAGGGTAAAGTGAGCCAACTTTCCTTCCTTTTGCAATAACCATATTGCCCTTTGATATACGAAAGGACTGAGCATAGAAGACCACCTTGTAACCAAGGTCATCAAGTTGACCAACTGACATCAAACTGCGTGATAACTGAGGTACATGGTGTACATTATGCATAGTAAATTTTGAACCGTCAATGAACTGCACAACCACATCTCCAATCCCCACAACATCACACTGGTAAGAGTCACCAAGTCTCACGGTACCAAGAGACTTTGCTGCATAATTAGAGAACCATTCTCTATGTGGTGTCACATGGAAAGAAGCACCAGAATCTAGCAGCCAGGTGTGGGAAAGAGAATCAGCCATAAGTGCCTCAGATGGCACAGTACTATCAAGTGTCAACACATCAGCATCATCAGAAATAGCATTAATTTCTTCAATCTTCACAGTCAAAGTAGATGGTGCAGGTAACTGTTTAACATGCCCATCAACATTCTGTCCTTTACCTTTAGCATTCTTTAATGCATAACAGTCTTTCTTCATGTGTCCTTTCTTATGACAATAATGGCATTCAATATCCCTCTTCCTTGATTTACTTCTGCTCTTATTCCGTTGACCATTCTTTTCCTTGTTCTTGCTCCTGCCATGTTGTTGATTCTTTCCTTGGTAAGAATCACGAACATTATATGCATCTCCACTCTGAGTGCCAACCATAGATTTTCTACGAATCTCCAAGGCTTACGACTAAGGCGGCGACCAAGGCATAGACCTTGGCATACCTTGTCATCCGAGTCACCGTTGGCGCCGTTGGCTGCGCGCGAGGGAGGACCTCAACGATCAAGGAATATAGAGGTTCCCGGTACACAGGGAGCACGAAGACAGACTTCTTAGGTCTTACAAATGCGGTCGAACTTACAGTCTGTAACTGACCAGGCCACTATATGTTTTATTAAAGAACATATACAAAGAAGTGTCTGGTGGCCATTTGGCCTTCCACATGGACACTAACGGTAACAGGCACATATGCCAAGCTGATCTCCCCAGCAGAGAACCTCTCCCTGACATAGTGATAATGCACCTCAATGTGCTTAGTGCGAGCATGGAACACAGGGTTCCTCGCAACTACCAATGCGCTCTGACTGTCAGTGAAGATGGTGGTGGTAGAAGACCGGCCAACACCCAAATCAGCCATAAGGCGTCTGAGCCACACACACTCAACAGTCGTTGTGAAAGCTGCCCTATACTCAGCCTCACAATTGGAAGTGGCCACAGTAGGCTGCTTCTTCCTCAACCAAGATATACATGAGCTACCAAGCATGAAGCAAAAACCACTGGTGGACACACGAGTGTCATAGCAACCAGCCCAATCTGAGTCAGAAAAAGCATGCAAATCTGGCGGTAGTAATCCCCCCTTGGGATAAAACAACCCAAGTAGCCGAGTACCACTCAAGTAGCGAAAGATGCGCTTAATCGCTTTCCAATGCGTGACTCCTGGGCAATGCATAAACCTGCTCATCTGTGAGACAGCAAACTGAATATCTGGTCGAGTAATGCATAAGTAAATCAAGCATCCAACAGCCTGCTGATAGAGAACAACATCAAATGCATCTCCAGCATCATGAAGACTCAATCGTAAACCTGTCTCCATAGGAGTGGCAATAGCCTTACAGTCTTCAAGGCCAAAACGCTGCAATAATGTGTCAATATATTTCGTTTGACACAAAGCCATTCCACCATCAACTTGCATAAACTGAATGCCCAAATGCAAATGCCCCAAATCACACATCTCAAATGAGGCATGCAAATCAGCCTTGAAATCAGCAATATGCTTCTCAATAGGACCAGTGAGCAGCATGTCGTCTACATAGACAACATTGATCAGAAGCACATCATTAGCACGCTTAACATATAAGGTGTTTTCAGTTGGACTGTTCTCAAAACCATGTGCAATCAGATAGGCATGTATCTTCTCATACCAAGCACGTGGTGCTTGCTTTAAACCATATAACACCTTCTTTAACCTGCACACCTGGTTTTCATGCCCTTTCTGCACAAAGCCACGGGGCTGAAAAACATACACTTCTTCATGCAAGTCACCATTCAGAAATGCTGTTTTAATGTCCAACTGATGTACATTCCAACCATGATGGGCTGCAAGTGCACAAATGCTCCGAACAGTAGTCATACGGCATGTAGGTGCAAAGGTCTCATCAAAATCAATGCCTCTTTCCTGCGCATAACCCTTTGCAACAAGTCTAGCCTTATACCTGTCAACTGTACCATCAGGTTTACGCTTCAGCTTGTATACCCACTTAGTGCCAATGGCCTTCTTGCCAGGAGGCAAGTCACATAAAGACCATGTACCATTCTTCATTATAGCATCATATTCAGATTGCATAGCAACCATCCAATTTTCTGAATTTTGTGCTTCATCAAAAGAAACAGGCTCATTCTCATCACAGAGACTAGATGCAGCCATAGCATAGCAATCTGATGCAAAGAAGGCACTATGAGAGCCTGAACGAGTACGATATGACAAAGGTGCATCTAATTTGCTGTCACACAAAGTCTGCACCAGCCCATTTTGGCATAGTGTTTGCCTGCTCAATATCAGCTCTCTCATCAGCAAGTGCATCATGTAAATCTGCATCAGAAATGGAATGATCTGCATCATCATATGAAACCTGCAAAGGCTGAGAAGTTGCCTCATTAGGACCAGCACTAGCCTGTCCACCTGTAAAAAGAGGCATCAAAGTATCATACATGTCTTTGGAGCTAACACATGTCTCCTTAGTACATGAAAGTAATGGCTGAATAGCATCTTCCACAAAGACATCACGGCTAACCAGAATGCGTTTAGTCTGTGGATGATACAGACGATAGCCTTTACTTTCAAAACTGTACCCAACAAAAATACATTTTACTGCCTTATCATCCAATTTTCTGCGATGTTGTTCAAGCACTAATGCATATGTCAAACAACCAAAAACACGCAGATGAGCAACAGATGGCTTGCGGTCATGCCAAGCCTCATATGGAGTGATA
The DNA here is from genome assembly GCA_020310875.1 of Ceratopteris richardii. Classification (NCBI taxonomy): domain Eukaryota; kingdom Viridiplantae; phylum Streptophyta; class Polypodiopsida; order Polypodiales; family Pteridaceae; genus Ceratopteris; species Ceratopteris richardii. The sequence continues at coordinate 114,756,435 of CM035442.1, read as the reverse complement.
GACTGCAACGCTTTAGTGGGACACCTATTCAGTACATATGTTGCACACATGACAGCCTCAAGCCAGAAATTATGAGGTAAAGCCTGACTCTTGACCATACACCTCGCCATCTCCATGAGAGACCTGTTCTTCCGTTCAGCAACTCCATTCTATTGAGGTGTATACGGTACTGTACACTGGTGTTTTACCCACGTTCAGCCAGAAATGCATTAAAATCTGAAGACATATATTCCCCCCCTCGATCAGAACGGAGGGTGCCCATTTTACATGCTGACAGATTTTCAGCCAAAACCAAAAACTGTTTGAAGAACATGAACACTTCGGACTTTGCTTTGAGTGGATACACCCATGCATGCCTGGAAAAATCATCAATCAAAGTCACGAAGTAAAGGTAATTTCCAAAGGAGGGTGTCTGCATAGGACCACAGACATCACTATGTACAAGCTACAATTTCTGCGTAGCCTGAACTGAACCATCTTTTGGAAAGGAAGAACGCTGCATTTTGCCCAAAATACAGCCTTCACAAACATGTTTTCCAGGTGCCTCAAGTTTGGGCAAAGAGGACACCATTTCAGATTTCTGCAGGCGTAACAAACTAGCAAAATTCAGATGACCAAAGCGTGCATGCCAAAGCTTTGCATCTGACATAGCCTGAGAATCATGAACTGCACATGCCGAATCATTCACAGATCTTTCATAGTCTATGAGCTTATACAGCCCACGACATAAAATGCCAGAAGCAATAATCACATCGCCATTTGAGAGATCATGGACTGTACACCTGTCATCAATGAATTTCACAACCAAGCCAATCTTGGCTAATGCAGAAACTGAGAACAGATTCTTTTTGATTACTGGCACAAATAAAGCATCTGACAAAGTGAAAGAACTAACATCAGCAGTAGTCAAAATGATCTTACCAACTCCCATAACAGGATAAGAGGAGTTATTGGTGCATGTGACAGTATTCCCTGTAGGGGCAGGCTCAAGTGAAGAGAAGAAACTATGCTGCAAGGTAATATGTTTGGTCGCCCCACTGTCAAAGTACCAAACATCTGAGTCTACTGCAGACATGCATTGATCATGAAAAGATGGGTCAAAACTGTAGACAGTAGTAAACGCCCATTCTTCTTCCTGCACAAGATTTGCAGACTCTGTTTTTGGTGTAGAGGCCTCTGCAACAACCATTCCAGCCTCTTTCTTCTTTGCCTCTTTAGCAGCCAGTTTTGGACAGTTCTTTATAATATGATCATTTCCTTTACAGTACTTGCAGAACAATTTCTGCTTTTCTGATTTCTTCTCATCTTTATCCTAGTTCTTCGATTGTGCAGCATTTGCAGATTTCTGCTTACTAGTAGGAGAGCTCCATTTTCCTTTGCCCTTCTGACTAGCCAGGAAAGCTTGATCTGCAACACGCATAATGGACCTGTTCTGCCTGGACTGATCTTCCTGCAACAGAACAGAGACTAATTCCTCAAATGACAAGGCATTCGGATTGCCTTTCATCATCAACCGAAGAGTAGAGGCAAAACTCTGATATGAATCAGGAAGACCATTCAGAACGGTCTGCACAAGTGAGCTATCTGGTATAACCTCATCAGCAGAAATCAATTGTTCCTTCAGGTCTTTGATCTTTGTAAGAAAACTGTCCATAGAATCACCTTCATTCATGTGCTCACTCTCCAACTGTTTTCGGAGGTAAGCAACACGAGCCTCATTCCTAGCCTGGTACAAAGTGGTAAGTGTATCCCAAGCATCCTTTGCTGTTCTACAAGAGCGAATGTGAGGAATAATGGCACGTTTGACAGACAAAGCTATCAATGCATGTGCCTGGCCATCTCTGCCATCCCAACGAATCTGCTCTGCAGTAGGTGCAACAGAAACAGCAGCACGAACAGGAATCTGCAGAATATCATCTTCGACACCAACTTCATCAGCTCCAACACCTGTATTTGCAGTACTTGTCGTTACAGGTGTAACAGGACGTCTTTCAACACCCTGCACAATGTTCCACAATCCTTTTGCAACCAATACATGTCGCATCATATAAGCCCATAATGGGTAGTTGGTACCATCCAACTTATCCTCAACAGCCAACATACGGAATACATCACTGCTTTCAGCCATGGCCGGTGACTAAAATACCTTGATGCAGAAAATTGATTGTATCTCAAAAAGTTGAACGGAACTGCCCTGACGAGTTCTGCTAGACCTGTAGCAGACTTCGAGACGCTTAAACTGGCGAACATAAACTGGTATATACCTTTGGCACAAAAGGACGAAATAGCCTGCACAAGCGCTGCGATAGTGCGTTCGGAGGCCGAAACGAGCTCAGATCGCGATTTCGGCACCACAGAGCGAAGATGTTTTGATCTCGGAAACACCCTGAGTATGCTCACCAAATTTCGTGCGAATCTGAGACTGCAAACGGAGGAGTGTCGACGGCGCCCTAGAAGAAGCGACGACCTGCTCTGATACCAATTGTTGGAGTTAGACGTCTGTGGAAGCACGCGAACAGCACAAGGAAGAAGAAGAAGCTTGGAGCACAACACACAAGACTGAATGTATTACTAGAGAATGTACAAAGATAAGTAGCCCATTAGGGCAATAGGCGTATATACAAGCCGAGGGAAAAAAACCTCCTAAAGAGGGAAAAAAGTGCCCCGGCAGTCCTAGAGTGTTCACACACATCACTACCTAAATATATATATCAACAAATTGCATCTTCCACAAATGATGTCTCATTGGTACATGAAAGTAAGGGCTGAACTGCATCATGGCTAACCAAAATGCATTTAGTATATTGATGATATAGAAGATATCTTTTCTTTCAAAACTATACCCAAAAAAATAGATTTCACTACCTCATCATCCAATTTTTTTACATTTTTGTTTAGGCATTAACACATATGCCAAACAACCAATAACACATTGATGAGCAATAGACGGCTTGTGACCATGCCAGACCTCATATGGAGTGACAGACAGCAAGCTTTGGTGCAAGACCTATTAAGTACATATGTTGCATATATAACAGCTTCAAGCCAAAAACTATGTGGTAAAGCCTGACTTTTGACCATACACCTCACCATTTCCATGAGAGACCTCTTCTTTCTCTCAACAACTCCATTTTCTTGAGGTGTATATGGAACGATACATTGAAATTTTATCCCACACTTAGACAAAAATGCATTAGACTCAAAAGACATATACTTGCTGGTGCATACTTGTAAGTGTGTGAATGAAATATTTCAGTTATTGGATTTTTGTGTGCAAAGATATGAATGTATCTCCATGACTGTGTATGTGCATCATCGCTTCCTAAAACATTGGGATCACACCAGTGACTTCTTAGATATATAGCTCACTGTATATTCACTCTAAGTTCTTAAAGTAATTGTTGTGATCTTATGTAACTTCCCATTTGAAGCTATAAAAAAAGGATTTTTCTCAGTTTCTAGCAATCTGTGAGCATTGAGGATTTTCTAGCGATCTTTCTTCCATAAATAAAAGGTTTTCTCTCTAAGAGAAAAATATGAAAGCTCTTTGCCTTGACTCAATTATTTGAGATCAAAGCTCCATGGTACCGTGATCATGTATTTGCATTATTTGACAGCCTAGAAATTATATTAGAGTTTCCACTAAGAAATAGGCTAGTCTAGAGCAAGCTTTTGCAAAGAACCTCTCATCTTTGCAAACTAACATCACCTCAACACAATACTCACACCTTGATCAAGACAAAGGCATTTTACATGCTGATAGATTTTCAACCATAACCAAGAACTATTTAAAGCACACAAGCACTTTGGAATTTTCTTACAACGCATAAACCCATCCATCCCTAGAAAAGTTATTAATGAAAGTTAGAAAGTATAGGTAATTGTCAAATGAAGGTGTCTACATAGGACCACATACATCATTATGAATAAGCTACAAGTTATGTGAAGCTCTAACTAAACTATCTTTTGGGAAGTCAAAACTTTGCATTTTACCCATAATAGAACCTTCACAGACATGTTAAGTTATTACAAGAGTACCTAGAGATGATATGCACGTGGTCAAATGCTCCATTACACAATCTATATAACCCATGCTATGGATCAGTCCCAAGGCATCGTTCATGGAAGACATTCGCAATCAAGATAAAAAAATAATGCATGTTGCATAGATTATGTTAACTACCCATATCCAACACCTCTACAAGGACTCCCAATAGTAGCATACATGATCGCAACAATATGTCATTGGTTGTCATGCTCCAAACCTATGCCTGATGTCGGTACACAAATGCTTATCAAGATATTAAACCTCATGCTTGTGGTGTTCAAGACCTTATACCCTTGTGTCCATGCTTGGCTTTAAAAATGGAAATTTAGATCTAGTTTATGCCTTCAGCACCACACCTTCCCTCAAGAGAGTTTATGCATGGCACTACAAGATGATGCACCTCACAGCCTATTCCAATAAAAAATTCAAAGATATGCTCACAACAGGTATCTAGGAGTACCAATCTGAGGTATTTATTTCAAAACTCACTCACCTTCTATAGATCTTTGCATGCAAATGTACAATCTACTCCATGCATTATAGAATGCCTCATCCAGAAGTCCCATGCATAGTTGATTGGAAATTTCTCAAAGTAGATCTCTCAAGGGGACCAAGGCAGTTTGAGCAGACAAGGAAGCTTGAGGGAAGAAAGCCAAAGAAAAATACCAAGCTTAGACATGGGCTTAAGTAGATAGGGAAGTCAGAGAAGAACAGGTAGAGAATAAGATCTATAGAAAAAATCAAAACTTTATTTTTCTATTAAATTATGATTTTCATCACTACACTCATTGCATATAATCATTTTTTATTTTTACAACTCCATTTTGTGTGAGCCAAGGAGTCCTCAAGCTTGAAGAGTACTAATAGAGCCTTTGTTTCAGATTTCATAATTTTTGGAGCTTATTTGACCCCCTCAAACTAGCTTAGGAACCTATTATTTAACTAGGCCCTAGTCAAAAAGAGACGAAAAGATAGTTGTTAGCTCAGAAAATGGTTGGTTTTTATGCACTAATGTGGGTCTATTTGGCAGGAAAATACGTTTGATTTCAAGTACTTGAAGAGTGGATTTGATGATGGATGAGAAGTATTTGGAGTGTGTAGAGCCCCTCCTACGGACATGAGGCCTAGGGGGATATTTGGTGTGGTCTGCTACACCGGTGTATTGGACAGATGATGAGGACGTAGAAATCTGGAAAGGAATGGAGAAATTGACCCGTTCGATCTGTTGGGAGCTTATGGCAAAGTTTGTTGATGAGTCCATAGGCATTGATGGACCACGGCTAATTTTCATGCAATCTCAACGGGGGAGAGTTTTGTATTTGAAATGTTAGTTGGTCATTTCAAATCAAAAGGTCACGAAAGACAATACATAGAGAAAGGGAAAGTACGTATGAAAGATCGGGGGGAAGTTTTTTCAGAACCCTCTATCTCTTCCCACTTCACCTTATCAAAAATGAGAGGTGGCGACGATTTGGGGGGGGGGATCGTGGTTCATGTGTCTTTTTCTTCATGCTTGGAGAAGGTAATAAAAAAAGAGTTGCTGATAGCGGGGAGGCATTCACGTTTTGGAATATTGAAGGTCGAAATTTGCCGCAAGAGTTATGATCTATCTGCTCAACAAGGAAGAGTGTAGCGTCAGAGGGGAGAAGAAAACGGGAGGATTCTCTTTTGGGGGGGAATTTTTGTGTGCAAGTATCTAGAAGATGGGGAGTGCTGCCCTCTCTTTCGACTGCTAAACATATATACGTATACGTATACATATACATATACATATACGTATACATATACATATACATATACGTATACGTATACATAAACATATACGTATACGTATACCTATACCTATACGTATACGTATACCTATACATATATGTATACGTATACCTATACCTATACGTATACGTATACCTATACCTATACATGTATATGTATACCTATACCTATACACGTATACGTGCATACCCATACCTATACACGTATATGTATACCTATACCTATACACGTATACATATACCTATACCTATACATGTATAGGTATACCTATACCCATACATGTATATGTATACCTATACCTATACACATATATGTACCTATCCCTATACATGTATATGTATACCTATACCTATACACGTATAGGTATACCTATACCTATACACGTATAGGTATACCTACCTATACACATATACACATATAGGTATACCTATACCTATACACGTATAGGTATACCTATACCTATACACCTATACGTATACCTATACCTATACCTATACACGTATACCTATACCTATACCTATACCTATACACGTATACATATACCTATACCTATACACGTATACCTATACCTATACCTATACACATATACATATACCTATACCTATACACGTATATGTATACCCGTACCTATACACATATATGTATACCTATACCTATACACGTATACCTATACCTATACACATATAGGTATACGTATACCTATACACGTATAGGTATATGTATACCTATACACATGTAGGTATACGTATACCTATACACATATAGGTATATGTATACCTATACACCTATAGGTATACATATATCTATACACGTATAGGTATACGTATAGGTATATGTACAGGTATACGTATACCTTATACATGTATAGGTATACGTATACCTATACATGTATAGATATACATATACCTATACACGTATACACATACGTATACCTATACATGTATATGTATACATATACCTATACACGTATATGTATACTGTTGGTGGATTCTTAGACAGGAAGGAGTTTGAGGGTTTGTAGGAGAAAAGGGAAGAAACAAGAAGAGATAATACACCTGGAAGCTTCTGCCGATTGATTACAATAAGAAAATTACAATGTTTGAAGTACAAGTCAAGCCAATACCTCTCTGTGCACAATTCCACAGAGTGCCCAATTACAAAATACCCAATATCCCAAAGTCTTCTTGCCGCCGGCCTCCTCTGCACCAGACCTCCACCTGCTTCAAGCTTATCCTTGTGCACACCTTGCACCAAGCTTCCACAAAGGGGGAGGAGTGAATACCTTCTGTCGGCACGCGCCCACTGCAATGGGACCTTGAGATACTTGGGGGGACTAGCTTAGCACTCTTTGCACAATCCCTTAGGTACTCCCTATGCACTCCTTCACTTCCACTTCTCTGCGTCGCACACTGGTGACTCTTGCACTTCTCTCCCTTGCTTCCTTAGACTATGCTCTCTTGCTTACTCTAAGATTGGTCCAAGAATGGCCCTTACCTTGATTTGAGTGTACGCTCCTAACTGCAATGGTATCTTGGTCCTCACTTTGATGTCCCAAGATTGTCCTCACAAGTGGCAGCCAACGACTCACTGTTTTGTCTTGTAGTGACTTTAGATTAAAACCAAAAATTTTAATGGGGGGGCCATTCTTTCACCTGTGCGTACACTTTGCCGCTTCACATACCTTCATGTTCCCTTTTAAGTCTTCACTTTTGCACATAAGAGGGGGTTCACCTGAACCTTCCAAAACACTTTAAAACACACTTTGAACCTTAGGGAAATTAGAGAAAATACCTCTGCAACCTGCAACCCATTTTCTCCAATTTACCCTTTGTGGACAATTCATTGTGCACTACCTGTGCACTTTGACACCTGCACTTACGCACTTTGACTTTGCACCTGTTGACTTTGACCTTGAACTTGTTGACTTTGACTAGTTGACTTTGACTAGTTGACTTTGAGTGCAATTGACTTTGACCAACATGACTTTTATGGGCTCAATATATACCTATACCTATACACGTAGACGTATATGTATACCTATAAACGTATACATATACGTATACCTATATACGTATACGTATACATATACATATATACATGTGCATATACATATACATATGCATATATACATACATACATACATACATACATACATACATACATACATACATACATATATACATACATACATGCATATATACATACACACACACATACATACATACATACATACATACATACATACATACATACATACATGCATACATACATACATACATACATACATACATACATATATATATATATATATATATATATATATATATATATATATATATATATATATATATATATATATATATATATATATATATATATGTATGTATGTATATATATATGTGTGTGTGTATGTATGTATGTATATTCACTTGTGAAGAGATGGATAGGTATGTGCTTGAAGATGAAGAGGTGTTGCAAAATCCTTGATCTACACCAGCCAAATGAACTCCAGGAGTATATGGTGGGCCCTTTTAGCTTTCCAATGGATGTATTAGACACCCTATGTACCTTGGAAGATCACTCTCAAAAAGATAGATCAAAACAGATAAGTTGGAGTTAGCTCAGAGGTGAAAACTTGCTATTCTTGGTTCATACACCTGTCCAGTGTTTTACATAATTCTCTGAGCACAGTAGCAATTAGCTAAATTCCTCTTGGGGAAGTCTAGGCAACTTAAAGAGCTAACTTTCAAGAGTAATTTCATCAAAAATAATGAACCACACACTGAGAATGAGTTTCAACAAGTGATGACATCATCCCGATTTTCACGGGCTGCTACAGAAATAGACCAGTGAGCAGAAAAATCACCATAACTCAAAATTTAGGAATCCAATGATTATGAAAATTTGTATGCTTATACTAGCCAGTAAGCTAAATCCAACAAGCTTTAAATCACTGAATTTGGATAAGTAACCACTGAGCAATGGCTCTGACAAGATGAGTGAAAAAGTCGGGTACCTGACAGAGAGGTGAAGATGAACAGACCCTGTTGACTTCAAATAAACATAACTGAAGATTGCAACATTCAAATGACATGAAAATTTATGAGCATATATTAGACTTATAGAGCTAACTTTACCAAGTTAAATCACTAAAAATGATGCACCAAGCTCAGAGAAAATATCTCTGCAAGCTGACTGAGAAAACTGAGAGTAATGGCAGTGAGTAGTACACTTCACAAGAACATGGAAAGATGAACTCAAATAATCATGAAAATGAAAGTATATTGCTTGTACAATACAATGACTTACTGATACATATGTGTGCCTTGTAATCACACCTTGATATGGCATAAAGCTCAGCTCTTGGAGGTCTTCACATAGGTCTCTCTAACCACGACTAAAACTGCCATCTATTTATAGTTGAGTTTGGGAGGCTAACTTCCCTCAATCACTCTCCAATCAATCAATGATTGATTTGATTATCTACCTACCACAAATCACGAATTCGTGGCTCCTCTTTCCATTCTTGATCAAGTGGACTCAACCACTTAAGATTCTCTTACTTTTACATTAAGTAAACTCTTCAAAAGTTACAAGAGGTAGTTCACAAGTGAACTTTACATAGTCTTCTTTTTAAAGCTTCTTCTAAGACTTTGTGAGACTTAAGCCAATACTTAGGCTTGTCATAGACTTGCTCCAACAGCTCCCCCTCAAGCCAAGTATGCTTGAGGTCTTCAATCTTCCAAGATTACCTGCAAACCAATCATAGCCTGGAATTTGCAAAGCTTTGTACCATCCAATGCTTTGGTTAGAATATCTGCACATTGTTGATGAGTGGACACATATGATATTTGAATCTCTTTGCTTAGAACCTTTTCTCGTACATAGTGATAATGAACTTCAATATGTTTAGTCCTTGCATGAAAAATAGGATTAGCAGCCAAATGAATAGAACTCATATTGTCACAAAAAATAGTTGGAGTTCCGAACTCCAATCCAAGATCTTTGAATAATGTATTCATCCACATAGCTTCTTGTGTAGCTATGGCAAGACCTCTATATTCAGCTTCAGTAGAAGAGAGAGCAATTGTGGGTTGCTTCTTGGATGACCATGAAATAAGCTTTGAACCTGCAAAGGTAAGATAACCTGAAGTGCTCCTTCTATCTTCCTTGGAGCCAGCCCAATCTGCATCAGAAAATAGCTTCAAACCTAAATCAGATACATAAGGATAATAAAGTCCTTCATTTATGGTTCCTTTGAGATACTTGAGAATCCTTTTGGCAGCATCCATATGTGGTTTCCTTGGTGTGTGCATAAATTGGCTTAGCACACTCACACTGTAACATATATCTACTCTTGTCAATGTGGCATAGCTGAGACTACCCACTAGACTTTGATATGATGTGATGTCCTCTATGAGTTCACCTTCATGTGAGCTCAATTTGTGATTGACCTCCATTGGAGTACCTGCAATCTTACAATCTTGCATCTTGAATTTTGCCAACATGTCCTTAATGTACTTCCTTTGAGTGAGAAACAAACCATGATCTTTGTAGACAACTTCCAAACCTAGGAAGTAGGTAAGTGAACCCAAATCACTTATCTTGAACTCTTCTCTCATCTGATCTTTGATCTTCTTCATACCATCTGCATCATTTCCTGTCAATATAATATCATCTACATATACACATAGATAGATGACCTCAGAATTACTCTTTTTAATAAAGAGTGAAGGATCTGCCTTGCTTGGTTGAAAGCCTTTGTCCTGCAAGAATGAAACAAGCCTGAAATTCTAAGCTCTTGGAGCTTGCTTGAGACCATACAATGCTTTGTTAAGTTTACACACATAATCAAGATAAACTTGATTCTCAAAACCAGGTGGTTGTGCCATATATACCTCTTCTGTTATCCAACCATTCAAGAATGCATTCTTTACATCTAGTTGAAGTATCTTCCAATTCTTGGAAGAGGCAATACTAAGCAAAACCCTAATAGTAGGCATCTTTGCCACAGGAGAGAAGGTCTCCTCATAATCAATTCCCTGAGTTTGTGCAAAGCCTTTTGCCACAAGCCTTGCCTTATACCTGTTAATTGAACCATCAAAATTCTTCTTGAGTTTATAGACCCATCTTGAGCCTATTACCTTCATGGATGAAGTCTTGGGCACCAAATCCCAAGTGTTGTTTTCCTCAAGTGCTTCAATCTCTTCTTTCATTGCATGCTTCCATTCTGTTTTTGCTTTGGCCTCTTCAAATGATGATGGCTCCTCTTGGTTTATGTCCTGTGCTATGTAGATAGAATGTTTAGTTACTAATGAGGTGTCGAACCCATACCTTTCTGGTTTTTTCTTTTCCCTCATAGATCTTCTTAGTCCATGATGTGATGATTCTGCCTCATGTCTAAGTTCCTGCAATTTTGCTTTACCTTTAGACTTCCATGCTTTGATCTTTTCCATGTGAGATTCTTCATCATCCTCTGAGGTGTCTTGTTCTTTAATCTTTGATTGTTCTCTACCAAGCTTTGGAAAATCTTCTTCAAGATCATATGGTAAATTGATCTTCCTGCATGAATCTTCATACCATGAATTGTTCTCATCAAAAACTACATCTCTGCTTACCAAGAATCCTTTGTTGGTAGGGTTGTATAACCTGTAGCCCTTTTGATTATTGTCATATCCAATAAATACACACCTTTCTGCCTTTGGATCCATCTTGCCTCTAACCTGTGAAGGAACATGAGCAAAAGCAATACATCCAAAAATTTTACAATGATCTAAGCTTGGTCTTCTTCCATTCCAAGCCTCATATGGAGTCATCCCATCAAGGGATTTTGAAGGCAACCTGTTAATCAAGTAAGTGGCTGTAGATACAGCCTCAGCCCATAAGTAATTAGGTAAATGCTTTTCATTTAACATAGACCTTGCAGCTTCAACAATTGTCCTATTCCTCCTTTCTACCACTCCATTTTGCTCAGGAGTGTACCTTGTAGTTACCTCTCTTTTGATTCCTCTTTCTTGAAGAAAAGAATCAAAATCATGGGAGAAGTATTCTCCCCCTCCATCTGACCTTAGCCTTTTTAGTGATTTACCTGTTTGATTCTCCACAAGAGCCAAATATCTTTTGAAACATGAAAAAACTTCATCTTTGTGTTTCATAAAGAATAGGATAGTCCATCTGCTGCAATCATCAATAAAGGAAACATAATACCTTGATCCAGATATTGAAGCTTCCTTGCTAGGTCCCCATACATCTGTATGAACCAACTCCAAGAGATCTCCATGCATATAACCTTTCTTCATGAATGGTAACCTGTGAGACTTTCCAAATTGACATGCACTACACTTATAAATCATATGTTGTTTTGACAAATTAGGAAGTCCAAGTACACTTTGGTCCCTGCAGATTTGCTTTAATGACCTTTCACCAATATGTGCTAACCTTTTGTGCCATACTTCCAATTCTGTGAGTGTCTGACTACCATAATTAAAGAGAGCAATGTTTCTAGTGTCCTGTAATCCAAATGTGAACAATCTACCTGTCTTTTCACCTTTTGCAATTCTTCTGAATCCTTGACTTGGATCTTCAACAAATGCTCCTGCTTTTGTGAACCTGACTTGAACCCTTTCTCTACTATCTGCCCAACACTTATCAAATTCTTTGTAATGGTAGGGACATAGAGTACCTTACTGAGTAGGTTGATGTTTCCATCAGGTGCTTTGACATTGCCTATTTTCTCCACAGGATGTTTTGTATCATCTCCTGTTTGTACCTCATGCTTATTCCTTGGATCTTCTAAATCTGATAGGAGTGCCACATTTCCTGCCACATGATTTGAACAACCTGAATCTATGTAGAAAACATGCTCATCAGATTTACCTTGTGGCATAGCCATGTTCATGATCAATAATGAATCCTCTTTGTTTGAGTCTTCTGTGTAGTTATTGTAGTCTCTCCTTCCTTTGTAGCCTCCTTGATAGTTTGAATGATTGTAGTTGTTGTAGTTGCCATGGTAGTTGTTGAACCTTCCTCTTGAGTAGCCATAACTTCCTCTATTGTATCCTCTGCCTCTTTGATTCCTGGAATTCCTAAAGCAATTTTCAGTTGTATGATTAGTTAATCCACAAATAGAACATGAGTTGGAGTCTTGGGATCTCCCCCTGCCTTGTCTACCTCCTCTTCCTCTACCTCTGCCATGTCTTCCTCTACCTGCATAGTTAGCTTGATATGTACCTGCTTCATCATCCACTTTCTTTGCCTTTCCTTTGTTATCTTTAGACTTGCTTTTATCTGTGTATAAAGCTGAAGATTGATTACCTTTAGAGCTTTCTCCATTTTTGATAAGCTTTGCCTCTTGAGTAAGTAGTTGTCCAATGAGTGTGTTGAAATCAGGTACATGCATGTCCATGTACAAATCCATAGCTGTGGTGAATGCTTCCCACTTATCATCTGCCTTCAAGCCATTGATGACCTGCCTTACAATTTGCTCTTCATCTATTACCTCTCCAATGCTTCCCAACTGATCCGCTATGTCCTTGAGCTTTGTGACAAAATCAATCACATTTTGTTTGGGAGCCTTCTTGAGAGTTGTGAAATCCAGCCATAGTTGATGCTTCCTAGCTTTAGTACTTGAAGAAAAGAAAGCTTCAAGTGCATCCCACACTTCCTGAGATGTCTTACAACTTCTAATGTGAGGCAACAAAAAATCTGAGATAGAGTTGAGGAGATAAGACCTTGCAAGTGCATCCTTGGAGCACCATGTGCTCAATCTTTCTTGCTCTTCTTGTGTTGGTTGACTTTTGTTCCTGAAACTTGGCATAACTTCATCTCCAGCAACATAACCATATAGACTTCTACCTTGGAGATAAGCTTCCATTCTTAATGACCAAGCTGAGTAGTTACCTCTATCCAATTTGTCAATTGATGAAGGAAATCCATCTGCCATGTTGTCCAACCTTGCTCTGATACCACTGTGAAGAGATGGATAGGTATGTGCTTGAAGATGAAGAGGTGTTGCAAAATCCTTGATCTACACCAGCCAAATGAACTCCAGGAGTATATGGTGGGCCCTTTTAGCTTGCCAATGGATGTACCTATGTACCTTGGAAGATCACTCTCAAAAAGATAGATCAAAACAGATAAGTTGGAGTTAGCTCAGAGGTGAAAACTTGTTATTCTTGGTTCATACACCTGTCCAGTGTTTTACATAATTCTCTGAGCACAGCAGCAATTAGCTCAATTCCTCTTGGGGAAGTCTAGGCAACTTAAAGAGCTAACTTTCAAGAGTAATCTCATCAAAAATAATGAACCACACACTGAGAATGACTTTCAACAAGTGATGACATCATCCCGATTTTCACGGGCTGCTACAGAAATAGACCAGTGAGCAGCAAAATCACCATAACTCAAAATGTAGGAATCCAATGATTATTAAAATTTGTATGGTTATACTAGACTGTAAGCGGAATGCAACAAGCTTTAAATCACTGAATTTGGATAAGTAACCACTGAGCAATGGCTCTGACAAGATGAGTGAAAAAGTCGGGTACCTGACAGAGAGGTGAAGATGAACAGACCCTGTTGACTTCAAATAAACATAACTGAAGATTGCAACATCCAAATGACATGAAAATTTATGAGCATATAGTAGACTTATAGAGCTAACTTTACCAAGTTAAATCACTGAAGATGATGCACCAAGCTCAGAGAAAACATCTCTGCAAGCTGACTGAGAAAACTGAGAGTAATGGCAGTGAGTAGTACACTTCACAAGAACATGGAAAGATGAACTCAAATAATCATGAAAATGAAAGTATATTGCTTGTACAATACAATGACTTACTGATACATATGTGTGCCTTGTAATCACACCTTGATATGGCATAAAGCTCAGCTCTTGGAGGTCTTCACATAGGTCTCTCTAACCACGACTAAAACTGCCATCTATTTATAGTTGAGTTTGGGAGGCTAACTTCCCTCAATCACTCTCCAATCAATCAATGATTGATTTGATTATCTACCTACCACAAATCATGAATTCGTGGCTCCTCTTTCCATTCTTGATCAAGTGGACTCAACCACTTAAGATTCTCTTACTTTTACATTAAGTAAACTCTTCAAAAGTTACAAGAGGTAGTTCACAAGTGAACTTTACATAGTCTTCTTTTTAAAGCTTCTTCTAAGACTTTGTGAGACTTAAGCCAATACTTAGGCTTGTCATAGACTTGCTCCAACATCACTTACATATAGGTACGTATATACATACCTATATGTATGTGTGTGTGTGTATACACACACACACACGCACATATATATATATATATATATATATATATATATATAGTTATGTATATACATATATATACACATATACATATACATATATGTGTTAGATATACTCAATAATCCACCCTCAAGTGACCAAAGATTAATATGTGTGACCTTTGATGGTATTAATAGTTGATCTTTGTTAGGCTAGCCATTAGGTTAGGTACGGCATCAACTTTGAGGGTGTTGGGTTGCCATTCAAGTTGAAAATAAAGGCCTTGTGGCACTACGTGGTTTCCCCATAAAACCTTCATGGGGGGAGTGCAAAGTAGGAGATATTTTCTGATTGTATAATTTGTGGACTATTTTGTATCTCTTTACTACTTTCGTCTATACCAAATCCCCTTGTAAAAGCTATATAAGCATGACCCATGTTGAGCTCTACATAGCATTGTGCACTAGTAAGACCTTCATGTGGATTTTGTCTAGATCTCCATCTAACCTCCACATTGGGAGTGCATGGGTGGACAAATCAATCATTGTAGCTGCATTACTCTTGGGGATTTGAGAATTTGAGTTCTCTATCACTTAGTGTGCATCTATCTTTGGTTCCATTTTTACCTCCACTCTATCTACTAGTCTCTTATGCTGTTCTATTTTGTTTTTCTTCCATGGTATCGAAACTCAAGAGGTTCTTAGTAGGTGCACAAGCAAAAACATAGAGGTTGGGGAGAATCTAATGACAAAAAAGAGAAGATGTCAAGCAGTGCATCATCATCTATGATTGGGAATCAAGGTGGTCATCAACAGTAGTGTCGAGCCCATAAAAGTCATACTGGTCAACGTCAATCACGGTCAAAGTCAATAGCAGTCACAGTCAAATTGGTCAAAGTCAACAAAGTCAAGGTCAAAGTCAACAGGTGCAAAGTCAAAGTACTAAAGTGCAGGTGTCAAAGTGCACAGGTAGTGCACAAGTTTTGTCCACAAAGGGTGAATTGGAGAAAGTGGTTGCAGGTTGCAGAGGTATTTCTCTAATTTCCCTAAGTTTCAAAAGTGTTGTTTATCTGAATGTATTACAACTAGAATGTACAAAGATAAGTAACCCGTTAGGGTAATCGGCATATATACAAGCTATGGGGAAAAACCCCCTAAAGAGGGAAAAAAGTGCCCCAATAATCCTAGTGTATTCACATACATCACTACCTAAATATGTCAACACCCTTGTATCATATGTTCATTAGCATACACATTTTGATACAGTTCTTCGAGTATATCTCTGTCTACTATTCTCTTCTAGATCTTCATTATTACAGTGATTTTGTGGAATCGATTTCTCTTATGTGTACTCACTCATTTTCTATAGTTTAACTTGGGATAGTTAGATTGAAATGTCTACTACTTGCATATTGATTTTCATCATGTTTGGTTCAGAGAATCTTGAGATATGAATCATAGAGTGTGACTGTGTCTACACATCTTCTAGATCCTGAAAAGTTGAGATGACACCCTCACTTGTTAGACTCATTTCTCAGTGTATGGTATAGCTAAATTGATGAAATAACTTGCTTTAGTTAGCTATACACTTCAGTTAGATGTGTGCAAAATCTATCTAGCCAATTCATAACAAGGTGTTATCTCTTAGCAAAATATTGAGCACTTTTATTCCAAAATAGAAGGTTTCTTCACATTTCTTGCATATGCAAGTTATTTGTTTTGATGCAGACATTTGGGAATGATGTTCCAAAGTACTTGGTGGTTCCAAATGCATCATAGTGGAGCTAAAGGGGTCTATTAAGCATCCCTTTAGTTAACTTGGTAGGTGTAGAGCAGGTTTTGTGCAACACCAGCTCATCTCTGGAACATACCTATCCATCTCCTCACAGTGGTATCAGAGCAACAACAAATCAACATGTGAGATGGATTTCCTTCATCCATAGACAAATTGGATCAAGGTAATTACTCAGCTTGGTCACTTTGAATGGAAGCTTATCTTCAAGGGAGAAACCTTTATGGTTACATTTCTGGAGATGAGATGATGCAAATCCTCAGAAGCAAAGGACAACCAACTCAAGAAGAATAAGAGAGGTTAACCATATGGTGCTCAAAGGATGCTCTAGCAAGGTCATTTATTCTTAACTCAATCTTTGATTTTTTTTTACCTCCACACATCAAGAGTTGCAAGACTTCACAAGAGACTTGGAATGCTCTTGAAGCATTCTTCTCATCAAGTACCAAGGCAAGAAAGAATCAACAATGGATGGAGTTCACCACACTCAAGAAGATGCCCAAGCAAAGTGTGATTGATTTTGTCACCAAAATGGACATAGAAGATCAACTTGGGAGCATTGGAGAAATCATTGATGAAGAGCAGATAGTAAGGCAAGTGATCAATGGAATAAAGGAAGATGATAAATGGGAAGACTTTACCACAACCATGGACCTCTACATGGACATGTTGATTCCTGATTTCAACACCCTCATGGGACATTATTCACACATGAGGCAAAACTTATGAAAAATGGAGACAACTCAAAAGGTAACCAATCCTCTACTCTCTATATAGATAAAAACAAGAATAAAGATAGAAAAAGCGAAGGTAAAAATTCTGATGATGAGGGCAATACCTCTCAAGCAAACTTTGCAAGTAGAGGTAGAGGCTCAAGAGGAAGAGGTAGAGCAGGAAGACAAGGCAGGGGGAGAACTCAAAGCTCCTCTCCATCTACCATATGTGGCTTAACTAATCACATTACTAATAATTGTTTTAGGAATCCTAGAAACCAAAGAGGAGGAGGTTACAATAGAGGAGGCTATGGAAGATCAAGAGGTAGATTCAACAACAACAATGGTTACAACAACAACTCATACAACAATAATAATTATCAAGGAGGATACAGAGGAAGAAGAGACTACAACAACTATGCAGATCATCAAACTCAAGAGGATTCATTGCTTCTAATGAACATGACCATGAAGCAAGGCAAAGCAGATGAACATGTATTCTATATTGACTTAGGTTGCTCAAATCATGTATGCATTACGGAATTCTATTCTCAGACTTGGAAGATCCAAGGAATAGACATGAGGTTCAAATAGGAGATGACATAATGCATCCAGTGGAAAAGATAGGAAATGTGAAGACTTTAGATGGTAACATGAACCTATTGAGCAATGTATTGTATGTGCCAACAATCACCAAAAATCTCATAAGTGTAGGTCAGATTGTTGAGAAAGGATTGCATGTTAGATTCACAAAGATTGGAGCATTTGTTGAGGATCCACATGCGGGATTGAAGAGGATAGAAAGAGGAGAAAAGTGAGGGTAGACTATTTACATTTGAGCTCCAACATACTAGAAACATTGCATTGTTCAATTATGGTAGTCAAACTCTATCAGAGTTGGAAATTTGGTGCAAGAGGTTAGCCCATATAGGTGAAAGGGCTCTCAAGCAAATCACTAGGGATCAAAGTGTGCTTGGTCTAAAAAATATCTCCAAACAACACATGATATACAAATGCAATGCTTGTCACTTTGGCGATTCTCATAGGCAACCATTCACAAAGAAGGGATACATTCATGGAGACCTATTGGAGCTAGTCCATACAGGTGTATGGGGGCCAAGCAAGGAGCCCTCAATCTCTAGATCTAGGTATTATGTATCATTCATTGATGATTGTATCATATGAACCATACTGTATTTTATGAAGCATAAAGATGAATTTTTCTCATGCTTTAAGACATATCTAGCACTCGTAGAAAACCAAATAGGTAAGACTTTGAAGAGGCTAAGGTCAGATGGAGGGGGATAATATTTCTTCCATGACTTTGATTCTTATCTCCAAGAGAGAGGAATCAAAAGAGAGCAACCAGGTATCCCATAGAGCAAAATGGAGCAGCAAAGTGCAGAAATAGAACCATAGTGGAGGCTATAAGGTCATGCTAAATGAGAAGAAGTTGTCCAACTACTTGTGGGCAAAGGTTGTATCCACAACCACCTACATGATCAACAGGCTCCTATCAAAAGCATTAGATGGGATGACACCTTATGAAGCATGGAATGGAAAAATACCTATCCTTGATCATTGTAGGATCTTGGGTGCATAGCATTTGCACACATACCTTCACAAATCAGAGGCAAATTAGATTCAAAGGTAGAGAAATGCATCTTTATTGGCTATGACCTTAATCAAAAAGGTTCTAGGCTATACAATCCAAGCAATAAAGGATTTATTGTGAGCAGAGATGTTGTATTGGATGAAAACAAATCTTGGTTTGAAGATGATTGCAGGAAAATCAAACTTCCATATGACCTAGAGGAAGACTTTCTAACATTGTCAAAGAGAAATAATCATACACTTGAAGCATCAAGTGATTTTGATGATGATCAAAAGACTCCAAGAAGGGAATTCAATTCTTGGAGCTCCAAAGGTAAAGCCAAAGTTTAGGAGATGAGGGATGTGGCAAAATCATCTCAACAAACTATAAGAAGGTCTACTAGAGGGAAAAGGAAACCAAAAAGGTATGGTTATGACACCTCTTTAGTCACTATGCATTCAATATACATAGCACATGACTCAAATTATGAAGAACCATCAACATATGAAGAAGCTAAGAAGAAGCTCGAATGGAGTGATGCCATGGAGGAAGAAATAGAAGCTTTACAAGGGAGTTAAGTAATGAGGTCTTATTGCAAAAGATGAAGTGAAGCTTGCCAATATTCATCATACCTCATAGATATTTTGAAGTGGCTTTCTTGGAGTTCTTTGATGATGGTTTTGTGATCGCATCCTATTCATGAGCTATAGAAACTCAACAAGGTTTTTCTATAAGAAGTCAATGT
Source organism: Ceratopteris richardii (assembly GCA_020310875.1). Classification (NCBI taxonomy): domain Eukaryota; kingdom Viridiplantae; phylum Streptophyta; class Polypodiopsida; order Polypodiales; family Pteridaceae; genus Ceratopteris; species Ceratopteris richardii. Next base: position 114,736,512 of record CM035442.1, on the reverse strand, counting down.
GCAAAGTTCCCGCAATGCAAGCCACTATTGAAGTTCAGGGAGGGGATGGCCCTTTACTATTGGTGCATGAAACATTGTATGCAAAGTGGCCCCTTTTTACACTTACAAGAGCAATATGGTGCAAGGAGGAAAAAATAAAAACCTTATTATTTCAATTAAAAGTTGCACCATTGCACAAAATGCATGGAGAGCTAAAATTCAATCCAATGAGAATGATAGCAAGGAATCCTTTTGCAATGCAACCAAAACTTGCTAGAAAGTTAGGATTGAGAAGCACCATAATATAGAACCATCACCATCAGAGGATTAGAAGACACTAAAGGGAGAAGAAAGACACTTTTTGACCCCAGGTTAGTCCTTAGCTTTTGTAACCTGGAAGTGATCTCCTTCTTCACCCATGTACACTTGATGATCCATGGACATAGTTCACTTGATGGTATTTCTTTGTCTATCTATTGTACCCTACATTTTTATAAAAACACTACTTTTCTACTGCTTGTGTTGATATATTGGGACATGTTTCTTGAGTTCTTGCAAATGAATCATCTTGATAGTTGGGAACTTCAGGTATCCAAATACACTCCATTTGATCTTTCCAATCTTGCCTATGGTTTAATATCCAGTAAAGTGTTGAATTTGATGAAACCGATGTCATCATTATGTTCAAGGCAATAAAAAAAAACCCAATTTCACTACTCATATGCCCAAATCAAAAAGTTGGAGATTAATCATGTTTCATTTTTTATTTTTTATTTTTTTATTTTATTTTATATTATTTTTTTTTTATTATAATCAATCATATATTTTTGTTATTATTATTATTGATTATCTCATTGCTAAAGACATATACGAACAAGGAGTATTTTTTTATTTTATTTATTAACTATTTTTATAAATATTTTGCCAAAGTTTTTCTTGTAATGCCTTTTCACAAAAATTTGCACAAGTGTATGAGCTCTTCCAGATATAAACTTGATGCAGTCGTATATTGAACTCCAACTACTCAATTCACAATATTTTGGGTAGTTGTTTCATGGTTTTGGTATGTTTGAATGCAATTGTAATACTCAAAATATTCAATTTCCTCATATATAGTGAAACATGGCTCTTCTACTTTATTTTTAAGAGCTTTTGAGGCTATGATTCATCTAAATTGAAAGGGTGAAGAAAAAGGGAAGAAGGGAAATATAAGAGGTAAGATCCCTTACAAAATCTATGGTAAAACACAAGGTCAATATAAATATTTATTTCTATTATCTTTCATGCCTTATTCTCTCTTGCCTTCATACTTCATGCTTTTTAAACACAAGGTCAATATAAATATTTATTTCTATTATCTTTCATGCTTTTTATTTGATTATTTCATACTTGAATTGCTTGAATCAATTTCCCAAATCCTAATACTACATCCTTGTAGGCCAAGCATGAGCACCACCTCCTTTACTTGTCAATCCACGGAGACATGAGGAGGATATGAAGATCATGAGCAAATGTGAATGACAAGCAGATATGTGCATGCACCCACATGCACACAAGGCAAGATAACAAAGATAGCAACAATGGAAGCTTTGATTCTCAATAACTCGATTACACTCTTCAAGAAGCTCTTTCTCTAACCTGCTAAGCTCAACAATTCTAACCTCAACTAATGAGCTCTCTAGCTCTTTTTATAGTTTTTTGACTACTTTTGGTGTTGTCGAGACCTAATGTCTGGCATACTTACAATTTAGGTTCCAAGGCTTATTTGAGGGCTCAAACAAAGTCTAAAAATCATGAAAATCAATACATAGATACTTATAGCATGTATAATACTCCTCAAGCTTCAAGACTCCTCGGCTTGGAAAAAATGGAGTTGCAAAAATGTGTGTCACTCTAGCACAATGGCAAGTACCAATGTGAGGAGATCCACCTCATAAATGTCAATCCGTGGAGACATGAGGACTAGTATGAAGACTATGAGCAAGTGACGGCACAAGTGCATGAGTGAGAAGCACACAAGCATGCACACACATACACACACACGTGCACACAAGGCAAGAACAAAGAGAGGAACAATGGAGTGCTTTCTATTACTTAAGCAATCTCTTACAATAGCTCAAAAAACTAACAAGATAACCTCAAAAATGAGCTCTATAGCTCTTTTTATAGTTTTTGACTAGTTTTTGGCCCTGTCTAGCCCTAGTGTCCGGCCTAGTTAAAAATTAGGTTCCAGGGCTTATTTGAGGGTTCAAACAGATTCTAAAAATTATGAAAATTGGTACATAGGTATTTCTACTACTCCTCAAGCTCAAGCACTCCTTGGCTTGCAAAAAATGGAGTTGCAATTATCAAAAATGGTATTTACAAGGTTGGTGTAGTGATTAAAATCATTGTTGGTTGGAAGTAATTTATGAAAAAAATGATTGGGCCTCTTCTATGCCAGATTGTACTTTGACTGCTTTGTCTCCTCATTGCTTCTATGCCGAAACTCCCCTCCCCCCCGTCTAGCGTCTGTCACCCCTGATAGACCTCTGTTCTGTAGGGTGGTTGATATAATACTGAATCACATTAGTGGCCAACTCATGTTTGCTGAGCCTTAAACCTCCTGCTAGATCATCTTGCAATGCATCCGAATTGATGGCACTTGGGATATTTGGTTGTGTTGTCGTATAGTACTCTGAATACATAGCTTGCTCACATGCAAATAAGTGAAGCAGGTGTGCCAGTTTTGGTGCCAACACCTTCAAGTGATATTCCCAAAATCCTATTGTTAACATATCTTTGAAGGTATGTTTGTAACAAGCAGGGAGGTATTTTATACGTGCATGCAAAGCACAAGCGACTATAATGCTTTGGGGTAGTGATCATGTCATACTTTAAGTCGTAGTTTCTGTTGTTGAAGCCCAGTAGAGCTACTTGTGGTGCTTCTGTATTTCGGAAATCTTTGAGCACGATCTACATCATATCCAAAATTTTGAGCATCATTTGTGCCACGACATCAAGCATTGGCTTCATGCGAGGGATCTAGTGGTGGATGATGGCCATCATGTAAGCAATGGAGGGTGGTCCCTACGGTGGCACAATGTATGGATAATTAAGCCATTCCTTATACTAGGCATTATTCAGCACTTTAATATTAAACACTTTCCATGATCTATGTCGTGGAACTGGACCATAGCATGGATTGTAGATAAGATGTAGAGGTGCATGGTTCCACATATGTAGCATTTCTGGGTAAGTTTCTAAGAGCTTTTGCCGCCATGTCGGTTGATAGATTTTGCCTTTCTATGCCTCTAGTGGTAGGTCCTCATGTTGAAACTGGGTTGCGAAGGTGGGAATCTTCTCTGTGACTCTTTGTATTTCTACATTATAATCTGCAAGAATGACAAAGTAAGGCTGGTACTGAAGTTTTGATGATGTGATGAGGCGCCTGGGTGCCAAGTTTTGGAAATAGTTGGATTGCAGCACTGTTTCTTCTATGATTCGCATTGCTTGATTTTGCACCACGATGTGATCTTCATGAGTATGCCCAATTTCTTCCACTTGTCTTAACCATGGGGGTCATGGAGCTTCAAATGTGTCATGGCCTTCTTTTGTTATCCATCCAGCAAGAATGGGTTGAGAGTCTTAGTCATCTTCAAATGTATGTTCTACTCGAATTGAGATGGTTTCTTCTTCTGCAGGGGCCTCCAGTGGGGATGGTGGCCTCTTGTATTGTAGGAGTCGTGTTTGTAATTCTTTGACTTGTTGTTTGAGTTCCTATAGTGCTTCTAAGTCAGTAATGATTGAAGAGGTTGATACGGTGGTTGGGGGATAGTTGGAGTATCTGACATTCATTGCTGCTGCAATTGATCCAATTCTTCTGATAATTTGTCATGGGCTTCGAGCAGGTTAGCATAGTCTTCTAGTATGATTTAATGTTCTCTGGGGGCACAACTTGAAATTTTGAGGGAGTGATGGGTGCCCCTAGTGTACTCTCTATGGCTGCTGCTAGTTTTTCTTGATTTTGTATATGCAGTCGTTGGTTTTCTTCCTGAGCTATTGCAAGGTGGCTTCGTAGTAGTGCCATGTACATTGTAGTTTAGAATTACATTCCATCTACATCCATAGATGACCTTCAACGTGTTGCATGGATTTTGCATCTATGTTCTACAACTTTGCTTCCAAGGTGTTGTGGGCTTCCTATAATGTATGAAATTGCATTTGTAGACTCTCATGGTCTTCCTCCAGTGTTGCAATGCATTGTTGTAATTCTACAAAGTGTGCTTGTAATCTCTTGTTATGTTCGTCTAGCTGAATGTACTCTGTCCTTAGTTGGGACATACAGTGAACCATAGTATCAAATGCATTATTTATAGATGAATATGCAGTTTGTACATTGGCCGATGCAAGGGAGAGGGAATGGGGAATGAGGAGTGTAAATGTTGTGTCTACTTCAGATGTGTGTGGATGTGAAATTGGTGTTGGGGGAATGGGGGAAGCTAGAAGTGTGGGGGGTGGGGGAGGTGTCATGGGTGGCAAAATGTCCATGCTGTCAGACATGGAGGTGAGAGTGGTGTCTACCATATACATCGGAATGGTAGGTGGTGTATGCGTGATTGTGATGAATAAGTGTGAAGTGGGTGCAAAGAATGAAAATGGTGGAAATGGTCGAGATATGTGCTGGAACATACTCGAGAAAGCAGCTTAGAGGTGGGAATGCCATGGATGAATCTTCATAAATAGGGAAACCTAGAAATGTGGATCTCATGTCTGGGTGGCTTATGACTGAGGTCATGGAGGCTAGATGTCCTAAGGCAAGATCCATGAGGGATCCGGTTGTAATGGTGGTGGTATGCTATAAAGGGTTGTCAAAGGAGGAAAACAATGTTGAACTGGAAGTCGGACTATGGAAGATGAAGCTTTGCTCTGTGGGGTTAGTAGTCAGGATGATATTTACAACTTCTGTTCAAGGAGGTGATGGTGGGGTTGTTGGAGGTAGTGGCTCTATTGATTCTTCATGGATGACCATGGGTTCATGTCCAAGAGTTCCAATTGCTTGGGATGTTGTCACTATTGGTTGGGTTGTGGTGGTAGTTTCCTCCATGGTGGTGATGGGAATCTGAATGTTTTTGGCTGACCTTGATCTTGTTTGAGGTCTTTGTGGATCGTATTGAACATGAGGCCTTTGCAATGCATATTGGATGGCTTCCACTATGCCATAGGTTTTTGCTAGCAATAGTAGAGTTTCCTTATATTCAAAGCCTACACCAACCTCTTCCAATAGCTGGGCCATGAGCATTCTGTTGTTCTATTCAAAGAGTAATTGTTGTGCCTACACCTTTCCATGATCTGGTATAATCTATGGAGTTCTGTAGTATAAGTTGGGGCTTCAATAGTTTCTTCTTCTTCTTCTCCTTCTTCTTCTTCCTCTTCCTCACCCTCTGGTCATTCAAGTTGTTGAGATAGGGTCCTTTGCCAATCATCTTCCCAGTGTACATGGCGGCCCTCCGTTGATTTACCCCTTCTTTGGGAGGATGTGCCAGGTCCTTCTATATCCGAAAAGAATTCCACATTTGATAGTTGCATGTTCTGCAGAAAGGACTCAAAATCGAAGGTGCTCATCCCTTCAACGTCTCCCATGGTAGCAAATTCAAATTCTGGTGGGACAGGAGGAGCAGATGGGGCAGCTTGTGATATGCCTTCAAATCTAGATATGGGAATTTGGATTGTAAAAGGAGGCACTATGACATCCCCTCGTGGTGAGACCTCTAGGGTCGTAAGAACTTCTCCTATTTGGACACATGGAATAGTGCCCCTCATTTGCTTGGATTCATGTGTGGAAGCTTTGTGTCCTTTAAACGGCTATAGTTGTGACCAGGTCAATGTGCGCTCGATGGGTACATCGCATGATAAGCATATGTAGATGATGCATATTATTGCACAACGTCCATTCACCACTAGCTTCCTAGAGTATCTTTTATTAGCTTTGTACAATTGGTCTATAATTTTTGAAGTGAAGGTCAAGGACAAAGCACAGGAGCACATCAAAGAGGTGGACACACAAGAAGAAGGAGCAAGTAGGGAGCTCCAAGAAGTATATGTCAAATTTTCAGAAGAAATCCCTATAAAAATAGTGATTCTCATCACTAAAAACCGTTGTAAATACCATTTTCTATTTTTGTAACTCCATTTTGTTCAAGCCGAGGAGTCCTCGAGCTTGAGGAGAATTAGAAGTATCATCCTACCAATTTTCATAATTTTTAGACTTCGTTTGAGACCTCAAATAAGCCCTGGAACCTAATTTTTAACTAGGCCGGACACTAGGTCTGGACAAGGCCAAAACTAGTCAAAAAACTATAAAAAGAGCTAGAGAGCTCATTTTTGGGGTTAGCTTGTTAGAGAATAGAGCTTTTGTAAGAGAACGCTTTTGCAATCAAAGCTTTCCATTGTTCCTCTCTTTGATCTTACCTTGTGCATGTGTGTATGTATGTGTGTGCATGTTTGTGTGCTTTCACTCACACACTTGTGCCTTCACTTGCTCGTGGTCTTCATACCGGTCCTCACGTCTCCGCGGATTGACAAGTAAAGGAGGTGGTGCTTACGCTTGAGCTACACCAAATTTTAGCACCGTTGCCGGGGAGAGAGCTTCGAGGACGAGCGTTGTGATGGTAAGATCGTAGAATTGCGATGTTGGAAGGTAAAACAACTATCATTTTTGTTCAGTTTCTGATTTTTCTTCTTCATCTTCATCATCATCATCATCTCCACCTTCTTCCATCTTCTTCTTCATAGAACTTTCTTGTTTTTTAGTGCATTTCACCATTTTCATACCATTTTCATGCATTATTGTGTGAGAAGGAGTTAGGAGATGCAAGGGAGAGCAAGCGCCTGTGTTTTTTCATGAATTTTTGCATATACGGAGCTCGCAATTGCTCGACGCTCAAAAATTTGAATTTCTCGCCAAAAAACACGATTCTTTGATGAAAATGGCGATTTTCTGTGAAAAATTCAATTTTTTTTTTTAAATCATGTTTTTTTATTTCCCGCCTAAAAGCTTTCTGAAAGAATCATGATTGTGTGGTCAATCTCAGAATCACGATTCTCTGGTTGCAGTCAGAATCACGATTCTCTAAGTTTTTCAAAAAAAACACGATTCTCTAGATGTGCTCAAAATCGCGATTCTCACAAATCATGATTTTCAGCAAAAAACACGATTGTGATCAAACACGATTCTCTGTTCGCAATCGCGATTTTCAAAAAACACGATTTTCATACAAAATCGCGATTTTCATGTCAAAAACACGACTCTGAGAAAACACGATTTTCAGTGGGCTCAAAATTGCGCTTCTCGAAAACACGATTCTCTGCTGGCAATCGCGATTCTCAAAAACACGATTTTCATCCAAGGGACAAAATCACAATTTTCAAAACGCGATTCTCTTGAGATTCACAGCATCGCAATTCTCTTCAGATTCACAGCATCGAGATTCTCTTGAGATTCACAGCATCGTGATTCTCTTCAGATTCACAGCATCGCGGTTCTCTTGAGATTCATAGCATCACAATTCTCTTGAGATTCACAACATCGCAATTCTCTTGAGATTCATAGCATCGCAATTCTCTTGAGATTCACAGCATCACGATTCTCTTGAGATTCACAGCATCGCGATTCTCTTGAGATTCACAGCGTCCCGATTCTCTTGAGATTCAGAAAATCGCAATTCTCTTGAGATTCACAGCATCGCGATTCTCTTGAGATTCATAGCATCGCGATTCTCTTGAGATTCACAGAATCGCGATTTTTTCCGAAAGGTCCTGTTTGCCTGTTTTGGCCCCCAAGAGCCTAATTTGACATAACTTTTTTATCCAAAGTCCATTTTTTGAGCTCTATAGCTTGTTTGAAAGCTCGTTTCGAATCCTACACGGGCTCAGCTGTTTTTTATAAGAATAATGCATTGATTTTTAGATAGAATAATTTGAAGTTGACCCTCAAGTGGGACTAGGGAACCAAGGGGACTCCAAAGGATTTTGAACCATACCAAGGGGAAATTTTGGACTCTTAACCAAAGCTTATGAACTTGAGATCTGGTAGACACTTAGGCAAGGATAGAAAAAGCATTAGATCTTCTCAGTCTAGTGTCAACCATACAGCTAAGTCTTGGGCACAACAACTAAGTGGTTGTCCTTACGTACTAAACTCTGACACAAGTGACTTAGAAATGTCTTTTAGCATGGGGAAACCTGTAGGTGGCTCAGGAACTGCCCATCTACAAACACCAGAAGGTCCCTATAAGACACAATTGGAATATATTCAGACCAACTGATTAGGTGCTCGCATCTATGAGGATGGTTTGAGGCGATCAGTGGTCCAACTCAAAAATCCAGATCAACCCTTTGGACTTGAACACCTGGTGGTCAAGTTCGAAGAGGGTTCATACATTGATAAGGAAGGAACCATGTATGTGGTCACCAACGTACCAGATAGGACTGATGAGTTTGGAAATGTCATTCTTGAGAATGAGATAGGAGACCTAGAACAAGGAAATGTAGGACATGGACCCCAGACTCCTAGAGGTAAGTGAGTTTTGACCAAAGTGATCACTCCAGATTGGATCCCTTAGGACAACAAAAGCATAGAACTATTCTTGAATAGAGAAACAGAGGAAGCCTTTTGGAGATTCAAGCCAGATCAACCTAGCCAATTGGGTATAGTCATCATCTACGAGTTCAAGGATCCAGAGATACCAGGCAAAGTTGTCTACCTGGATAACACATCAGAGAAGATGTTCTTGGTAATAGAACATGATAGACATGCATATACTTGGAAGAGTGAATTGATTTTCCCTCCATCAAGATCCAATGTTTCCCATGGCCTCCAAGGAGTAGGATCATCCCAAGCTCATGAAGCCCAGAGAGAAAGAACTAGAGAGAGACCTGAGGTAAGTTTTGCACACACTGTGGGCAGAAATAGATTAGGATTTGAAAATGAAAGACCTAAAAGAGAGAGACATCAAGCACATAGACAACAAAGAGATGAACATGATTTTCCATTGCCTAGACCCCGAGAGCACACAAGAACCCTTAGACCCACTCAAGTGATCAAGGCAATGAAGAATTATTTTGACGGGACAGGAGATCCTTATGACCATGTGGCCGAGTTCAAACAAGTGTTAAGAGCTAAACAGGTTGACGATTTGTTCACCCAGTATGAGGCATTTGGTTTGACTCTTAAGGGCACTGCCTTAGCTTGGTTTCAGCCACTGAGTAGTCGCAACTATCGCGATATAGGTCAACTGCTAGACGAATTCATTGTAGAATTTTCCAAGAGTGGTATCAGACATAACACATCATCTTTGATCCAGAGTTTCAAGCAAACACCCCAAGAAACAGTGCGCCTAGTAGGTAGAAGGTTCAGACAGTACCTAGAAAGATGCCATGCTCCATAGTTACCCACACAAGCCAAACAAGTGGCTTTGTTCTTAGATGGCTTACTGAGCACAAAGTTAAGATCATATGTGTACTTGAAAGAGCCTAGATCCATAGAACAGTGTGTGCGGACGTGCATTGACATAGAAGATAACTTGGGTGAGGAGTTAGGATTGTCCAAACTCTATAAGGATTCTGATAGTTCTACTAGTCATATATCAAAAATCTCCACGGAAATAGATGAGATAGCTAAGGAAGTTGCCAAGAAGTTGGGAGTCCAAAATAGACAAACACAAAGTCACCTCATTGAACCGATGTTATACTTGCAAGGGGACCACATGGCTAACGTATGCCCAATGCAAAACCAAAACATTAGAGAAAGGAATGCTCCATATTGCACTATCGAGAGAAAATACACGAATCACACGGCTCAAGATTGTCCCTACAATAGGCAGGCTGTTAGACAAACTTATCAGCAACCTTACCAGCAAGGTAGGTATCAGAACCAATACCAACAGCCATATTATCGACCACAACAGCAATATCAGGCACAATATAGGCCACAACCAGTCTTGGGAAACCAACCACCAGCTCCTGCCAACGTGATTCCAGTCAAGTATGCCGTGGGAGAGGAAAATCTAAATAGAGCATTGGTCCCACTAACCCCATTGATACCAGATAATGACTCTCATGCTCATAGTTTAGACTACTCCCATGAAGGTAGTCCACATGCTTATTACACTAAGTCACCTGAGCATAGTGAGATTTACTCGTATCAATATGAGGCACCACCTATGGAGCAAAATTGGGAGCCAGAATACTCCAATGTCATGTACACAAATCCTAACCCTAGGCCCCAATTGAGACAAATGAGACCACAAGCCCCTAGAGGATCTTGTTTCAGATGTCAACGTGACCATTTCATTCGTGATTGTCCCCACCCACCATCTCCGAGTCAAGGTCAGGCTATCACAATACAAGCTTTTTGTCCTGAATGTGGCAAAGACCATCTCCCCAGAGATGGTCCAAGAACCCCTCTAGTGCACCCAAGATTACACCCATTAATGTGGTACGCTTAGTGGCAGATTCAAGTTCAACTAGCAGTAATGTGGCTCCTATACAAGTTGTCACTAGAGCACAAGCCTTAAAACAGGATAAACCAATAGAGCAATCAGAGTCGAGTGAATCAGGAGAGCCTAGTAAGAGGAAAACAAGAACATGGAAGGATACCATTGAGAAAGCCAACCGCAAGTGGAATAAAAAGTTATCAGAACTAGAAGAAAGCTTGAAAGAAGCGAAAACAAAGATAGAAGACATTGCATCTCAAAGTGCATCGCATGCCAAAACTCCATCCACTCCACCTCATCCCATCCCACCACTCATTGTAAATAGACCACAACCAGGGTCTGTTCTTGTAGATCCAACCCCAGAAGGCTTGGATATGATGTTCAAGGCCTACCAGGCTCGACTTCAAGAAGGGCCAACAGCTGCAAACCTAGACAAGAGTTACCCTAGAGCAGATTTAGAGATTGAACGGATGAAAATGTGCATGAAAATGGTAGAACAAGCTCAAGCTATACTTGAGACTAGGCCAAAGTTCAATCAGACAAACTCTGTCAAATCGGATTTGCATTTCCAGGGTTTACTAGAAAGATTAGAGCAGTTGGTAAACAAACCACAAGTTTCTTTACCTCCACAGGCTCAACCAGTTATTGAAAGAGGAAGCTCACCACCAATGGGAGCTTATGTTCCTAATTCCACGGATGCTGGAATACTTCCTTCAATTCAACAGTACTCTCAAGAGTTCTTGCGGGAAATACAAGAAGAGAAATGGGCCAAGGAGAAGGGTAATTCCCCTCCTATTCCAGAGATTGATGATCTTCATGATCAATTTCCCCAAGACATTCCATCCATTTACGGAGATCAAGTCGAGCAACAAGAAGACAAAAGATTAGATTTTGAATCTAATACATTAGAAGAACTACCTCAATTTCCAGGCCCTTGGGAATCTGAATCTCTTCATATAAGAGCTCCCACAATATTGGTAAGGAATGAAGACTCAGTGGTTCCAAGGAACACCGATGTCGTGAAGAACGCTAAGGTTTAGTGTCATCTCACTATAGAAGAGTTGCTAAAAGCAAAACCCGAGCTGTGGAATCATGTGAAGGATCAGGTACCAAAACTTGATTCCAATATGCCAAAAATAGGCTCTAAGCAAAAAGTTCCAGAGATACCTCTCGATAAAATAGGAGACATGTGTGAAGGTGAAGAAGGTAATACTTATCTTCCAATCACCTACCAAGGTTAGACAACCAAAGCAATCATAGATCCAGGTGCTGGTGTTGCTATTGCGACCACCTCCTTGTGGGAGCAATGGGGCAAACCCACATTAAGACCAACTATAATGAAGCTTCAAATGATAGACGGTCATTTTGAAAGACCTCTAGGATTGCTCGAAGGAATAACTCTAACCACTTGTGGCATAGAGTTTGAGCACACATTTGCTATATGTGACTTTGAGAAAAATAATGTTTAGGAGATGATCCTAGGAAGACCCTTCCTACGACAATTGCAAATAGTACAGGATTGGGGAACCAATTCCTTGTACTTAAACCACTTAAGGGTCACCACTAAGGTCAATTTGAAGGATTACACCTTCAGAGATGTACCACCCCTACAGTGGAATCCTATCCACAAAGCAAAAGAAGATTCAATCTCTGTGCATTCTGGAAGTTCTCCTGACCCATCCTGGTTGTATGAAGATACTCATTTGTGGATGTGCAAGGTCGCAGAGGAAGAGGAAAAATGCTTGAAGGCAAGAGAAGAAGGAACTTCACCAAGAGATAGACCAGTTAGAGACCCGACCTACACACCGATGATCTTTTCGGATGAGGAATTTGAGCCTCATGGCTGGCCAGAAATCTTAGCCACCATGGACATTGCTGTCAACGAGGAACAGTGGACACCTCATTGTGATGAGGAGGGTTATGATATCTCAGTGTTCATGTGTCAGCCCTTGCTGGAAGAATGTGACCCTAGTGATGTCGTAGAAGAAGAAGAGAATGACGATGATATAGAGTCCATTGTGATGGATAGTTGCTTTAATTCAGAGCAGCACTATCTAGAAGATATAGGAGTGTTCACCCAGAAAGAAGAAGAGCCTCTCACCAGTATTAAAACGGTAAATTCAAAGGATGGAAGTGAGAGCAATCAAAAGAAAAAGAAAAGAAAAGTAGTGAAACAAGAAGAGGAGGAATCATTGTTTGAAGTACCAAAAAACTTCAAGAAATATGAAGTTGACGACCGCAAATTTTGGTACGAATGCCTAAGAGAGAGGCCATCATAGGAGAATCATATGATAATAAAGAAAAGACCAAGACAATTATAGTGACTATTGAAGAGAACGAAGAGAGATGCACATATATAGGAGATGACCTAAGTGCAAGAGAAGAAATGGAGATCATAGCTCTATTAAGGGAATATAGGGATGTGTTTTCCCCATGATTGTTGATGCCAAGCCCACCAAACAAAAGCCCTACACATATAATGATACCTATGCAGCCAAAATAAAAGAAGAAATTGATAGGCTGATTGAAGCTGGATTCATCTATGAGATTGAGCATACTGAATGGGTGTCCCCCATTGTAGTGGTGCCCAAGAAGAACGGCAAGTTGCGAGTGTGTATTAACCTTAACAAAGTTAATGCTACTACGATCAGAGATAGTTATCCACTTCCAATCACGGAACACCTATTTGAGCGTGTTGCAGGCAAGGAAGTTTATAGATTCCTTGATGGATTTTCAGGTTACAATCAAGTAGCCATTGCCCCAAAAGATCAACACAAAACAACTTTTGCCACAGAGTGGGGAATCTTTGCATTTTGTGTGATGCCATCTGGGCTCACCAATGCACCTGCAACATTCCAAAGGCTCATGTTTCATGTCTTCAAAGAGTTCTTGTGAAAGAGCTTAGAAGTATATGTGGATGATTTATGTGCTCATTCCCAAGAAAGAAGATTTCACATCCCTGAGCTCAGACAAAGCTTCAACAAGTGTCGAGAATATCGAGTGTGTCTGAACACAGAAAAGTGTGTGTTCATGGTGCGTCAAGGTAAAATCTTAGGTCATATTGTTTCTAAGAATGGAATCTCAACAGATGAAGATAAGGTACGAGCCATAGCGGAGCTGCCAAGGCCAAGGAATGTTAAGGAGGTACAAGCCTTTATGGGCCATTGTGGATATTACCGTAGGTTTATCCACATGTACGCGATCATAGCTAGACCCCTATATGCCTTGTTGTCAAATTTTGAGTGGAACGATGAATGCGAGAATTCTTTCAATGAACTGAAGAAACGTTTGTGCACAGCACCAATACTGACCACTCCTAATTGGAATAAACCATTCCATGTCCATGTGGATGCATCCAATCATGCCATAGGATGTGTGCTAGCACAACCCACAGGTGAAGGAAACTTAGATTTGCCCATAGCATATGCTAGTAGACAGCTCACTGCAGCTGAACGAAACTATACTACAACTGAGCGAGAGGGCTTAGGCATGGTATATGCTGTGAAGAAGTTTAGACACTATTTATTGGCCAACAAGTTCAAGTTTTTCACTGATCATCAAGCTTTGTTATATTTGGTCAATAAACCTTGCAATACTGGATGCTTAGTAAGATGGTTCCTCTTACTAATGGAATATGACTTTGAAGTCGTTGTTAGGAAAGGTAGAACCCACCTTCGGGCAGATCACCTTTCTCGCATTACTTTAGGAGAGTCACCTCAAGGAGTGTCTGATGACCTACCCGATGCTTATCTGTTCAATTTGGAGGTTGTTCCTAAATGGGCAAATAAGTTGGTACCAGTCCTCACCTTCGGACCCGCAAATAAGAATGTGAAAACCTCGCAAGAAGAAATTGTAAAATCACAAAAATATCACATATTGGCAGGAAGCATGTACAAACAAGATACGAAGGGTGTACTCGCTTGTTGTGTCGAGGATGACAAACATACTAGCTGGGTGCAACAAGCCCATGAAGGATTGCTAGGAAATCACTATTCTAAACAACGAACATTGCAGAATCTAAAACGTTTAGGAGTGTATTGGCCTAGCATGGACAAAGAAATACATGAGTTGATTAAGAATTGTCCAATGTGCAGAGAGAGACCACCAGTGGAGCATGCCACCCTTTATCAAGTGTCATTAATTCCTGATTGGAGTGCTCCATTGGTAGAGTTTATGAGATCGGGAACCGTACCCAAAGAGGCTAGTCTAGCAAGAAGACGAAGCATGGAGCAAGAGGCTCAGGGCTATGCTTTAGTTGGAGACAACTTATATCGAAGAGGCAAGGATGGTTATCTAAGATTGTGCGTTCACGAATCAGACTATTTGAAAGTCTTAGAAACTGCACACAGCGGTGTTGCAGGTGGACACTTCGGTCCTGATCGAGTAATCAAGACCATTCTATTCTCAGGACTTTGGTGGCCCACTCTTCATATGGATGCTCATACCTATGTGAAGAAATGTGACACATGCCAACGTGCACAATATCCAGTTAGAAAAGACGAGATGCCTTTGAGGCCAATGATGGGAGGGCGTGCATTTTCAAAGTGGGGCATAGACTTCATAGGTCCTATTAACCCCCCAACTAGAAACTCCCATGCAGAGTATATTATTGTAGCCACAGATTACCTTACAAAGTGGGTAGAAGTGAAAGCCACAACAAAGAATGATGCTCAGACTACGGCTAAGTTCTTATTCGAGAATGTGTTCACGAGATATGGGCTACCAATAGAGTTAGTGAGCGATAGAGGCATACACTTCCTGAATGAAGTCATTGAAAATCTTCTCCAAGAATTCTTGGTGATACATAGGAAGTCTGCCCCCTATCATCCACAAGCTAACGGACAATTTGAGAGCACAAACAAGATCCTATGTAATGTCTTGACTAAACTAGTAAATAATAAACGCTCTAATTGGGATAAACAGCTTCATCATGTTGTTTGGGCTTATCGAGTTGCTTACAAAATGGTACTGAATGCCACCCCATTTCAGATGGTCTTCGGACAGAATGTTGTGCTACCATTAGATTTCCTAATCCCACCTTTAAGAGTAGCACAAGAGCAGGAGTGGAATGGATATGAATTGTCCTCTAGGATCTTTGATTTAGAACGCTTAGGTGAGACAAGGCTACGCGCAGCGGCAGGCATCTATGCTACAAAGAAAAGACAAAAGGCATACTTTGATGCACACATCAAAGATAAAGGATTGAAAGAGGGAGACCTAATGATGGTTTATACGCTAAAGCAACATGCCCGTGAGTTGGAAAAAAGAGGATACGGACCCATGATCATTAATAGAATTTCCACTAGCGGTGCAGTTCAGTTGGCCACTCTAGAAGGAGATATCTTGCCAAACTATATTAGTGGATGTAGAGTCAAGTTATACCAAGAACCTCTTACAGAGGATATGCTTACGAGACTCAACACTGCTAAGAAGCGAAAAGAAGAGGAGCTAAGGGTGAGGGAAGAAGCACAGGCAGAGGCCAGAAAGCGTATTAGGTGAAATAAGTTAAGGCGACTAGGCCTAGATGTCAACTCAAAAGCCCCAAAATATCACATGGATATGTGCTAAAAATCGGGCATAACTACTTCTCAAGTCATTGACCAACGTCCCTTTGTGACCATAGAGATAGGACAAGGAAAGGGTGCCAAGACTGTGAAAGCATTGATTGACTCAAGTGCAGCAAGTAGTGCAGTTAGACTATCCTACTACCAAGACTTGCAGTTGAACATCAATCCCATAGAAGCTTATCTCATAGGATTGGAAGGTGTGGAAACCCCTTGTTTGGGCGAGGTGGAACTTCCCATCTACCTTCAAGATGTTCCAATGAAAGTCCAAGTGCTAGAGTGTCAAGATGAGAACCTTACAGAACCACTTGTCTTGGGTCAAGATTGGACCTATGACCATGTAGTTAACTTAAACCTAAGAAGTCAAATTCTTCAAGTTTGGGTACATGAACAATGCATTACATTAGAATTAGAGAATTATATGCTCACAGATCATGGCACCACACACTCTCTTAGTTCTTCTAAGACTAATCTTCTTGAACAAGATGATTGATCCAGAAGGACTCAATCAAGGAAGGACAATCGCAA
Source organism: Ceratopteris richardii (assembly GCA_020310875.1). Classification (NCBI taxonomy): domain Eukaryota; kingdom Viridiplantae; phylum Streptophyta; class Polypodiopsida; order Polypodiales; family Pteridaceae; genus Ceratopteris; species Ceratopteris richardii. Next base: position 114,719,966 of record CM035442.1, on the reverse strand, counting down.
AGGCAAGCAAAATCTCCTTCTTTTTCGAAGACTAAAGCATCCACAAGAGTTCAACCTCAGAAGCAAGCGAAACAGTGCAAGAAAATCGGTATATCAAATAGACAAAGAGCCTTCAAGGGTAAAGTAGTCTCAGGCATAAAGCAGATCTGGGTACGCAAAGGAGAGCAACCACCAACCTTGCCACGAAAATTCCCATCGAAGTAGGCCAACCATGCCAGAACAAGAACCAAGGAACAAGGACAGGCTCACCCAGAAGGTCTCCGGAAAATTTGGGTGCCTAAGAAATTTGTGGCAGCTCAACATGGGTTATCACACATGTGGGTACCCAAGAAACTCTTACATGCACAATGCCCTATGCTCTCCTCCATGCAAAAGGTCCCAACAAAGAAGTCAAGGAGGGAAAAGGGTCAGAACCAAGCACAGAGACTGAAAGAAGATCAAATCACCTCTTCAACAATGGTAAGAAGACAATGATCAAGGATATGGGTTTGGAAGCCAAAAGCACCCAAGGCCCCCACAGAACCAAAGATTCAAACACAAAGGATCAAAGCCTCAAGAAACCATCCAAACATGGAGGAGCCAAAGGAGATCACTAAAAATAGTCGAAGACCATTCTCAAATGGATCCCTATAAGGACGAAGACTCAGTGGTCATCTCGAGATCCAATAGATACCTCCAAGAAAGCAGGCATCAACATCCGCAAATAACCTCGAAAGCCTCGACGAGCGACAACCATGTGCTCCTTGCACAACCCTGTCTTTTGCACCATTCAGGTCATGCATTTCCAAAGTATGCATTAATATAGGGCCACATTACATGGTTGTGCATAGACACATTTGAGAGTTCCATGCACAAGAGCACATTGACATATGTCGATTATGTTTTCTGATACTAACATATGTCGTCTTGTTTGGTGACATTGCTCCAAAAGAGAGAGAGAGAGAGAGAGAGAGAGAGAGAGAGAGAGAGTTTGTTCCCAGGTTTGGTTCATGGAACGTGAATGAGTCATGCTTAGTTGAAGGTGGAACCATTGATTACTGGGCAGTTATCAGTTTTGATAGAAGTGTGTCTCGACTAGCAGATGATATAATTGCTCCCTTATCTGGTAGATGTCGAGAACTTGGCATGAACATGGCATCCACAACTATGGTTCCCCCTTACCATGGTAAGAGGGAAGAGCTTGAAGTTCCACAACTTGAGCGATGCTTAACTACTATATGTACGAGAGCATCCAAGGAGATATCTACAAAGGGTAGTTTTGGTACACTGCAAATCCTTGTATGTATACTAAAAGAGAAGACTCCTGCTTATGGTGAGCTAAAGAGAATATGTGAGCTTGGTGTAGTTACCCAATGTTGTTTGTCAAGGAATATAAAGACATTCAATTCTCAGTATTTGACAAATGTTGCTTTGAAAAGAGGAGACAAGACCATGCACTCAAAGATTTCATTAGTGGACCATCAACACGGACATTCATCGACAATGTTCCACCACAAATGCCGAGAGTACAACAAGAAGAGATAACCATCCATCGACCCTTCTCCATGGTAAGTATCTTTACTCTGGAAACACCATAACCATGATAGATTAGGAAACCTCTTCGTCGGCACCCCCTTCAACACTTAACTCAAGACCGCCAATTTTTGCACCATACTTCTTCCAATGCATTTCCCAAGTAAGCATTCATAGGGCCATATTACAAGGTCGTGCACAAGGCACATATTTTCCTCAACCCATGCACAAACACACTTACCCATCACTCAATATGGTTACGAGACTTGGCATGACTACTATGAACATCAACTTTGGAAGATCTAGAAGACATCAACGGAGACTCACAATGACACAGTCATGCTGGAATCCAAGGAAAAAGCACATACCAAGGGACTACAACGTGCAAAGACTCGCAGTGACAGATGAAGAACCAGACAACCAACCCTGACGACCTTTGTTCATACAGAAGGGACACTCCCTCTCAAAGCACTACTTGGAACAACCACTACAACAAGGTTCTGTCAGGGACGACAGACTCGAGAGGGGGGGGAGTGTTGAAGCTGAAGGTCAAGGACAAAGCATAGGAGCACATCAAAGAGGTGGACACACAAGAAGGAGCAAGTAGGGAGCTCCAAGAAGTGTATGTCAAATTTTCAGAAGAAATCCCTATAAACATAGTGATTCTCATCACTAAAAACCATTGTAAATACCATTTTCTATTTTTGTAACTCCATTTTGTTCAAGCCGAGGAGTTCTCAAGCTTGAAAAGTATTATAAGTATCATCCTACCAATTTTCATAATTTTTAGACTTCATTTGAGACCTCAAATAAGCCTTGGAACCTAATTTTTAACTAGGTCGGACACTAGGTCTAGACAGGGCCAAAACTAGTCAAAAAACTATAAAAAGAGCTAGAGAGCTCATTTTTGGGGTTAGCTTGTTAGAGAATAGAGCTTTTGTAAGAGAATGCTTTTGCAATCAAAGCTTTCCATTGTTCCTCTCTTTGATCTTACCTTGTGCGCTTGTGTATGTATGTGTGTGCATGTTTGTGTGCTTTCACTCACACACTTGTGCCTTCACTTGCTCGTGGTCTTCATACCGGTCCTCACCTTTCTGTGGATTGAAAAGTAAAGGAGGTGGTGCTTACGCTTGAGCTACAATAATCCACTCAGAAAGCTTAATGGTTAGTAAGCCTCTCTCTCCTAAGTGAAGACTGAACCAGATTCATTTGTGTGGCTGAGTGTATCTATCTTGGGGAGGAAATGCAAATTTTTGCATGCACATTCGGAGAGGGATGGAAACATTTGGTGTGAGTGTTTCCATATCTTTTAACTTTTGCAGTTTCCTATTCTTCATGTTATCAGGTATCAAAGCATCCTTCTTGGAGGGCACATGCATCCGTGCATGTTCGAGCATCTTTTACCAATTCTAGGGTGAGTTCAAACTTTTTCAACTCATTGTTACCCGATAAAGAAGGAATGACGAAGGTTCTAGGCCGGTCCTTTACATCACTCGCTTGTAATGTTGATACCAAATAGTAACAACGTAGAAAATCCAGTTTTGGTAAGGGTGCCTTGAAGTATTCTGCCAGCCCCGTGCATTGCCATATGATTTGTAGTCCTAGTGTGTTTTGGAGAGTCCCAAAATCTCTTGAAAAGAATTGGAATCACACCCAAGCTTTTTCATACTCACATTTGGACTCCCATATGTACTTCGCCTCTCCTAACGGCCTTGGCATGCCATTGAACCAATGAGAGTTTGCATGAACTCTCTCCATTATTCCTGTGGGAAGGTCCGACATAGATATTTGTTGTAGGTGTTGCATCTCTATAGGTCATTCAGTTGGTGGCACTTTAATAGGTAGATTTTCCATATTAACACCTGCTTGACTCACTCTTGCATACGAGTTGGGGCCTACTATCTCTGCCATGATATTGCTCATAGTTCTTAATTCTTATCTACTAGAAGAAGAGAAGCATATTAGCATTCCACTGGAAACATGATATTACGATGTTCCCTCTACAATACCAACATGATATCCAAAGTGGTTAGGGGTTAGTGGGTGAAGTGTTTGTGATGTTTGTGAATGTCGGTTAGTAGGTTAGTGATTCCCCTAGATGCATACTTTGGATGTGCACTGTACTCAACATGTATCTACTTTGATGCGGATTGATTTACAAAATTGGGTCAGGGGGTTTGATACAAGGTTTAATTCTCCAAACTTTTATCATGGGATCATAGCTTTTGGTAGTGATGACATATAAAGGTTCATGGATTAGATCATGTTGGATTTGGGACTTTTTGGGTACCCATTTCATTCCTAGGTGTGATTGGAGATGTGACAGTGTGGAGTGTAGATGTTTGCCCTTGGATTTGTGCCATGAGCGCCTGTGAGTGTTGATTCAATCTGGTGGGCAAAGGTGAAGCTATTTGAGCTTGTAAGCAAGTCTTGGGCACCCAGATTTCTCTAGCATTAGGGACAACCTTCATTGACCACTTTGGGACCCAAATAGAAATGGTCTGTCTAGATTGATGTCTAGGATACTCCTTCATCGTAGTCCTCAAATGAGTAGTTTGTTTGGTGCACCTTTGGGATCATGTCTCCAGAGTAGAGGGTTGTTCACCCTTGCATATCCAGATCTGGTTCACTCCATGAGGTGCTTCATTTTGTACCGATCGTTGAGCATGCTTCTTGATTATCAGCTTCATCTACTTCTTGGACTGCCCTGCTTGTTGTCCTTGGATCATCTTTGGAAAAGAAGGGAGTTCCTCATTGGCTTCTGCAACTCCTTCATGAGTAACATTCTTCTACACCATAGAACCTTGGACAAGAATAGCATTGTTATCATCATGTGTGTTCCTAGAAGGACTAGGAGTGGGTATCGTTGCTAGTTCCTTGAGTGCTAGGTTTTCTAATTCAATTGTGATGCAATTTTGATTTACCCTAGACCTGAAGAAGTCCACTTCTTAGGTTCAGGTTGACTTCTTGATCATAGATCTAGTCTTGACCCAAGACTAGTGGCTCGGTGAGATCCTCGTCTTGACACACTAGCACCTTAATTGTCATTAGAATGTCTTGAAGGTAGATGGGAAGCTCCACCTCGCCCATGCAGGGGGTTTCCACACCTCCCAATCCTATGAGAAATGCTTCTATAGGATTGACATTTAATTGCAATTCTTGATAGTAAGAAAGTTGAACTACACTGGTGGTTGTTTCTGAGTCAATCAAAGCTCTTACAGTCCTTACACTCTCTCCTTGTCCTAACTCGGGTCACAAAGGATCATCGATCAACTATTCTATGGGAACCTACACTTGATGCTTCGCACATGGCCATGTGATATCTTGGAGCTTCCTAAGTGTCTGGCCTAGGTTGATCTCTACCTTGTCCTCTCACTTTCATTCGTTGGATGCGTTCTAAAGATTCTACATGCGCTTCTTCTCAAACTCGCTTCTCCTCTTCCTTATGTTTCTTGGTAGTGTTGAGTCATTTTAGCATTTCCTCCGCGTTCTTGATATAATTTAACTCTACATCCACTGATGTAACTAGGTAGGATGTCACCTTCTAGATGGCTAATTCGATTGCTCCACTTGTTGATATTCTATTAATAATCATGGGTCCATAGCCACACTTCTCCATCTTTCTTGCATGTTGCTTCAAGGTGTACACTAGGACTAAATCTCTCGCTTTCAAGCCCTTATCCTTCATGTGGGCATCAAAGTAAGCCTTTTCCTTTTCTTGGCCATGTATATTCTTGCAATTGCTCTTAGTCTTGTTTCACCTAACCGTTCAAGATCAAAGATCCTTGAAGAGAGTTTGTGACCTATCCATTGATGCTCCCGTGCTACTTTTAGTGTGGGTATCAAGAAGTCTGATGGTAGCACTACATTTTGGCCAAATACCATATGATAAGGTGTGGCTTGGAGTACCATTTTATAGGCAACTCGATACGCCCAAACAGCATGGTGTAGCTATTTGTCCTAGTCAAAGCGTTTATTATTCAACAATTTTGTCAATACATTACATAGAATCTTGTTTGTGCTCTCAGCTTGTCTGTTAGCTTGTCGATGATAGGGGGCAAACTTCTTATGTATCACCAAGAATTCTTTGAGAAGGTTTTCAATGACTTCATTCAAGAAGTGTGTGCCTCTATCACTTACAAGCTCGATTGGTAGCCCATATCTGGTGAACACATTCTCAAATAAGAACTTAATTGTCATTTGAGCATCGTTTTTTGTCATGGCTTTTACTTCCACCCACTTGGTTAGATAATCCATGGCCACAATAATGTATTCAGCATGTGAGCCCTTAGCTGGGGGATTATTAGGACCAACAAAGTCTATTCCCCACTTGGAGAATGTCCATCCTCCTGTGATAGGTTTCAAAGGCATCTCATCTTTACGTATCGGATACTGAGTTCGCTGACAAATGTCTCAACTCTTCACATAGGTATGTGCATCCATGTGAAGAGTTGGCCACCAAAGACCTGCGAAAAGTATTGTTTTGATCACATGGTCTAGTCCATCACACGGCCTGGTCCAAAATGTCCTCCTGCCACATCTTGGTGAGTTGTCTCTAAAATCTTGAGGCATTCACTTTCATGGACACACAATCTTAAGTACCCATCTTTACCTTGTATAAATCATTTCCAATGAGTGAGTAGTCTGGCACCTCCTATTCTAAGCTCCTTTTTCTAGCCAAAGTCATCTCTTGAGGGAATGTTTTCGTCCTCAAAAAGGCTACTAATGGTTCACCCCAATCTAGCACTAAAGACACTCGATCACTCAGGCACTAGTTCTGGATTGGATAAATAAGCATCAGGAAGGTTATCTCATACTCTTTGAGGGAACTCTCCTAAAGTTATTCTATAAAGTTGATCCACCTTAAGGTGAGTCCTACCTTTTCTAACAACAACTTCAAAGTCATATTCCATTAGTAAGAGGAACCATCTTACTAATCGGCCAATATTGCACGGTTAGTTCACTAGATAAAATAGAGCTTGATGGTCTGTAAACCAATTTAAACTTATTTGCGAGAAAATAATGTCTAAACTTCTTAACTGCATATATCATGCCTAAACCTTCTCTTTCAGTAGTAGTATAATTTCATTCAACCGCATTCAATTGTCTATTGGCATAGGCTATTGGAAGATCCATATTACCTTCACCATTAAGTTGTGCTAACACACACCCAATAGCATAATTGGATGCATCCACATGAATATGGAATGGCTTGTTCCAATCTGGTGTAGTCAAGATTGGTGTTGAACACAATCGTTGCTTAAGCTCATTAAAGGAGTCTCACATTCTTCCATCCACTCAAAGTTAGTCAACAAGGAGCACAGAGGCTTTACAGTTATAGCATACATGCGAATGAAACGTCGATAATATCCACAATGCCCCATGAAAGCTTGTACTTCCTTGACATTCTTTGGCCTAGGTAGCTCTTCAATAGCTCTAACTTTATCCTCATCTGTGGATATGCCATCTTTGACACTATGTGTCCTATAATCTTGCCTTGCTTGACCATGGAAAGACACTTTTCTGGGTTCAAGAAGACGTGATATTCTCTACATTTGTCAAAGATTTGTCTAAGTTCAAGTATGTGTGTTTGTATAATGTTGGAATGAGCACAGAGATCATCAACATAGAATTCCAAGATTTTCCTCAAGAACTCTTTAAACACATGGCACATAAGGCTTTGGAAGTAGCGGGCACATTGATAATCCCAAATGGCATTACCCGAAAAGCGAATATGCCCCACTCTACATCAAAAGCCATCTTATGCTGATCTTTTGGAGCAATGGCCACTTAATTGTAGCCAGAGAGCCCATCAAGGAAATTGTATGCTTCCTTGCTTGCTACTCTTTCTAATAGATGCTCTGTGATAGGAAGCGGATAACTATCCCTAATAGTGGATGCATTAACTTTCTTCAAGTTAATGCAAACTCATAACTTGCCATTCTTTTTGGGCACCACTACAATGGGGGACACCCATTCAATGTGCTCAATCTCATAGATAAATCCGACTTCTAACAATTGATCTATTTCTTCCTTGACCTTTGCAGCATAATTGTTGTTATATGTGTACGGCTTCTGCTTAGAGGGTTTGGCTTCTAAGGTCATGGGGATCGTATTTGAGCATATTTCAGGGTCTACAACTTTTAGGTCCTTATAACTCCATGCAAATACATCTCTGTATTATCTTAGCAAAGCTAGCAACTCTTGCTCCTTGTCCTCTGTCAAATCATGTCCTATGTACGTGCATCGTTTTTCACCTTCCCCTATGGTCACAATGATTTTCTTTGTGAGTGCTTCTCGTTTAGGCATCCTTATCATGACTCTCCTATCTTCTACTTCATACTTCTTGAAATTTTTAGGGACGTCAAACAAAGATTCTTCCTCCTCTGGTGTGACTTCTCTCTTCTTCCTCTTCTTTCCTTCACTCTTAGTGGTTATCTATGTGGCTAACCTCACATCGTTCATAAGTTCTTCATGCTCTTGGGGTTGAACTTCTACTTCATATAGGAATTCTTCTTCTGATGCACAAAAAGGGTCCATAATGATTGACTCTAGATCGGAGTCACTTGCCTCCTCAAGTACATCAGTGTCATGCTTACATTCTTCAAGAATCGAATCACACATGATTGGTTCTATAGTGAAGACTGAAATCTCATAGCCATCTTCGTCACAGTGTGGTGTCCATTGCTCTTCATTGATGGCTACATCAATTTTTGCTAGGATTTCTACCCAACCATGAGGTTCAAACTCTTCATCAGGATATACTATCGGTGCATAGGCTGGGTCTTGAATAGATCTATGATTTTCCTTCGCACCTACTTCTCTAGCTTTTTCTCTTTTCTCTTTTTCTTCTGTCACTTTACACATCCATAAGTGAGTGTCGTCATGCATTCATGAGGATCTAGATCCTATGGAATGCACTGACTTCGTGTCTTTTGTGGCTCTATGGATGGGATTCCACTGTATTGAGGGCACATCTCTATGAGGGTAATCCTTGAGAATGACTTTGTTTGTGACACCGAAGTGTTGCAAATACAAGGAATTGGTTCCCCAATCCTGCACTACCTGCTTCTTTTCTTACCATGATTGTGGGTGCTCTCATACAAGTAGACTTTGCTTCCCATGGTCATGTGAATGGGGTAATTCCTGCAAAGGATTAGACTCGAAGTCTAACCACTCACTAGGCTGTTCATCTTCTTGCTCTCCATAGATGGAAGGAATGTCTTGTGGGAATTGGTCATGTAAGTCATCCACAAGTTCAATGGGAGGAGGATTTTCACTTTCTTTTGCCCATTTCTCTTCTTGAATCTCTCTTAAAAATTCTTGGGAATATTGATTCATAAAAGAAGAGGTGTCTGGTTCAACGGAGTTAGGCACGAAAGCTTCCTTGGGAGGAATGCTCATTCTTTCACTTGCCTTGTCCCCACCCTAGGAGGTGGCTTCCTTTCCAAATTTTGCAATTAACCTCTCCAATCTATCTAATAGTCCACCAAAAAATGCAATTGATTCCTAGTTGAACTAGAGCAATTGAAGAGGCGATTGGCTTCAAACATGGTTTGAGCCAATTCTACCATCTTAGCACAAAGCTTAGTGCGTTCCATCTCTAAATCAGCTCTAGGGTAACACTTTTCATGATCTATTATGTTTGGCCCTTCTTGGATTCTGGCGTGATAATATTTAAGCATCATGTCTAGGTCTTCGAGAGTGGGATCTGCTACAACTAATCCTACCCTAGGTGGTGATGGGATTGTGTGATGTTGATTGGATGGTGATGGTGATGGTGGTGGGGTTGTGTGAGAATGCATTTGAGATGTGATTTCAATTATCTTGGCTTTTGTTTCTCTCAAGCTTTCCTCAAGTTCTCTCATCTTTTTTGCCCATTGCCTTTTCATTCTCTCTCGGTTATCTTTCCATGCTCTTGTCCTTTTCTTCATTATACTCTCAGTCTCACTCACTTCAAAATTCTTTTCTTGGCATAGGCCTTGGTTCTACTGCATTGTCTGAGCTCTAGTAACCACCTGCACTTGGGCAATGGAAGTTACACTTCCAAGTGAATTTATTACTAACCCAATCACATTGATAGGAGTGATCTTTGGCCCATTGTTTGGGTTCTTTGGACGGTCTCGTAAGAGGTGCTCTTTCCCACAATCCTAAAAAAAAAACTTGAATTGTCATTGATCAGGTTTGCATAGGTGTAGGTATAGGGCAATCATGAATGAAGTGATCTCGCTCATATCTGTGGCATGGTCCTCTAGGTGTTGGGGGTCTCATCTGACTAGGTTGGGGCTTTGTGTACATGGCATTTGCATATTCTGGCTCCGAACTAGGTTCGCAAGGGTCTTCATAATAGTATGACTCATTATGCTTAGGTAACTACATATAGTAAGCCTATACATCACTCCTTTCAACCATGGCCAGTGACTAAAATACCTTGATGCATAAAATTGAATGTATCTCAAAAAGTTGAACAAAACTGCCCAGATGAATTCTACTAAACCTGTAGCAAACTTCGAGACACTTATATTGGCAAACCAAAAATGGTATATATCTTTGGCACAAAAAGACAAAATAGCTTGCACAAGCGCTGTGATAGTGTGTTCGGAGGCCAAAACGATCTCATATCGCGATTTCGGCACACACATCGAAGCTATTTTGATCTCTGAAACACCCTGAGTATGCTCATCAAAATTCGTACGATTCTGAGACCGCGATTTCGGCACACACATCGAAGCTATTTTGATCTCTGAAACACCCTGAGTATGCTCATCAAAATTCGTACGATTCTGAGACTCCAATTGTTGGAGTTGGGCATTTGCGGAAGCATGAGAACATCATGAGGAAGAAGAAGATGCTTGGAGCACAACACACAATACTGAATGTATTACTAGAGAATGTACAAAGATAAGTAGCCCATTAGGGCAATAGGCGTATATACAAGCCGAGGGAAAAAAACTCCTAAAGAGGGAAAAAAAGTGCCCTGACGGTCCTAGTGTGTTCACACACATCACTACCTAAATATATCAACACCAGAAAGTTATGATTTTTTACAACTAGAGAACCAGAAAGTCTTGATTTTTGGACAACTAGAGAACCAGAAAGTCATGATTTTTTGACAACTAGAGAACCAGAAAGTCGCAATTTTTTGACAACCAAAAAACTAGAAAGTCACAATTTTTTGACAACTAGAGAACCAAAAAGTTGCGATTTTTTGACAGCTAGAGAACTAGAGAGTCACGATTTTTTGACAACTAGAGAACCAGAAAGTTGCATTTTTTTTATGATAATCAGAGAACCTGAAAGTAGTGATTTTTTAACAACTAGAGAACCAAAAAGTCGCAATTTTTTGACAATTAGAGAACCAGAAAGTCATGATTTTCTAACAACTAGAGAACCAGAAAGTCATGATTTTTTGACAACTAGAGAACCAGAAAATCACGATTTTTTTCACAATTGGAGAACCAGAAAGTCATGATTTTTTGACAACTAGAGAACTAGAAAGCCATGATTTTTTGATAAGTAGAGAACCATAAATTCAATTTTTTTTTTCACAATTGGAGAACCAGAATTTGAGTGATTTTAGACGGGAACAAGGAAATCACGATATTAAAAAAAATTTGATTTTTCCAAAAAGCCGTGATTTTTTGAGAATTTTGGCAAGAACTTCAAAATTGAGCACCAGGTGGGTGAGCTCCGTACATGCAAAAAATCGCAAAAAACATAGAGGCTTGCTCGTAGAAACACTTTATCTTATCTATTGCACAACCACGAATGAGAAATGAGGTGAAAATAGTGAATATATAGTCAAAAACAAAAAATTTTCGCGTAGATGAAGATGGGAGAAGATGTTGATGATGATGATGAAGTTGGAGAAAGAAATCAAAAACTTAACAGAAAATGACTATTTTTTACCTTCCAATGTTGCAAATCTACGATCTTACTGTCACAACACTCGTCCTCGAGCAACTCTCCACAACAACGGCACCAAAATTTTGTGTAGCCCAAGCATGAGCACCACCTCCTTTACTTGTCAATCCGCGGAGACATGAGGAGGATATGAAGATTGTGAGCAATTGTGGTGAGCAAAGCACATACATGCATGCACACAATGCAAGATAACAAAGATAGGAACAATGAAAGCTTTGATTTTCAATAACTCGATTACACTCTTTAAGAAGCTCTTTATCTAACTTGCTCTCCTCTAAGTTGCCAGTGTGAAAAATGAGCTCTCTAGCTCTTTTTATAGTTTTTCACTAGCTTTGGCCTTGTTTCGACCTAGTGTTCGACCTAGTTAAAAATTAGGTTGAGGGCTCAAACAGAGTGTAAAAATCATGAAAATTGGTATGTAGATATTTCTAATACTCTTCAAGCTTGAGGACTCTTTGGATTGAACAAAATGGAGTTGCAAAAATATGAAATGATATTTACAATGGTTTTTAGTGATCAAAATCACTATTTTTAAAGCAGTTTCTTTTGAAAATTTGACATATACTTCTTGGAGCTCCCTATATGCTCCCTCTTCTTGTGTGTCCACTTCTTTGACACGTTCCTGTGCCTTGTGCTTGACCTTGAGTGCCAACAATCCTTTTTTTTCTAATTCATGACTTTTGTGTAGAAATATTTTCTTAAACCTTTATTGGAAGCTTTGTGATGGTATAGATATAAGGATCATTAGGAACACAGGCTCCACAAAGAACATAGATTGAATTTTTGTAGCCATTTGATATCGTTTTTTGCCAAGTTCTCAATTTATTTTGGCTCAAACACTTATTAGAACTTATATATATCTTTTAAAGCTATTTAACAAAATAAGGATAATGTAAAAATATTTTTCTAGGGAAAAGGTTGCAAATGTTTTATTTCAACAAATAGTCATGAATTCAGTTAAGCATACATTGCAAACCCTTGATTAACTTGTATTGGAGGTGTCGTTTATCAAATCAAATATAACATTATCACTTGTGCACACTCTCACCAACATCATCAACTCTTTCAAGAGCTCATTCAAGTTTTTTAATTTTGTTCCAAAGATTATTTTCAAAGGAGGGATATATAGAACTATGTTATGATGTTTATAGTTAGGATGTGGATCCACCCAAGTTCCATAATACTTAATGAAATATATAGGCTTATAAGTGTGCAAAAAGGACTAGATCTTGAAAATATTGATCCTCTTATAGAGAAGTGCGAGCAAGATTTTTATAAATGATTATATAGAGACTTTCTAGAATTTTGTGGCACAAGACTTCCAATCTAACTAAGTTGCATCTTCTTTCGCAATCTCATTTTTTTCGAGGCCCTTAAGAATTTCTAGCTTAGAGGACACGATAATGATAAGTTGCCTGGAACTTTTGTTTTTCTTTTACAAACACACTATGGGAAATATGAAGGCGGGATATTTGCAAAGGAGGCTTTTGATGTTGGCATCTCTTGGATGTGGGAGTAAAGCAACTCTCGTACTTTTTTTTTGACAATAAATAGATTTATGAGTGCCTAAAAAGGGGGCATGATTAGACTCAAGAAATGACAAGCAGGAGATGGTTGAATCACACCCCAAGAGGGAGGATTAGGAAATCCTCAACCATGGATTTTGGGGCAAGTGGTTAGCTCATCAATGGTTGAATCACACCCCAAGAGGGAGGATTAGGAAATCCTCAACCATGGATTTTGGGGCAAGTGGTTAGCTCATCATACTCTTAGCAGATAGGTCATGGGTTCAATTCCCACAATCAGTATCGGAGCCTAGGAAATAGGCTTGGGCAAGATGGATGGAAGGTCACATGGCACTTTCAGAAATGTGCCCAATAGTTAGAGTGTATGGCCCAATCCGTAGGTCAGATTTAGACATATAAGGTACCATTAGAAAGCTCTCAAAATGAACGTTCCAATGGAAACACTAGATGTAGGATTCAACATACTTAGAATAGATGAGAACTAGGTTTAAGATACTGAGGTTGAGAAAAAGGGCTCAAGACATCAAGGTTGCAAACAAGGCAAGTATGTAGGAGGCAAGTGGCCAAGAAGCGAAAAGGCAAGGTTCAAGACACAAAGGTTGAGAGCAAGGGTTCATGAGACCAAGGTCGAGAACAAGAAGGTTCAAGAGACTGTGGAAAGGTGAGGACATCAATTCAAGGGGAGATCAAGGATTGATCATTGAGGACAATGATCTCTAGAAGGGGAAGAGAGTGTTTGACTCAAGAAATGACAGGAAGGAGATGGTTGAACCATGGTTTTTGGGGCAAGTGGTTAGGCCATCATACTCGTAGCTAATAATTCATAAGTTCAATTCCCACAACATGGTATTACAAATCTTAAGGGTCTTAGTCCTATTTTTTTGCCATGGACCAAATCCATTTTTTTGCCATGGACCAACAACAACAGCAACAACAACAACAACAACAATCACAACAACAAGGTAACCAAGTTCTATATCGACATCCCTTGATTCCAAATATGCAAAAGAAGAAACAAAGAATCAGGAGAAACAAAGAATTTGGCTACACCTTCTTTATGTGCCCTCAAGCATCCACTTGGGAGAAGTTTGGGTAAATTGTTGTAATTAGACTAGAATATTTCATGGTAGCAGGCCATCGTCTTTTTCTCACCCTTTGGAGAGTGATCAATAGAGAAAATAAATGGAACATATTGTTGATTACAAACTCAATACACTTTGGTGGATCCTCCAAAAATCTAGCTTAAGAAGATTTTGTTTCATGAAGGACATATGCAAGGTTTCACACTCCCTTGATATAAGCAAGCTTCCACACTCCCAACCTGTTTGAAGGGTGTCCCATGTTCAATCCTCCTTGGGTTATATGTCTCCATATGGAACTACAAGTTGAGGGTTTTTCACTCCTTACGTGTAAATGTCAAAGGCGCCTCTACTCAACCAAATTCTCTGACAGCCGCGTGGACCTTCCAACATTTTGTTGTTATCGAAGATAAGAGTGAATTTAAAGCGACTCCCGAATACAGAGGAGAGATTTTTAAGCCTCCATAGCATCTTCTTGTTGCTTGCAATTCTTCTCTCTAGTAATATAATTTGAAGTTTACCAAAAAAAACAAACAGCATGCCATTGCGAGTCTCCTCCTGAGTCCCTCTGATCGCAGAAGGCCCATTCTTCTCTAAGCTAACGACCACGGCTTCAGACAATGTCGGTGAGCCATTTCTATGTGTCGAAGCGGCTTCGGGAGGTGAATCGTCAGGTCAAGTTCGCCCTTTTCTCATATGGAGCTCATGTAACACCTCAAAGACAGACTCTGCTTTCATCAAGGTCGATTCTTATTACACAAGGTGATGGAGAACATCATTATAACCACGTCATGGAAAAGGGGAACCCACTACATATACAATTGAAGTACCTTCCAGTTCTAGCTCATCAATTTAAGATCAATTTCCACCGTTCTCTTGATGCTTTTAAGCAACATCTATCCCATTGCAGTAGCCATCATCATTCAGAATATAGTACAAGTTCTTCAGGAAACGCAGATATGGATTCTCCAAATTCACTTGGCGAAGCGAAGAAAAAAGATTCTCTAATTGTTCAGCTGGATGCACTTTGCAAAGCTGATCCTGATGATCAGGAGGCGCTGCATGCACTTGAAATTTTGGTTCAAGAAATCAAACCCTCAGATGATCCTGAAGGACTTCTTCTGGGCGCATCATATCTAAAACTGGCTACAGTATGTGCCTCATCGTGCAATGAAAACATATTCAAAGGTCTTTCATATGCTCAGAAGGCAACAGAAGTATACAAAAATCTAGGGCCATCCTTGAAGCTTGCGACCTGTTTCTATATATCTGCCCTCATCTGCACTAGAATGGGTGAGACGAAGAAGGCAGTTGCTTATTTGGAAGAGTCAGATTCAGTCATGAAGAGGATCAAGGTGACTTCGTGTGATGAATACTGTGTGGCATTAAAGCATGATGTACAAAGTGTTATGGGAGAGGCGTGCGATCTTTTTTGTAATGAAATGAGGCTTGAAATTCAATCTCTGTTTGGAACTGCCAAAATGCAGCTTGGCATGCATGCGGAAGCTATCATTCATATTCATAAAACAGTCAAGTTGAAGCAAAAGCTCTTGCAAGCTGGAAGCCCTGATCTTGGAGCATTTTATCTTGACACAGCTGAGACATTGAGGCTTTTAAACGATCACAAGACAGCTACCAACCTTTGCTCCAAAGCTCTTAAAATCATTCTGAAGTTTTATGGCTCAAGCTCAAGAGAAGAGGCAAAAGTCAGAAGCTTGCTGTCTAAGATCTACTGTGATCTCGGGAAGTATGAAGAGTCCTTGTCTGAAACTGATTCAGCAAGGAAAATATGGATGCAGCTTGGCGAGGTGGATGAAGTAATTTCTTTGAATGTCAATGCAGAGAGATTGTTAGTTCGCCTTGAAAGGTGGACTGAAGCTGTAGCAAGGTTAGATGAAGTCATTGAAGCTACTAGAAAAGGGGATAATTTTCATACCATTGCATTGGTCTTGGCTGCAAGAGTGTTTTTGCTAGTAAGAAATAGTGACATGGCTCATTCTTATTGTAAAAGGGCTCTAGAAGCATTGGAATATCAAGGGCCTTGTTCTCAGACAGCCCATACTTTGTTGCTTTTATCTATTCAATATGAGGATAGAAAAGAGTTTGATGAAGCAGCCACACTCTGTAAAAAAGCCAAGGAAATTTTTGATCAGTGCCTCGGACAAGAGGCAGCTGTTACAGCAGCTGAACTTGAAGGCAAATTAGGTTGTATACTTATGCATGCAGGGAAGCCTGAAGAGGCGATTCCATATTTAGAGAGCTCCTTTTCCAGGTTAAACTGTGTACCTAACCAGGACCTCCTATACATCCATTTTTATCTTGGATTGGCATATCCACATATTCAAAAGCTCAAGGAATCAGTACAGCATCTTGAAGCTGCTAAGGGAGCATTGTCAACCTCTACAAATGTTAGTACAAGCATGGAAGTAGCGGTTCACAGCAATTTAGCAACAGCATACAGTGCTCTTGATAAGTAAGGTTCTAATACGTTTATTTTGTAAGTATAGGCCTCACTTCTTTAGGTTTTGCACAAGTAAAAATGAACTACCTCAACTTTCCTTTGAGTTTTGTTCCTTGCTGGCTGCAACTCATTTTATTTAATGTTAAAAAAAAAAAGAATCTTCCATTAATTATACTAGTTGCCATGTTTGTGGAGTAGCTTCTATAGATATTTTCTTATCAAAGTATATGTTCAGTTCATGAATGAAATGATTTTTTCCCCCTTGATATGCTTACATTGCATCTCATTATTCTTTCCCATGGCAACCGATGCATGATTATGCTAATTTATATTTATACTTATTATGTTTATCTATATTATTGGCAAATGATTGTTATTTTTTATTATTCTTGTATTTAATTCCGTTTATTTTAACTTGCATTTTTTTTTCTTGATTTTCCTTTGTATTTTAATGCTTTATCCATATCTTATTCTTGGTTGTGCTTGTTGTCTTTTTTAATTCAAATTTATGTGTGTACTTTTAATGGCTTTTGGTAGCTAGGGTGGATCAATCTTAATTTATATGAAGATACACAATATCCTTGGAATTTATCCTCATCATTCTATTAGTATCAACAAGTTGGTACTGGTTTTTTCCACGCAAAAGCATATTAGAGGTAGCAATTTTATGAACAAATTAAAGGAACCC
>CM035442.1:114692776-114697776 GCA_020310875.1 Ceratopteris richardii | reverse complement strand
GATCTCTATCTTTTGAAGCCAAGTATCTTGTGCTTTGATCTCTGGGATGGCTTCTTGCTCATGGTGGGGGCTTTTGAATCAAGTGCAATATGTTGCCTCTATGTTGTCTAACTTAGTCTCCATCAAGGGGATAATTATCCCTTTTAGAAGAGTTTATTATGCCCCTTTTGCTTTTGTTATTGCCTTTGGAAAAGTGGATGGGCATAGTATATATAAGCTCACCTTATGTATCTTTCACCTAGTCAAGGTATGGCAAAAAAAACGCATAAAATTCGTGCACCACGAATTAATTCGTTCTACGAATTTTATTTTGGGCATAAAATTCGCGAATTATTGTACTATGGAGCCTCCCGTGGTGCTATCCATGTCATAGTTGCATCGCAACGCGTTGCGAACGGTCCGCAACTTTGCCACCGCAACTTCGCAAGGTTGCTACGTTCGCAACGCGTTGCTTTGCAGTCATTTTTTTTAAATCCTAAAAATATATTTCTCTAAGGAGGGATAAAAAATTATCTATAACCATATTCCAAATCTTCAAACAATATGGAGAATGAGGAAGACACAAAAAGCTTTAGAAGAACAGAGATTCATTTATATATGATTTTGGGCCTTATAATCTTGAAATAGATTGATATTTTGGGAATGATAGGCAACATTGCTTTCCACTATGGTATTTATGATTGTGATGGCACTTGTGACTTCATATTTATCACTTGCCATTTATGATGTATGCCATGACTCATGATCTGTCATAGTGATTCTCTCTCTTTGTGTGTGTATACATACATACGTACACACACACACATATATATATATATATATATATATATATATATATATATATATATATATATATATGTATATATATAATATCATATTTTATGGTATATATAGTCATATCCCACCTTATTATATATCATAGAACCCAAAATACTTAAAAAATATACATAAAATTTTTGAAAAATAAATAACTTTATCGCAACGCCTAGCTCCAAACGTTGCCCTCGTTGCTAACCCGTTGCTAACGCGTTGCCGTTGTCGTTGCTGAAACGTTGCTTTCCACTATGATCCATGTCTCCCTGACGTGTATCTGTAGTAGGTCCTGACGGATGATCCTATTCCTTTTCGAACGAGAGAGGGTAATGTAGGGGGAAGAGAGGTCATACTGAAAAGGAGGGAGATTGGTAATGCTCATGCCATGGTCCCCTAACCATCCATAGGTATGTCCATATCATACTCTCTCATGTTGTCTCTGCCAAATGTCTAGAGCTCTCAAATGCAAGCCTGGTGAGTCGGCTGGTGGGGAGCTCTTTGACTCTCAGGATAAAGGTCACCAGCTGAAAGAGGGCCTCCACTAGCATCGGTGGTGTGCCAAGCTCAGCTCGTATAATGTCATGTGGAACAGAGAGCTTGTTGCGGAGCAAGCGTGAGATCATGGTGACATGGGGCCTCTCAATCCGCATCCACATTGCCTCCGTGATCCTTGCTGCCCATACTGCCGCTGCGTACATCAATGCGGGTGTCACTAGAGTATCAAAGAGCCAGCCCTTAGTCCAGGGCTCCTAAAAATGTGCGTGAAAGCAGCGTCTCTCCAATCCTACAAGTGCCTCATAGCCTCGGGTCAATCTATCTCCCGCTGCCTGTGCCATGGAGAATACCCCTGTGTTGCTCGAGAAGGTGACACCTAAGTAGACATAGGAGTCCACTACCTCTATCTCTCCTCCAGCTTGGGTGAAAGAGGTGCGATGGCGTACTGTCCTTGAGGTATGGAAGATCATGACCTTGGTCTTGCCAAGGTTCACTGTGAGTCCCCTCTCCATGCAGAAGGTATCGAGCGCCTGTAAATGTGACTGCGACCCCTCCTGTGACTTTGAAAGCAGGACAATGTCATCAGCATATAATAGGATGTGTATTGGTGTACCTCTGAGGTCTCCTCCTAGCCCTCCTGCTCGCTGTATATACTCTGTGATCTCGTCGATGTAGAGACCGAAGAGAGTGGGTGAGAGAGGGCAACCTTGTTTCACACCAATGGTGATAACAAGGCTGTCTCATAGGCCGCCTAGGCAGTGCACCTTGCTTGTGACTCGTGCATACAAAGCATGGATGGCCCATAGCATGTCTGATGGTAGTTGTAACTCTTGCAGGAAATCCACAAAGCAACAGTATAGTCTCCGCTTCCTCGCCTTCGCGCTCTCAACCAAGCAACGAAGTACGAAGATGTGGTCGATGGTGGAGAAAGTGCGGCGGAAGCCTGCCTGGCTGGGTGCTCTGATCCAGCCTTAGCGTGTGTACTGAGCTCTGCCTCTAGTACTGCCCCATAGATCTTGGCTAGGATGTGGCCTATCATAATAGTCCTGTAGTTCCCTAGGTCCATCATATCGCCAGACTTATGGATAGACGCAATGGTATCCATAGTCAACGAGTCAGGTAATCCCTCGACCAAAGCACGGTTGAAGAGATGGGCGATAGGGGGAAACTACATCGACTGTGTATATAAAGTGCTCGCCCTATAGTCCCGTGTGGTCTGCTGAACGGCCATGCTATAGCCTATGGATGGCTTGTTGTACCATGCCTGCCCTGAAAAGGGTGGATATCAGAGGATGCGGTGTGGGAGGGATCGGCAATGGTGGCTGTCCTGGGATGTCATATAACCTCTGGGTGTAGGTGTGCCAAGTCTGAGGATCTGCTATGGGTGTAGGTGGGCATGGCTCACGTAGGGCCCTTCACGCGGTGGCGCAATCCCTACTCATGAGAAGGTCAAACAACTCTGCCTCCTGTCGCTCCTTGAAAGCTCGCCGCTTCCGGCTTGTGAGGGCTTGCATCTGTTGTCGTGCCTCCCTCTCTGTGATGGATCCTAAGATACTCTGTGCTTGGAGATTTCGGTATAGTCGTCTTCACTCATCGTACCATCTATTCTGGGGTGTATGCCCCAGCTGTGTCGAATGTGCGGTGTTGTGGGTGGTGTATGGGAAGCTGAGAGTAGCGGATGTGTGGAGGATCGAGGAGAAGTGGGTGGTGAGGGTGTCCAATGGGGCGGAGGGATCAATGGAGTAGATGCGCGCTCGAACGTGGGAGCTATAGATATGTGCTAGCTCATGTCTAAAGTGAATGGTGGCATGGGCGTGTGGCTGTATGGTGGCGGGGTGGGATATGCATGGTGAGCCACGTATGGATAGGGCGAGATATGCATGATCAGCTCCAATCGGAATGGGTGGGATGGTGAATGAGGTGATGAGATGTGTCGCCTCCGGGGGTTCGATAACATAGTCTACCACACTGACTTGTGTCGTGGGTGGAATGCAGGTGAGACCACTCGAGGTGGGCCAGATCATCATCCAATTATATATAATGAGACGGTGTGCTTCTCCCATTTGGAGTAGGTGTCGGCCGTATGAGGTGGGTGTGGCGGTGTCGGTTGAGGCTCTGAGTGTAGACATGTCCTCGATGGTGCGAAGCATCTCAAGGTCGTCAAAGTCGTAGATATCACACTGGTGGCTCTGAGTGTGGGCATTGAAGTCTCCTACAAGGAAGACTTCACCCATCTCGGTATACTCCATAATGGTGTCATTGAGGTAGTCATATGGCAATGTGGTGTCTTGTCCCTCCCCCTATGAGGGCTGCTCGGGGGATAGTGGGAAGCGCGAGCCGATGGGTGCAATATAGAAGACGACGAAATATGCTGCTCTCTCCTCTTATAGCTAGAGGCATATCCACATGAAACGTGCCTCTAGGTCTCTGGCTACCACCGCTACCCTATGCTGTAGCGACTGTCTATAGAGCACGGCTACTCCTCCTGATCCTCGTGTGGTGTGCTTTCGCGTCTGTCGACGGTGAGCTTACTCCCACATATAGCCCTCAATCCTCGGTAGGGTCCTCCCCGGGCTCTCGTGTGTCTGTCAAGAAGATCATGTCTCTGTCCTCCATCACCTCCTCGAGGCTCCTTGGATGTGTCCACAAAGATCCATTGTAGTTCCAGACTGCAATGCGCACCTCCTGCTGTGCTGTCTCATAGGCCGCGAATCCCTAGTCAATGGGTCGTCCCTCGATGATTGCACGACCGTCTCTGTATAGGGCACGATGTCCCTCCCGTCGGGCTTGGAGGACACGCGGCATGCATGCACGTTTGTGCTCTACCTGCATCCATGTGAGGTTGTCATCCAAATAGATCGGGGTGCCCGGTGTAGTGCGTAGTACCGCTCTTCGTCTGAGGAAGTCTCTCCTACTTGCCTCATCCGAGAACTGAAGGATAAGTGCTCTGCTTAGTGTGGTGTATCGTCCTTCTCTCCAGGCTCAGGTGAAAGGAAGAGGCTCATCCGCACGGTATCCAAGTAATGTGCACAAGCGATGCCCGCCCTGCTCTAGTGATCTGTCTGTCTCTACGAGGCCAGAGACATGGACATTGAGCCTTCAGACATGTTGAATCCGCTCCTCCTCAATGGTGGTGTGTACTATATGGATCTCCTCATGGTGGTTGGTCTTCTTTGCCTCCTGTCGAAGGTTTTTTTTCTTCGACCCATCCATCCTTTTTAGTCTCAAGCTTGCTCTGAACCACCTCTATGCACTCTTTCTTGATAGTCGTCCGGATGTCCTTTAGTTGTGGGGCGATCTCCATCTCCTCATGTATGCTGTCCAGTTTCGTCCGCATATCAGTAAGCCCAGTGTGCAACTCCTGATCCTGTGAGTGCTACTTGCAGATAGCAAGAAGTTCCTCCCGGAGGGACTCGTTTTCCTTCTCCAAGGCCCTACCTTGGCATCGAGGGCGACGACTCTACAGACTACAGGTAAACCCGTTCAGTCCAGAATCTCCCTCTTTCTTATGTTTCCCTATCAACTCTCGGAGGGTATGCTCTAAGGTGGCCAATTGTTCCTCCAACTTGAGAGCCAGAGAGAGAGAGAGAGAGAGAGAGAGAGAGAGAGAGAGAGAGAGAGAGAGAGAGAGAGAGAGAGAGAGAGAGAGAGAGAGAGAGAGAGAGAGAGAGAGAGAGAGAGAGAGAGAGAGA
>CM035442.1:114670276-114690276 GCA_020310875.1 Ceratopteris richardii | reverse complement strand
ACGTTCCATAACATTCCATATTCCGATATTTGGTATGGTATGAGGTATGATATGTGTGCCATATATACCATTTTAAACATTCTGTAGCACCTTGATCAATAAAATGATACACTTAGTATCATTAATAACATTCCATATTCCGATATTTGGTACGGTATGATGTACCATACGTGTGCCATATATACCATTTTAAACATTCTGTAGCACCTTGATCAATAACATGTTACACTTAGTATCATCAGCTAAGGCATTGTTTTTTAAAATCAAATCATATCATCTAACATCAATGATCCAATATCAATCCATCACTCCAAGAATTACAACACATGAATGCAAAATGTTATGTCATCCTCTAAAAGGTAAGTTAGGGACTTTCAAGAGGATCAAGACTAGTGTGAGGCTTGAACATTGAAATTTGAACTCTACTCTTAGTGAAGGTATGCAACAAAGAAATCATTTTAATAAAACAATGAAGAGTACCCTTGGCTTTGAAGGTCAAGATCCAAGATGATACTCTTCTCAAAATAGTGAATCTTTATTTGGTTAGTAGGGAGGATCTTGAGGTTAGCATTGGTGGGGTGCTTTCACCTTATTTTTGATCTTCATGGGGTAGTCCTGACTCTTTATTTCAAGACGCATCCTACATGCAATAGGAGTTAATAGCTAGATTGTGAATATATAGCCTATGACTTCATATTCAAAAGGATCAATGTGACTTGTCGAATCTTTGTTCGATATACAAACCCATTTGTTAGGTGCGTATATCACGTCAACTATGCATTTGTTTAATCTCTTCTATCTTTATCTTGCATCTTGTGCTAGGCTGTCTAAGGTTTCACATCACTCTTAGAAGTGACAGAAACTCAGTTTGTAGAGCTTCCTATCAGTGTACAATCTTGGCATGTGTGTTCATGTGGTGGGGGCTCTGTGAGCATGTGTTGATTCTTAGTTCTATACCCACTATAGGGCATTGATGATATTAGTGGGGATTTCATAGTATTAGTTAATACTATGCTTAATGGGGCTGATGACTATTTAATCTCATGGTTGAAATTTGACTACCATGATCTTGTAGTTGAACTTTCATTTTGGGGGTCAATTTGGGGTTTGCTGGATGCATCTCAGTATACGTTTCTAGCAGTAGTTGACATGCAAGTTTCACTTGTGGTATCTTTGTTGGAGTTGTGGCCAACTAACAGGTGTGTGTACCTTGTCAACTATGCATTTTCTTTGATTTCTCCTACCTTTTGCTTGCACCTCGTGCTAGGCTTCATTATGTTTGAGTTTGCCCATCACTTTTGGAATCAATAGAAACTCAGTTCGTAGAGTTTCCTATGAATTCATGCTCATGGTTTGTATATGTATTCATTGTTAGCTCTATACTGGCCATTGGGCATAAGGACGTCAGTGGCATGCCTTAATATTTACTGTCAATATTATGCATAATGGAGCTCGTGATTATGTATTCTTGTGGTAGATTGCATGAGCTTATAAGTGCACTTTTACTTTGGGGTGAATTTGGGTTTTTCCTGGATTCAGCCTGGCATATATATAGTGTAGAAGAGAGAATAAAACTGTGATTCATGTTCATGTCATAGGAGAAGACCATTAGAGTTTTTTATTGCTTAAGAACTTCCAACCTTCTATTTTTTGGATCACCAGGTATCTTGATAACAGGTCTTTGTCATATAGAAGGTAAAAAACTAGTTGCTGTTATTGCCATTTGTTACTGTGGGTATGAGCTTCAAAAAGTTCGTTTGTTGATTTGTTCATGTATCTCCTCGCCTGATTGTGAATCACACTGGTTTTATATATTACGAGTCTTGAGGTTGGGAAACCTTGTATTCTGGACTTCACTTGTGATATGCACGAAAAGTGTACTATTATTGTGATTTACAAATTTCTTGTTTTCTAAAATTTAGAGGAACTTGAAATCTTTGTGGATTTCAATGGGGTCATTTGTTCGGACGGCTATGATCTGCATCAAAATCCTTATTTTTCTAATGTTTTGCCAAGGCTATATAGAATCTCAAGGAAGACGGGTTTTGATATTTGACAATTGTGCATCGGGAACACATCATCTGTACTTCTGCAAAAAGGATTGCCTATTCAATCTTTCTGAATTGTTTCCACTTTATGTATTTGGTTTCATCTTATCAAACCAATTCACTTCTTTTTTTTGCCTTTTGGTTTGGGACAGGCTTGATGAGGCAGTAGAGTGCCAAAAGGTAGTTGTTGGTATGTTACAGAAAAATGATGTCAAGGATTATTCACTCAAAGAAGCTGAAGCTAGACTCCATTATTATATTAGGGAATTGACACTTTCAAAGGACAGAGTTGGAAAAGCATGATATATGTATTTATACGGAATATTTACTCTGTGGTTAGTTCTCTCTTTCTCTCTCTCTGTCTGATTTTCCTTCTCCAGTTGAGATTTTTGTAGAGATTATATTTTCTTATTTCCAACAGTTAAGGAAAAGCACATACAAGTGCACGAGTGAAATAAGGTTGTTAGGCTAATGAACCAATGAGTGAGTGATACAAGGGTTTTTTGTTTGGGTTTCTAATGTAATGTGTGGAATATGCTCTCAATAATGTTTAAAGGCAAACTCAGTTGGACTCATAGAAACATTTGGCTGGTAGTACATTGTGGAATTTTTAATCTATCTGACATTTTTTAGAACTGAACAAATAAATTATACATGCCAAGTGCATCATCATCATAAATTTACCTAACACAAACCTAGCCAGAATGCATAGCAGAAGTCACCTTTGCTTATTCGCTTATCTGCCTCCTTTCAACCGTCTTATGTCTATCCAGTATCTCTATTTATACATATTCTTACATTCTCAGCACAACTGTGGCAGCCCTTGATAATGCATGTTTAAGGTGATTAGATGCTATGTCTTCTCAGCTACTGGAGAATATTCTATTATGAAGGCTGCTGCAATGTAATTTTGCATTGGAGTGATTTCAGCCCATAGAAAATCAGATGAAGTCCCGAAATTTTCCTTTTCACATTCTTTTTTCTCCTTCATTTTCGTTTGCAAAAATGTGTTAACCGAGATGTACGAATATTAGCACGCATGAGGGAATAAACACAAACATAAAATTACAAGAGAACAAATACACAAAGTATGACCAAAATCAAAAAGTTCTTGAGCATGAAACTCCAAAATGCATGATCAGAGCTTACATCTAAACACTCATTAGGAGATACCCCGAAATACTAGATTAATCAAGAGCACTCATGATTTGGATAGATTAAAATACTAGAGCTCTAAACAAGATAAGGTTAAAGGTTTGTACATTAAGTACGGGATGAGCTTCACTAATCTCGATAAAACAAGTCTAACCCTTCACTCTAGAATGACTTGTTACACGTTAGTAACCTCAATACTTACATGAACAAAAACAAGTTAAACTAGATTGTTAAAAAGGACACAAGTTGCTCTTTCAAAGACAAAACTAGGGTTTAGGATACCAATGTATGCACACAAGAAACTCAACGAGCCAAATTAGGAGCAATACTTGCTAGGTAAGTATTCTTATACATAAATTCTGTAAATGCGCTCAAAGTACCAACATACATACACAATGTAGTGAACAAGGTGTAGGACTAGATGTCATGCAAATAAGATTGCCAACCTTGAACAAATCGAGTACTAAGAGGGAGCAAATTTATCACTAAGGGGAGCTACAAGGTGTGCTAAACTTAAAAATATATGTGCACCATCTTGTAAGCAATAACAAGTTCTAAGAGGCATGAAAAGCTCTAAAATCTGAAATTTACCAACGAATGGATCAAGATTCGAAATTCAGATTAGTATACCTTTCTCTTTGAAACCAAGTCTTCTTTCGACTGAGTTGAGTATAATTTTGTAGGTTTGACCCTCTTGGATGGAGTTGATTGACCAAGCTTGACCAAAGTCGGCTTGTTGGAAAATAGCAAGCTTCGACAAGAGGGTTGCACATGCATCAAGAAATTTCAGAAAATTGACAAATTTTCAAAAGTCAACAGGTAGTCAAAGGCTTGTCAAAGTTGGTCAAAATGGTAAAAATTTGCAGAAATTTTTATTGCATATTTGGAAAGCACTCATCAAGAGTTATCCAACCATATATTATACATAGCCATTTGATGCTAGATTGGAGCTCAAAAGGCAATCCTAATTTTGGTAAAAAAATTCAAAATACTTTCTGTTAGTCAAATCTCACTTGACACATGGCAGTGTCTGGTAGCTTTGCTCCAACAATGGATATTATAAGCTGAAAACACTTTAAAAATCGTAAAAGAAAAGAGTTTGTGCTTTTTCTTCCGCGTTTTGCGGGATGTTGCTTTTCTAGCTTTGAAGTAATGTTTTTCATACGCTTTTGGTTGAAGAGACATAGGTTATATGAAGACCACAAAGTGGGCTCATAAAACACATGGTACTATAGCTTCTAGAGCTCTTCTGAGCTTGGAGATCTTGAAGCACTGTTGTAAGTTGTTTCCATAGAGTTCAATTCATTCTTGTGGGCAGTTTTAACCCTTTGCCATCTCTCTTGTGTACATTCTCTATTTATTTTTCTCTCTCTACACTCTTTCTATACTCTCTCTCTCTCTATTGATTATGGGCTTCAAAAACCAACAATTGCCATCAAAGAAGGTTTGTGAGAGTGCGTAAGAGAGTAACTTGAGCATATTTGCTTGAGTGGACATATAGAAAAGATATGGCATCCAATATAGTAGCAATTGATCATTTCAATGGAGAAGTTTTTCACACTTGGCGAACACATCTTCAATACTATCTCATGAATACTGATTTATTGGATGAAGAAGAAGTGAAGTGGTTAGAACAAGGAGGAATTGGTTGCTCTACAACAACTGCCCATGTTTTTTTTCAAAGACACAAGCCCAACAAGCTCAAAGTGCAGCCTCATCACCATCTTCAAGTGGTGACGAAGGGAGTACGCAAGCAAGAGGGGCTACAACTCCAACTCCAACTCGAGGAGAGGTTATAGTACAAGGACCAGATGAAGGTGCTATAGCCAAAAATAGGAAAACTTTGTGCACTATAGGTAGGAGTTTAGGTAATGAATACATTCATCATCTTGCAAGTATTAAAAGTGAAAGAGAAGCATGGATGAAATTGGAACTAGGAGTCAGCGATCTCTTATTTCTCTTCTCATCTCTTTCTTTAAATTGGAAATATCCAACTCAATGTCAATGACAAATCACATCAAAAAGTTCAAGAGCCACTTAGCTCAATTGGAAGGGATGAACCATCCTATAAGTGAGGAGATTGCAGTTGCAATACTTTTAAAAAGTTTTTCATCTTCCTATAGTATGGTTGTTACTATTCTCCAAAGTAAGACAAATCCAAATCTTGACAGGGTTATACCAAAAGGAGGAGAAAAGACAAAGGTTAGAGAATGGGAACAAAAAGTGTAAACATTGCGGCAGGTCAAATCACAAGGAATCAAAGTACTATTTAATAAACCCATGTAAAATATGTGGTGGAAAGACACATAAAGTAAAATTTTGTTACAAGAAAGAAAGAGAAAGCAAAAGTTGCAGAGGAACTTTCACAGGATGAAGTTGGTGGAGTGGTTAAAGAAACCACCTCCAAAGATTATGCATGTTAAGCCAAATCCTTGTGTGTGTGTGAGAGAGAGAGAAAAAGAGAGAGAGAGAGAGAGAGAGAGAGAGAGAGAGAGAGAGAGAGAGAGAGAGAGAGAGAGAGAGAGAGAGAGAGAGAGAGAGAGAGAGAGAGAGAGAGAGAGAGAGAGAGAGAGAGAGAGAGAGAGAGAGAGAGAGAGAGAGAGAGAGAGAGAGAGACTTTTTAACGTCTATTAGAGGCCAAAATCGGCCTATGAGACAAAACATATACATCAGTATGATCCAATCCACTGTGATCCCAAAAGGAAAATAAAGTGTGGGTACAAAAAACGGGTATAAAAGGAGTGGATAATAACTGGCATCAAGGGTGTGGGGTGCTATGGGTATGCACTCTATATGCTCAATGGATGAGATACAAATATGATATGCATAGGGAAGGGAGGCTCGATGGTATCACAACCCTCTAGATGCCTGGAGTGGGTGTAGGATATAATGCATCTGTGGGTAATGCATCATGGCGATCCTCAAAATGTTATGAACGTCCAAATCGACAGGGGTGCGCTGCTGACGTCTCCGTATCTCCATGTCATGGAGTACGTGAATCGCTTGAATCTCTCTCTGGTGTGGACGGGCTCTTCGGAGCGGGGGTCTCTATCGTCGACGCTGTCGTCTAAGCTACTCTTCTCTGTGTAATGTGACACCCTGCATCGAGCTTGGTCCTCGAGTGGCTGTGGGTCTGAAAAAATCTGTAATATAAGTCTGAAGGGGGGGGGGGGCCAGGTGTATCTCCATCAGCTGCCCGAGAAGTGATGCACGGCAGTGCTGGAGCTCTACTAGGAAACGACCTAGAGGGCGCTCGTCCTCTGTCCCCAATAAAGCCCTGATCTCTCTCGGCCCCCTGAAGAGTTGTGGGTAGCGGTCTCTGATGTCCTCATATGCCTGGCATCTACATGTGTAGTGCTCCTCGTCCTCCACCTCCTCTCGGCATATCCTGCATAATCTCTCTTCCCTCGCATTATGTGTTGCCCTCCCAACCTCAATCTCGAGCTTGTGTGATGATACTCTGAGCTGCCCAATGGCCACTCTCTAAGCTAGTGCCATGTATGTATCCATGTATCGTGGTCTCTGAATGAAACCATCCGTTGTCACAGTCAGGAAGTGCTCTCTGTAGTGTTGCCTCTTTGTGGGAAGAGGCTCCCGTGGTGCTATCCATGTCTCCCTGACGTGTATCTGTAGTAGGTTCTGACGGATGATCCTATTCCTCTCCGAACGAGAGAGGGTAATGTGGGGGGAAGAGAGGTCATACTAAAAAGGGGGGAGATCGGTAATGCTCATGCCATGGTCTGCCATGGTCTGCTAACCATCGGTAGGTCTGTGCATACCATACTTTCTCATGCCTTATCTCTGCCAAATGTCTAGAGCTCACAAATGCAAGCCTGGTGAGTCGGCTAGTGGGGAGCTCTCTGACTCTCAGAATAAAGGTCACCAACTGGAAGAGGGCCTCCACTAGCATCGATGTGGTGCCAAGCTCAGCTCGTATAATGTCATGTGGAACGGAGGGCTTGTTGCGCAGCAATCGTGAGATCATGGTGACCTGGGGCCTCTCAATCCGCGTCCCCATCGCCTTCGTAATCCCTGGTGCCCATACTGCTGCTGCGTACATCAATGCGGGTGTCACTAGAGTGTCAAAGAGCCACCCCTTAGTCTGGGGCTCCTGAAAATGTGTCTGAAAGCAGCGTCTCTCCAATCCTGCAAGTGCCCCATAACCTCGCGTCAATCTATCTCTCGCTGCTTGGGCCATGGAGAATACCCCTCTGTTGCCCGAGAAGGTGACACCTAGGTAGACGTAGGAGTCCACTAGCTCTATCTGTTCTCCAGCTGCAGTGAAAGAGGCGCGATGGCGTACTGTCGTGGAGGTATTGAAGATCATGACCTTGGTCTTGCCAAGGTTCACTGTGAGTCTTCTCTCCATGCAGAAGGTATCGAGCGCCTGTAAATGTGACTGCAACCCCTCCTATGTCTCTGAAATTAAGACAATGTCATAAGCATATAATAGGATGTGTACTGGCGTACGTCCGAGGTCTCCTCCTAGCCCTCCTGCTCGCTGTATATACTCCGTGATCTCGCCGATGTAGAGACCGAAGAGAGTGGGTGAGAGAGGGCAACCTTGTTTCACACCAATGGTGCTAACAAGGCTGTCTGATAGGCCGCCGGGGCAGCGTACCCTGCCTGTGACTCGTGCATACAAAGCATGGCCCAAAGCATGTCTGATGGTAGCTGCAACTCTTGGGGCCTCCGTAGTAGTCTCTCTCGAGACCATGTCGAAGGCTTTGCGGAAATCCACAAAGCAACAGTATAGTCTCTGCTTCCTCGCATTCGCGCTCTCAATCAAGCAACGAAGCACGAAGATGTGGTCGATGGTGGAGAAAGTGCGGCGGAAGCTTGCCTGGCCGGGTGCTCTGATCCAAGCTGCCTCAGCGTGTGTACTGAGCTCTGCCTCTAGTACTGCCCTAGAGATCTTGGCAAGGATATGGCCTATCATAATAGTCCTGTAGTTCCCTGGGTCCATCATATCGCCGGACTTATGGATAGGCGTAATGGTATGCATAGTCCATGAGTCAAGTAATCTCTCAACCAAAGCATGGTTGAAGAGATGGGCAATGAGGTGGGAAACTACATCTGCTGCGTATATAAAGTGCTCGCCCTGTAGCCCCGTGTGGTTTGCTAAACGGCCATGCTATAGCCTATGGATGGCCTGTCGTACCATGCCTGCCGTGAATAGGGTGGATATCACAGGACGCAATGTGGGAGGGATCGGCAATGGTGGTTGTCCTGGGATGTCATATAACCTCTGGGCGTAGGTGTGCCAAGTCTGAGGATCTGATATGGGTGTAGGTGGGCGTGGCTCACGTAGGGCCCTCCACGCAGTGGCACAATCCCTACTCATGAGAAGGTCGAACAACTCTGCCTCCTGTCACTCCTCGAAAGTTCGCCGCTTCCGGGGTGTGAGGGCTCGCATCTGTCGTCTTGCCTGTCGTCTTGCCTCCCTCTCTGTGATGGATCCCAAGATACTATGTGCACTGAGATGTCGGTATAGTTGCCTGCACTCCTCATCGTACCATCTATTCTTGGGTGTATGCCCCAGCCGTGTCGAATGTGCGGTGCTTTGGGTGGTGTATGGGAATATGAGAGTAGCGGATGTGTGGAGGATCGAGGAGAAGTGGGCGGTGAGAGAGAGAGAGAGAGAGAGAGAGAGAGAGAGAGAGAGAGAGAGAGAGAGAGAGAGAGAGAGAGAGAGAGAGAGAGAGAGAGAGAGAGAGAGAGAGAGAGAGAGAGAGAGGCTTGGCCAACCTTGAGAGTTGAGTATGCTTAAGTTTACATTCTGTATGTAACTGACGTACTTGTAATGTCAATATTGGCATCCCATATGTTTGTTTCTATCCTTCCAAGTAGTACTTGGATGAGAAGAGTAGGGATGAGTGGTTCTGGTTGTGATGTTTGTTGCGGGAGGACTCGTCATGTTCAAGGTCTTTGTGTGTGTTGGTGGACACTTGTATGACACCGTATGGGAGTTAATTTCAAAAGTATAAAGATACCTAGATCAACAAAATTTCAGCCAACAAATATACCTATCTTGACCATAGTTCAAAAAAACGCGTTTTTTTTGAAAAATAAAAAACGTTTAGGACGTTCGGACGTTCCGAACGTCCTAATACGTTTTTTATGAGTTTTTTTTTTTATTTTTAAAATTTTTTTTTTTTTTATAAAGACCATCCTCAATTTTTATTTTTGTTTCATCAGCAGAATTATGAGAATGTAAGGTGTTCTTTCCTTCTTTACTAAATTCTGAACCAAAAGTCCTTTAAAAGATATTTCATTTAGCAAGGAGTCAAGACCATTAAATTGTTGGAACATTATTTTTATCCATTCTTGACTCTATCACTCTAAATGCATTGTCTTAAGAGTTTTAATGTGATTTTAACTCATCAATCCTTTGTTTAAGACTTCATTCCCATTTTTTGTTTACTTTAATCCAATTCGTTTTGGACCTTCCTAACTCGAGATCATTGTAGTGGTAGTAGATAGAGTTTTTTTATGTGTTTTTAGCACAAGATATGTAAATGAGTGTTAGATATACATTATTCATGGATTATTAGAGAAAAAAAAATAAAATGTTGCGACAAAATATAATACTCGTTTTTTATTTCCATTTTTTTAGTACTCTACGTACTAAACGTTTTAAAACCCGTTTTTAAAACTCGTTTTTAAAACTCTCTTTGAACTATGATCTTGACATATATCCTTTATGTCAGGTTAGGAGGGGATGGTTGGAAAATAACAACCCTCCACAAGAGGGTTGCACATGCATCAAGAAATTACAGAAAATTGATAGATTTTCAACAGACCATCAGTCAAAGTCTGGTTGAAGTTGGTCAAAATGGTAAAAAATTGCAGATTTTTTTTTTTATTGCGTATTTGGAAAGTTCTCATCAAGAGCTAACCAACTATATATAACACACATACATTTGAAGGAGATTGGAGCTCAAAAGGCAAACACTAATCGTAGAAAAGTCAAAACACTTTCTAAAAGTCAAATCCCACTTGACACATGGCAACATTTGGTAACTTAGATCCAAGGGTGTATTTTATAAGCCAAAATCACATTTAAAATAAAAAAAAAGGTTTTCGTCTTTTTCGTTGCATTCTATAGGCGGTTGCTTTTCTAGCTTTTGAATTATTTTTTTTCGTAAGCTTTTGGCCAAAGAGACATAGGCTAAATGAAGATCATAAAATGGGCTCATAAAACTCATGTGTAGATCATAGCTTCTAAAGCTCTTCTCAGCTTGGAGATCTTGAAGCACTGTTCTAAGTTATTTTCATAGAGTTTAGTTCAATTTTTGTTTGCAATTTTAGCCCTTTGCCATCTCTCGTGTACATTGTCTCTATTTGTCTTTCTCTTTCTCTCTCTATATTGTCTCTTTATATTGATTGTGGGCTTCAAAAACCAATACGACCAACCTTGAAACAGGTTAAACAAGATATTGAGAATCACGAGAAAATATGAAAGAGAAAGGATATGGCTAGAGACGTGAGAAATAGGGTGAAAATTGTAAGAGGCCTGAAACAAGCTCAATTTGAATTTCAATGAAACAGAGTCAACCATTTTCAAACTCCAAGTCTTGCTATTGTTCTCAAAGCTACTTGCAAAATCTAGCTTTGATACTAACTTGTTAGCCCATATATATGATTAATAGCACACATGAGAGAATTAGCACACAAACCATATTACAAGAGAACAAATACACAAAGTATGGCCAAAAGTAATATGCTCCAATTCATGGTAATACATGTACAAGATGATGATATTCTCTAAATCTAATTGCAAAAATTACAGAAGAAATACTTGCAACCCATGAATACCAAAGAGTGAATGTGAAGGGTAAGGGACAAGGCATGAAGAGGCTTGGGTTAATGAGAAACTCTAAAACAACTTCTCACTAGAAAAACAATCTATGTATTGGAATAGAGTAGGCCAAAAGTAATATGTTCCAATTCATGGTATTACATGCACAAGATGATGATATGCTCCAAATCTAACTGCAAAAATAAGATAAGGAATACTCACAACCCATGAATACCAAAGAGAGTTTTGGAAGTGTGGTAGGCCCAAAAATAATCACAAGTTAAATCCAACTTGTCCTTAGCACATAACACACTTGACTTGATCAAGAGAGATAAACGACAATATAGAGAGATAAGAAGACAATTATAAAAATACATCAGCTTAATGCTGCTACACACTAATAAATGCAAAATGTCAATACATAATGTATGTATATACTAAATTCTGAATATAGGCTGAATGTAAGGGTTCTAGCTACAAAAAATAATGTGTGAGTGTCTAAGAGGTATTTTGTGACTAAATATGTGCAAAAAGAAGGATATAAACCAAAGTCACATGGGGACGCGTCCCCGGGTCCTAGGGACGCCGTTACGCCGTCCCCAAGATGGATGGAGAAGGGACGGGCAGCCGGGACGGCAGTCGTCCCTCCAAGCCCCTCTGTAACAGCCATCTGTCCTCGGGACGTTTTTTTGGTGACAGCCTAAATCCGGGACGGGACGGTACGGTAGGAAGTCATTTTTTGGACATTTAAATTCAAATTTTTTCTTGATTTTTAAAGGCTAGTTTTGGTGCTTCCTTAAGGGCTTTTAGAGCCTTGTTTTAGCCCCACACATAACCATAAATAGAGCCATTTTAGCTTATGAAACTCACAAGTTCACTTGGAGCTTTCATTGCAAGCATCCTTTGTGCATGTGCCATGAAGGCTTTAGGTAGGCTCCCCCGTGTATATTCAAGGGATGCTCTATATCAACTCAACCCTCTCTTCTTCTCCTCTTTCCTCCTTTCCTTAAAGTATTCTGTTCCTGCCTCTTCATCACGAACAAGTGGATCCGAGTCATGCTACAAGCAAATGTAAATGGCGGAAAGAGATTGACTCTTCCGTATCTACCAAAGAAGAAGGTAATGCAAGGCCATGGAGGATGATGATTTATCCACACTAGTTGACATGATGCAATACATGTCACTTGTCTTTGAGTAACTCTGAATGTTCAACCATCAACTTGCTTCGTATTTGTTCATTAATCAATGTTTACACTTAAAAAACACCTTTCCCCATGGTTTTCTTCTTATTGGCTATTTCATATGTTAATAGATTCATTGTATATTACTTTTATTTTATCATTTTGAAAAAAAAACTGCATTGTTTTAGTGCCGTCCTTGGGACGCGTCCTCGGGACACCCTAGGCTCCGTCCCCGTCTCGGGGACACCACTGTTCCCGGGACCCGTCCCCGTCCCCGTCCCCGTCCCCGTCCCCGTCCCCGTCCCCGTCCCCGTCCCCGTCCCCGTCCCCGTCCCCGTCCCCGTCCCCGTCCCCTGGTGACTTTGATATAAACTGTCCACAACCGTTGTTACAACAAACCCTGATCTGAAATCAGGTCTTCTTTGATGTAGAGCAGTAGCAATGGTCACTTCTCATGATGATGCGGTAGGTAAACACCTGATCCAGAAGCAACATGTGAAGAAACCCTAAAGTAGAAGCCACAACTAGGGAGTGGAAGGACAACAAAGGTAAGCTTCCAAAATCTCCTCTGGTCTGCATATACACCTCCAGCAGTCCTCTTACCTCTTAATCTTAGAGCTTAAGCTTGTATAGCTTCAAGAAATTAATGTCTTGTGAGGTTCTAATGCCTCTCTTTATACAGGTTTTGCATTACCTACGAAAATCAACATGCACACTAGGAAGTGTGAAGAAGAACAAGGTAAGCTGCCAAAATCTCCTCCAAATCTGTATATACACCTCCAAGAGTCCTCCTAGCTCTTAAGCCTAAAGCTTAAGAGCTAGGAGGACTTCTAGCTCTTAAGCCTACAACCTTCAATATTAGTTAGATTTTTGTAGCTTATTTTGCTTCTTTACCTATCTCTTGTGTATATTGATTGTGGGCATCAAAAACTAATAATTGGTATCAAAAGTATGTGTTTGAGAGTTTTTCAAGAGACTTCACTTGAGCATATTGACTTGCTTAAGTTAGAGATATGGCAATGGAATCCATGATCAGAGTAGATAGGTTGAAGGGTGATAATTTTCCAACTTGGTAAGTAAGGCTCTAATATTATCTCATGAATATGACCTACGGAATGAAGTTGAAGTTGAAGTTAGAAGACTTGAACTTGGAGGTATTGGACTATTCAGAACTGCTTGACAAGACTACTATTTGAACCAAGCTCAACGAACTAAATTTGCTTCCTCATCATCATCAGTGGTGGAGGAGGAAGTACCCAAGCAAGAGGGTCTAACATTTTACCTACAAATCAAGGACCAAGTGCAAAAGCTTTACATAGAAATAGAAAAGCTTTATCAACTATAGGTATGAGCCTAAGTAATGTTCTCATCCATAATCTTTCATGCATTAAAAGTGAAGGAGAAGCATGGATAAAGTTAGGACTATTTGGGACAAGGACACAACACTCACTTATATCACTTCTTATATCGTTCCTCCAATTAGAAATGAAGGGCTCAACGTCAGTGGAAGAGCATTTGAACAAATTCAAAAGTTGCTTAGCAAAATTGGCTACTTAGCACAATTGGTTGAGATGATTGTGTGTAACATGGTACATGTGTGTGTGGAGTTACTAGTATGTACATGTGTATGTGACATGTCATATGTGTGTGTGTGTGACATGTGTGTGTATGCAACTTGAGTCTTGATTAACATGTTGTTAACTTGATTCTCCTTCCTCTCCCCCCCCGCCGTGCGGGCCCCTCCATAGGTTGGCCCTCAAAATGTCATTCAAGTGGTGACCGATATTGCTTCAAATTGTGTATCTATGTGAAGAAATTTAGAGGAGGAGTTCCCATCCATAATATTGAGCCCATGTGCTTCTCATTGCCTTGATCTTCTTATGGAAGACATTAGCAAGTTGGAATGGATCAAGAACATTATTTCAAAAGCTATATCCATAGTTGATTTGATCAAGTCCAAGGTGAGGGTTCTTGCTATTTTTCGGTCATATTTGGATATGGAGTTGAGAAAGCCATAAAGAACATGGTTTGTAGCTATGTGGATACTTTTGGACCATCTTTATGAGGTTCAAAATAAGCTTCAAACGACGATAGTCTCAGAGGAGTTAAAAGAATGGATGGACGGAGAGCCCATTGCACAACATCAAGAGGCAAAGTCTATCCAAAGGTTATGCTTGAGGGAGCCATTTTGGAAAAATGTTTATGGTATTATTGCTGCAATTTTACCTTTGTATAAGGTATTGCGTATGACAGACATGGAGGGTGCCACAATAGGTGTTCTCTATCATTTTATGAAAGAGGCTATTGGGGAAATAAAGAAGTGCACCACTCTTGATGAACCATGTGATCTTTCATGGTAATTTTATAAATTCATATTCCTTACTATATTCTAAATATTTACGAGTTGAGTTAGCCTTAAATCCTCATTGAAAATTCATACTAATCAATCTTTATTTTTTTATGTCTCTTCATGTAGTGATATTCTTGATAGCACACCCAAAAGAGTTGATATACTCTATTTCGTGGAAAAGAGATGGAAGTAACGAAAAGGCCTATTCATGGTTTTGCCGCTTTCTTATATCCGGCCTTTAAAGAGGCTTCATTATTCATGGATACCAAACTTTTGGAAGATAAAGATACCTATCTTCCAAAAATTCTATCTTGTGAGCAACATGCTATTTTTTTGCAAGAATTCATAAATTATAATGATCAAAGAGGGATTGCATTAGCCTCACCCATTGTTTGGAAGAGGGATTCACTAGTGAAGCCTCTTTTTTGGTGGGAGTTTTTGCTATCGAATGCCTCTACTCCAAAGAATAGCTATGCAGGTTCTTGCATAGGTATGAAGTATTTGCAAAGTTCAAACTTCTTACATGTCAAATGATAATTCATTTTGATTGTTTTTTGTACTAATTTGCTTTGTTTTGTTGTACTTTTTGTTGTAGGATTGCTCATCTGGAGCATGTGAGAGGAGTTGGTCTGCCTATTCCCTCATCCATACCAAAATATGCAACAACTTAGCACAAAACAATTAGAGAGACTTATATATTGTCGCTCTAATTTACGCATGTATGAACCATGCATCAAATGCTTGTGGCACGTCAAGTAACTACTAAGCACGAAGGATCATAATCCATTAGTACATACTACGTACTAATTTTCAATTTTTACTGTTTCTTAGTTTATGTTTATGGTTTGAATCTTGATATGACAATGGACATATCACATGTTATTGATTATCTTTCGCTTGAAACACTTAAAAGTGTTCAAAAAGAGAGATGCAGAAGAACAAATTTTCCATGATTTATATTTAGAGCTTGAGGAGATTGACCGGTGAGTGAATCGTACACGATCTGACTCAAAGGTCAGAATTTGTACATCAAGAAATCAACAAAGGCGTGGACGTTCGACTTCCACTATTGCATATTCATGAAGAGGATCCGGTACTAGATCAGCTCCATCAGACATGGAGGATG
Organism: Ceratopteris richardii; assembly: GCA_020310875.1. Taxonomy (NCBI): domain Eukaryota; kingdom Viridiplantae; phylum Streptophyta; class Polypodiopsida; order Polypodiales; family Pteridaceae; genus Ceratopteris; species Ceratopteris richardii. The sequence continues at coordinate 114,674,615 of CM035442.1, read as the reverse complement.
AAAATGAGGCCATTGAACCTAGAGAACCATCTTATGATGATGATGGCAATATTATTAGTAATGGAGATTATGAAAATGTTTTTATCATGTTCTCTAGTGAAGATGATAATTGTACATCTAGTGATGAGTAGTCACTAGCATGGTAGTTAAAAAACGCGACTCGAACAGGCTGGAACCGTACGAGTCGTACAGTACGTACGAAACATACCAATCAGATTCGTTTCATGTTTTTTTTTTTCTGGTTCGTTAGGTAACGACTAGGTCGTTTTTTTGGAACGCGTGCAATTGCGAACCAATTCGCGAATCTTTGATGAGGGCGCAGCTGTAGTGCTTCATCCATCGACTAGTCAGTGCCAACTTGGTGCTCCCTGCACATTAAGGTTTGCTGTCGGGACTCGCTCCGTGATGAGAGCCTTTTTTCGCTGATATTCAGGAATCATTACACTACTACACACTGCACAATGGGTCGACAGAAAATGATTTCTGTAACCCTATTACCTATTACCTAATGCCATAAATGTTCTGTCATGAAGTCAAGCATATAATGCATCCCATATGAATGTATAGTAGGGATTCGGGAACAGTAGAGACCAAACTTCAAATTTCACATGTGCATTATGCACATTGCAGCTTGCATCTTGCATCATGCTGCATGCATTACATGTGCATTGTGCTCATTACATCATGCTGCATTGCACATTGCAGCTTGCATCTTGCATCATGTACATTGCAGCTTGCATCTTGCATCTTGCATTATGCTGCATGCATCACGTGCATTATGCACATTACATAATACATCATGCGTCACATGTGTACATTGCATCATGCACCACGTGCACATTGCATCATGCACCACATGTGCACATTGCTTCATGCACCACGTGCACATTGCTTCATGCAGTCATATTGCAATGTGCATCATGCATTGAAACATTGCATCATGCAAAGCAGCATCATGTGACATGCACAGAAGCATCATGCACAAAAGCATCATGCATTCACATATGCAATGTGCATCACATTGCATCATGCATTCACATGTGCATTGTGCACATTGCACCTTGCATCTTGCATCTTGCATCTTGCATCATGCTGCATGCATCACATGTGCATTGTGCACATTACATCATGCATCACATCATACATGTGCACATTGCATCATGCTGCATGCATCACATGTGCACATTGCATCGTGCATTTATATTGCAATGTGCATCATGCATTCATATTGCAATGTGCATCATGCATGGAACATTGCATCATGCTCAGGAGCATCATGCACAAAAGCATCATTCAAATTTCACACCAGCTGCAAGCATCATGCACATTGCATTCAGATTTCATGAGTCATGAGACATGTCACATGTGTAATGTGCATTATGCATTGAAAAAAAAAAATATATATATATTATAGTTGCACGAAACGGCGTTTCGGCTGTTCCGAAACGGTACGACCGAAACGGTACGACCGAAATGGCTGTTTCGCGAAACGGGGAAACGCGTTTCCTCGAGGGTTTTTTTGGGGCAAAAATTCGATGCCTTTGCAGTGGGCCGTGGCGTTGCCGATTTCATTCACAGCCGTTGGCGTCTAATCTTCAGCTCACTGCTCAAGCTCACTGCTCCAGCCTCCAAGACTCAAGTGCTCCAGCCCGACTCCAGAGTCCAAGCTTCAGCGGCCAGCCACAGCTCGGTGAGTGCTCATGAGTCATGAGTCACCACGGTCCACAGCTCAGTGCTTCATCATCCATGCATTAAGAATTCTGAATTCATGATTGAAATTTGACATTTGGGAATTAATGTATGTGCATATGGCTGCTAATAGTTATGATGTCATGCTGCATGCATGATGCACACAGTGTCACATGTATGATGTCATGCATGATGCACACCATGCACATGCTTTAATGACGGGCTACTGTCAAAAAGGCCTAGCTGAGCAAGTTTTGACTTGTTTTGAATGGATTGAAGAGAAAGGCAATCCCCCCCCCCCCCCCCCCCCCCCCCCCCCCCCCCCCCAAAAAAAAAAAAAAAGCTCAAGTCACTTACTTATGTGTCCTAAAAGCCCATGGCATCGAAGAAGCAGCTGAAAATGCAGAACATATTCATTGAGCTTTTGGGGGGGGGGGGGACTGCCTTTCTCTTCAATCCATTCAAAACAAGTCAAAACTTGCTCAGCTAGGCCTTTTTGACAGTAGCCCGTCATTAAAGCATGTGCATGGTGTGCATCATGCATGACATCATACATGTGACATTGTGTGCATTATGCATCATGCATCATGCATGCAGCATGACATCATTACTATTAGCAGCCATATGCATGCAAATTTGCAATGTGCATCCTGCAGCCATAATTACATATTACATATGCATGCCAGCAGCAGCCATATGCATGCGAGGGCCGGGCAGCCATATTACATATGCATGCAATGTATTATGTGCATCATGCAGCCATATGCATGCCAGCAGACATATGCATGCAGTGTGTAATGTGCATCATGATTCATGCTGCCAAAATTGCTGCAGCAAATGCATGCCAGGCTCAAGCACCATATGCAAGGGGCCAGGGACCAGGGCCCAGCTGGCAGCAGCCATATACTATATGCATGCAGCAGCCAGCAACCATATGCATCATGATCTACATCATAACTATTATACAAGTTACAACACATTATTTCAGCCACTTAAGTTCTAACATGTATTTGCATTTGAATGTTGCGACTTGCAGGATCATCATGGTGAAGGATATAGCATGGAATTATGTCACCATTGTATTAGAGTATTCAGGTGGAGGTGGCTCTAAGAGATGGAAATGCAACTATTGTGGAATTGTAAGAGGGGGGGGCAACCACAAGAATTAAGGATCATCTTGCATGTGTGCCTCATAAAGACATTGGACCATGTATGCATGTTCCCTTAGATATAAAGGCTCAGCTTGAATGTTGGAGGCATCAATGCTTGGGAGTGCCTCAAGCATCTAGCAGTGCTACATTGGGAGCATGATCATCTTCACAGGTACCATGTGAGGAGGGACCTTCAAAGAGGCAAAGAGTGAATTTAGAGACAGAAGATGGATCCACACCATACATGGGATCAAATTCAGAGTCTACATCTAGCATGGAAGCACATAGAACACCTCTCCCAGGTAGTGATGCCCTTCCACCAAAGGGATCTTTAAAAAAATTGTCTATACATGCAGGGATGCAAAAGCAAGCAATATTGGAGGCAACTAGAGAAATCACAAGGCTTTTTATCCAATGTGCCATCCCGTTCCATGTCTTGCGCACCCCTAGATGGAAGGCTACAATTAATGCAATCAGCCGTATTGGATGTCCATGGGATGGTCCATATGATGGGATTAGAAAAAAAGAACTTGTTAATGAGAAGGAACACATAGTGTCAGTTGACTCCATTGAAAGAGACATGGCAAAAATTTGGATGCACTATATTATGTGATGGCTGGACAGATGTACGTAGACGCAATGTCTACAATATATTAGTGTCTTCATGCAAAGGCACCATGTTCTTGAGAGCCGTTGATGCTTCTTCACCTGGCACAGTGGTAACAGGTGAATTTATTTGGAAGCACATACGAGAGGCCATTATGCATGTGGGCCACGATAATGTGGTTCAGGTAAATTGTAAATTTGTATTATGTAATTCTTCATAATGTCTTGCAAGTTGCATTGTATGTGTGTGCATTATAATGGCTCTAAATGTATTTCTAAATGTGCATTGTAATTTGTGATGCAGGTAATTACAGATAATGGCTCTAATTGTGTTTTTATGGGCCGTTTACTTGAGGCAGAGTTTCCAAAAATTGTATGGACTCCATGTGCATCACACTCATTGGACTTGCTCATGGAAGATATAGCAAAACTTGATTGGGTTTCTAGAATCTTTCAGTGCGCAAAGTCCATGGTAAAGTTTGTGACGAAGAGGCCTAAAGTATGAAGCATTTTCCGTGCACATAGTGATCTCGAACCGCTATCACCATCCACGACGCGGTTTGCATATATGTATATAATTTTGGAGTGTCTCTTACGTGTGCGGCTGGGATTGATGCACACAGTGGTTTCTAGGGAGTGGTCTGATTTACATGACATTGGGACACCATAATTTATTTCTTTTTCACGCATGGTGATGGATGATGCATGGTGGACAGAGGCAGATATATTCATAAAATCTTTCAGACCGATTTATTCAGTTTTGCGACTCACTGATATGGAGGGCAACACCATTAGATTACTATATGAGTTTATGGATAGAATTGGTGAATCCTTTCAGAAAAATACGGGTCTCTCTTCAGATAGGTAAATATGCGTCTATTCTTTGAATTTTT
>CM035442.1:114660276-114662776 GCA_020310875.1 Ceratopteris richardii | reverse complement strand
ACCTTGCTTGCTTGGGAGATAACTTAGGCTGAGTACAAAAATACTTGAGTGAAATATTGTCGGTGTAGATCTTTGTGTGTTTATCTTGCACATAGTGACGCCACTTTCGCAAACAGTGGATCACCGCGAGCATCTCCTTCTCACGAGTGCTCCATCTTAACTCTGTACCTGAGAACTTGTGTGACTCATAAGCCACAGGGCGACCTTCCTGCATAAGGACCCCTCCAATTGCTAATCCTGACGCATCCGTGTGGATCTCGAACTCTTTTTCAAACTCTGGCAACTTCAACACAGGAGCTTCGCACATCACCTGTTTGAGTTGCTCAAAAGCATCTTGTTCCTTAGTCCCCCACACAAAGCAACCCTTTCCTTTAGTCAACTCTGTGAGCGGAGCAGCCACTTTACTGAAATCTTTTATGAATTTTCTTGGAAGAACTCTCTCACTTCTCTGACTGTTCTAGGAGGCCCATTGATGAACTACTGTGATTTTATGAGGGTCTATCATCACTCCTTTGTCTGAAACCATGAAACCTAAAAATTCAACTCAGGTCATGGCAAACTCGCACTTTTCTGGCTTGGCATAGAGCTGTCTTTCTCTTAGGCGTTGAAGGACGGCCCTTACGTGCTCCAGGTGTTCCTCTAGTGTGCGGCTGTATATCAAGAGGTCGTCTATGTAGATGATCAGGAACTCATCTAACATATCTCTGAACCCATCATTCATCTCTCGGCAAAACGTGCCTGGAGCGCCTGTGAGTCCAAAAGCCATGACCAACCACTCGTAGCTGCCATAGTGCGTCCTGAACGCCGTCTTTTCAATATCATGCTCTACTATGCGAATCTGATGATATCCGGATCTGAGATCTATTCGTGTAAAGAATTTTGCCTGACCCAGTCGGTCCATCAACTCATCCATAACTGGTACTGGATACTTTGTCTTGACAGTGATCATGCTGCCATCTTTCTTCTTGACGAATAAAACGGGAGCACCGTAGGGTGAACTACTGGGCCTAAGAAACCTTGTTGTTCCAGTTCTACCAATTGCCTTTTTAACTCCTTTAGGTCTGTCTCATTCATTCTGTAAGGTGCTTTGGCCGGAGGAGCATGGCCTTGCATAACTTCAATTCTGTGTTGGACTTGCCTGAGTGGTGGCAGCCCGCTTGGTAACTGACTTGGCAAAACATCTTCAAAATCTCTAAGTACTTCATGAACTCTTTTATCGCCAACCTTCATCTTTTCACTTTCCTTTTCGTCTATGTCAATGGGGCTACACTTTATGACGCACAAATGTGCCTGAGCTCCTTGCTTCATCGCTTTTTCCACTTGCTTGGCCGTCAAAGCTCCTTGTGTCTGTTGTCTTCGCTCTTCCCTTGCTGCTGCGGCTACAGATTTCAACTTTCTTGCTTCTAAGTTCAATTTCTTGTTCCCTTTTCCCTGACTGCCGGAGGGCACACACTCTTGATACATTGGTGCCTTTCCTTTTCTTTGCCTGTCCTCCTCCTCTCTCGTTGTGGGAGGAGTGACGGTCTTGTGACTTGATTCCTGTGAACTCGATCATGGGTTCTCTACCTTTCCTGACTTGCCTTGGGGGTCTAAATTTCCCTCTGGGGCTCTTCTCGGACTTCTATGACAGTCTACGACCACCATGTTCCCTTGCATGTCAAGCAAAAGTTTATCAATTTCCTTACCCAACATGCTGACCATGTATCGGTCCATGAATGAAAGTCAAACTATTACATCAAATGATTCCAGTGGCACGACTAAAAAATCTAACTTTGCCGACCACTCCCCCATTGTCATACGGACGTTGAGGGCGATCTTCACATTATCATCTCGACCTTGAGCGAAGGTAACTGACATTTCTGGAAGTTTACTCAAGGCCAACTGCAAACTAGATGCACACTGAGGCAACATGAAATTATGCGTCGTGCCTGAATCGACCAACACTGCTTTTCTCTTGTTTCCAAACGTTTCCCATAAGTACATATTCTGAATCACTCGTAATGTCATTGGAAAGCACCCTGGCATCGCGGCCACGGTACCTACGTGTGGCGCATTATTCCCTGCTTGTACTTCTTCTTCATTGTCATCTAGTTCAGACAGGACCACATTAGTGTTTCGTCTTTGAGGCTCCTCTTCTACTTGAGCCGTTTGTACCCGCGTTTGATTATTATTGCGAGTACACTGGTGCGTCCAGTGATTCCCACGGCATGTTCTACAGAATGGCCGGGGATCGTTTCTTTGCCATTGGGGCGCTGGCAACGCCCTCTGTTGATTATTCCCATACGTGTTTTGATTCCTTTGACCTTGAGTGTTACCCGTGTTTTGAGTGGTATTCGCAGGGCGGGCGTTCGAGTTGGCATTCCCTGCTCCTTGCTGATTTCTCCGTGGTGAGGTGTTTTCTGTTTTGCGTAAGCTTTGAGCACGACGGTTGCTCTCAGCGTCTTGGTACCTTTCAGCCATCACAATGGCCTCTTCCCAGGTGTTGGGCGGCTGTTTCTCT
>CM035442.1:114642776-114645276 GCA_020310875.1 Ceratopteris richardii | reverse complement strand
AGATGAGGCACATGATTCAGAATACTTTGAGCAAGTGGAGATTCAGATTGCACCATGGGCTACCACCTCTACTGATGTAGCACAGACTCCCCACTTGGATTCTCCTTGACACTTTAGTCTTGAGTTACCTTAGATCTATCATGATTCATCTAGATTCTATGCCATATGGGCCATGGTTGTATCTTTTTGGTTTTATTCATGAGATGTACTCTTTTTGATATATGATATGATGATATCTACATCATACTGTTTTTTATTCAGTGTATATCTACAATGCGGCAGCAACACATCACATGTTTTCATATATTTCACTTTGGAAATCTTCTTTTTACTATTTTCTTGTTTATTTGTGCTCTTATAAGGTAACAAAACCCTTATGAATGGTTTCCATTTCAAATTAACGTTTAAATCAGCATATTTTGAGTGCCGTCCCGGATTGGCGTCCCTGGAACGGTATAGGTCCCGTCCCCGACCCCGGGACGTCACTGTCCCCGGGACACGTCACCGTCCCCTGGTGACTATGGTGTGTGTGTCATGTGCATGCACGGGTGTATGTATGTATGTATGTATTGATGCATCTATGCATTCATGTAGTTATGAATTATAATGTAATATGTATTTACGTATGTTGACTATAGTATGTATGTATGTAGTTTACTATTGTGTATGTATGTATGACATAATATGTATGCGGTTACAAGTAGCTGATATGTATATATCCATGCTTTTATGTATGTAATGTATATTTATTTATCTATGTTATGTGCATGTTGCATATTATGTACTATGTATGTAGCTATGCTGTTTTATCAATATATTATGGATCTATGTATCTATGGCTTTAAAGAATGGATTGCAGCCTTCAAATAACAAACCAAAAAAAAGGAAGAAAAAAATCATGTGAACATGTACGACACACATTTCGTACATATTGTATTGTACGTGCCATTCCAAAGGGTTTGAGTTGCTACTTTTTCCAACCATTCATACTAGATAGTACAAGTGACAATGTTTATGTTCATAGTACATGTACATGTACATTCTAGCCTCTAGATATACATGTACATTGTACATGTACATGTGCATGTGCAATGTGCATGCACCTTGTACGGTGTGCATGCACCTTGTACGGTGTGCATGCACCTTGTACGGTGTGCATGCACCTTGTACGGTGTGCATGCACATTGCACATGCACATGTACATGTACAATGTACATGTATATCTAGAGAGTAGAATGTACATGTACATGTACTATGAACATAAACATTGTTACTTGTACTATCTAGTATGAATGGTTGGAAAAAGTAGGAACTCAAACCCTTTGGAATGGCACGTTCAGTACAATATTTACGAAATGCATGTCGTACCTGTTCACATGATTTTTTTCTTCCTTTTTTTGGTTTGTTATTTGAAGGCTGCAATCCATTCTTTAAAGCCATAGATACATAGATCCATAATATATTGATGCATACAACAGCATAGCTACATACATAGTACATAATATGCAACATGCACATAACATAGATAAATAAATATTTAATATACATTACATACATAAAAGCATGGATATATACATATCAGCTACTTGTAACCGTATACATATTATGTCATGCATACATACACAATAGTAAACTACATACATACATACTATAGTCAACATACGTAAATACAAATTACATTATAATTCATAACTACATGAATGCATAGATGCATCCATACATACATACATACATACACCCGTGCGTGCACATGACACACACACACGTGCATGTGTATGTGCATGTGTATGTATATGTATATATATGTATATGTATATGTATATGTATGTATATATATATATATATATATATATATATATATATATATATATATATATATATATATATATATATATATATATATATATATATATATATATATATACATACATACATACACACACACATATATATGTATATTTATACATACATACCTATACATACGCATACATATATATACACATATATGTATATGTATACACATACTTGGTTCCTGACGCGTCAGGAACCTTTATCCTGACTGTTTCCTGACTTGTACCTGACGCCACGTCAGAATCACTTTCCTGACGGGACTGCTGCAGGCCAATTTTCTTGGGTGAGTTTTATTCGTTTGCTGGAGTCATTTGCAGACGCGAGTACACTCAGATCTGTGCGCAGAGGGGACCTCCAGCTTGCTGCTTACCAACTTTGCTCTGTTGTCTTCTTCAAGCTCAAGCCTCAAGGTATGGATTCTGGACTGTGTCACTGTTCTTTTCCTGCACGCACTGCTGCCAGCACACGTATATATTGCCCCAGCTCATAGGACCTGTGCAGAGCTGAGAGAGCTCAGAGTGCATGGTGCATTATGTATACAGTATATTGCTGAAGCCTGAATCGTGTATATTGAGCTGTTTGTGATGGCCTGTAGCCTGTAGGCTGTAGCCTGTAGAAGCTCTTTTACTGTACAATGACTAGTCTGCAG
>CM035442.1:114607776-114635276 GCA_020310875.1 Ceratopteris richardii | reverse complement strand
AGGAGGAGAGGAGGTGGTGTCGCCCAAGGAAATGCCAAGGTGAAAGTGGGGGAGAGGTCGCCCATGTTGAGAGAAAGGAGGAGAGGAGGAGGTGAGGTCGCCCAAGGAAGGGCCAAGGTGAAAGTAGAGGAGAGGTTGCCCATGTTGAGAGAAAGGAGGAGAGGAGGAGGTGAGGTCGCCCTTCGGAGGAGAGGAGGAGGTGAGGTCGCCCTAGGAAAGGCCAAGGTGAAAGTGGAGGAGAGGTCGCCCATGTTGAGAGAAAGGAGGAGGGTCACCCAATTTTGCAAAGTGGGGGAGGGTCACCTAATTTTGCAAAGTGGAGGAGGGTTACCCAATTTTGCAAAGTGGAGGGATGAGGGGTCGCCCAATTTTGCAAAGTGGAGGAGGGTCGCCCAATTTTGCAAAGTGGAGGAATGAGGGGTCTCCCAATTTTGCAAAGTGGAGGGTCGCCCAATTTTGCAAAGTGGAGGAGGGTCGCCCAATTCTGCAAAGTGGGGCTATAACTCCTACCAAGGGAGTTCCCTTGATACTTACAGTCAATCTAGGGCTCTTGTAATCGGTAAGAGGTGCCATCCTAGATGGTTCTGAGCTATAAGTTGAGGGTATAGGTATTTGTTGGGAAATTAGAGAAGTGAAGCCTTGCCCGCCACTTAATATGGTGCTAGGGTCTAACCCATTTATGGCAGCCATTACTTCTCCTCTGAATCCAGGACTCATAGCTAACAAGTTATATAAAGATACCTGTTGGTAGGTGCTCTGGAAGACTTGAACTGCGGTGAGAAAGCCTTCTTGATTGTTCTTTGAAGTAGATCCATTCTGAAAGTGCCTTAGGTCCTCCTTAGATACTGCATAAGCTTTGTCAATAACTTGCTCATTAGTATCTTCATTTCTTCCTACTCTTCCCAGTGAGATTTTCTCCTTGTCTTGGTTGTGGTTGGCTCCCTGAGAAGGTTCATGCTCCATGGTCTTTTTTCCCTTATCCTTCATTGAATCTGTTGCTTCTTTGGCAGCATCCTTCAAAGCTGCCTTTTGCTTTTGTGCCCTAGTCATTACTCCGGGAAGTTCCTCAAGTTGGACTACTCGGGCACTTGGAGAGTCATGATTGCCCTCATCATTAGATACTGTGATCATATGTAGGGGGCAGGAGTTACCTGGTGTGCTTGTAGACGGCATTGACTTTGGGCAGTCCGTGTAATGATCCCGTGTTTCAGGACAGTTTTTGCATGGTGGGGCATCCTCAGGAAGTGAACATTTACTTTGGAAGTGTCCATACTCCCCACATCTGTAACACATTATAGGCCTAGGTGGTCGGTTCTGACGAGGCCCACCTTCTTGCCGTTGAGGTCCTTGATTGGTGTAAAAAGTTGTTATAGGAGGTGTTGTAGTGGATGGTAAGGGTGGTTGCCCTAACAAGGAGGACTGAGCCACCCCCACCCATTGAGCTGCCGGAGGTCTGTCCTGGCATCATAGCCTGATTTCCAAGACCCTTTAGAAAATAACAATCCTTGGCCTCATGGCCACCCTTGCCACAAAACTGGCATGTTACCCTCCTTGGACATTCCTGTGATGTGTGTCCTTGAGTACTACAGAGAGAACACCATAGTCCATTTCTTACCTCCCTTAATGTTTGGAGTTCTTCAAGCTCTTGTCGTATTTGAGCGAGACCTTCCGAAGTACCCTTGTCCTCTTCTCGATTTCTTTGAAGCTTTAAGGTCTCTAGTTCCTTCCTCAAGGCTGTCACCATGTCTTCATCTTGGGGGAAAGTCTTTCCCGGATGTGCTCCGAAATGAACCCGTGGAGCCTCGATCCTTGTGGCAGCTGCTTCAAATTCTCTCAAAGTGGCATCGGGTCTTAGCAGCTCTCTTAGCTTGTGCTGTGTGGATTTCAGCAAGGCCTTCTCCACCCACTTCTTGACAAGGAAATCCCCTGGTGGTTCCGGCAATCTTGCCACGAGTGACCTTGCCCACGTCATAAGTTCTGAAAATGATTCTCCCATATGCAAGATTAGATTCTCAAGTTCATCTAACGTTCTTTCTGTAGAGTTACCTGGCCGAAATGCGTATGTGAATTCGGTCCTCAATGCTTCCCATGTTTGGAAATGGTTTTCCGCATACTGGCAGAACCATTTGTCCGCCAGTTCTTCAAGAGTTGATGGAAAGAGAGCAAGGAATGCGTCCTGTCGTTGCTGTAAGCCCCTACTCTTACAAATTGAAAGAAATCTTCGTACATGATCTTCAGGATCTTCATTAGCACCACCATGAAATGAAGAAAATCTAATATTTATTCTTGACAAAAGAGTGGAAAGTTCCTCTGCCATAGCCTTGTTAAGAAGAGTGTTTTGAGGTAGAGTCTTTTGAGTTTTAGCCTTGTCGTCTAACCCTTCTATTCTAGAGACTAGGCTTGAGTCTAACCCTTCTATTCTAGAGACCCGGCTTGAGACAGATAGACTTCTTATGGGTGTTAGGTAAGGATCTGGCCTTCTTCTGTGGTAACTCTTGATTGGTGTCTTCTTAGGGCTAGCTCTGGTGTGGGTCATGGACCATCTTTGGAACTACTTCTGAAGGAGGAAATTGCCCCAAGGAAGAGGTCGCCCCGGAGGATTCTTCGCCCAAGAAGAGGTTACTCCAGTGGAGGAGGAGGAGTAGACGCCCAAGGAGCCAAGGAAGAGGATAAGGAGGAGTAGTCGCCCAAAAAAAATTAAGAAAGGGAGGAGGAGGACTCGCCCAAGCCAAGGGCAAGAGAGGATGAGGAGGAGTAGTCGCCCAGAAGCCAAGGAGGAGGAGGAGGAGGAGGAGGGTCGCCTAGGAAGCCAACAGAGGAGGAGGAATCGCCCAAGACTCCAAAAGAGGAGGAGAGTCGCCCACAAAAATTAAGGAGGATGAGGAGGAGTAGTCGCCCAAGAAGGTAGGAAGAGGGAGGAGGGGGAGAGGTGGCCCTGGGCACTCAATCCTAAATGATTTCTCAAGGAAAGGGTACTCAATTTCTACGTGATTTCTCAAGTAACGAGAAATCATCTCCAGAAGCCCTGTCCCACCGGGCGTGCCAAATTTTCACCTGTAGGTGGTGAAATGAAGTGTGTGGGTGCAGGGAATGCAAAATGCACTACTCCTGGAGAACATGTAAGCACATGGCACATTAAATCACATCAACATAATAGACACTTATCATGAAGCCTTCAGATCATCACTAAGAACTGCACTTACAAATAAGAGTCACAGCAGCAGCAAGCATAGAGCAGAATAGAGCACGAGACCATACTAACTAGAAAGCTAAATGTAACTCAATTTGAATACCAGTCATTAGCTAATCATACCACAGCTAAGCATACTACTTATCATTCAAACACAAAACAACAACTGAACACAACCTCCAAGTATTTTCACATAAGTGGCATGAGCAAATAACATAAGCAGCATAAGTAAATAACATGAGCAGGACTCAACCATCTACTAGCTCTCACTCTCCGCTAAATTCTCCTGTAGAGTGCACTACATGCTCTATCTCCTATCGGATATCATATGTCATCTGTCTTTCTCTTGAGGTTTCCCCCTTTTTATAGGAGAGAGGTGAGGAACCGGTACAATAGAGAAGTCCATTACATGGGAGTAAGGGGGAGTTAATGCACTAGGTGGTTTCATTTGTCAGCCTGGCCGCCTCCAGTACCATACTTTGTCGTGTAATGATGAGTGGTTGGGCCCCACTTGGCCGCCTTGTCAGGTCTGCTTGTCTGGGCATGCCTTGGGCATGCAGTCCCCAACTCTACCATCTGGACGTCTTGGTGCCCAACTCCAGATTTTGGACCTCTGGCGCCCAACTCCAGATTTTGGACGTCTGGCGCCCAACTCCAGAATTTGGACGTCTGGCGCCCAACTCCAGAATTTGGACGTCTGACGCCCAACTCCAGTATTTGGATGTCTAGCGCCCAATTTGATGTTTGGTCCCTTGGTGCCATTCTTTACTCTGTCCTTCAAAAAATTTATTCCACACATGCACATTGTACATGTATCGTACGTGTACCCCAAAATTTACTAGTACGATCCCACACCGTATGGCAACTGTAGAGGACACATCGTAGTGAACTGGACGTGACTACTATGCACATGTTAAAGCTCCTAATGCTTTCACTCACGGGCAAGAGGCCCCACCTTTGAGACTTAGATGATTGCTCTATTCATAGATGACTTTTTGCTTCAGTCTAGACATCAAGTTGAACCAGCATTCATTTACCTTGTAGTACCGCATCTACAGTTGTATAGGTGGCCATTGAAGTTGTACTTTGAGAGTGCATAAGTGGATAATGCCATTAGTCTGCTCTCTGCTCTTCTACTGGAGTCATCTCTCTTGCATAATTGCTTTTACGTTTTTAATTCTTGCATTCATCTCCTTATATGTTAATGATGAGCTTTTGGTAGTTCTATTAATTTTTCAGCACATCTATCTTAGACATGTTTGCAAACACCTTTTTGAAGAACTTCATGCGTCTAAAAGAACTAAAATGTATTGCATCTTCAGATGTGCAAATACACTCTTTTGTTGCGTTGATGATGTTCTATTTAGCTAAATGATTTTATGAACAAGTCAAGCTGTCTTCTATCTTCTGAAGGATTGCCACAATTTATAGTGTGTATATTTGATTGTTTGTGTGAACATATAATGCAAACTGTTTTTTCAATGTCGTAGAATCATCATTCATCATAGATATTCTGAATGACAGTTCACAATTTTATTAATTGAACGATAGGTTCATCTTACAGGTGGAATAATGTCATTCAGGACCAGTGTAATTGTTGGGTATACACAACATGGCGTTGGCCAAGATATCTTATTTTTGTCTAAACAAATGCTTCATGAGAGCTTCAAGCCTACCCATAATATATTTACAAATCCCAACAAAATTGTGCCTTTGGCAACATTCATCCTCTGGTTTTGTGAGGGGCAAGGTTTTGGCAACATCCATCCATCTGGTTTTGTGCTTTTGGCAACATCCATCCTCTGGTTTTGTTAGGAATGATACGGAAAGTAAGGCCAAGGGACATGCAAGATGTTCCACGGTAAATAATATTTTGGGTGAAAAATTGGTGTCCAAGGTGGTTTGTTGAAGGAAGGCTTCTTGACTTGGTGGCTTGCAATGTGATCTGTAGTATACAACGTGTACTTCAATCAGTTGGATTCTATGTGGCACACTGCCATTATGGTCAATGGCACGAAGGTATGACTATTTTGTTGATGCTTCAGCTTAACACTGAGAAAAAGAAAAGTAATTATCTTAAGTCCAAGAAACTTGAGAAATGGCTGACCTCGTTGTGTGCATGGGGAGGGTAGGCCAACATCCTCTGCCCTCGGTATCCATGTTCCCTTTCTCTCACTGTGTAGAGGGAGAGTGAATAGGGATTAGCCGTGGCATTCATGGCATTGACATGATTGAAAGGAGTCTTCCACAACTGATGATGAGAGATGAACTGGAGGAGTGTGCAAGAAATAAAAAGGAGAATGTGGGTTTGCCAGCTCATACATCTGCAAGGTCATGGCATTGGACAACAACTGTTCACGAGGATTATACAAAGGAGGTGGGAAGTGCTACTTGGTTTGCTTGATTCCGTAGTGGCTACCATGAATCAGAAGGTGACTGAGCATTGGAGAGCATAGAACATTATATCCATTACGAGGAGGGCCCAAGCTCAAGTAATATTCACCTATGGTCAAAGTCCATCTTCACTGTACTGAGGAAGTGAGTAAATACATGACTAGATCACTGTTGCATGTAGATAACGGGTGGAACCCTTGGCATAGGAGGCATCTATTAATATTAACACATTGAATGGCCCCCTTAAATTCATTTTAATAGGATCAACAAAAATTTTGAAGCTATTGCACTTATCCATTGAAGGTTATAACATATTTATGTTGGTAGTGATGAGAAAACAGTATAGCTGCATCTAACCTTCACAAGCTTCCATTAATTGTGGTATATAAGAACGTCATAAACATGAGCAACAAGTGAAGTCCTTATATATTCAATTATGTACATGCATGCATGTAACTCTACTTGTAACCATCTCTTACACTCACAAAGGTGGTAGAATGTTCAAGGGACTTGATTATTATTGTCTTTAAATGTGATCATCTATGCTATAAGAATTCTTCTGAATTGTTTTTTTTTTTTAAGTTCTTCATACAGTGGGACAAGGATTCCAGGTCTAAAATTTTCCAGTAGAATGGAAATTAAAGGCTTTTTAAGTATTACAAAGTGCATAAGATTCATAATATGTGTAGCTATCTTAAAATGTATTTAGCAGATCAAGAAGCATATACATGAAAATACAAGTAGGGTCAATAAAGTGCATTTTGTTTTTTTCCTCGAGGTCGTCTTGATCTAATAAATACTTTTGTTGCTCCTGAAGCAGTGCTCAATCGTTTTTTGGTGAAGAACTCTGAAAATCAATTCTAGTTAGGAGCTCTAGCCTACACCTAATTTCATTAACAAACCACAATTAGGGCTTACATATTCATGACATCAGAGTTGGCATCTCGTGGAGTTTTAAGAGTGAAGAATCAAGTGTATGTGCAAGTCGGACCATGTGTATGCATATATGTGTGTGTGTGTGTGTGTGTGTGTGAGAGAGAGAGAGAGAGAGAGAGAGAGAGAGAGAGAGAGAGAGAGAGAGAGAGAGAGAGAGAGAGAGAGAGAGAGAGAGAGAGAGAGAGAGAGAGAGAGAGAGAGAGAGAGAGAGAGAGAGAGAGAGAGAGAGAGAGAGAGAGAGAGAGAGAGAGAGAGAGAGAGAGAGAGAGAGAGAGAGAGAGAGAGAGAGAGAGAGAGAGATTTATGTCAATGAGGCCGAAATTGGCCTATGAGACAAAACATAGGATGCATGATGCCGATGTCATCCGACTGTCAAAAAGATAAAATAGGATCATAAAAAGCTAGTACAAATAGACTGAAACATGAGTGGTGAAATGCTAGTACTAAGGGGGTGATGGAGCCCTATCGTTGGGGGTATATGTGTGTCTATATGCTCAGGCAGTACAAACATGTGAAATGCATCGGTCTACTAGCTCCATCCAGTGGCAATGGGTGAGTGGAGGATGTGGTACATAGGTGGAGCTGGTGTATGAAAGTTAAAGGATCTGCTCTCATCTGGGCTCCTCGCTCTGCAATAGTGTGGTGCTGTTGGGCTCGAATCTCCTCTATCTGGTGCCGGTGTAGCCTGGCTCCTCTGAACCTTGTGACTCGTGGTCATCGTCTAGCTCGGCTCACCTCAGCTTGCTTTAGTGTCACTTCTCTCTGGGAATCGGGTGGGGGTAGGACTCTGGACCTCTGGAAAAAATCAATGAGCTGTAGCTATCTCCTCTCCATCCGTGTAGCTGCATGTATCAATAGTAGAAGTGTGTTCCTTCGGTTCTATATCTCTGTTAGGAAACACCCTAACTATCCTTGATCTTGAGAGTCCATAATCTCTCGTAGGGTGGGCTGTCCTCTAAACAAGGTCTCATACCTGTCTCTAATTTGAGTGTATCCTCTGCATCGACATATGAAATGCTCCTCACTCTCCACCTCCTCTCTACATAGTCCACACACACACACACACACAGAGAGAGAGAGAGAGAGAGAGAGAGAGAGAGAGAGAGAGAGAGAGAGAGAGAGAGAGAGAGAGAGAGAGAGAGAGAGAGAGAGAGAGAGAGAGAGAGAGAGAGAGAGAGAGAGAGAGAGAGAGAGAGAGATGAATGTGTATGGCTTAAGAGAGGTTTAGACAAGGCGAGATTAGTTATGCCCGAATTAGAGTGCAAGGCATAGGACTTGACTTAGCAAGAAATGGAAAGACAACTAGAGCATGAGAGGGTTTGAATGAGTAGAGCACGGGGCAAAAGAAATCAATATGTGTGGGAAAGACAATATAGTGAGAGAATGACTAGGGAAGTATGTTTTGGAGTAGAAAGGGAAGTGAAAGATGAGTAGATAATCTCTAAAGAAGCTTTTGGTGGGACTAAGTGTTATATGTGAAAATGATTAGTGTTCTGGCATAGAAATGGAAGCAAGAAGGTGAGTAGATAATCTTTAAAGGAAGCATTTGGTGGGCCTAAGACATGTGCATCATAGATGTTTGGTACTTATGATGATGGTGCAACAGAGTTATTTTTATTTTCATTTTTTTTAAAAATAAGGAGGTTTGGCAGACACCTACTCCTCCTAGCTTTAACTTTGGAAGTACAATTGTATAGGTGAATGGGTATAGTACCCGTGGGACCCCCCGTATCCCACAAAGCATGTGTTAGATTAGGTTACAACTGGTAGGCTGGGTTTCAACTCGCCAAAGCCATTACATGTCTAGCTTGGGGGTTGAACTTTGAACCACCACCTTTAGAGGCCAAAGCTTTACTAAACTACCTATAGGACGTGGACGGTGCAATAAAGTTTATCACTTCTCAATGCAATATCTTCACGTCACTCAAGCTTGATGGAGAGTGTTAATCTCCAAAAGAACAAGCTACTCTTGAAATTAGAGCACCTCTATATCAAGAGTAACTCAAAACCTTTACCAATTTAGAGGATCAATGATCAATTATCAAAATTTTGAACAAACTGTGAAGAAGATGATTACACAGAAAGTGTGCTGCACATAACTCACTCATTGACTTATCAAATGTTTAAAGTTTTTTATAAAACGTTGCATAACGTGTTGTCTATAGTTTGCGCACCTCCTCCAAGTTAAATCATTCCAAAAGACTCAGTAGATCTTGAGAAATGATCATAACAAGTCACCTATGTCTAAAACTGTAATTCTTTACAGTCGACTTTGACACCTGCAACTTCTAAAGCTTGGTTCTCTCAAACTAGAACCCGTTTATGCAAATGCTTTTAGCCATAGATGGATTACCTTCCAAATTAGATTTTGACTCCTCATTTGTGCAAAACTTTACACTGTGCACTGAAAAATGATCAATTCTTTGATCATCAAGATTGCACTTGTTTCAGAAAACACTTAACACTTCTTCACATATGAATGTTCCTACTCATAATTCTCACAGTCTGTTTACAATTAGGCTCTCAAACTTTAACCATAGACTCATTAACCATAGAATTAGACACCTACAAAAGGATTCTTGAAATGATCAAACACAGAAGGAGAACTCTCAGAAATATCGGGTGCAACTATTCTTCATTCCTAGAAAACTTTACATCTGAGTGATGAGAGAGATCTTACTCACTTCTAAAGTTTCTAATGACTCATAAAACTTCTAATTTTTCTATTCACATACTCTCTCATATTTGCCCCGACATTTTCCTTGTATATATAGATAAATATGTACAAGCTCATAAATATACAAAAGTATAAGTGAGCTAACTCTAAGTTAATGTACATATGTATACATATCTTCATTCTCTAAACATATACTTTCTTCATGCTTCCTGACTTGATCTTTTCTTCAATCCTTGACTTCAGAACTTCATCAAAACTTCAATTGTTGATTGCCCTGCACCAACACCTCCCCCTCAATCATCAATTGAGGTTTTCTCTATCTTCTTTATACCTGCCATGTCTTTGAATCTCTGTAGCTTTGGTCCATCCAAGCTTTTGGTTAGCATATCAGCTATCTGATCTTTTGTTGAAGTATGTATAACTTCAATCTCTTTATCCATCACCTTCTCTCTTAGAAAATGATACTGAATCTCAATATGTTTAGTCCTGGCATGAAAAACAGGATTAACAGCCAAATACAATGAACTCATGTTATCTCCATGAGGATGTCAAAACTCTTCATAAGAGTCTTAAGCCATATCACTTCCTTTGCAGCTTCAAGCATACCTTTGTACTCAGCCTCTGTAGATGATAAAGCAACTGTGTGTTGCTTCTTTGAACACCATGAAATTAACTTATCTCCCACATAACAGAAGTATCCATAAGTTGATCTCCTATCATCAGGATTACCTGCCCAATCTGTATCACTATATATCTTGATGTTTGTATCTGATGTAAAACCATAATACAATCCTTCTTTGAGTGTACCCTTAATGTACTTCAACACTCTTTGTCTTGCAACCCAATGTTCTTTCCTAGGACAATGCATGAATTGAGATAATACTCCAACTGCATATGACAAATCAGGCCTAGTTAATGTAGCATAGATCAATCTACCAACCAAACTTTGATATAGCTTCATGTCCTTGAACTCTTCTCCTCCATATTTGCTCAGTTTGTGATTCACCTCCATTGGAGTAGGTGCTACCCTGCAATCATTCATCTTAAACTTGATCAACAAGTTTTTCAAGTACCTTTCTTGAGTTACATACACTCCATGTTGAGTGTATGAGATCTCCATGCCCAAGAAATATGACAAGTCTCCCAAGTCACTAATCTTGAACTCTTTCTCCATTTGCTTCTTTAGGCTTTGAATGCCTTTCTCATCTGTACCTGTAAGAATTATATCATCAACATATATGCACATGTAAATGAACCCATCATCACTTGCTTTAACAAGCAAGCTACTATCTTCTTTAGATACTTGAAAACTAAGTTCCTTCAAGAACTTCACAAGTCTATAATTCCATGCCCTTGGGGCCTGCTTCAAACCATACAAAGCTCTCTTGAGCTTACATACATGATCTGGATACCTTTCATCTCTGAATCCTTGTGGTTGCTCCATGAAAACATCATCTGAAATATAACCATTTAGAAAATAATTCTTCACATCTAGTTGACATAATTTCCAACCTTTACATGCACCAATAGCTATGAGTGTCCTGATGGTTGTCATCTTTGCCACATGACTATAAGTCTCATCATAATCTATACCATATTTCTGAGCAAACCCTTTCACAAGAAGCCTAGCTTTATACCTAGACACACTTCCATATGCAAACCTCTTTGTCTTGTAGACCCATTTGCATCCAATGATCTTCTGACTATTTGGTTTAGGAACCAAATCCCTGAAAGAACTTGGGAGAAGCTTGTAGAAGGTAGAAAAGTGCGTTTCGAAGCGACGAAGTTTGGTCAAGCCAACCGGCACAAGACCAGCCCTTGATCATATGGAGACTCAAATAGACCTTATAAGCATGTGATAAGTGCAAAGAAACACACTATGTACTTTGGAGCATCAAGGAGAATGAGTCGATACAAAACAGATAGATTCGCGGGTCGACTAGCTCAAAAAACTTACTAACAATGAACTTCAAATGCCCATAGCGACCAGCGTGATTAAAATTAGAAAAAATCCTTTTATGGGAGTGATACACATAGGGTTGAGTGTATGGAATGCACAAAATTATAAGGAATAAGCAAAATATGCTATAGGAATGAATGCAACATTCACCGGTGGTACTTCCTATTTTTCAGGAATACGCAGAGATTGACCCCGAGACAGAAAAACTCATATTTCTCCCAATCTACTAAACAAAATGCTTTGAAAATTTATAGGCATAAACTAGACACTAATATCTTTCCAATGAGCCATCTTTCACTCAATTTGAAGCTCTGGAGGGAGAGCAGTAGCATCTGCAAGATTACTGTTGGCGAAGAAGATGATGCAGAGAATTGAAGGAGCAAGACAATGATGGTCACAAGTGTATGTATATTGCTTCCATGTATTGTACAAGTGATTTCAAGTCTTTATATAGACTCTAGGAGTGTTCCACGACTTCTACAAGTGAAATTTGAATTCAAATGAAGGTGGGAATGGTTGTTGGAGGGAATCAATTCACTTCCCTACAATCTAGGAAAAGTGAAGATCTAGTTTGATCTACTTTTAAGTGATTTGATTTGCTTGATTGAATACAACTTCAACCACCACAAATTCGCGGGATTTGGGCTTTATCTTTCTACCTTTACATGTGTAAAGCTCAAGGCTTTTACAACGGTAAATGAACCATAAAAAAATCTTTCAAAAAATACAATAAATGAGCATATGAAAAAGAACTCTCCAACGGATATTCTTTCGATGTGATAGCATTTGATGTAGATCAAATCCACCTCAAGCATAGTGTAAGCTTGATGTTCCAATAGCTCCCCCTCAAGCTAAAGTATGCTTGAGTCTTCATTCTCTGATAGGTTGAATACTTGCCATAGCTTTGAATCTACAAAGCTTTATTCCATCAAGTGCCTTCGTCATCGTATCTGCTACTTGCTTTTCAGTTGGAACAAAAGAAATGTCAATCTCCTTTGCCATGAGCTTCTCCCTGATGAAGTGGTAATGGAATTCTATGTGCTTGGTTCTCGCATGGAAAATAGGATTTGCTGCTAGATGCATGGAACTTACATTATCTCCAAATATGTGAGGTTTGGAACTCACAAGTCCCAAATCTGTATACAATGCTTTTAACCATATTGCCTCTTGAGTTGCTATGGTCAAGCCTCTGTACTCTGCTTCAGTTGAGGATAAAGCAACTGTTGGTTGCTTCTTGGAACTCCATGACACTAGCTTCGAACCTGCAAATGCTAAGTAACCAGATGTACTTTTTCTATCATCCTTAGCTCCTGCCCAATCTGCATCTGAGTAGATTTTGATATCCAAATCTGAAGAGTAAGGATAGAATATACCTTCGTTGATTGTACCTTTGAGATACTTAAGTACTCTCTTAGCCGCATCCATGTGTGGTCTTCTCGGTGAGTGCATGAACTGAATAAGCACTCCCACACTATATGAGATGTCTGCCCTTGTATGAGTAGCATATATCAAGCTACCTACCAAGCTTTGATACTCTTTAATGGTACATGAACATAAGCTAAACAACCAAAAACCTTGCAATGTCCAAGACTAGGTTTTCTTCCATGCCATGCTTCATAAGGAGTCATACCTTGAAGTGATTTGGATGGTAGTCTATTGATAAGGTACACAGCAGTTGAAGTAGCTTCTGCCCATAGATAATGTGGCAACTTCTTCTCTTCAAGCATTGTTCGGGCTGATCCAACCAATGTCTTGTTTCTCCTCTCTACAATTCCATTTAGTTGAGGAGAGTACCTGGTAGTCACTTCCCTTTTGATACCTTTTTCCTGCAAGAACTCATCAAACTCTTTGGAGAAGTATTCTCCCCCTCCATCAGATCTGAGCTTCTTTAGTGATCTACCTGTATGATTCTCCACATGTGCAAGATACTTCTTGAAGCAATCAAACACTTCATTCTTACTCTTGATAAAGTATAGAACAATCCATCTACTATGGTCGTCAATAAATGAGACATAATACCTTGATCTTGCCAATGAAGGTTCTTGACTTGGTCCCCATACATCTGTATGCACTAAGTCCAATAAGTTGTTGTGGATGTAGCCTTTGTGGTTGAATGGTTGTCTTTGTGCCTTCCCAATCTGACATGCATCACACATGTTGATCATGTGTTGCTTTGATATGTTCGACAGTCCTAGAACACTTTGATCCCTGCGTATATCCTTCAAGGTTCTTTCATTCACATGAGCAAGTCTCTTATGCCACAGTTCAAACTCACTTAGGGTTTGAGACCCAAAGTTGAATAGAGCTTATGTTCCTGGTTTCTCCTACTTCAAAAGTAAAGAGCCTACCATGCTTCTCACCTCGGGCTATCTTTTTGAAGCCTTGACATGGATCTTCCACAAAAGCTCCATGTTGGGTGAACCTAACTTGCAAGCCTTTTTCAACTATTTGGCCTATACTTACTAGGTTTTTAGTGATAGTGGGTACATAGAGAACCTTACTCAGAATGTTTGTCCTGCCATTAGAAGCTTTGATATTACCAATCTTCTCCACATTGTGCTTCGTGTCATCCCCTGTTTGCACTTCATGTCTATGCTTTGGACTTTCCAAATCAGATAGAAGAGCAATGTTGCTTGCAACATGATTCGAACATCCTGAATCTATGTAGAGCAACTGATCATCTTCTTTACCTTCTTTGTGGCTTAGATTCATAAGAA
The DNA here is from genome assembly GCA_020310875.1 of Ceratopteris richardii. Lineage (NCBI taxonomy): Eukaryota > Viridiplantae > Streptophyta > Polypodiopsida > Polypodiales > Pteridaceae > Ceratopteris > Ceratopteris richardii. The sequence continues at coordinate 114,621,402 of CM035442.1, read as the reverse complement.
GCAATGAGTCTTCATGTGGTTGATCTTCTGAATAATTGTTGTAGTCCCTTCTATTATAGCTTCTATTGTTATTGTTGAAGTTGTGTCCACCTCTGCCTCTATTGCTACAATATCCACCTCTTTCACTTCCTTGGTCTTTCCATTGAACCAGCAATTTTGAGTGGTGTGGTTGGTCTTATCGCATGGCACAAGGTTGAACATTCTGACCTTTGGCTTTGTCTTGCTTTGGTCCTTTCTTCTTCCCTTTCCACTTGCTCTTGCTTGTGAAGTTGGCTTGGGAAGTCTCTTCTTCATCTTCTTCCTTCTTCTTGCCTTTCTGCTTCTTATCCTTCTTCTCTGCATATAGAGCACTAGTTGAATTACCATGATAAGAGTTACCTTCCTTTATGCTATCGTTGGCTTCTTGATTGAAGAGTTGTCCAAGAAAGATGTTGAAGTCTAGAGTCTGCACATCCATGATGAGATCATAAGCCGTCGTGAAGGATTGCCATTGCTTATCACTTTGAATGCCTTTGAGAATTTGCCTCATGATGACCTCTTCTTCAATAAGCTCTCCAATGGATGCTAACTGATCCACAACCTCCTTGACCTTGGTAACAAACTCTGTGATGGTTTGTTTAGGTGTTTTCTTCATTTTGTTGAACTCGTTCCAAAGATGATTCTTTCTTGCTTTGGTACTAGCAAAAAAGAAAGTCTCGAGGGCATCCCAAGTCTCTTGAGATGTCTTGCATCCTCTAATATGTGGTAATAGAAAGTCAGAGATAGAGTTTAGTATGTACGACCTTGCTTGCGCATCCCTTGCGCACCAAAGTGTGAGCTTATCTATCTCCTCTTGTGTAGGTCCTCCTTTGGATCTTGGAATAGGCATAGCTTCATCACCTGCGACAATTCCATAAAGATTTCTACCTTGCAAATAGGGCTCCAGTTTGATTTGCCAAGCCGCGTAGTTGTGCAATCAAGCTTCTCGATCATTGAGGGAAAGCCGTCAACCATCTTGATCTAGCTCTAATACCACTGAAAGAACTTGGAGAAGCTTGTAGAAGGTAGAAAAGTGCGTTTCAAAGCGACAAAGTTTGGTCAAGCCAACCGGCACAAGACCAGCCCTTGATCTTATGGAGACTCAAATAGACCTTATAATCATGTGATAAGTGCAAAGAAACACACTATGTACTTTGGAGCATCAAGGAGAATGAGTCGATACAAAACAGATGGGTTCGCGGGTCGACTAGCTCAAAAAACTTACTATCTATAGAAGAGATAATGAACTTCAAATGCCCATAGCGACCAGTGTGATTACAGTCAGAAAAAATCCTTTTATGGGAGTGATACACATAGGGTTGAGTGTATGGAATGCACAAAAGTATTAGGAATAAGCAAAATATGCTATAGGAATGAATGCGACATTCATCGGTGGTACTTCCTATTTTTCAGGAATACGTAGAGATTGACCCCGAGACAGAAAAACTCATATTTCTCCCAATCTACTAAACCAAATGCTTTTAAAATATAGAAGCATAAACTGACACTAATACCTTTCTAATGAGCCATCTTGCACTCAATTTGGAGCTCTGGAGAGAGAGCAGCAACCTCTGCAAGATTACTGTTGGCGAAGAAGATGATGCAGAGAATTGAAGGAGCAAGACAATGATGGTTCACAAGTGTATGTATATTGCTTCCATGTATTGTACAAGTGATTTCAAGTCTTTATATAGACTCTAGGAGTGTTCCAAGACTTCTACAAGTGAAATTTGAATTCAAATGATGGTGGGAATGGTTGTTGGAGGGAATCAATTCACTTCCCTACAATCTAGGAAAAGTGAAGATCTAGTTTGATCTACTTTTAAGTGATTTGATTTGCTTGATTGAATACAACTTCAACCACCACAAATTCTTGGGATTTGGGCTCTATCTTTCTACCTTTACATGTGTAAAGCTCAAGGCTTTTACAACGGTAAATGAACCATAAAAAAATCTTTCAAAAAATACAATAAATGAGCATATGAAAAAGAACTCTCCAACGGATATTCTTTCGATGTGACAGCCTTTGATGTAGATCAAATCCATCTCAAGCATAGTCTAAGCTTGATGTTCCAACAATCCCATGTTTGATTCTCCATCAATGCATCATACTCTTCCTGCATAGCCTTCTCCCAATTTTCCTTACCTTTTGCCTCTTCATATGTAGAAGGGTCTTCATCTGCCTTTACCATATAAGCATAATCTTTGGTAGCCAAAAAAGAAGTGTCATAGCTATACCTTGTAGGTTGCCATTTGTGTCTTGATGACCTTCTGAGTTCTCCACTTCTTGAGGTTTCTAGTTAATTCAATATTGTGTGTTGTGCTCCAATTCCTTGTGTTGTTCGCATGCTTTCGCAGACCTCGAACTCCAACTATTGGTATCAGAGCAGGTCGTTGCTTCATCTAGGGCATCGTCGACACCCCTCTGATTACAAACTCAAAATCGCACGAAATTTGGTGAGCATACTCAGGGTGATTAGGAGATTAAAACAACTTCGCTATCTGGTGCCAAAATCATGATCTGAGCTCGTTTCGGCCTCCGAACGCACTATCGCAACACTTGTGCAGGCTATTTTGTCTTTTTGTGCCAAAGATATATACAGGTTTCGGTTCAAGAGTATAAGCGTCTCGAAGTCTGCTACAGGTTTAGCATAACTCGTCAGGGTAGTTCTATTCAATCTTTTTAGATACAATCATTTTTTTGCATCAGGGTATTTTAGTCAGTGGTCATGGCTGAAAGCAATGATGTATTTCGTATGTTGGCTGTTGAGGATAAGTTGTATGGTACGAATTACCCATTGTGGGCTTATATTATGCTTCATGTATTGGTCGCAAAAGGATTGTGGAATATTCTGCAGGGTGTTGAAAAACGTCCTTTTATACCTATAAATACAGGCATTGAAGCTGATGCAAATGGCATCAAAGATGGTGATATTATGCTGTTTCCTGTTCGTGTTGTGGTTCCTATTGCACCTACTATAGAGCGAATTTGTTGGGATCGCAGAGATACTCAGGCACATGCATTGATAGCCTTGTCTATCAAACGTGCTATTATTCCTTACATTCGCTCTTGCAGAACAGCTAAGGATGCTTGGGATACACTTACCACATTGTACCAGGCTAGGAATGAGGCTCTTATTGCTTACCTTCGAAAACAGTTGGAGAGTGAGCATATGAATGAAGATGATTCTATGAATAGTTTTTTAACAAAGATCAAAGATTTGAAGGAACAATTAACTTTCTGCTGATGAAGTCTTGCCTAACAGTTCACTTGTGCAGACTGTTTGAATGGTATTCCCAATTCATACTAGAGTTTTGCTTCTACTCTTTGTTTGATGATGAAAGACAATCCAAATGCCTTATCATTTGAGGAGTTAGTCTCTGTTCTGTTGCAGGAAGATCAGTCTAGGCAGAACATGTCCATTATGCATGTTGTAGATCAAGCTTTCTTGGCTAGTCAGAAGGGCAAAGGTAAATGGAGGTCTTCTACTAGTAAGCAAAAATCTGCAAATGCTACACATTCGAAGAAGGAAGACAAAGATGAGAAGAAATTAGAAAAGAAGAATTGTTTTGTAGGTATTGTAAAGGAAATGATCATGTCATAAAGAACTGTCCAAAATTGGCTACAAAAGAGGCAAAGGAAAAAGAGGTTGGAATGGTTCTTGCAGAGGCCTCTACATCGAAAACAGAGTCTGCTAATCTTGTGTAGAATGAAGAATGGGCGTTTACTAATGTTTGCAGTTTTGACTCATGAGCAGTGTATGTCTGCAGTAGACTCAGATGTTTGGTACTTTGATAGTGGGGCAACCGAACATATTACCTCGCATCACAATTTCTTCACTTCACATGAGCCTGCCCCCACAGGGAATACTATCACATGCGTTAAGAACTCCTGTTATCCTGAATTGGGAGTTGGTAAGATCATTTTGACTACTGTTGATGGTAGTTTTTTTAGATTGTCAGATGCTTTATTCATGCCAGGGATCAAGAAAAATATGTTATCAGTTTCTACATTAGCCAAGATTGGCGTGGTTGTGAAATTTTTTGATGACAGATGTAATGTACAGTTCATGATCTGTCAAATGGCGACATGATTATTGATTCTCGCATTTTATGTCGTGGGCTATATAAACTCATAGACTATGAAAAATCTATGAATGATTTAGCATGTACAATACATGATTCTCAAGCTATGTCAGATTGAAAGCTTTGGCATGCATGGTTTGGTCATCTGAATTTTGCTAGTTTGCTACACTTGCAAAAATATAAAACGGTGTCCTCTTTGCCCAAACTTGAGGCACCTGTTAAACATGTATGAGGAGCCTATAATTTGGGCAAAATGTAGCGCTCCTCCTTTCCAAAAGATGGTTCAGTTTGAGCTACTCAGAAATTGCAGCTTGTTCATAGTGATCTATGGTCCTATATGGAGACCCTCTTTTGGAAACTATCTTTACTTCGTGACTTTCATCAATGATTTTTCTAGGCATGCATGGGTATATCCATTGAAGGGAAAGTCCGTAGTGTTTATGTGCTTCAAATAGTTTTTGGTTTTGGTTGAAAATATGTCAGCATGTAAAATGGGCACCCTCCATTCTGATCGGGGGGGGGGGGGGGGGATATATGTCCTTTGAATTTAATGCATTTCTAGCTGAACGTGGGATAAAACATCAGTGTACAGTGCCGTACACACCTCAACAAAATGGAGTTGTTGAATAGAAGAACATGTCACTCATGGGGCAAGGTGTATGGTCAAGAGTCAGGCTTTCCCACATACTTTCTGGCTTGAGGGTGTTATGTGTGAAGCATATATACTTAACAAGTATCAAACTAAAGCGTTGTAGTCCATGCAATGATATAGATCATTCCATTTTTGACGTAGATTTTCATGATGCACTTGTTGATGAGAGAGCTGATATTAAGGAGCCAAAACTATTCCAAAATGGCTAGTGCAGACTTTGCGTGATAGCAAATTAGATGCACCTCTGTCATATCGTACTCGTTCTAGCTCTCATAGTGCTTCTTTTGCACCAAATTGCTATGCTATGTCTGCCTTTAGTCTCTGTGATGAGAATGAGCATGTTTCATTTGATGAAGCAAAAATGTCTGAAAATTGGATGGTTACTATGCAATCTGAATACGATGCTATAATGAAAAATGGTATTGTTGGAGATAGACGTCTGCGGAAGCACACGAACAACACAAGGAAGGAGAAGAAGCTTGGAGCACAACACACAATACGGAATGTATTACTAGAGAATGTACAAAGATAAGTAGCCCATTAGGGCAATAGGCGTATATACAAGCCGGGGGAAAAAAACTCCTAAAGAGGGAAAAAAGTGCCCCGACGGTCCTAGAGTGTTCACACACATCACTATCTAAATATATCAACAAATCCCCCCGGGGAGTGATGCGGTGAACAAGTAGCTGACACTCATGTATAAGGAAATGCCAAAATATGTGGAATCAATCCACAAAAGAAACTAAGCCCAAAGATTTGCAGAAAGCTTCAAACTTCTCCCTAGGCAGAGCCTTCGTGAAAAGGTCTGCAATGTTCTCCTGCGTGGGCACATATGCCAAGCTGATCTCCCCAGTAGAGAACCTCTCCCTGACATAGTGATAATGCACCTCAATGTGCTTAGTGCGAGCATGGAACATAGGGTTCCTCGCAACTACCAATGCGCTCTGACTGTCAGTGAAGATGGTGGTGGCTGAAGGCAAACCAACACCCAAATCATAAGGCATCTGAGCCACACACACTCAACAGTCGCTATGAAAGCTGCCCTATACTCAGCCTCACAACTGGAAGTGGCTGCTTCTTGCTCAACCAAGATATACATGAGCTACCAAGCATGAAGCAAAAGCCACTAGTGGAGACATGAGTGTCATAGCAACCAGCCCAATCAGAGTCAGAAAAAGCATGCAAATCTGGCGGTAGTGATCCCCCCTTGGGATAAAACAAACCAAGTAGCCGAGTACCACTCAAGTAGCGAAAGATGCGCTTAACCGCTTGCCAATGCTTGACTCTTGGGCAATGCATAAATCTGCTCATCTGTGAGACAACAAACTGAATATCTGGCCGAGTAATGCATAAGTAAATCAAGCATCTAACAACGTGCTCATAGAGAACAACATCAAATGCATCTCAAGCATCATGAAGACTCAATCGTAAACCTGTCTCCATAGGAGTGGCAATAGGCTTACAATCTTCAAGGCCAAAACACTGCAATAATGTGTCAATATATTTCGTTTGACACAAAGCCATTCCACCATCAACTTGCATAAATTGAATGCCCAAATAATGATGCCAATGCCCCAAATCAGACATCTCAAATGAGGCATGCAAATCAGCCTTAAAATCAGCAATATGCATGTCATGAGGACCAGTGAGCAACATGTCATCAACATAAACCACAATGATCAAAAGTACATCATTAGCATGCTTAACATATAAGGTGCTTTTAGTTGGACTGTTCTCAAAACCATGTGCAATCAGATAGGCATGTATCCTCTCATACCAAGCACGTGGTGCTTGCTTTAAACCATATAATGCCTTTTTTAACCTACACACCTGGTTTTCATGCCCTTTTTGCACAAAGCCATTGGGCTGAAAAACATACACTTCTTCATGCAAGTCATCATTCAAAAATGCACTTTTAATGTCCAACTGATGTACATTCCAACCATGATGAGCTGCAAGTGCAGAGATGCTCCCAACAGTAGTCATATGGCATGTAGGTGCAAAGGTCTCATCAAAATCAATGCCTCTTCCTTGTGCATAACCCTTTGCAACAAGCCTAGCCTTATACCTGTTAACTGTACCATCCGGTTTACGCTTTAGCTTGTATACCCACTTAGTGCCAATGGCCTTTTTGCCAGGAGGCAAGTCACATAAAGACCAAGTACCATTCTTCATTATAGCATCATATTCAGATTGCATAGTAGCCATCCAATTTTCTGAATTTTTTTGTGCTTCATCAAACGAAATAGGCTCATTCTCATCACAGAGACTAGATGCACCCATAGCATAGAAATCTAATGCAAAAGAGGCAGTATGAGAGCCTAAACGAGTACGATATGACAGAGGTGCATCTAATTTGCTGTCACGCAAAGTTTGCACTAGCCATTTTGGCATAGTTTTTGCCTGCTCAATATTAGCTCTCTCATCAACTAGTGCATCATGTAAATCTGCATCAGAAATGGAATGATCTTCATCATCACATGAAACCTGCAAAGGTTGAGAAGTTGCCTCATTGGGACCAGCACTAGACTATCCACCTGTAAAAAGAGGCAGCAAAGTATCATACATGTCTTTGGAGCTAACAGATGTCTCCGTAGTACATGAAAGCAATGGCTGAATAGCATCTTCCACAAAAACAACATCACGGCTAACCAGAATGCGTTTAGTCTGTGGATGATACAGACGATAGCCTTTACTTTCAGAACTGTATCCAACAAAAAAACATTTTACTGCTTTATCATCCAATTTTCTACGATGTTGTTCAGACACTAATGCATATGCCAAACAACAAAAAACACACAGATGAGCAACAGATGGCTTGCGATCATGCTAAGCCTCATATGGAGTGATAGACTGCAGCGGTTTAGTGGGACACCTGTTTAGTCACATGCTGCACACATGACAGCCAAGCTAGAAACTATGAGGTAAAGCCTGACTCTTGACCATACACCTCGCCATCTCCATGAGTGACCTGTTCTTTCGTTCAACAACTCCATTCTGTTGACTTGTATATGGCACTATACACTGGTGTTTTATCCCACGTTCAACTGGAAATGCATTAAAATCAGAAGACATATATTCCCCCCTCGATCAGAACGGAGGGTGCCTATTTTACATGCTGACAGATTTTCAGCCAAAACCAAAAAACTGTTTGAAGCACATGAACACTTCGGACTTTGCCTTCAATGGATGTACCCATGCATGCCTAGAAAAATCATCGATGAAAGTCATGAAGTAAAGATAATTCCCAAAAGAAGCTGTCTGCATAGGACCATAGACATCACTATGTACAAGATGCAATTTTTGAGTAGCCTGAACTGAACCATCTTTTGGAAAGGACGAACGTTGCATTTTGCCCAAAATACAGCCTTCACAAACATGTTTTCCAGGTGCCTCAAGTTTGGGCAAAGAGGACACCATTTCATATTTCTACAGGCATAGCAAACTAGCAAAATTCAGATGACCAAAGCGTACATGCCAAAGCTTTGCATCTGACATAGCCTGAGAATCATTTACTGCACATGCCAAATCATTTACAGATCTTTCATAGTCTATGAGCTTATATAACCCATGACATAAAATGGCAGAAGCAATAATCACATCGCCATTTGACAAATCATGAACTGTACATCTGTCATCAACAAATTTCACAACCAAGCCAATCTTGGCTAATGCAGAAACTGATAACATGTTCTTCTTGATCCCTGGCACAAATAAAGCATCTGAGAAAGTGAAAGAACTACCATCAGCGGTAGTCAAAATGATCTTACCAACTCCCATAACAGGATAAGAGGAGTTTTTGGCGCATGTAACAGTATTCCCTGTAGGGGCAGGCTCGAGTGAAGAGAAGAAACTGCGCTCCGAGGTAATATGTTTGGTCGCCCCACTCTCAAAATACCAAACATTTGAGTCTACTGCAGACATGCATTGCTCATGAGAAGATGGGTCAAAACTGTAAACAGTAGTAAACGCCCATTCTTCTTCCTGCACAAGATTAGCAGACTCTGTTTTTGGTGTAGAGGCCTCTACAACAACCATTCCAACCTCTTTCTTCTTTGCCTCTTTAGCAGCCAGTTTTGGAGAGTTCTTTATGATATGATCATTCCCTTTACATTACTTACAAAACTTTTCTGATTTCTTCTCATCTTTATCTTCCTTCTTCGAATGTGCAGAATTAGCAAATTTCTGCTTACTAGTTGAAGAGCTCCATTTTCCTTTGCCCTTCTGACTAGCCATGAAAGCTTGATGTGCAACTCGCATAATGGACCTGTTCTGCCTGGACTGATCTTCCTGCAACAGCACAGAGACTAACTCCTCAAATGATAAGGAGTTTGGATTGCCTTTCATCATCAATCGAAGAGTAGAAGCAAAACTCTAATATGAATCAGGAAGACCATTCAGAATGGTCTGCACAAGTGAGCTATCTGGTATAACCTCATCAACCAAAATCAACTGTTCTTTCAAGTCTTTGATGTTCGTTAGGAAACTGTCCATAGAATCACCTTCATTCATGTGCTCACTCTCCAATTGTTTTCGGAGGTAAGCAATACGAGCCTCATTCCTAGCTTGGTACAATGTGGTAAGTGTATCCCAAGCATCCTTAGTTGTTCTGCAAGAGCGAATGTGAGGAATAATGGCACGTTTGACAGACAAAGCTATCAATGCATGTGCCTCGGCATCTATGCCATCCGAGCAAATCTGCTCTACAGTAGCTGCTGCAGAAACCACAGCAGGGACATGAATATGTAGAATATCATCATCTTCGACACCTTCTGCCTCAACTTCTATACCTGCAATTGTAACAGTTCCAGGTGTGATAGGACGTTTTTTAACACCTTGCACAATGTTCCACAGCCCTTTTGCAACCAATACATGTTGCATCATATAAGCCCATAACGGGTAGTTGGTACCATCCAACTTATCCTCAACAGCCAACATACGGAATACATCACTGCTTTCAGCCATGGCTGATGACTAAAATACCTTGATGTAGAAAATTGACTGTATCTCAAAAAGTTGAACTGAATTGCCAAGACGAATTCCGCTAGACCTGTAGTATACTTCAAGACGCTTATACTGGCGAATAGAAACTGGTATATAACTTTGGCACAAAAAGACAAAATAGCCTGCACAAGTGCTGCAATAGTGCGTTTGAAGGCTGAAACGAGCTCAGATCGCGATTTTGGCACACACAACAAAGCTGTTTTGATCTCCAAAACATGCTGAGTATGCTCACCAAATTCGTGCAATTTGGAGACTACAAACGGAGGAGTGTCGACAGCACCCTAGATGAAGCGACGACCTGCTCTGATACCAATTGTTGGAGATAGACGTCTGCGGAAGCACGCGAACAACACAAGGAAGGATAAGAAGCTTGGAGCACAACACACAATACTGAATGTATTACTAGAGAATGTACAAAGATAAGTGGCCCATTAGGGCAATAGGCATATATACAAGCCGGGGGAAAAAAACCTCCTGAAGAGGGAAAAAAGTGCCCCGGTGGTCCTAGAGTGTTCACACACATCACTACCTAAATATCTCAACACGTACCTGGTCTTTATGTGACCTGCCTCCTAGCAAGAAGGCCATTGGCACTAAGTGGGTATACAAGCTTAAGCATAAGCCTGATGGAACAATTGACAGGTATAAGGTTAGGAAGGCATTATATGGTTTAATGCAAGTACCACATGCTTGTATGAAAAGATACATGCCTATATGATTGCACATGGTTTTGAGAAGAGTACAACTAAAAGCACCTTATATATTAAGTGTGCTAATGATGTGCTTCTGATCATTGTTGTGTATGTTGATGAAATGCTGCTCACTCGTTCTCATGAGAAGCATATTGCTAATTTTAAGGCTAATCTACATGCCTCATTTGAGATGTCAGATTTGGGGCATTTGCAGCATTTGTTGGGCATCCAATTTATGCAAGTTGATGGTGGAATATCTTTTTTCAAACGAAATATATTGACACATTATTGCAACATTTTGGCCTTGAAGACTGCAAACCTATTGCGATTCCTATGGAGACAGGTTTGCGATTGAGTCTCTATGATGTTGGAGATGCATTTGATGCTGTTCTCTATCAACAAGTTGTTGGATGCTTGATTTACTTATGCATTACTCGGCCATATATTCAATTTTCTGTCTCACAGATGAGCAGGATTATGCATTGCCCAGGCATCAAGCATTGGCAGGCGGTTAAGCAAATCTTTCACTACTTGAGTGGTACCTGGCTACTTGGATTGTTTTATCCCAAGGGGGGATCACTATCGCCAGATTTACATGCTTTTGACTCTGACTGGGCTAGTTGCTATGACACTCGTGTGTCCACTAGTGGATTTTGCTTCATGGTTGGTAGCTCATGTATATCTTGGTTGAGCAAGAAGCAGCCTACTGTGGCCACTTCTAGTTGTGAGGCTGAGTATAGGGCAGCTTTCACAACGATTGTTGAGTGTGTGGCGCTCAAAGGAATTATGGCTGATTTGGGTGTTGGTCACTTTTTTGCCACCACCATCTTCAGTGAGAGTCAGAGCGCATTGGAAGTTGCGAGGAACCCTATGTTCCATGCTCACACTAAGCACATTGAGGTGCATTATCATTATGTCAGGGAGAGGTTCTCTTTTGGAGAGATCAGCTTGGCATATGTCCCACGCAAGAGAACATTGCTTTCAGGAAGGCTCTGCCTAGGGAGAAGTTTGAAGCTTTCCGCAAACCTTTGGGCTTACTTCCTTTTGTGGATTGATTCCACATAGCTTGACTTCCTTATACATGAGTGCCAGCTCCTTGTTCACCGCATCACTCCCAGGGGGGATTTGTTGATATATTTAGGTAGTGATGTGTGTGAACACACTAAGACCATTGGGGCACTTTCCTCTCTCTTTAGGAGGTTTTTCCCCCCGTCTTGTATAGATGCCTATTGCCCTAATGGGTTACTTATCTTTGTACATTCTAGTGGTAATACATTCAATATTATGTGTTGTGCTCCAAGCTTCTTCTTCTTCCTTGTGTTGTTCATGTGCTTCCGTAGATCTCAAACTCCTACAGATTTGGGATGTGCACTTCAAGACGTGTAGGCCATTTCAAACATCAAACTCTGACATGTATCTTTTAGCCATTTGAAATTTGAAAATTTGTTTTGGCTAAAAAATTTTATATGGTGTCCTTGTTTCTTAAACTAGACGCACCATCTTAGAATGATTTTGAGGATATTTCTTGGGTAAAATACAATTTTCTTCCATTTTTTGGATGGTATAGCTTGTTTACAGTAATGCCTATGGTCCTTTCAAAACATAAACATTTTGTGATTATATGTACTTTGTAAATTTTGTAGGCTACTTTTTTAGGAATGCGTGGATATATCAATTCAAAGTGAATACCAAAGTTTTTGTTCTTTGAATAGTTTTGATAAACAAATCCTTCATAATGTAAAACATGCATCATTTTTAATCAAGGAGGGAGTGTATCCTTCTTCAAATCAATGCATTTTGTGGTTGGGCATGAGATAAAACACTAGTATGAAATACCTTTACACCTCACCAAAATATTTGTTTTTGGAGAGGAGAACTAGGTATATCCTGGAAATTGAAAACATGGTCAAGATTAAAATATCACATTACATTTTTTGACTTGATGAAAGTATATTTGCAAACATACTTATTAGATGTCCCGCAATAATTATGAGATTTTAATATTTGTAAAGCTTTGACTTGGATGAAAACCTTCTATTGCCCATTTTGCTTACATCTGCCTAGCACATGCATAAATTTCTATAGGAAAAATACAAATTTGGATGACAAACCTATGCAATGTATTTTTATTAGGTAGAAAAGGGTTTCACTTTTTTTGTTCATAAATTAAACTCATTCTAGTTAAGTGAGGGGTATTTTTGTGAAATTTGGACTTCGTTTTGATGTATTTAGGAGTGATTAATGAGCTCAAAGGATGTTTATGACACTTTTTAGCTCTCCTTATTGACATTCAATCAAATGTAGCTCCCATGGAGAATATTTCTTAGTCAAAGTAGGTTTTCAATGAGTGCATGAATCGTTCCATTTATGAGGCAAATGTAAACAATGCACATGTTGATGAGACAGTAGACATTGAGCAGGCAAAAACTAAGCTAAAATGGTTGGTGAAGAATTTCAAGGATAGTAAACAGATGCAACTTTTCCTTTATTATGTTTACTTAGGTTTTCAAGGTGGCCTTTTTCATTACTTTTTATGAGATTTATTTGCCTCAATTCTTTGTGAGAATGAGCTTGTTCTAGTTCCATGAAGTCCAAAAGTAAAAAAATTGGGATGATCCCTATGCAACCAAAATTTTGTGCTATTATGGTATGATCCCTATGTAAGAAGGCCATTAGTGCTAATTGGATCTACATGATCAAATGTAAGATTGCTGGAACGTTTGATCACACTAGACTTACAACAAAAGTTCATGATCAATAGGAGGTCATTGGGTTTGATGAGACCTTTGCTCTTACATATCATATAACAATTGTTTGTACAATCTATACTCTTGTAACTCACTATGGTCAAAATGTTCACGAATTTTACATCAAAATTGCATTCACATAAGGAAATGCACATAGTTTGTCCTTTAAGTTTTTCCCAAGAGGGTTAAGAAAATGAGGTCTCCAAGTTAAAACATGTAATAAAAAAGGACATGCTAACCTATCATCACATGGATTTTAGAACATTCCAAGTAAGTTCGCCTTGTACATGAAGAATGAAATTGATGCATTTTCTATCATTGTATGCTATGTTGATAATGATGCTCATTAGCAATAATGAGACATACATTTCTAACTTTAAAGAAGTTTTTCCTACCTATTTTGAAATGTAGAATCTAGAATTTTGCA
>CM035442.1:114350276-114602776 GCA_020310875.1 Ceratopteris richardii | reverse complement strand
AACACCATGTTGTTGCTTAAAACCCTTTGCAAAAATTCATGCTTTAAAAGTTACTAAATCCCAAGTTCCATTCTTGTGAATAGAATCAACTCACTCTTCATGCCATGCTCCCACTTGACATGATCCTTTGCTTACATAGCCTCTTTGTAGCAAGAAGCCCCACCAACATCTGTTAGCATAAAAAAATCCAAACTTGGAACATATCTATCAGGTGGATGTGAGACATGTGCAAAGCGTCTCAATGGATGCTGAATAGGAACAATCATTGAGTGATTTGATCGAATATTCTCTTGAACATCCCTATGTGCAGCATTTGTATGCATGCTAACTGGAGGACTAGTATCCTCAAACACCACTCTTCTCACATCAACCTCCTTAGTGGATTGTTTTTGCATTCAAGATTCATTGAAAATGACATCACTACTTCTGATCAGTGACCATATTGTTGGAGGGGATGGTGGATAGTCACAAGAGATGAAGCGGTGTAGCTAGATCTTGCTTCACACCTACTAGGAATGATGGCTGGAGAGTGTAGGGGGCCTCTTTAGATAGCTACTGAGCACAAATAATCATATATGTTGCTTGCAAGATGATCCAACAATCAATGGATCAAAACAGATATGTTGAAGTTGATGCAAGAACAAAAAACTTGATATTTTTGTTCTTACATGTGTTCAGTGTTGTGAACAATTCTCTGAGCACAAAAGCAATTGGCTTAATTCCTTTTGGGGAATTCTAATTAGCTTACTAAGCTATAAATCATGAGTGATTTCATAAAAAATGATGGAATACATGCATAGAAATAAGTTTAGCAACTCATAGCTCCATCCCGACATTCATGGGCAGCTACAATTATCAGACCAGTGAGCAAATATACATTAATATCTCAAGATCCTGAGAAGTATTGCTAATGAAACTTTGTAGGACTATAGTAGATATTATGCTGAATCTAACATGATTTTATTCATGGAAAATGACCAACTACACACTAAGAAAAAGCTATGAGAAGATCATTGTTTTGATGGAGTTATAACATAGAAGTGAAATGAGAATGTATGATCATATATGTATTAAAACATGTAAAATAAAATGTCATTGGCAACCATACATTGCTCAATGTGTGAGAGGTGAATGAGCTACGATGTGAGCTCTCACTTCACAATGATTGTCTTCCAAAATGATCTCCCAAGGTCGAGATACACACGGTTATTTTAGATCCTCATCTTATAGTCATGCTTGGAGCCAAAGTTTGAATTCAAATTCAAACTTCTACCTAAAAGGTGAATATTAAAGTATAAGATAGATTCTCTCATGACTCAACAACCCACGGATTCGTGATTTTAGAGCTTCCTAACTCCACGTGGGTGTAATCCACTTTTACAAGGATAAATGTGCAAGAGTTTTACAAGATATTGATCATATGAAGTCTTGCATAAGTAATGCCTATAAATCAAGCATTAGCTAATTTAGCAAGTATGTGGGCTTGGGTTTAATTGCACCAACAGCTCCCACTCAAGCCTAACATGCTTGGTCTTCATTGCTCCTTGATTTCCTACAAACCAATCATCAATTTGAACCTGTTCACCTTTGTTCCATCCAATGACTTGGTGAGTATATCTGCACATTGTAAATGAGTTGATACATAAGATAGTTGAATATCCTTGCTAAGAAATTTCTCCCTTATATAATGATAGTGCACTTCAATGTGCTTAGTCCTTGCATGGTATACAAGATTAGCAGCCAAATGAAGTGAGCTAGTGTTATCTCCAAAGATTATTGAAGTGTAGGAATGTATCTCCAAATCTGCATATAGTTGCTTAAGCCACATAACTTCTTGAGTTGCATTAGCCAAATCTATATATTCTGCTTCCATGGAAGATAAGGCCACAATTGGTTGCTTCTTAGATGACCAAGATATAAGCTTTGAACCTGCAAAGGATAGGTACCATGAAGTACTCCTCCTATCATCCTTAGAGCTAGCCGAATCTGCATTAGAATACATCTTTATATCTATGTCAGAGGTGAAAGGATAGAAAAAACCTTCATTCATTGTACCCTTTAGATACTTAAGCACCCTCATTGCAGCTTCCATATGAGGCTTCCTTGGTGCATGCATAAACTAACTCAATGTACTCACTCCATAGGCAATGTCTACTCTTGTTAGAGTAGCATAATTGAGACTTCCCACAAGTGTTGATAACCTGTAACATCATCACGTAGTTCACCTTCATGTGAACTCAGTTTATTGTTGAGTTCCATAGGAGTAACTACAATTTTAGTGTTCTCCATCTTAAACTTTACCAACATATCATGTATGTACTTCCTTTGAGTGATAAATATACTAGAATCTGTATAGACAAGCTCTAAGCCAAGAAAGTAGGTTAATAAAACAAGATCACTCATCGTAAATTCCTTCATCAATTAAGCCTTGAACTGCCTGATGCCATTAGCATCATTCCATGTAATAATGATGTCATCTACATAGACACATAAGTAGATAACTTCTGATTTATTCTTCTTAACAAATAAAGAGGACTTTGTGATCTCCTTAGTGTTTGAGTTGAAGACTCTGGTATGTCTTCTAATTGCTTGAGTTTGGCCTTGCCTCTTGACTTCCAAGCCTTGAAGTCAATCTGTTCTTCATCCTCTGAGTTGATATCTTCTGCTAAGTGTTGATCTTCTTGAGCGAGGGTTGGAAAATCATTTTCCAAATCATATGGTAACTTGACTTTCCTGCAATCATCTTCAAACCCATGAATTATTCTCATCAAATACTACATCCCTACTAACTATGAATGCTTTGTTAGTGGGATTGTATAGCCTATAGCCCTTTTGGTTCTGATCATACCCAATAAATATACATTTCTCAGCTTTAGGGTCAAGCTTCCCTCTGATTTGTGAGGGGATGTGTGCATAAGCAATGCACTTAAATATCTTGCAATGGTCTAATGAGGGTCTCTTGCCATTCCATGCTTCATAGGGTGTCATACCATCCAATGATTTGGATGGGAGTCTATTTATCAAGTACGTGGCTGTAGAAACAACATCTACCATAGGTAGTTAGGTAACTTTTTCTCATTTAACATAGACCTAGCAACTTCAACAATTAACCTGTTCCTTCTCTCTACCACTCCATTCAATTAAGGAGTGTATCTTGTTGCTACTTCCCTCTTCATGCCTCTATCTTGTAGAAATGAATCAAATTCATGTGAAAAGTACTCACCACCTCCATCAGATCTGATCCTCTTCAAGCTCCTTCCTATTTGATTTTCAACTAGTGCCAAGTACTTCTTGAAACATGTAAATACCTCATCCTTATGCTTCATGAAATAAAGGATTTTCCATCTACTGTAATCATCAATAAATGAAACATAGGACCTTGAACCTGAGATGAATGGATCTTTGTGAGGACCCCACACATCAGTGTGTACAAGCTCCAAATAGTCTTCATGAATGTATCCTCTCCTGTTGAATGGTTGCCTGTGAGCTTTGCCAAATTGGCATGCTCCATATTTGTATATCATATGTTGCTTGGTCACATTGGGAATGCCAAGCACACTTTGATCCCTGCATATTTGCTTCATAGTCCTTTCTCCTATGTGTCCTAGCCTTTTGTGCCATATTTCTAACTTGGATAAGGTTTGATCTCTATAACTGAATAGTGCTATGTTCCTTGTGTCTTCAATTTCAAATGTGAATAATCTACCAGACTTCTCACCTTTGGTGATCCCTTTGAAGCCTTGTTGAGGGTCTTCCACATATGCTCCATGCTTAGTGAATCTAACCTATCAACCTTTCTCAACAATCTACCCAACACTAATTAGGTTTTTGGTTATAGTTGGCATATACAGAACTTTACTCAAAAGGTTCATGCTACCTTGAGATGTTTTCATATTTCCAATTTTCTTGACTGAGTGTTTAGTATCATCACCTATTTGTACTTCATGCTTCCCTTTGGGTTCTTCAAGATAAGATAATAGAGCTACATTTCCAGCCACATGATTGGAACAACCTGAATCAATGTAGAAAAGATGCTCATCATCTTTACCTTGCTTGGATGTCATGTTCACGATGAGTAATGATTCTTCTTGGTCTTCAATATGGTTGTTGTAATCCCTTCTTCATCTGAAATTTCCTTGATAATTGTTGTTGTTGTAGCCTTGATTGTAGTTATGGTTGTAGTTGCCTCCACCATTGTTGTATCTACCTCTTGATTGCCCATAGCTACCTCTATGGAAACCTCTTACCCTTTGATTCCTTGTATTCTTGAAGCATTCTTCTATGGTGTGGTTGTTAAGACCACAAATGTTGCAAGATGAGTTGTTGTAGGGTCTCTCCCTGTCTTGCTTTCCTCCTCTGCCCCTTCCTCTAGCACCTCTTCCTCTTCCGGTACTAGCCTCTTCTTCATGCTTCTTTCTTTTACCTTTATCCTTAGCTTTATTCTTATCTATATAAAGGGTAGAAGATTGGTTATCTCTAGAGTTGTCACCATTCTTGTTGAACTTTGTCTCATGGGTGAAGAGTTGCCCCATCAAGGTGTTGAGGTCAGGTATTTGCATATCCATGTAGAGGTCCATTGTTGTGGTGAAGGAGTCCTACTTGTCATTAGCCTTGATTCTATTAATGATCTGCCTCACAATGTGTTCTTCTTCTATCTCCTCTCCAATGCTTGCAAGCTGGTCAACTACATCTTTCATTTTGGTTACATAATCAACCACTCACTGCTTGGGTTGTTTCTTTAGAGTTGTAAATTCCATCCATAACTGATTCTTCCTAGCTCTTGTATTTGAGGAGAAATATGAGGAGAGTACCTCCCAAGTCTCTTGGGAGGTCTTGCAATTAACAAGAAATCAGAGATTGAGTTTAGTAGATATGACCTGGCAAGAGCATCCTTTGCACACGTGGTCAACCTTTCTTGCTTTTAGCTTGTAGGTTGTTGCTTTCTCCTGAAGATTGGCATGTCTTCATCTCCTAAGATGTATCCATATAGACTTCTCTCTTGAAGGTAGGATTGCATACTAAGTGACCATGATGAGTAGTTGATCCTGTCCAATTTGGCAATGAAGGATGGAAATCCATCTCCCATCTTGATTGTTGTTGCTCTAATACCACTGTTGGAGGAGATGGTGGATAGTCACAAGAGATGAAGTGGTGTAGCTAGATCTTGCTTCACACCTGCTAAGAATGATAGTTGGAGAGTGTATTTGGCCTCTTTAGCTAGCTAATGAGCACAAATAATCATATATGTTGCTTGGAAGATGATCCAACAATCAATGGATCAAAACAGATATGTTGAAGTTGATGCTTAATTCCTTTTGGGGAACTCTAATTAACTTTTTAAGATATCAATCATGAGTGATTTCATAAAAAAATGATGGACTACACGTAGAGAAAGAAGTTTAGCAAGTCATAGCTCCATCCCGACATTCACGGGCTGCTACAGTTATGAGACCAGTGAGCACAGATACATTAATATCTCAGGATCCTGAGAAATATTGCTAATGAAATGTTGTAGGAGTGTAGTAGATATTATGCTTAATCTAACAGACTTTAGATCATGGAAAATGACCAATTACACACTGAGAACAATCTATGAGAAGATCATTGTTCTGATGGAGTTATAACAGAGAAGTGAAATGAGAATGTAATGATCATATATGTATTGAAACATGTAAAATACAATGTCATTGGCAATCATACATTGCTCAATGTGTGAGAGATGAATGAGCTATGATGTGAGCTCTCACTTCACAATGATTGTCTTCCAAAATGATCTCCCAAGGTCGAGATATATGCAGGTCTTTTAGATCCTCTTCTTATAGTCGTGCTTGGAACCAAAGTTTGAATTCAAATTCAAACTTCTACTTAAAAGGTGAATCCTAAAGTATAGGATAGATGTGAAAGAGTTTTAAAAGAGATTGATCATATGAAGTCTTGCATAAGTAATGCCTATAAATCAAGAATTAGCTAATTAACCAAGTATGTGGGCTTGGGTTTAATTGCACCAACACATATTCTAGGATCCCATAAGCAATATCCAAACTCTCCTTCTTGACCATATCCAAGAAAAATGCATTTCTTAGAATTATGGTCCAAATTTTGTCTAAGATTCTCGGGTATATGGACATATGCTTCACACCCAAAAACTCAAAGATGATCACAATATGGTGGCTTCCCTATCCATGACTCTTGTGCCACTTTCAGTCCTTCTGCAGTACTAGGTGAAAGGTTAATCACGTGAACTATAATCAATACTGCTTTTGACCAAAAGCCTTGTGAAAGGTTTGCATGATGTAGCATAGAAAATACTCTATCTTGAATAGTTCTATTCATCCTTTCAGCTACACTATTCTGTACTAGGTATAAGGAGACGTAAAATCTCTACGAATTCCTCTAGACTAACAGAACATGCGAAATTCATGTGAGGTATACTCACTCCCATTATCTGAACGTAACGATTTGAGCTTAGTTCCCTTTTTAGTCTCAATTGGCGCAAGCCATTTTCCTAAAAAAGGGAATACCTCATCCTTAATTTTGATAGGATATACCTAGAATTTTCTAGTAGCATCATTTATGAAATTCTTAAAGTAAACAGAACCACCTAATGACCTTGTGGGCATAGGACCACACACATCTGTATGAACAAGATCGAAAGGCTGAATTGAAGAGTCAGTGTGCATATTATGTGTTGGAGCAAGTCTATGACAAGCCTAAGTATTGGCTTGAGTCTCACAAAGTCTTAGAAGAAGCTTTAAAAAGAAGACTATGTAAAGTTCACTTGTGAACTACCTCTTGTAACTTTTGAAGAGTTTATTTAATGTAAAAGTAAGAGAATCTTAAGTGGTTGAGTCCACTTGATCAAGAATGGAAAGAGGAGCCACGAATTCGTGATTTGTGGTAGGTAGAGAATCAAATCAATCATTGATTGATTGGAGAGTGATTGAGGGAAGTTAGCCTCCCAAACTCAACTATAAATAGATGGCAGTTTTAGTCGTGGTTAGAGAGACCTATGTGAAGACCTCCAAGAGCTGAGCTTTATGCCATATCAAGGTGTGATTACAAGGCACACATATGTATCAGTAAGTCATTGTATTGTACAAGCAATATACTTTCATTTTCATGATTATTTGGTTTTTCATCTTTCCATGTTCTTGTGAAGTGTACTACTCACTGCCATTACTCTCAGTTTTCTCACTGAGCTTGCAGAGATGTTTTCTCTGAGCTTGGTGCATCATTTTCAGTGATTTAACTTGGTAAAGTTAGCTCTATAAGTCTAATATATGCTCACAAATTTTCATGTCATTTGGATGTTGCAATCTTCAGTTATGTTCATTTGAAGTCAACAGGGTCTGTTCATCTTCACTTCTCTGTCAGGTACCCGACTTTTCGACTCATCTTGTCAGAGCTATTTCTCAGTGGTTACTTACTCAAATTCTGTGACTTAAAGCTTGTTGGATTCAGCTTACTGTCTAGTATAACCATACAAATTTTCATAATCATTGGATGTCTACATTTTGAGTTATGTTGATTTTTCTGCTCACTGGTCTATTTCTATAGCAGCCCGTGAAAATCGGGATGATGTCATCACTTGTTAAAACTCATTCTCAGTGTGTGGTTCATTATTTTTTATGAGATTACTCTTGAAAGTTAGCTCTTTAAGTTGCCTAGACTTCCCCAAGAGGAATTGAGCTAATTGCTGCTGTGCTGAGAGAATTATGTAAAACACTGGACAGGTGTATGAACCAAGAATAGCAAGTTTTCACCTCTGAGCTAACTCCAACTTATCTGTTTTGATCTATCTTTTTGAGAGTGATCTTCCAAGGTACATAGGGTGTCTAATACATCCATTGGCAAGCTAAAAGGGCCCACCATATACTCCTGGAGTTCATTTGGCTGGTGTAGATCAAGGATTTTGCAACACCTCTTCATCTTCAAGCACATACCTATCCATCTCTTCACAGTGGTATCAGAGCAAGGTTGAACAACATGAAAGATGGATTTCCTTCATCAATTGACAAATTGGATAGAGGTAATTACTCAGCTTGGTCATTAAGAATGGAAGCTTATCTCCAAGGTAGAAGTTTATATGGTTATGTGGCTGGAGATGAAGTTATGCCAAGTTTCAGGAACAAAAGTCAACCAACACAAGAAGAGCAAGAAAGATTGAGCACATGGTGCTCCAAGGATGCACTTGCAAGGTCTTATCTTCTCAACTCTAGCTCAGATTTTTTGTTGCCTCACATTAGAAGTTGTAAGACATCTCAGGAAGTGTGGGATGCACTTGAAGATTTCTTTTCTTCAAGTACCAAAGCTAGGAAGCATCAACTATGGCTGGAGTTCACAACTCTCAAGAAGGCTCCCAAACAAAATGTGACTGATTTTGTCACAAAGCTCAAGGACATAGCGGATCAGTTGGGAAGCATTGGAGAGGTAATAGATGAAGAGCAAATTGTAAGGCAGGTCATCAATGGCTTGAAGGCAGATGATAAGTGGGAAGCATTCACCACAGCTATGGATTTGTACATGGACATGCATGTACCTGATTTCAACACACTCATTGGACAACTACTTACTCAAGAGACAAAGCTTATCAAAAATGGAGAAAGCTCTAAAGGTAATCAATCTTCAGCTTTATACACGGATAAAAGCAAGTCTAAAGATAATAAAGGAAAGGCAAAGAAAGTGGATGATGAAGCAGGTACATATCAAGCTAACTATGCAGGTAGAGGAAGACATGGCAGAGGTAGAGGAATCGGAGGTAGACAAGGCAGGGGGAGATCCCAAGACTCCAACTCATGTTCTATTTGTGGATTAACTAATCATACAACTGAAAATTGCTTTAGGAATTCCAGGAATCAAAGAGGCAGAGGATACAATAGAGGAAGTTATGGCTACTCAAGAGGAAGGTTCAACAACTACCATGGCAACTACAACAACTATAATCATTCAAACTATCAAGGAGGCTACAAAGGAAGGAGAGACTACAATAACTACACAGAAGACTCAAACAAAGAGGATTCATTATTGATCATGAACATGGCTATGCCACAAGGTAAATCTGATGAGCATGTTTTCTACATAGATTCAGGTTTTTCAAATCATGTGGCAGGAAATGTGGCACTCCTATCAGATTTAGAAGATCCAAGGAATAAGCATGAGGTACAAACAGGAGATGATACAAAACATCTTGTGGAGAAAATAGGCAATGTCAAAGCACCCGATGGAAACATCAACCTACTCAGTAAGGTACTCTATGTCCCTACCATTACAAAGAATTTGATAAGTGTTGGGCAGATAGTAGAGAAAGGGTTGCAAGTCAGGTTCACAAAAGCAGGAGCATTTGTTGAAGATCCAAGTCAAGGATTCAAAAGAATTGCAAAAGGTGAAAAGACAGGTAGATTGTTCACATTTGAATTACAGGACACTAAAAACATTGCTCTCTTTAATTATGGTAGTCAGACACTCACAGAATTGGAAGTATGGCACAAAAGGTTAGCACATATTGGTGAAAGGTCATTAAAGCAAATCTGCAGGGACCAAAGTGTACTTGGACTTCCTAATTTGTCAAAACAACATATGATTTATAAGTGTAGTGCATGTCAATTTGGAAAGTCTCACAGGTTACCATTCATGAAGAAAGGTTATATGCATGGAGATCTCTTGGAGTTGGTTCATACAGATGTATGGGGACCTAGCAAGGAAGCTTCAATATCTGGATCAAGGTATTATGTTTCCTTTATTGATGATTGCAGCAGATGGACTATCCTATTCTTTATGAAACACAAAGATGAAGTTTTTTCATGTTTCAAAAGATATTTGGCTCTTGTGGAGAATCAAACAGGTAAATCACTAAAAAGGCTAAGGTCAGATGGAGGGGGAGAATACTTCTCCCATGATTTTGATTCTTTTCTTCAAGAAAGAGGAATCAAAAGAGAGGTAACTACAAGGTACACTCCTGAGCAAAATGGAGTGGCAGAAAGGAGGAATAGGACAATTGTTGAAGCTGCAAGGTCTATGTTAAATGAAAAGCATTTACCTAATTACTTATGGGCTGAGGCTGTATCTACAGCCACTTACTTGATTAATAGGTTGCCTTCAAAATCCCTTGATGGGATGACTCCATATGAGGCTTGGAATGGAAGAAGACCAAGCTTAGATCATTGTAAAATTTTTGGATGTATTGCTTTTGCTCATGTTCCTTCACAGGTTAGAGGCAAGATGGATCCAAAGGCAGAAAGGTGTGTATTTATTGGATATGACAACAATCAAAAGGGCTACAGGTTATACAACCCTACCAACAAAGGATTCTTGGTAAGCAGAGATGTAGTTTTTGATGAGAACAATTCATGGTATGAAGATTCATGCAGGAAGATCAATTTACCATATGATCTTGAAGAAGATTTTCCAAAGCTTGGTAGAGAACAATCAAAGATTGAAGAACAAGACACCTCAGAGGATGATGAAGAATCTCACATGGAAAAGATCAAAGCATGGAAGTCTAAAGGTAAAGCAAAATTGCAGGAACTTGGACATGAGGCAGAATCATCACATCATGGCCTAAGAAGATCTATGAGGGAAAAGAAAAAACCAGAAAGGTATGGGTTTGACACCTCATTAGTAACTAAACATTCTATCTACATAGCACAGGACATAAACCAAGAGGAGCCATCATCATTTGAAGAGGCCAAAGCAAAAACAGAATGGAAGCATGCAATGAAGGAAGAGATTGAAGCACTTGAGGAAAACAACACTTGGGATTTGGTGCCCAAGACTTCATCCATGAAGGTAATAGGCTCAAGATGGTTCTATAAACTCAAGAAGAATTCTGATGGTTCCATTAACAGGTATAAGACAAGGCTTGTAGCAAAAGGATTTGCACAAACTCAGGGAATTGATTATGAGGAGACCTTCTCTCCTGTGGCAAAGATGCCTACTATTAGGGTTTTGCTTAGTATTGCCTCTTCCAAGAATTGGAAGATACTTCAACTAGATGTAAAGAATGCATTTTTGAATGGTTGGATAACAGAAGAGGTATATATGGCACAACCACCTGGTTTTGAGAATCAAGTTTATCTTGATTATGTGTGTAAACTTAACAAAGCATTGTATGGTCTCAAGCAAGCTCCAAGAGCTTGGAATTTCAGGCTTGTTTCATTCTTGCAGGACAAAGGCTTTCAACCAAGCAAGGCAGATCCTTCACTCTTTATTAAAAAGAGTAATTCCGAGGTCATCTACCTATGTGTATATGTAGATGATATTATATTGACAGGAAATGATGCAGATGGTATGAAGAAGATCAAAGATCAGGTGAGAGAAGAGTTCAAGATAAGTGATTTGGGTTCACTTACCTACTTCCTAGGTTTGGAAGTTGTCTACAAAGATCATGGTTTGTTTCTCACTCAAAGAAAGTACATTAAGGACATGTTGGCAAAATTCAAGATGCAAGATTGTAAGATTGCAGGTACTCCAATGGAGGTCAATCACAAATTGAGCTCACATGAAGGTGAACTCATAGAGGACATCACATCATATCAAAGTCTAGTGGGTAGTCTCAACTATGCCACATTGACAAGAGTAGATATATGTTACAGTGTGAGTGTGCTAAGCCAATTTATGCACACACCAAGGAAACCACATATGGATGCTGCCAAAAGGATTCTCAAGTATCTCAAAGGAACCATAAATGAAGGACTTTATTATCCTTATGTATCTGATTTAGGTTTGAAGCTATTTTCTGATGCAGATTGGGCTGGCTCCAAGGAAGATAGAAGGAGCACTTCAGGTTATCTTACCTTTGCAGGTTCAAAGCTTATTTCATGGTCATCCAAGAAGCAACCCACAGTTGCTCTCTCTTCTACTGAAGCTGAATATAGAGGTCTTGCCATAGCTACACAAGAAGCTATGTGGATGAAGACATTATTCAAAGATCTTGGATTGGAGTTTGGAACTCCAACTATTTTTGGTGACAATATGAGTTCTATTCACTTGGCTGCTAATCCTATTTTTCATGCAAGGACTAAACATATTGAAGTTCATTATCACTATGTACGAGAGAAGGTTCTAAGCAAAGAGATTCAAATATCATATGTGTCCACTCATCAACAATGTGCAGATATTCTAACCAAAGCATTGGATGGTACAAAGCTTTGCAAATTCAAGGCTATGATTGGTTTGCAGGTAATCTTGGAAGATTGAAGACCTCAAGTATACTTGGCTTGAGGGGGAGCTGTTGGAGCAAGTCTATGACAAGCCTAAGTATTGGCTTGAGTCTCACAAAGTCTTAGAAGAAGCTTTAAAAAGAAGACTATGTAAAGTTCACTTGTGAACTACCTCTTGTAACTTTTGAAGAGTTTACTTAATGTAAAAGTAAGAGAATCTTAAGTGGTTGAGTCCACTTGATCAAGAATGGAAAGAGGAGCCACGAATTCGTGATTTATGGTAGGTAGAGAATCAAATCAATCATTGATTGATTGGAGAGTGATTGAGGGAAGTTAGCCTCCCAAACTCAACTATAAATAGATGGCAGTTTTAGTCGTGGTTAGAGAGACCTATGTGAAGACCTCCAAGAGCTGAGCTTTATGCCATATCAAGGTGTGATTACAAGGCACACATATGTATCAGTAAGTCATTGTATTGTACAAGTAATATACTTTCATTTTCATGATTATTTGGTTTTTCATCTTTCCATGTTCTTGTGAAGTGTACTACTCACTGCCATTACTCTCAGTTTTATCAGTCAGCTTGCAGAGATGTTTTCTCTGAGCTTGGTGCATAATTTTCAGTGATTTAACTTGGTAAAGTTAGCTCTATAAGTCTACTATATGCTCACAAATTTTCATGTCATTTGGATGTTGCAATCTTCAGTTATGTTCATTTGAAGTCAACAGGGTCTGTTCATCTTCACTTCTCTGTCAGGTACCCGACTTTTCCACTCATCTTGTCAGAGCCATTTCTCAGTGGTTACTTATGAAAATTCCGTGATTTAAAGCTTGTTGGATTTAGCTTACTGTCTAGTATAACCATACAGATTTTCATAATCATTGGATGTCTACATTTTGAGTTATGTTGATTTTTCTGCTCACTGGTCTATTTCTATAGCAGCCCGTGAAAATCGGGATGATGTCATCACTTGTTAAAACTCATTCTCAGTGTGTGGTTCATTATTTTTTATGAGATTACTCTTGAAAGTTAGCTCTTTAAGTTGCCTAGACTTCCCCAAGAGGAATTGAGCTAATTGCTGCTGTGCTGAGAGAATTATGTAAAACACTGGACAGGTGTATGAACCAAGAATAGCAAGTTTTCACCTCTGAGCTAACTCCAACTTATCTGTTTTGATCTATCTTTTTGAGAGTGATCTTCCAAGGTACATAGGGTGTCTAATACATCCATTGGCAAGCTAAAAGGGCCCACCATATACTCCTGGAGTTCATTTGGCTGGTGTAGATGAAGGATTTTGCAACACCTCTTCATCTTCAAGCACATACCTATCCATCTCTTCACAGTGGTATCAGAGCAAGGTTGGACAACATGAAAGATGGATTTCGTTCATCAATTGACAAATTGGATAGAGGTAATTACTCAGCTTGGTCATTAAGAATGGAAGCTTATCTCCAAGGTAGAAGTTTATATGGTTATGTGGCTGGAGATGAAGTTATGCCAAGTTTCAGGAACAAAAGTCAACCAATACAAGAAGAGCAAGAAAGATTGAGCACATGGTGCTCCAAGGATGCACTTGCAAGGTCTTATCTTCTCAACTCTAGCTCAGATTTTTTGTTGCCTCACATTAGAAGTTGTAAGACATCTCAGGAAGTGTGGGATGCACTTGAAGCTTTCTTTTCTTCAAGTACCAAAGCTAGGAAGCATCAACTATGGCTGGAGTTCACAATTCTCAAGTTATGGCTACTCAAGAGGAAGGTTCAACAACTACCATGGCAACTACAACAACTATAATCATTCAAACTATCAAGGAGGCTACAAAGGAAGGAGAGACTACAATAACTACACAGAAGACTCAAACAAAGAGGATTCATTATTGATCATGAACATGGCTATGCCACAAGGTAAATCTGATGAGCATGTTTTCTACATAGATTCAGGTTTTTCAAATCATGTGGCAGGAAATGTGGCACTCCTATCAGATTTAGAAGATCCAAGGAATAAGCATGAGGTACAAACAGGAGATGATACAAAACATCTTGTGGAGAAAATAGGCAATGTCAAAGCACCCGATGGAAACATCAACCTACTCAGTAAGGTACTCTATGTCCCTACCATTACAAAGAATTTGATAAGTGTTGGGCAGATAGTAGAGAAAGGGTTGCAAGTCAGGTTCACAAAAGCAGGAGCATTTGTTGAAGATCCAAGTCAAGGATTCAAAAGAATTGCAAAAGGTGAAAAGACAGGTAGATTGTTCACATTTGAATTACAGGACACTAAAAACATTGCTCTCTTTAATTATGGTAGTCAGACACTCACAGAATTGGAAGTATGGCACAAAAGGTTAGCACATATTGGTGA
This sequence comes from Ceratopteris richardii, assembly GCA_020310875.1. Taxonomy (NCBI): domain Eukaryota; kingdom Viridiplantae; phylum Streptophyta; class Polypodiopsida; order Polypodiales; family Pteridaceae; genus Ceratopteris; species Ceratopteris richardii. The sequence goes on along the minus strand of CM035442.1, from coordinate 114,588,259 downwards.
AAGGTCATTAAAGCAAATCTGCAGGGACCAAAGTGTACTTGGACTTCCTAATTTGTCAAAACAACATATGATTTATAAGTGTAGTGCATGTCAATTTGGAAAGTCTCACAGGTTACCATTCATGAAGAAAGGTTATATGCATGGAGATCTCTTGGAGTTGGTTCATACAGATGTATGGGGACCTAGCAAGGAAGCTTCAATATCTGGATCAAGGTATTATGTTTCCTTTATTGATGATTGCAGCAGATGGACTATCCTATTCTTTATGAAACACAAAGATGAAGTTTTTTCATGTTTCAAAAGATATTTGGCTCTTGTGGAGAATCAAACAGGTAAATCACTAAAAAGGCTAAGGTCAGATGGAGGGGGAGAATACTTCTCCCATGATTTTGATTCTTTTCTTCAAGAAAGAGGAATCAAAAGAGAGGTAACTACAAGGTACACTCCTGAGCAAAATGGAGTGGCAGAAAGGAGGAATAGGACAATTGTTGAAGCTGCAAGGTCTATGTTAAATGAAAAGCATTTACCTAATTACTTATGGGCTGAGGCTGTATCTACAGCCACTTACTTGATTAACAGGTTGCCTTCAAAATCCCTTGATGGGATGACGCCATATGAGGCTTGGAATGGAAGAAGACCAAGCTTAGATCATTGTAAAATTTTTGGATGTATTGCTTTTGCTCATGTTCCTTCACAGGTTAGAGGCAAGATGGATCCAAAGGTAGAAATGTGTGTATTTATTGGATATGACAACAATCAAAAGGGCTACAGGTTATACAACCCTACCAACAAAGGATTCTTGGTAAGCAGAGATGTAGTTTTTGATGAGAACAATTCATGGTATGAAGATTCATGCAGGAAGATCAATTTACCATATGATCTTGAAGAAGATTTTCCAAAGCTTGGTAGAGAACAATCAAAGATTGAAGAACAAGACACCTCAGAGGATGATGAAGAATCTCACATGGAAAAGATCAAAGCATGGAAGTCTAAAGGTAAAGCAAAATTGCAGGAACTTGGACATGAGGCAGAATCATCACATCATGGCCTAAGAAGATCTATGAGGGAAAAGAAAAAACCAGAAAGGTATGGGTTTGACACCTCATTAGTAACTAAACATTCTATCTACATAGCACAGGACATAAACCAAGAGGAGCCATCATCATTTGAAGAGGCCAAAGCAAGAACAGAATGGAAGCATGCAATGAAGGAAGAGATTGAAGCACTTGAGGAAAACAACACTTGGGATTTGGTGCCCAAGACTTCATCCATGAAGGTAATAGGCTCAAGATGGTTCTATAATCTCAAGAACAATTCTGATGGTTCCATTAACAGGTATAAGACAAGGATTGTAGCAAAAGGATTTGAACAAACTCAGGGAATTGATTATGAGGAGACCTTCTCTCCTGTGGCAAAGATGCCTACTATTAGGGTTTTGCTTAGTATTGCCTCTTCCAAGAATTGGAAGATACTTCAACTAGATGTAAAGAATGCATTTTTGAATGGTTGGATAACAGAAGAGGTATATATGGCACAACCACCTGGTTTTGAGAATCAAGTTTATCTTGATTATGTGTGTAAACTTAACAAAGCATTGTATGGTCTCAAGCAAGCTCCAAGAGCTTGGAATTTTAGGCTTGTTTCATTCTTGCAGGACAAAGGCTTTCAACCAAGCAAGGCAGATCCTTCACTCTTTATTAAAAAGAGTAATTCCGAGGTCATCTACCTATGTGTATATGTAGATGATATTATATTGACAGGAAATGATGCAGATGGTATGAAGAAGATCAAAGATCAGGTGAGAGAAGAGTTCAAGGTAAGTGATTTGGGTTCACTTACCTACTTCCTAGGTTTGGAAGTTGTCTACAAAGATCATGGTTTGTTTCTCACTCAAAGAAAGTACATTAAGGACATGTTGGCAAAATTCAAGATGCAAGATTGTAAGATTGCAGGTACTCCAATGGAGGTCAATCACAAATTGAGCTCACATGAAGGTGAACTCATAGAGGACATCACATCATATCAAAGTCTAGTGGGTAGTCTCAACTATGCCACATTGACAAGAGTAGATATATGTTACAGTGTGAGTGTGCTAAGCCAATTTATGCACACACCAAGGAAACCACATATGGATGCTGCCAAAAGGATTCTCAAGTATCTCAAAGGAACCATAAATGAAGGACTTTATTATCCTTATGTATCTGATTTAGGTTTGAAGCTATTTTCTGATGCAGATTGGGCTGGCTCCAAGGAAGATAGAAGGAGCACTTCAGGTTACCTTACCTTTGCAGGTTCAAAGCTTATTTCATGGTCATCCAAGAAGCAACCCACAGTTGCTCTCTCTTCTACTGAAGCTGAATATAGAGGTCTTGCCATAGCTACACAAGAAGCTATGTGGATGAAGACATTATTCAAAGATCTTGGATTGGAGTTTGGAACTGCAACTATTTTTGGTGACAATATGAGTTCTATTCACTTGGCTGCTAATCCTATTTTTCATGCAAGGACTAAACATATTGAAGTTCATTATCACTATGTACGAGAGAAGGTTCTAAGCAAAGAGATTCAAATATCATATGTGTCCACTCATCAACAATGTGCAGATATTCTAACCAAAGCATTGGGTGGTACAAAGCTTTGCAAATTCAAGGCTATGATTGGTTTGCAGGTAATCTTGGAAGATTGAAGACCTCAAGTATACTTGGCTTGAGGGGGAGCTGTTGGAGCAAGTCTATGACAAGCCTAAGTATTGGCTTGAGTCTCACAAAGTCTTAGAAGAAGCTTTAAAAAGAAGACTATGTAAAGTTCACTTGTGAACTACCTCTTGTAACTTTTGAAGAGTTTACTTAATGTAAAAGTAAGAGAATCTTAAGTGGTTGAGTCCACTTGATCAAGAATGGAAAGAGGAGCCACGAATTCGTGATTTATGGTAGGTAGAGAATCAAATCAATCATTGATTGATTGGAGAGTGATTGAGGGAAGTTAGCCTCCCAAACTCAACTATAAATAGATGGCAGTTTTAGTCGTGGTTAGAGAGACCTATGTGAAGCCCTCCAAGAGCTGAGCTTTATGCCATATCAAGGTGTGATTACAAGGCACACATATGTATCAGTAAGTCATTGTATTGTACAAGCAATATACTTTCATTTTCATTATTATTTGGTTTTTCATCTTTCCATGTTCTTGTGAAGTGTACTACTCACTGCCATTACTCTCAGTTTTATCAGTCAGCTTGCAGAGATGTTTTCTCTGAGCTTGGTGCATAATTTTCAGTGATTTAACTTGGTAAAGTTAGCTCTATAAGTCTACTATATGCTCACAAATTTTCATGTCATTTGGATGTTGCAATCTTCAATTATGTTCATTTGAAGTCAACAGGGTCTGTTCATCTTCACTTCTCTGTCAGGTACCCGACTTTTCCACTCATCTTGTCAGAGCCATTTCTCAGTGGTTACTTACGAAAATTCCGTGATTTAAAGCTTGTTGGATCTAGCTTACTGTCTAGTATAACCATACAGATTTTCATAATCATTGGATGTCTACATTTTGAGTTATGTTGATTTTTCTGCTCACTGGTCTATTTCTATAGCAGCCCGTGAAAATCGGGATGATGTCATCACTTGTTAAAACTCATTCTCAGTGTGTGGTTCATTATTTTTTATGAGATTACTCTTAAAAGTTAGCTCTTTAAGTTGCCTAGACTTCCCCAAGAGGAATTGAGCTAATTGCTGCTGTGCTGAGAGAATTATGTAAAACACTGGACAGGTGTATGAACCAAGAATAGCAAGTTTTCACCTCTGAGCTAACTCCAACTTATCTGTTTTGATCTATCTTTTTGAGAGTGATCTTCCAAGGTACATAGGGTGTCTAATACATCCATTGGCAAGCTAAAAGGGCCCACCATATACTCCTGGAGTTCATTTGGCTGGTGTAGATCAAGGATTTTGCAACACCTCTTCATCTTCAAGCACATACCTATCCATCTCTTCACAGTGGTATCAGAGCAAGGTTGGACAACATGAAAGATGGATTTCGTTCATCAATTGACAAATTGGATAGAGGTAATTACTCAGCTTGGTCATTAAGAATGGAAGCTTATCTCCAAGGTAGAAGTTTATATGGTTATGTGGCTGGAGATGAAGTTATGCCAAGTTTCAAGAACAAAAGTCAACCAATACAAGAAGAGCAAGAAAGATTGAGCACATGGTGCTCCAAGGATGCACTTGCAAGGTCTTATCTTCTCAACTCTAGCTCAGATTTTTTGTTGCCTCACATTAGAAGTTGTAAGACATCTCAGGAAGTGTGGGATGCACTTGAAGCTTTCTTTTCTTCAAGTACCAAAGCTAGGAAGCATCAACTATGGCTGGAGTTCACAATTCTCAAGTTATGGCTACTCAAGAGGAAGGTTCAACAACTACCATGGCAACTACAACAACTATAATCATTCAAACTATCAAGGAGGCTACAAAGGAAGGAGAGACTACAATAACTACACAGAAGACTCAAACAAAGAGGATTCATTATTGATCATGAACATGGCTATGCCACAAGGTAAATCTGATGAGCATGTTTTCTACATAGATTCAGGTTTTTCAAATCATGTGGCAGGAAATGTGGCACTCCTATCAGATTTAGAAGATCCAAGGAATAAGCATGAGGTATAAACAGGAGATGATACAAAACATCTTGTGGAGAAAATAGGCAATGTCAAAGCACCCGATGGAAACATCAACCTACTCAGTAAGGTACTCTATGTCCCTACCATTACAAAGAATTTGATAAGTGTTGGGCAGATAGTAGAGAAAGGGTTGCAAGTCAGGTTCACAAAAGCAGGAGCATTTGTTGAAGATCCAAGTCAAGGATTCAAAAGAATTGCAAAAGGTGAAAAGACAGGTAGATTGTTCACATTTGAATTACAGGACACTAAAAACATTGCTCTCTTTAATTATGGTAGTCAGACACTCACAGAATTGGAAGTATGGCACAAAAGGTTAGCACATATTGGTGAAAGGTCATTAAAGCAAATCTGCAGGGACCAAAGTGTACTTGGACTTCCTAATTTGTCAAAACAACATATGATTTATAAGTGTAGTGCATGTCAATTTGGAAAGTCTCACAGGTTACCATTCATGAAGAAAGGTTATATGCATGGAGATCTCTTGGAATTGGTTCATACAGATGTATGGGGACCTAGCAAGGAAGCTTCAATATCTGGATCAAGGTATTATGTTTCCTTTATTGATGATTGCAGCAGATGGACTATCCTATTCTTTATGAAACACAAAGATGAAGTTTTTTCATGTTTCAAAAGATATTTGGCTCTTGTGGAGAATCAAACAGGTAAATCACTAAAAAGGCTAAGGTCAGATGGAGGGGGAGAATACTTCTCCCATGATTTTGATTCTTTTCTTCAAGAAAGAGGAATCAAAAGAGAGGTAACTACAAGGTACACTCCTGAGCAAAATGGAGTGGCAGAAAGGAGGAATAGGACAATTGTTGAAGCTGCAAGGTCTATGTTAAATGAAAAGCATTTACCTAATTACTTATGGGCTGAGGCTGTATCTACAGCCACTTACTTGATTAACAGGTTGCCTTCAAAATCCCTTGATGGGATGACTCCATATGAGGCTTGGAATGGAAGAAGACCAAGCTTAGATCATTGTAAAATTTTTGGATGTATTGCTTTTGCTCATGTTCCTTCACAGGTTAGAGGCAAGATGGATCCAAAGGCAGAAAGGTGTGTATTTATTGGATATGACAACAATCAAAAGGGCTACAGGTTATACAACCCTACCAACAAAGGATTCTTGGTAAGCAGAGATGTAGTTTTTGATGAGAACAATTCATGGTATGAAGATTCATGCAGGAAGATCAATTTACCATATGATCTTGAAGAAGATTTTCCAAAGCTTGGTAGAGAACAATCAAAGATTGAAGAACAAGACACCTCAGAGGATGATGAAGAATCTCACATGGAAAAGATCAAAGCATGGAAGTCTAAAGGTAAAGCAAAATTGCAGGAACTTGGACATGAGACAGAATCATCACATCATGGCCTAAGAAGATCTATGAGGGAAAAGAAAAAACCAGAAAGGTATGGGTTTGACACCTCATTAGTAACTAAACATTCTATCTACATAGCACAGGACATAAACCAAGAGGAGCCATCATCATTTGAAGAGGCCAAAGCAAAAACAGAATGGAAGCATGCAATGAAGGAAGAGATTGAAGCACTTGAGGAAAACAACACTTGGGATTTGGTGCCCAAGACTTCATCCATGAAGGTAATAGTCTCAAGATGGTTCTATAAACTCAAGAAGAATTCTGATGGTTCCATTAACAGGTATAAGACAAGGCTTGTAGCAAAAGGATTTGCACAAACTTAGGGAATTGATTATGAGGAGACCTTCTCTCCTGTGGCAAAGATGCCTACTATTAGGGTTTTGCTTAGTATTGCCTCTTCCAAGAATTGGAAGATACTTCAACTAGATGTAAAGAATGCATTTTTGAATGGTTGGATAACAGAAGAGGTATATATGGCACAACCACCTGGTTTTGAGAATCAAGTTTATCCTGATTATGTGTGTAAACTTAACAAAGCATTGTATGGTCTCAAGCAAGCTCCAAGAGCTTGGAATTTCAGGCTTGTTTCATTCTTGCAGGACAAAGGCTTTCAACCAAGCAAGGCAGATCCTTCACTCTTTATTAAAAAGAGTAATTCCGAGGTCATCTACCTATGTGTATATGTAGATGATATTATATTGACAGGAAATGATGCAGATGGTATGAAGAAGATCAAAGATCAGGTGAGAGAAGAGTTCAAGATAAGTGATTTGGGTTCACTTACCTACTTCCTAGGATTGGAAGTTGTCTACAAAGATCATGGTTTGTTTCTCACTCAAAGAAAGTACATTAAGGACATGCTGGCAAAATTCAAGATGCAAGATTGTAAGATTGCAGGTACTCCAATGGAGGTCAATCACAAATTGAGCTCACATGAAGGTGAACTCATAGAGGACATCACATCATATCAAAGTCTAGTGGGTAGTCTCAACTATGCCACATTGACAAGAGTAGATATATGTTACAGTGTGAGTGTGCTAAGCCAATTTATGCACACACCAAGGAAACCACATATGGATGCTGCCAAAAGGATTCTCAAGTATCTCAAAGGAACCATAAATGAAGGACTTTATTATCCTTATGTATCTGATTTAGGTTTGAAGCTATTTTCTGATGCAGATTGGGCTGGCTCCAAGGAAGATAGAAGGAGCACTTCAGGTTATCTTACCTTTGCAGGTTCAAAGCTTATTTCATGGTCATCCAAGAAGCAACCCACAATTGCTCTCTCTTCTACTGAAGCTGAATATAGAGGTCTTGCCATAGCTACACAAGAAGCTATGTGGATGAAGACATTATTCAAAGATCTTGGATTGGAGTTTGGAACTCCAACTATTTTTGGTGACAATATGAGTTCTATTCACTTGGCTGCTAATCCTATTTTTCATGCAAGGACTAAACATATTGAAGTTCATTATCACTATGTACGAGAGAAGGTTCTAAGCAAAGAGATTCAAATATCATATGTGTCCACTCATCAACAATGTGCAGATATTCTAACCAAAGCATTGGATGGTACAAAGCTTTGCAAATTCAAGGCTATGATTGGTTTGCAGGTAATCTTGGAAGATTGAAGACCTCAAGCATACTTGGCTTGAGGGGGAGCTGTTGGAGCAAGTCTATGACAAGCCTAAGTATTGGCTTGAGTCTCACAAAGTCTTAGAAGAAGCTTTAAAAAGAAGACTATGTAAAGTTCACTTGTGAACTACCTCTTGTAACTTTTGAAGAGTTTACTTAATGTAAAAGTAAGAGAATCTTAAGTGGTTGAGTCCACTTGATCAAGAATGGAAAGAGGAGCCACGAATTCGTGATTTGTGGTAGGTAGAGAATCAAATCAATCATTGATTGATTGGAGAGTGATTGAGGGAAGTTAGCCTCCCAAACTCAACTATAAATAGATGGCAGTTTTAGTCGTGGTTAGAGAGACCTATGTGAAGACCTCCAAGAGCTGAGCTTTATGCCATATCAAGGTGTGATTATAAGGCAGACATATGTATCAGTAAGTCATTGTATTGTACAAGCAATATACTTTCATTTTCATGATTATTTGGTTTCATCTTTCCATGTTCTTGTGAAGTGTACTACTCACTGCCATTACTCTCAGTTTTATCAGTCAGCTTGCAGAGATATTTTCTCTGAGCTTGGTGCATCATTTTCAGTGATTTAACTTGGTAAAGTTAGCTGTATAACTCTACTATATGCTCACAAATTTTCATGTCATTTGGATGTTGCAATCTTCAATTATGTTCATTTGAAGTCAACAGGGTCTGTTCATCTTCACTTCTTTGTCAGGTACCCGACTTTTCCACTCATCTTGTCAGAGCCATTTCTCAGTGGTTACTTATCCAAATTCAGTGATTTAAAGCTTGTTGGATTCAGCTTACTGATTAGTATAACCATACAAATGTTCATAATCATTGGATGTCTACATTTTGAGTTATGTTGATTTTTCTGCTCACTGGTCTATTTTTGTAGCAGCCCATGAAAATCGGGATGATGTCATCACTTGTTAAAACTCATTCTCAGTGTGTGGTTCATTATTTTTGATGAGATTACTCTTGAAAGTTAGATCTTTAAGTTGCCTAGACTTCCCCAAGAGGAATTGAGCTAATTGTGCTGTGCTGAGAGAATTATGTAAAACACAGGTGTATGAACCAAGAATAGCAAGTTTTCACCTCTGAGCTAACTCCAACTTATCTGTTTTGATCTATCTTTTTGAGAGTGATCTTCCAAGGTACATAGGGTGTCTAATACATCCATTGGCAAGCTAAAAGGGCCCACCATATACTCCTGGAGTTCATTTGGCTGGTGTAGATCAAGGATTTTGCAACACCTCTTCATCTTCAAGCACATACCTATCCATCTCTTCACATTATGCACATTCCTAGTTTGCTTTCCATACAATGCTCACAAAATGAAAAATCAAAGAAAGATAACACAAGTAAGTAGCCAAAACAAGAAAGATTTTTCCAGTCCACTAAGAGATATGTGGCCCAAACAACCATGCCAGAGATCCTCTGCACTTTCATAGTCTAATGGTGTAAAGTAAATATTTGATGCCATTTCTTTTTCATGCATATTGCATAACTTCTTCCAAAAATCCTCTACAGTTTCACAGGCGAATAGTGTAAAGTAAAATATTATTTTCTAGGTGCAATTGAATGGTAGAACTAACCATTTCATCCAACTCATCCCAATTATCTTCATCCATGTCAACATGCTTCTTTGACGTCCCATTTACTTGCTTCTGTTGGATGATCTAAATCAACACATCTTTAATCTAATTCTTCCATAGTGAAAAGTTTGTGCCATCAAATTTTTGGATCTCAAAATGGTCTTTGCCCTACAAGTTATAGCTCCTCCTTGGAACACTGGCATTATACCCTGATCCACTAGATGTGCCTGAGACCTATGATGCCATGTTGATAGAGAACTAAATAGAATGATAATGGAGCTAGAAGAGTACTAAGGCTAAAAAAGGGATGACCAAGTGTCAGATTTTGGAAAAAAATTTAGTAGTCTTCCTAGAAAAATGAATTAATGAATATTAATGAAGAACCAAAAGGATTATGTGAGAATAAATGTGCTCACACCAATAAGTGTAACAAGGAGTAAATCGACCACTTTATAGTTGACAAAACAAAAAATATGGAAAAATTTTTGTAGAGTATCCTCTACAAAATGAGCATATGACTAATGTCAAAATCTCGTAAAACTACAAATACTGACATGTTAACCTGCATAGTGAATCAATGATTTCACTTCATATAATCAATAACGCGAAAGAAACCAAGTAGGCCACCTATGAACAACTAGCATACATCTCCTATGGCGAGGTTGGGTAAATCTTCCACTTGCATCACTGAAGAGATACCAACATCTAGGTGTCTCAGAGTTAAGAAAACATCACCACAACCCTCTTTATCAAACGTAAAAGGCTTTATGCAAAAAACGTTACTGCCATATCAATGACCACATGGATGTACATAAGCGGTATCCACAAAAGCATGCATAGTGTGTATGTGCTTAATAAATGTAGTAAAATGGCACTAAAAAGGCTGAATTGACAACCCAGATACTAGCCAACAACAGTTGCAAGTGTGTGTCAACTCTGTTCTTTAGGCTCAAAAACTTGCATAGACTTGTGGTGGATGGTCCCACCGCAACTAAATCCTTTCAAGAAACCTGTAGATTTACTAGTGTGGCTCAAAACACAGCCCCAAAAGGTGAGAATTTGTTGTTGGAAAAGTACAAAGTGCACTCTTCTTGATGTTCTTGAACATGTGTAAAGAGAACTATGCACAAAAGTACTTCAAAATGACTCCAAGAATCACCCCAAAAATGCTTCAAAACAGGCTTTAAAAGTAAAGAATGAAACTTTAAGGGCCCAAAACGTGCTCATGTTAACCTTAATCTTTCCCCTTCTTCAAACATCACAAAAGTGTATCTTAGTGGCAAGAGATTGCTAGCTAAGCAAGCTCCAACGGGAATAGTACTCGTATGGGTGACCTCCCGAGAAGTACTGAGAACCTTTATCTTCCTTGATGGTTGAGGTCCTTCCTCGCATGCAACCAATGATGCCAATGGTGAATTCAATGACTCGAATGACAATGTATGCCTAGGTCTATGCCTTGGTCGTCGCCTTAATCATAAGCCTTGGCCACGATATGTTTTATTAAAGAACATCTACAAAAAGTTTCGGATGGACATTTGGCCTTTCACATGGACACTAATGGTAACTGTTTTAGTTACACACTAAAACAACATGCTAAAAAGCTTCAAAAGAGATGCCATGAATCATTCATCATTAAGAAAGTCCACAAGAGGTGCAGTCTTACTAGAAAAATTAGAAGGAGAAAAATTAGATAGTTGCACATGAGTGGATTCCATGTCAAGTAATCTAGAGCCCTTGATAGATGTTGGCAAGAATACAAATTCCTAAGAATAGAAAGGTCAAAGAGGAAAGGGTACAAGAAAAAGCTCAAGCAAAAGATAGGCAAAGGATTGATTGACATAAATGAATTATGCAAGGGCTTTCTGACTTCCTCCATGATCAATGGATCCATTAGTGTTCCCATATCTTTTAAGTACTCTTCTTCATTACTATAGGGCACTTCTATGTAGAGACGAGGATAGTCAGTCATGGTGGATGCAACATGATTTGATGATGAGGAACTACTTAACCTGGCCTTATCATCTAATAAATGGGTTCTGTATCTAGAGGGATTACCACATCCACTAAAAATAGACCAAAGTCATATCCATCTTTGTCATAGTCATGCATGAGAGATTGTTCCTTTACTACTTTGATGGATCCTAGAGTGTGTGGCCAATTGAAAGGATCAAAGCCATCCTATCTTAGAGTAGGAGCATGGATTTAATTTGGATCTTTGGCGGACTGTCTGGGTTGTTGACTTAGTTATTTTTCATGTTTTCCTACTTGACACAACCAAAGATCCATTTCTTCATGTATCCAAGAAGGTTGACTTGAACTAATGCTCTTGATAGAGCTTTTGTCCTCATCATCATGAATGGCATGATAGATTACCTCCCCTGTCTTAAACCACTTTCATTTGTCCTAGGATGGCTATCCTAAGAACAATTCATAATTGCTCACCTTTCCAAATTTGCATATGGGAAAGGTGTGTTTGAATTCAACATTGTATGTGGTCAAAGTAATATTCTTTAAGAGACCTAAGGGTTTCTCCATGTGTCTGTTTTCTAATTGTGGACATGTTCTAGTGGTATGTAAGGTAGGTTTACCCTAGTTCTCCCATAAATAATATAGTCACCAATTTTATCAAGAGGGATTTCATGTATTTGTGACTCAATGTCTTTCTTTTGTCCTTTGGACTTGACACTTAAATTTAGGGATTTAGCCATACTGCACTTGAGACTACATTTTTGTAGGTAAGGACTCAAAATGTGTAACTACCTCTACCCATGATTATGGAATTACATACTCTTGATGAGGTAAGCCACTTCTCTCTGATCTACCACATGTTTGGAACTTTGAAAATGGAGGTTTATGGTGTGTAAGAGCCCTCTAAGATCCCTTTGTGTGTGAAATGATGATTTCCACTTGACAAAGTGAAACATTAGATTGGATGGGTTTCGGTTTGACTACATTCACCTAAGGTTCAGGGACTCGTGCATTTGTGTCACCTCTTGATGGGATTGCACCACTGTTGAAGCTCAAGGTCAAGGACAAAGCATGGAAGCACATCAAAGAAGTGGACACACAAGAAAGGGAGCAAGTAGGGAGCTCCAAGAAGTGTAAGTCAAATTTTTAGAAGAAATCCCCTACAATAATAGTGATTTTCATCACTAAAAACCATTATAAATACCATTTTCTATTTTTGTAACTCCATTTTGTTCAAGCCAAGGAGTCCTTGAGCTTGAGGACTATTAGAAGTATCATCCTACCAATTTTCATAATTTTTAGACTTTGTTTGAGCCCTCAAATAAGCCCTGGAACCTAATTTTTAACTAGGCCAGACACTAGGTCTGGACAGGGCCAAAACTAGTCAAAAAACTATAAAAAGAGCTAGAGAGCTCATTTTTGAGGTTAGCTTGTTAGAGAATAGAGCTTTTGTAAGAGAACTCTTTTGCAATCGAAGCTTTCCATTGTTCCTCTCTTTGATCTTACTTTGTGCGCGTGTGTGTGTGTGTGTGCATGTTTGTGTGCCTTCACTCACGCACTTGTGCCTTCACTTGCTCGTGGTCTTCATACCGGTCCTCACGTCTCCGTGGATTGACAAGTAAAGGAGGTGGTGATTACGCTTGAGCTACACCAAATTTTGGCACCGTTGTCGGGGAGAGAGCTTCGAGGATGAGCGTTGTGATGGTAAGATTGTAGATTTGTGACGTTGGAAGGTAAAAAAACTGTCATTTTTGTTCATTTTCTGATTTTTCTTCTTCATATTCATCATCGTCATCATCTCCACCTTCTTCCATCTTCTTCTTCATAGAAATTTCTTGTTTTTTAGTGCATTTTCACCATTTTCATACCATCTTTCATGCATTATTGTGCGAGGAGGAGCTAGGAAGTGCAAGAGAGAGCAAGCGCTGTGTGTTTTCATGATTTTCTGCACATACGGAGCTCGCCATTGCTGGGCGCTCAAAAATTTGAATTTCCCGCCAAAAAACACGATTTTGTGAAGAAAATCGTGATTCTGTGAAAAATTCAATTTTTTTGAAAAATCACGATTTTCTATTTCCCGCCTAAAACCCTCTGAAGGAAACATGATTCTGAGGTCATTCTCAGAATCACGATTCTGTGGCTGTGCTCAAAATCGTGATTCTCACAAGTCACGATTTTCAGCCAAAAAAACACGATTCTGAGAAAACATGATTCTGAGAAAACACGATTCTGTGGTTGTGCTCAAAATCGCGATTCTCTAAATTTTTGAAAACCACAATTCTCTGAGACAAAATTGCGAGTTTCAAAAACACGATTCTCTATTGGCAATCACGATTTTTAGAAACACGATTTTCATCCAAGATACAAAATCGCGATTCTCTAGAACACGATTCTGTGAAAACACGATTATGTGAAAACACGATTCTCTGTTGGCAATCACGATTTTCAGAAACACGATTTTCATCCAAGGTACAAAATCGCGATTCTCTTAAACACGATTCTCTTAAACACGATTCTGTGAAAACACGATTATGTGAAAACACGATTCTCTACTGACAATCGCGATTTTCAAAAACGCGATTCTCTTGGTTTCACAGGATCGCGATTCTCTTGGTTTCACAGGATCGTGATTCTCTTGAAGTTCATAGCATCGCGATTCTCTGATTTCACAGGATCGCGATTCTCTTGGAGTTCATAGCATCGCGATTCTCTTGATTTCACAAAATCGCGATTTTTTCCAAAAGGTCCGGTTTCCCTGTTTTGACCCCGAGGAGCCTGATTTGACATAACTTTTTCATCCAAAGTCCATTTTTTGAGCTCTATAGCTCGTTGGAAAGGTTGTTTCGAATCCTACACGGCCTCACATGTTTTTTATAAGAATGATGCGTTGATTTTCAGATAGGATATTTTGAAGTTGACCCTCAGGTGGGGCCAAGAAACCAAGGGGACTCCAAAGGATTTTTAACCATACTAAGGGGAAATTTTTGAGTCTTAACCAAAGCTTATGAACCTGAGATCTAGTAGACACCTAGGCAAGGATAGACAAAGCATTAGATCTTTTGAGGCTAGTGTCAACCATACAGCTAAGTCTTGGGCACAACAACTAAGTGGTCATCCTTACGTACTAAGTTCAGATACAAGTGACTCAGAAATGTCTTTTAGCATGGGAAAATTTGCAAGTAATTTAGGAAGAGCCTATTTACAAACACCACAAGGTCCATATAAGACACAATTGGAATATATTCGGACCAACCGATTAGGTGCTCGCATCTATGAGGATGGCTTGAGGCGATCAGTGGTCCAACTCAAAAATCCAGATCAACCCTTTGGACTTGAACACCCAGTGGTCAAGTTTGAAGAGGGTTCATACATTGATAAGGAAGGAACCATGTATGTGGTCACCAACCTACCAGATAGGACTGATGAGTTTGGAAATATCATTCCTGAGAATGAGATAGGAGACCTAGAACAAGGAAATGTAGGACAAGGACCCCAGACTCCTAGAGGCAAGTCAGTTTTGACCAGAGTGATCACTCCAGATTGGATTCCTCAAGATAACAAAAGCATAGAACTATTCTTGAATAGAGAAACAGAGGAACCCTTTTGGAGATTCAAGCCAGATCAACCTAGCCAATTGGGCATAGTCATCATCTATGAGTTCAAGGACCCAGAGATACCAAGAAAAGTTGTCTACTTGAATAACACATCAGAGAAACTGTTCTTGGTAACATAACATGATAGACATGCATATACTTGGAAGAGTGAATTGATTTTCCCTCCATCAAGATCCAATGTTTCCCATGGCCTCCAAGGAGTAGGATCATCCCAAGCTCATTAAGCCCAGAGAGAAAGAAATAGAGAGAGACCTGAGGTAAGTTTTGCACACACTGTGGGCAGAAATAGATCAGGATTTGAAAATGAAAGACCTGAAAGAGAGAGACATCAAGCAAATAGGCAACAAAGAGATGAACAGGAGTTTCCATTGCCTAGACCTCGAGAGTACCCAAGAACCCTTAGACCCACTCAAGTGATCAAGGCAATGAAGAATTATTTTGACGGGACAGGAGATCCTTATGATCATGTGGCCGAGTTCAAATAAGTGTTAAGAGCGGAACAAGTTGAGGATTTGTTCACCCAATACAAGGCATTTGGTTTGACTCTTAAGGGCACTGCCTTAGCTTGGTTTCAACCACTGAGTAGTCGCAACTATCGCGATATAGGTCAACTGCTAGACAAATTCATTGTAGAATTTTCCAAGAGTGGTATCAGACATAACACTTCATCTTTGATCCACAGCTTCAAGCAGATACCCCAAGAAACAGTGCGACTTGCAGGTAGAAGGTTTAGACAGTACCTAGAAAGATGACCTACTCCAGAGCTACCCACACCAGCCAAACAAGTGGCTTTGTTCTTAGATGGCTTACTGAGCACAAAGTTAAGATCATATGTATACTTGAAAGAGCCTAGATCCATCGAAGAGTGCGTGCGGACGTGCATTGACATAGAAGATAACTTGGGTGAGGAGTTAGGATTGTCCAAACTCTATAAGGATTCGGATAGTTATACTAGTCATACTTCAAAAATCTCCACGGAAATAGAGGAGATAGCTGAAAAAGTTGCCAAGAAGCTGGGAGTCCAAAATAGACACACACAAAGAGTCACTCCATTGAATCGGTGTTATACTTGCGGAGGCGACTATCGGAACTAGAAGAAAGCTTGAAAGACGCAAAAAAGAAGATAGAAGACATTGCATCTCAAAACCCCTCGCATGCCGAAACTCCATCTACTCCAACTCATCCCACCCCACCACCCATTGTAAACAGACTGCAACCAGGGTCTATTCTTGCAGATCCAACCCCAGAAGGCTTGGACATGATGTTCAAGGCCTACCAGGCTCGACTTCAAGAAGGGCCAACAACTGCAAACCTAGACAAGAGTTACCCTAGAGCGGATTTAGAGATTGAACGGATGAAAATGTGCATGAAAATGGTGGAACAAGCTTAGACCATACTCGAGACTAGTCAAAAGTTCAATCAGACAAACTCTGTTAAACCAGACTTGCATTTCCAGGGCTTACTAGAAAGATTAGAGCAATTGGTAAACAAACCACAAGTTTCTTTACCTCCACAGGCTCAACCAGTTATTGAGAGAAGAAGCTCACCACCAAAGGGAGTGTATGTTCCTAATTCCATGGATGATGGAATACCTCGTTCAATTCAGGAGCACTCTCAAGAGTTCTTGCGGGAAATACAAGAGGAGAAATGGGCCAAGGAGAAGGGTTATTTCCCTCCTATTCATGAGATTGATGATCTTCATGATCAATTTCCCCAAGACATTCCATCTATTTATGGAGATCAAGTAGAGCAACAAGAAGAAGAAAGGTTAGATTTTGAATCTAATACCTTAGAAGAACTGCCTCAATTTCCAGGCCCATGGGAATCTGAATCTCTTCAGATCAGAGCTCCCACAATACTGGTGAGACATGAAGACTCAGTGGTCCCAAGGAACACTGATGTCATGAAGAACACTAAGGTTCAATGTCATCTCACTGTAGAAGAGCTTCTCAAAGCAAAACCCGAGCTATGGAACCATGTGAAGGATTAGGTCCCAGAACTTGATTCCAATATGCCAAAAACAGGCTCTAAGCAAAAAGTTCCAGAAATACCTCTCGATAAAATAGGAGACATGTGTGAGGGTGAAGAAGGTAATACTTATCTTCCAATCACCTACCAAGGTTACACAACCAAAGCAATCATAGATTCAGGTGCTGGCGTTGCTATTGCGACCACCTCCTTGTGGAAGCAATGGGGCAAACCCACATTAAGACCAACTAGAATGAAGCTTCAAATGGCAGATGGCCATTTTGAAAGACCTCTAGGATTGCTAGAAGGGGTAACTCCAACCACTTGTGGTGTAGAGTTTGAGCATACATTTGCTATATGTGACTTTGAGAAAAATAATGTTTATGAGATGATCCTAGGAAGGCCCTTCCTACGACAATTGCAAATAGTACAGGATTGGGGAACCAACTCCTTGTACTTACAACACTTAGGGGTCACCACCAAGGTCAATTTGAAGGATTACTCCTTCAGATATGTACCACCCCTACAGTGGAATCCTATCCACAAAGCGAAAGAAGATTCCATCTCTGTGCATTCTGAAAGTTCACGTGATCCATCATGGCTGCATGAAGATGCTCATTTGTGGATGTGCAAGGTCGCAAAGGAAGAGGAAAAACATTTAAAGGCAAGAGAAGAAGGAACTTCTTCAGGAGATAGACCAGTTAGGGACCCAACCTACACACCAATGATCTTTCCAGATGAGGAATTTAAGCCTCATGGCTGGCCAGAAATCTTAGCCACCATGGACATTGCTGTCAATGAAGAACAATGGACACCTCATTGTGATGAGGAGGGTTATGATATTTCAGTGTTCATGTGTCAGCCCTTGCTAGAAGAATGTGACCCTAGTGATGTCATAGAAGAAGAAGAGAATGACGATGATCTAGAGTCCATTGTTATGGATAGTTGCTTTAACTCGGAAAATCACTATTTAGAAGATGTAGGAGTGTTTAACCAAAAAGAAGAAGAACCTCTCACAAGCATTAAAACGGTAAATTCAAAGGATGGAAGTGAGAGCAGTCAAAAGAAAAAGAAAAGAAAAGCTGTGAAACAAGAAGAGGAGGAACCATTGTTTGAAGTACCAGAAAACTTCAAGAAATATGAAGTTGACGACCGCAAAATTTTGGTACAAATGCCTAAGAGAGAGGCCATCATAGGAGAATCATATGATAATAAAGAAAAGACCAAGAAAATTGTAGTGACCATTGAAGAGAACGAAGAGAGATGCACATATATAGGAGATGACCTTAGTGCAAGAGAAGAGATGGAGCTCGTAGCTCTATTAAGGGAATATAGGGATGTGTTTGCGTGGCACTATAGAGACTTGAAAGGGGTAGATCCAAGAATTTGCTCTCATACTATCCCCATGACTGTCGATGCCAAGCCCACCAAACAGAAGCCCTACTCATATAAGGATACATATGCAACCAAAATAAAAGAAGAAATTGATAGGCTGATTGAAGCTGGATTCATCTATGAGATTGAGCATACTGAATGGGTGTCCCCCATTGTAGTGGTGCCCAAGAAGAACGGGAAGTTGCGAGTGTGTATTAACCTTAAAAAAGTTAATGCCGCTACGATCAGAGATAGTTATCCACTTCCAATCACAGAACACCTATTGGAGCGTGTTACAGGCAAGGAAGTTTATAGCTTCCTTGTTGGGTTTTCAGGTTACAATCAAGTAGCCATTGCCCCTGAAGATCAACACAAAACAACTTTTGCCACAGAGTGGGGAATCTTTGCATTTCGTGTGATGCCATTTGGGCTCACCAATGCACCTGCAACATTCCAAAGGCTCATGTGTCATGTCTTCAAAGAGTTCTTGTGAAAGAGCTTAGAAGTATATGTGGATGACTTATGTGCTCATTCCCAAGAAAGAAGATTTCACATCCCTGAGTTCAGACAAATCTTCAACAAGTGTAGAGAATATGGAGTGTGTCTGAACCCAGAAAAGTGTGTGTTCATGGTGCGTCAAGGTAAAATCTTAGGTCATATTGTTTCTAAAAATGGAATCTCAATAGATGAAGATAAGGTACGAGCCATAGCAGAGCTGCCAAAGCCAAGGAATGTTAAAGAGGTACAAGCCTTTATGGGCCATTGTGGACATTACCGTAGGTTTATCCACATGTACGCGATCATAGCTAGACCCCTTTATGCCTTGTTGTCTAATTTTGAGTGGAACCACGAATGCAAGAATTCTTTCAACGAACTGAAGAAATGTTTGTGCACAGCACCAATACTGACCACTCCTGATTGGAATAAACCATTCCATGTCCATGTGGATGCATCCAATCACGCCATAGGATGTGTGCTAGCACAACCCACAGGAGAAGGAAACTTAGATTTGCCCATAGCATATGCTAGTAGATAGCTCACCGTAGCTGAATGAAACTATACCACAACTGAGCGAGAGGGCTTAGGCATGGTATATGCTGTGAAGAAGTTTAGACACTACTTATTGGCCAACAAGTTCAAGTTTTTCACTGATCATCAAGCTTTGTTATATTTGGTCAATAAACCCTACAATACTGGGCGCTTAGTAAGATGGTTCCTCTTACTAATGGAATATGACTTTGAAGTTGTTGTTAGGAAAGGTAGAACCCACCTTCAGGCAGATCACCTTTCTCACATCACTTCAATAGAGTCACCGCAAGGAGTGTCTAACGAATTACCCGATGCTTATCTGTTCAATTTAGAAGTTGTTCCTAAATGGGCAAATAAGTTGGTACCAGTCCTAACCTTCCGCCCTGCAAATAAGAATGTGAAAACATCACAATAAGAAATTGTAGAATCACAAAAATATCACATATTGGCAGGAAGCATGTACAAACAAGATACTGAGGGTGTATTAGCTTGTTGTGTCGAGGATGATGAACATAGTAGTTGGTTGCAGCAAGCTCATGAAGGATTGCTAGGAAATCACTATTCTAAACAATGAGCATTGCAGAATCTGAAGCGTTTAGGAGTGTATTGGCCTAGCATGGACAAAGAAATACATGAGTGGATTAAGAATTGTCCAATGTGCAGAGAGAGACCCCCAGTGGAGCATGCGACCCTTTATCAAGTGTCATTAATTCTAGATTGGAGTGCTCCCTTGGTAGAGTTTATGAGGTCGGGAAGATTACCGAAAGAGGCTAGTCTAGCAAGAAGACGAAGCATGGAGCAAGAGGCTCAAGGCTATGCCTTAGTAGGAGAGAACCTATACCGAAGAGGCAAAGATGGTTACTTAAGACTGTGCGTTCATGAATTAGACTATTTAAAGGTCTTAGAGACTCCACACAGTGGTGTTGCAGGTGGACATTTTGGTCCTGACCGAGTGATTAAGACCATTCTATTCTCAGGACTTTGGTGGCCCACTCTTCATATGGATGCACATACCTATGTGAAGAAATGTGACACATGCCAACGTGCACAATATCTAGTTAGAAAAGATGAGATGCCTTTGAGGCCAATGATGGGAGGGCGTGCATTTTCGAAGTGGGGCATAGACTTCATAGGTCCTATTAACCCCCCAGCTAGAAACTCCCATGCAGAATACATTATTGTAGCCACAGACTACCTTACCAAGCGGGTAGAAGTCAAAGCCACAATAAAGTATGATGTTGAGACAACGGCAAAGTTCTTATTTGAGAACGTGTTCACGAGATATGGGTTACCAATAGAACTAGTAAGCGATAGAGGCACAAACTTCTTGAATGAATTCATTGAAAATCTTCTCCAAGAATTCTTGGTGATACATAAGAAGTCTGCCCCCTATCATCCACAAGCTAACGGACAAGCTGAGAGCACAAACAAGATCCTATGTAATGTCTTGACCAAGCTTGTAAACAACAAACGCTCTGATTGGGATAAACAGCTTCATCATGCTATTTGGGCTTATCGAGTTGCCTATAAAACGGTACTAAATGCCACCCCATTTCAGATGGTCTTTGGACAAAATGCTGTGCTACCATTAGATTTCCTAATCCCAGCATTACAAGTAGCACAAGAGCATGAGTGGAATGGACATGAATTGTCCTCTAGGATCTTTGATCTAGAACGCTTAGGTGAGACCAGTTTACGAGCGGCAGCAGGCATCTATGCTGCAAAGAAAAGACAAAAGGCATATTTTGATGCACACATCAAGGATAAGGGACTGAAAGAGGGAGATCTAGTGTTGGTTTACACACTAAAACAACATGCCCGTAAGTTGGAAAAACGAGGATATGGACCCATGATCATTAACAGAATTTTCACTAGCGGTGCAATTCAATTGGCTACTTTAGAAGGTGATATCTTGCCCAACTATATTAGTGGATGTAGAGTCAAGTTATACCAAGAACCTCTTACAGAGGATATGCTTACGAGACTCAACACTGCTAAGAAGCGAAAAGAAGAGGAGTTAAGGGTGAGAGAAGAAGCACAAGCAGAAGCTAGAGAGCTTATTAGGCGAAATAAGTTAAGGCGACTAGGCCTAGATGTCCACTCAAAAGCTCCAAAATGTCACATGGATATGTGCCAAAAATCGGGCATAACTACTTCTCACGTCATTGACCGACGCCCCTCTGTGACCATAGAGATAGGACAAGGAAAGGGTGCCAGGACTGTGAAAGCATTGATTGACTCAGGTGGAGCAAGTAGTGCAGTTAGACTATCCTACTGCCAAGACTTGCAGTTGAACATCAATCCCATAGAAGCTTATCTCATAGGAGTGGGAGGTGTGGAAACCCCTTGTTTGGGCGAGGTGGAACTTCCCATCTACCTTCAAGATGTTCCAATGAGAGTCAAAGTGCTAGTGTGTCAAGATGAGAACCTTACAGAACCACTTGTCTTGGGTCAAGATTGGATCTATGACCATGTAGTTAACTTAAACCTAAGAAGTCAAATGCTTCAAGTTTGGGTATAGGAACTATGCATTACATTAGAATTAGAGAACTGCATGCTCACAAATCCAGATGTCCCACATTCTCTTAGCTCTTCTAAGACTAATCATCTGGAAGAAGATGTTACATGTGTCAAAAGCTCTAAGATCCAGAAGGACTCAATCATGGAAGGAGAGTCGCAAAGGCAAGCAAACCCCCCTTCCTTTTTGAAGAGTAAAGCATCCACAGCAGTTCAACTTCTGAAGCAAGCACAACAATTCAAGTCAACTGCTATAGCAAATAGAAAGACACCCTTCCACAAGAAAGCAGGTCCGAGCATGAAGCAGATCTAGGTACGCAAAGGAGAGCAACCACTAGCCTTGCCCCCACAAATCCCACACAGGAAAGCCAACCAGGCCAAAAGACGAAGGAAGAGGCTTGGACAAGTTCAACCACAAGGTATCCGACAATTTTGGGTGCCTAAGAAATTAGTTGTAGCTCAACAAGGGCGATTACAGATGTGGGTACCTAAGAAGCTCTTACATCCACAACAACCTATGTTTTCCCACATGCGCAAGGTCTCAACAAAGAAGCCCCAAAGAGAAAAGGTTAAGAATCTCATACAAAGATCAAAAGAAGATCAAATCACCTCTTCAACAATAGTAAGAACCGTGCAAAAAGGGTATGGGTTTGGAAACCAAAAGTACAAGTAGCCTCCACCGAACCAAAGCGCCCACCACACTAGATACCACACTTCAGAAAGCATCCAAAGAGGAAGACGCCTGACGTGATCTCTACAGTGCCAAATGTTGTTCTAAAATGGACCCCAATAAGGAGGATTACATCATTTCGATATCCAATGGATACCTCCACCAAAGCCGGCATCAACAACTACAAGTAACATCAAAAGCCTCGACGAGCGACAACCATGTGCTTCTTGCACAACCCTGTCTTTTGCACCATTCACGTCATGCACTTCCAAAGTATGCATTAATATAGGGCCACATTACATGGCCGTGCATAGACACATTTGCGAATCCCATGCGCAAGAGCACATTAACATATGTCCACTATTTTTTCTCTGATACTAACATCTGTCTTCTTGTTTTATGACATTGTTCCAAAAAAAAAACAAAAGAGAGAGAGAAAGAGCAGAAAAAGAGAGAGAGGGAGAGAGCTTGTTCCCAGGTTTGGCTCATGGGACATGAATGAGTCATGCTTAGTTGAAGGTGGAACCATTGATTGCTGGGCTTGGATAGAAGTATGTCTCAGCTAGTAGATGCTATTATTGCGGCCTTATCTGGTAGATGTCAAGCACTTGGCAGGAACATGGCATCCACAACTATTGTTTCCTCCTACCATGGTAGGAGTGAAGAGCTTGAAGACCCACAACTTGAGTAATGCTTAACTACTGTATGTACAAGAGCAACCAAGGCGATATCTGCAAGGGAATATAAAGAAATTCAATTCTCAGTATTTGGCAAATGTTGCTTTGAAGAGAGAAGACGGGACCAAGCACTCAAAAATTTTCATCAGTGGACCATCAATACGAACATTCATCGACAATGGTCCACCACAAATGCCGGGTTTACAACACGAAGAGATAAACATCAATCGATCCTTCACCATGGTAAGTATCTCTACTTTGACAACACCATAACCATGATAGACTAGGAAACCTCTTCGTCAGCATACCCTTGAGCACTTAGCTCAAGACCACCAATTTTTGCACCATACTTCTTCCAATGCATTTTCCAAGTAAGCATACATAGGGCTACATTACAAGGCCATACACAAGGCACATATTTTCCTCAACCCATGCACGAACACACTTACCCATCCCTTATTATGGGTTACGAGTACTTGGCATGAGCTACATATGAACATCATCTTTGGAGTACTGGAGGACATCAATGGAGGCCCACAATGACACATTCATGCTGCAATCCAAGGAAGAAGCACATACCAAGGGGGGACAACTTGCACAAGCTGGCAATGACAAATGAGGAACTAGACAACAAAACCTGCTATAGCTGCAAGATAGATGGCCCTTAGGATGGACACTACCTCTCAAAGCACTACATGGAACAACCATTACAACAAGGGTCTGTCAGGGACGACAGACTCGAGAGGGGGGGGGAGTGTTGAAGCTCAAGGTCAAGGACAAAGCATGGAAGCACATCAAAGAAGTGGACACACAAGAAAGGGAGCAAGTAGGGAGCTCCAAGAAGTGTATGTCAAATTTTCAGAAGAAATCCCCTACAATAATAGTGATTTTCATCACTAAAAACCATTGTAAATACCATTTTCTATTTTTGTAACTCCATTTTGTTCAAGCCAAGGAGTCCTTGAGCTTGAGGAGTATTAGAAGTATCGTCCTACCAATTTTCATAATTTTTAGACTTCGTTTGAGCCCTCAAATAAGCCCTAGAACCTAATTTTTAACTAGGCCAGACACTAGGTCTGGACAGGGCCAAAACTAGTCAAAAACTATAAAAAGAGCTAGAGAGCTCATTTTTGAGGTTAGCTTGTTAGAGAATAGAGCTTTTGTAAGAGAACTCTTTTGCAATCGAAGCTTTCCATGGTTCCTCTCTTTGATCTTACTTTGTGTGCGTGTGTGTGTATGTGTGTGCATGTTTGTGTGCCTTCACTCACGCACTTGTGCCTTCACTTGCTCGTGGTCTTCATACCAGTCCTCACGTCTCCGCGGATTGACAAGTAAAGGAGGTGGTGCTTACGCTTGAGCTACAACCACCTTTTAGAATTTTCTTCTAGTATGTGGGTGGAGAACAAGATCCGGTTCTATGGTCGGTCTACAACCCCCGGCCGGATGTCTTTGGCATCCACTAGGGTGATCTCGTAGTTCCTACGGGATGGAGGCAATGGGATCGGTCTAGCAGCATTTGAGCAATTTCAATAATTTGTTGACACGTGGCTAGTCATTCCATTTCTAGATTCCCTTGTGTGTAACCTTTATTATGATGCTCAAACAATGTTCTTGATCTTAATCTATCATATTCTCACAATAATCCTTCTAGCTAGTTAGTTAGAGGGTGAACTAGGGATCATCATGGTTGAGGCCATGTATTTTGATATGTATAAACATGAGATAGTGCCAGAGCACTATGCTATTGTGTTTCTTGATCTTGAGTTCTTTCTTGATCCCAATTGAGCTGATCATCTTTCCTTTTTAGCCCATCTTGCATGGACTTGAGAGAATTTTGAAGTTCAACAACCGTTTTCTTCCATTTGTTGATCTCTTTTCCCCATTGAGTAGTCCAGTTTCCCTTGGAAGGTGGTGGATCCATGGGAAGCTCGTATTTACTCTGTAATCTTGATGGTTCAAGCACATATTTACATTTTTCATTCCTATTTTCCTTGGCTTGTGCCCCTATGATCACTTTCTACAAGAGACATCGTTTCCTTTCCCCCTTCACTACTAGAGTTAGAGGGAATATTAGTTACCATATTAACTAGTGCAGGTTTGATCTTGTTTGGGTTGTGAGGATAATCCTTATAAAAGTGACTTTTTCCACACACATTATAAAAGTACTTTTTACTAGGTACATGTGGTAATTGGAGAACTTGTGCACGTGGGAATTCTCAAACAAAATGGTCCCCATTACACCTAAGGCAAGGACCTGTTAGAGGAGTATGTCAACACTGAGGTTTAGCCATGTTTTGAGGTGGAACATTCATCTAGTAAACTTGGATATACTCAAGCTCACTATACCCATAATTGACTCACTATACCCATATTTTTCACTATAGTAGTCATCATAATATGCTTGAATATTATGAATAACCTGAATAACTAACAAAAGAGTCATAATGTGGTAAGTATGCCTCTTGTTGACTACTCTTTGTGAAATTTTCTTTCCCAATCACTTCGTTAATAATAGGATCCATGGACACCATAGCCTGCTTGGTTGGATCTTGTTCTTGTTCATACTTCATGGGAATTACATGTTGAGGCACAAGTAGTTGCCGACTCAACACATCTCTAGTTGGCTATGTAGGATACCCCATGTTGGGAATTGAACTCACAACCTCCTAGATAGGATTATGATGGGATAACCAATAGCCCCAAAAGCCATGGATGAGGATTACTTCCTTATCCTCTCTCTTAAGGTATGGATCAACCATCCCCTACTAGGATTATGTGACATTCCTTTTGACTTAGACTGAGCATTGCCCTCAATACTCACTTATGTACCCTTCTCTCTTGGACCCACTTTCCATGCATGAACACTTCCACCAACCTTAAACTCTAGTGCTTGGACCAAATTTGGACCTATCCCACCCTCTATGGGTGTCGAAATGCCCATGTGCCTTCATTTAATGCCAGTTTCACACTCACCAAGGACAAACACTTTTTCCAAGTGCCCACCAAATAAGACACCTTAACTCCATCTAGCCCAAGTTAGTCAACTAGGCTCTATTACCAATGTTGAGAATTGAACTCACAACCTAATAGCTAAGAGTATGATGGGCTAACCACTAGCCCCAAAAGCCATGGATGAGGATTAGGACTCTTAAGGTATGGCTCAACCATGCATCCTAATTTTGTAAATTCAGCTTTGAATGCCTATAAGAGTTGATCTATATTTTTGAAATTTTGTATGCATAGTGGCTAGAAACATGCTAGGGTAGTTATTTTCAAGACAAGTCCAAATGCTTCATATTGGATGAAGACTTCATATAATTTTTCTTCTTGTAAAAATTTTCTAAATTCAGACTCATTTTGTTATTTGATCTCTCTTGTGGGCATTAAAACCTTATGTCAAGTCATAACTCCTTGGAAAGTTGCAAAATCACTTCAAAATCAATCAAACACCACAATGACTTTCCTTGGTAGCGAAATTGTGGGAGTACAATCAAGCACCATTTAAAAGTTTCTGAAGATCTTGTGCACTTAGCTATATTTCCCTAAGATTATGGAAGATGCTCGATGGTTTTTCCTTGAGTTTTAACTCAAATATTTAGTAGTGATTGCTCTAACAAGCATTTAGCTAAGGAAGTAGTGACCCAGAAAATTGGAGTTTTCTCTTGGAAATTTTAGTGCCAAAGGGTATGAAAAATCTCTAATAAGTTTCTTAACTAATCAACACACCTATTTGACTGCAAAAAAGCACTTTTTGAATTAGAGAAATTGTGAGTCTGTCTATAAGCTTTTCTTGAATTTTCCGAATTGCTAAGTTTATAACTATGATCTACAAAGATTATGGACAAGCACGTCATTCCCAATGGGCTCAAGTTCTTTCTAGATTCTTATACAATTTCCCTAATGATTAGAGTAATTATTATCAGTTTTTATGAGCCTTCTTGTGGTTCTTCTTGGCCAAGTCTTAATAAAACACTAGTATGATTTGCAACACTTAGCAAAAGGTTGAATTCGGATCAATATCCACTCAAATTGAGTGGGTGATTGCCTTGGTATCCAAAGTAATTGTGGACATATTTTGATGATTTTTTGCCACCAAAGTTTTCCAAACTCTCCTTATGGTGCTGATGCAACTGTTTGGCTAATGAGAAGTTCACAATGAGCTAAAAAAGTGCCCAAATCCCTTGAACAATCGACATGCTTAGAGAAATTGTGGATGTGTCAAAATGATGTTTTTGACAATCACTTGGTTTCTTGGGAGTTATCTTAGATTGTGCAATATTCTAGAACAATATCAAGTTCAAAATCTCTGAGATATGGGGCAAATCCTATAGACGATTTCCCTTTTTGATAGAGCAATCATGTGTTGAATTTGAGATTAAACTTGATTTTTTCTTGTCTTGAATTTCTTTTTGACTTCTCAAGAGAAATTTCTAAAAAGCTCAAATTTTGAGCTCAATTTCCATAGATGCCCTGGAAATGAGAGCAATCATGGGTGGTTATTTTTCCTTTTTTAAAATCATTTTTAGGATTTCTTCTCATTGGGACCCCGTATAAGCCTTGAACAATAATGTTTTAGCAACATTCATGCCCAAAGTTTAGATTTGGATACTTCCCAAGGGTCTTTTCCCTAAGGAAATCATGGATGGATCTTGGATTTTTTGGGAAAGGGTTTTGGTAGCACTTGGAGAACAAATGTTTGACAAAAACTTTTTAGCAAAGAAAACAACATGAAATGTACCACCTCTTTTCCTATACGTCATTTCTCTACTACTTTCCTCCTTCATGACTTCCGAAAGGTTCTATTTGCACACCTTTGAGACTGGTTTTTTCTAGTCCAACCCCTGAAAGTGTGTAAAAAGTGAAGAAAAGAGGAAGCAATGTGGAAGTAAAAGTGAAAGTGAAGAAGAATAAGAGAAACTAAGTTTTAATGGAAACCTTGAAAAATCCAAACCGTAAAACCTCAATTTTCACTATTCCTACTTATCTATATATCAAAGTAGCTGTCTAAAGTGATGGATAAGATGGAATGTACCTAGAACACATGCATGAAGCATGTAACTCATGCAAGAGCTTACCTTCACACACATTTGACAAGAACTCTCCTCAACAATGACAACAAAATTGTAAAGCTACTCTTGTTGTAGTCCAAGAGTGCACAAGATAAGAAGAATGTTGTATCCAGAGAGCAAACAATCGATTGGTATGAAGAGCGCACGCAAGGAAGCACACACACCTACAAAAAGAGTGAGGCAAGCATACAATGGGCACGCACATGTGCATAGAATCATGACTAGGTAAGAGATATGATGCCCCACGAAGCTCACAATATTGTAAAAGTTTAAGCACCATGATCAAAAGAGTTTTTAGCTCTACCTTAATAACCCTAAAACAAGAGCTCTTTCACTTATATAGAACTTTTAGGAGCTCTGTCCACACTATAGGGTTCGACCTAGTTTAAAAAACAATGTCCAAAATCTATTTGGAGGCCAAAACTATGTCAAATTGATACAAAATCTTATATGACTATTCTACTCATGCCCATGAAGCTTGAGTACTACTCATTTTTACAATGTGGGCATGATTATTGCTAAAAATAGGATTCTATTCCAAAAATAGGCATTTTTAATGTGTATTTTAGGTATAAAAATTGGAGAAAAAAACTTATTTGAGGAATTTGAGACAAAAAAAATTGGTAGAACCCTTCCTCCTTTACTTCCATGCTTGTAATTCCCTTTTATTGCATGTTCATTAGTAAGTTGACCTTTGACCAATTTTGCCTAGTGATTTTTTGGCCTACTTTTGAGCTTCTTCCAATAGCCCACCAAACACTATGAAATATGAAAATTTGGCATGATATTTTTGAATTTCTTCTTCAAAAGAACTAGGGAGCACCCATGTTACACCATCAACTCCCCATAGAGAAAATGACGCACACCAGGTTTTTAAAATCAATGGAGTAAGTTGCATATGTGAAAGGTTAGGAATACACCATGGTGTTGGAGGCCAAAGAATCAACTCATGAAAATTTTGGAAGCAAAAAATACACAAATGCACTCAACTAGGACCAGAGAACTCATGAGATTTCTTTGACACAAAGGAACGACAAGACAACCCCACCCTTTCATACTTGAAGAAAAACCAACTTTTTTACACATGGTAGGAGGCATGCAATCACACAAGTCAAACCCATGCAAAGGATTGTCTCAAAAATATAACTCAACTGACATGCCAATTACACAAAGCTTTAGATTGAAGCCTTGGTAGAATGACCTTCCCAAGAAGTCTTGTCAAAGATGACGAGAATTAAGAGGGGGGAATTGTTACACAATGTGACAATAATATAAAAATTTTCCAAGTTTTCCCAAAACAGTTTTGTAGAAAAAGAGAGTTGTACATAGTTGGGAATATTTTTCTTGCATGAGGGAAGAGTCTTCCCTTAAAAATCCACAAGACAGGAGCTAATTTAGAGTTGGTTCTTTTTCTTTTTTAGGAACTTCTAGAAGTACACAAAGAAAGGTATGTTGAAAGTGGGTGGGACTCAATAACAATAATCACATGTTTACAAGATCTTCCAACACATGAACCTTAACATACACACCTTAATACTAAAAAAGAAGATGAGTGAGAGATAGAGAAAAAATAGACAAGATTTTCAAAGTGTACGGTAAGCTAGGATGCTCACCTACACGATCTATATTCCAATGTCAAATTACAATGTGTGAATATGATAAAAACTAACAATATCTAAATCTAGGCAAAGAAAGGAACTAGATACAAGCAATTGTGTGCCTAAGAAGTATGAAGAGTGTGTGTATGAGAATATGGAGAATATGAACAATTTAGAACTGTTTTATAGCAAACCCGAATTCTGATTATCCCTAAATCAGAAACTAATGAACTAACAAGTAAGAAAGATGCTGACTTGTCACTCACAGTAACTCAGCAAGATGCTAATGGTAAGCTAACACAAAATCCTCCAATATCTCTTGATGTAGAGCACATCTCCTCCAAATGTGTGAGAACACTTCCTTCAAGTAGAGGACCTCCTTAATCTCCTCCGAATAACTCCAAGAGTAGCTTGAGAAGATGCTAAAAAATGAGCTTTAGCCTTGATTATATAGGACTATGAGCTCTTGGAAAGCAACTCTAAAAGCAATCACCCCTAAAAAGAAATGCAAAATGGAACTCCATGATCGATTGACACAAAAATCGATCCCCCAAAGAAATCTATCATGATAGTTTTGCCAAATTTGGTGCAATTCAAAAAAGTACTACCATTTTTCATGTCTGGTTGCCAATGGGACTCGAACTTGGGTCCTTTGGATGGGAGGCACCTGCCTTAGCCAAGGCACCCACTTGATGGAGAGTGTTAATCTCCAAAAGAACAAGTTATCCTTGAAGTTAGAGCACCTCTATATCAAGAAGAACTTAAAACCTTCACCAATTTGGAGGATCAATGCTCAACTACAAAAATCTTGAACAAACTGTGATGAAGATGACTCCACAGAAAGTCTGCTGCACATAACTCACTCATTGACTTATCAAATGTGTAAAGTTTTTTATAAAACTTTGCACATGGTGTTGACTAAAGTTTCCGCACCTCCTCCAAGTTAAATCATTCTGAGAGACTCCGTAGATCTTGAGAAATGATCTAAACAAGTCACCTATGTCTAAAACTATAGTTCTTTACAGCCGACTTTGACACCTGCAACTTCTAAAGCTTGGTTCTCTCAAACTAGAACCCGTTTAAGCAAATGCTTTTAGCCATAGATGGCTTAGATTTCAACTTAGATTTTGGCTCCTGATTTGTCAAAACTTTACACTGTGCACTGAGAACTGATCATTTCTTTGATCATCGAGATTCTGCCTGTTTCAGAAAACACACAACACTATCTCACATATGAATGTTCCTACATATAATTCTCAAAGCCTCTCAAACTTTAACCATAGACTCATTAACTATGGAATTAGATACCTACAAAAGGATTCTTGAAATGATTAAGCACAGAAGGAGAACACACAGAAATATCGGGTGCAACTTTTCTTCATTACTGAAAAGTTTTACATCTGGATGAGAGAGTGATCTACTTCACTTCTAAAGTGTCTAATGACTTCTAATTCTTCTAAATTCTTGTTCTCTCATACTCTCTCACATTTGTCCCGACATTTTTACTTGTATATATAGGCAAATATGTAGAAGCTCATAACCATACAAAAGTATAAGTGAGCTATCTCTAAATTAATGTACATATGTATACACATCTCCTCTGAACATGTACTTTCCTCATGCTTCATAACTTGATCTTTTCTTCAATCCTTGACTTCAAAACTTCATCAAAACTTCAATTGTTGATTGCCTTGCACCAACAACTCCCCCTCAATCATCAATTGAGGTTTTCTCTATCTTCTTTATACCTGCCATGTCTTTGAATCTCTGTAGCTTTGGTCCATCCAAGCTTTTGGTTAGCATATCAACTATCTGATCTTTTGTTGTAGTATGTATGACTTCAATCTCCTTATCCATCACCTTCTCTCTTAGAAAGTGATATTGAATCTCAATATGTTTATTCTTGGCATGAAAAACAGGATTAGCAGCTAAATACAATGAACTCATGTTATCTCCATGAATAGTGGGTCTACTCTGAATGATGTCAAAACTCTTCATAAGAGTCTTAAGCCATATCACTTCCTTTGCAGCTTCAACCATACCTTTGTACTCAGCCTCTGTAGATGATAAAGTAACTGTGTGTTGCTTCTTTGAACACCAAGAGATTATCTTATCTCCCACATAACACAAGTATCCATATGTTCATCTCCTATCATCAAGATTACCTGCCCAATCTGTATCACTATATATCTTGATGTTTGTATCTGATGTAAACCCATAATACAAACCTTCTTTGAGTGTACCCTTAATGTATCTCAACACCCTTTGTCCTGCAACCCAATGTTCTTTCCTAGGACAATGCATGAATTGAGACAACACTCCTACTGCATATGACAAGTCAGGCCTCGTTAATGTAGCATAGATCAGACTACCAACCAAACTTTGATATAGCTTCATGCCCTTGAATTCTTCTCCTCCATATCTTCTCAATTTATGATTCACCTCCATTGGAGTAGGTGCTACCCTGCAATCATCCATTTTAAACTTGATCAACAAGTTTTTCAAATACCTTTCTTGAGTTACATACACTCCATGTTGAGTGTATGAGATCTCCATGCCCAAGAAATATGACAAGTCTCCCAAGTCACTAATCTTGAAATCTTACTCCATTTGCTTCTTTAGGCTTTGAATGCCTTTCTCATCTGTACTTGTAAGAATTATATCATCAACATATATGCACATGTAAATGAACCCATCATCACTTGCTTTGACAAGCAAGCTACTACCTGGTTCAGATACTTGAAAACCAAGTTCCTTCAAGAACTTCACAAGTCTATAATTCCATGCCCTTGGGGCCTGCTTCAAACCATACAAAGCTCTCTTGAGCTTACATACATGATCTGGATACCTTTCATTTCTGAGTTGTAGGTGTCTGCATAGGCTTGGAATCTATCATCTCAAACCTTTCCAATAATTTCTCAATGCATTTCTACTGTTTCATGTAGATACACTCATCTCTGTATATGAATTCAATCCCAAGACAATAATGTAAAATACCTAAGTCATTTATATTAAATGTATGCTTAAGTTGTCCTATAAACAACTAAATCTCTGGGACTTGTGATTGTTGGAGTTAGACGTCTGCGGAAGCACGCGAATAGCACAAGGAAGAAGAAGAAGCTTGGAGCACAACACACAAGAATGAATGTATTACTAGAGAATGTACAAAGATAAGTAGCCCATTAGGGCAATAGGCGTATATACAAGCCGGGGGAAAAAAACCTCCTAAAGAGGGAAAAAAGTGCCCCGGCGATCCTAGAGTGTTCACACACATCACTGCCTAAATATATCAACAAATCCCCCCTGGGAGTGATGCGGTGAACAAGGAGCTGGCACTCATGTATAAGGAAGTGCCAAGCTATGTGGAAATCACTCCACAAAAGGAAGTAAGCCCAAAGCTTTGCGGAAAGCTTCAAACTTCTCCCTAGGCAGAGCCTTCGTGAAAAGGTCTGCAATGTTCTCCTGCGTGGGCACATATGCCAAGCTAATCTCCCCAGCAGAGAACCTCTCCCTGACATAGTGATAATGCACCTCAATGTGCTTAGTGCGAGCATAGAACACAGGGTTCCTCGCAACTGCCAATGCACTCTGACTGTCAGTGAAGATGGTGGTGGCAGAAGACTGGCCAACACCCAAATCAGCCATAAGGCGTCTGAGCCACACACACTCAACAACCGCTGTGAAAGCTGCCCTATACTCAGCCTCACAACTGGAAGTGGCCACAGTAGGCTGCTTCTTGCTCAACCAAGATATACATGAGCTACCAAGCATGAAGCAAAAACCACTGGTGGACACACGAGTGTCATAGCAACCAGCCTAATCTAAGTCAGAAAAAGCATGCAAATTTGGCGGTAGTGATCCCCCCTTGGGATAAAACAACCCAAGTAGCCGAGTACCACTCAAGTAGCAAAAGATGCGCTTAACCGCTTTCCAATGCATGACTCCTGGGCAATGCATAAACCTGCTCATCTGTGAGACAACAAACTGAATATCTGGCCGAGTAATGCATAAGTAAATCAAGCATCCAAGAGCCTGCTGATAGAGAACAGCATCAAATGCATCTCCAGCATCATGAAGACTCAATCGTAAACCTGTCTCCATAGGAGTGGCAATAGGCTTACAGTCTTCAAAGCCAAAACGCTGCAATAATGTGTCAATATATTTCGTTTGACACAAAGCCATTCCACCATCAACGTGCATAAACTGAATGCCCAAATAGTGATCCAAATGCCCCAAATCAGACATTTCAAATGAGGCATGCAAATCAGCCTTAAAATCAGCAATATGTGTCTCAATAGGACCAGTGAGCAGCATGTCATCAACATAGACAACAATGATCAGAAGCACATCATTAGCACGTGTAACATATAAGGTGCTTTCAGTTGGACTGTTCTCAAAACCATGTGCAATCAAATAGGCATGTATCTTCTCATACCAAGCACGTGGTGCTTGCTTTAAACCATATAATGCCTTCTTTAACCTGCACACCTGGTTTTCATGCCCTTTCTGCACAAAGCCACGGGGCTGAAAAACATACACTTCTTCATGCAAGTCACCATTCAGAAATGCTGTTTTAATATCCAATTGATGTACATTCCAACCATGATGGGCTGCACGTGCACAAATGCTCCGAACAATAGTCATACGGCATGTAGGTGCAAAGGTCTCATCAAAATCAATGCCTCTTTCCTGTGCATAACCCTTTGCAACAAGCCTAGCCTTATACCTGTCAATTGTACCATCAGGTTTACGCTTCAGCTTGTATACCCACTTAGTGCCAATGGCCTTCT
Organism: Ceratopteris richardii; assembly: GCA_020310875.1. Lineage (NCBI taxonomy): Eukaryota > Viridiplantae > Streptophyta > Polypodiopsida > Polypodiales > Pteridaceae > Ceratopteris > Ceratopteris richardii. Next base: position 114,553,690 of record CM035442.1, on the reverse strand, counting down.
TGCCAGGAGGCAAGTCACATAAAGACCATGTACCATTCTTCATTATAGCATCATATTCAGATTGCATAGCAGCCATCCAATTTTCTGAATTTTGTGCTTCATCAAAAGAAACAGGCTCATTCTCATCACAGAGACTAGATGCAGCCATAGCATAGCAATCTGATGCAAAGGAGGCACTATGAGAGCCTGAACAAGTACGATATGACAAAGGTGCATCTAATTTGCTGTCACGCAAAGTCTGCACCATCCATTTTGGCATAGTTTTTGCCTGCTCAATATCAGCTCTCTCATCAACAAGTGCATCATGTAAATCTGCATCAGAAATGGAATGATCTGCATCATCATATGAAACTTGCAAAGGCTGAGAAGTTGCCTCATTAGGACCAGCACTAGCCTGTCCACCTGTAAAAAGAGGCATCAAAGTATCATACATGTCTTTGGAGCTAACAGATGTCTCCTTAGTACATGAAAGCAATGGCTGAATAACATCTTCCACAAAGACAACATCACGGCTAACCAGAATGCGTTTAGTCTGTGGATGATACAGACGATAGCCTTTACTTTCAAAACTGTACCCAACAAAAATACATTTTACTGCCTTATCATCCAATTTTCTGCGATGTTGTTCAGGCACTAATGCATATGCCAAACAACCAAAAACATCCAGATGAGCAACAGATGGCTTGCGGTCATGCCAAGCCTCATATGGAGTGATAGACTGTAACGCTTTAGTGGGACACCTGTTCAGTACATATGGTGCACACATAACAGCCTCAAGCGAGAAACTATGTGGTAAAGCCTGACTTTTGACCATGCACCTCGCCGTCTCCATGAGTGACCTATTCTTTCGTTTAGCAACTCCATTCTGTTGAGGTGTATACAACACTGTACACTGGTGTTTTATCCCACGTTCAGCCAGAAATGCATTAAAATCTGAAGACATATATTCCCCCCCTCGATTAGAACGGAGGGTGCCCATTTTACATGCTGATAGATTTTTAGCCAAAACCAAAAACTGTTTGAAGCACATGAACACTTCGGACTTTGTTTTGAGTGGATATACCCATGCATGCCTAGAAAAATCATCAATGAAAGTCACGAAGTAAAGGTAATTTCCAAAAGAGGGTGTCTGCATAGGACCACAGACATCACTATGTACAAGCTGCAATTTCTGCGTAGCCCGAACTGAACCATCTTTTGGAAAGGAAGAACGCTGCATTTTGCCCAAAATACAGCCTTCACAAACATGTTTTCCAGGTGCCTCAAGTTTGGGCAAAGAGGACACCATTTCAGATTTCTGCAGGCGTAACAAACTAGCAAAATTCAGATGACCAAAGCGTGCATGCCAAAGCTTTGCATCTGACATAGCCTGAGAATCATGAACTGCACATGCCGAATCATTCACAGATCTTTCATAGTCTATGAGCTTATACAGCCCATGACATAAAATGCCAGAAGCAATAATCACATCGCCATTTGAGAGATCATGGACTGTACACCTGTCATCAACAAATTTCACAACCAAGCCAATCTTGGCTAATGCAGAAACTGATAACAGGTTCTTTTTGATCCTTGGCACAAATAAAGCATCTGACAAAGTGAAAGAACTACCATCAGCAGTAGTCAGAATGATCTTACCAACTCCCATAATAGGATAAGAGGAGTTATTGGCGCATGTGACAGTATTCCCTGTAGGGGCAGGCTCGAGTGAAGAGAAGAAACTGCGCTGCGAGGTAATATGTTTGGTCGCCCCACTGTCAAAGTACCAAACATCTGAGTCTACTGCAGACATGCACTGATCATGAGAAGATGGGTCAAAACTGCAGACAGTAGTAAACGCCCATTCTTCTTCCTGCACAGGATTTGCAGACTCTGTTTTTGGTGTAGAGGCCTCTGCAACAACCATTCCAGCCTCTTTCTTCTTTGCCTCTTTAGCAGCCAGTTTTGGACAGTTCTTTATAATATGATCATTTCCTTTACAGTACTTGCAGAACAATTTCTACTTTTCTGATTTCTTCTCATCTTTATCCTGGTTCTTCGATTGTGCAGAATTTGTAGATTTCTGCTTACTAGTAGAAGAGCTCCATTTTCCTTTGCCCTTCTGACTAGCCAGGAAAGCTTGATCTGCAACACGCATAATGGACCTGTTCTGCCTGGACTGATCTTCCTGCAACAGAACAGAGACTAATTCCTCAAATGACAAGGCATTCGGATTGCCTTTCATCATCAACCGAAGAGTAGAGGCAAAACTCTGATATGAATAAGGAAGACCATTCAGAACGGTCTGCACAAGTGAGCTATCTGGTATAACCTCATCAGCAGAAATCAATTGTTCCTTCAGGTCTTTGATCTTTGTAAGAAAACTGTCCATAGAATCACCTTCATTCATGTGCTCACTCTCCAACTGTTTTTGGAGGTAAGCAACACGAGCCTCATTCCTAGCCTGGTACAAAGTGGTAAGTGTATCCCAAGCATCCTTTGCTGTTCTGCAAGAGCGAATGTGAGGAATGATGGCACGTTTGACAGACAAAGCTATCAATGCATGTGCCTGGGCATCTCTGCCATCCCAACAAACCTGCTCTGCAGTAGGTGCAACAGAAACAGCAGCACGAACAGGAATCTGCGGAATATCATATTCGACACCATCTTCATCAGCTCCAACACCTGTATTTGCAGTACCTGTCGTTACAGGTGTAACAGGACGTCTTTCAACACCCTGCACAATGTTCCACAATCCTTTTGCAACCAGTACATGTTGCATCATATAAGCCCATAATGGGTAGTTGGTACCATCCGACTTATCCTCAACAGCCAACATACGAAATACATCACTGCTTTCAGCCATGGCCGGTGACTAAAATACCTTGATGCAGAAAATTGACTGTATCTCAAAAAGTTGAACGGAACTGCCCAGACGAGTTTTGCTAGACCTGTAGCAGACTTCGAGACGCTTAAACTGGCGAACAGAAACTGGTATATACCGTTGGCACAAAAGGACAAAATAGCCTGCACAAGCGCTCCGATAGTGCGTTCGGAGGCCGAAACGAGCTCAGATCGCGATTTCAGCACCACAAAGCGAAGCCGTTTTCATCTCGGAAACACCTTGAGTATGCTCACCAAATTTCGTGCGAATCTGAGACTGCAAACGGAGGAGTGTCGACGGCGCCCTAGAAGAAGCAACGACTTGCTCTGATACCAATTGTTGGAGTTAGACGTCTGCGGAAGCACGCGAACAGCACAAGGAAGAAGAAGAAGCTTGGAGCACAACACACAAGACTGAATGTATTACTAGAGAATGTACAAAGATAAGTAGCCCATTAGGGCAATAGGCGTATATACAAGCCGGGGGAAAAAAACCTCCTAAAGAGGGAAAAAGTGCCCCGGCGGTCCTAGAGTGTTCACACACATCACTACCTAAATATATGAACAGTGATAATCATATCACTTTGTAGTGCATCTTGAAGACTAACTGGTTCATTCTCAACCAAAGTAAGAGCTAAAAGATTATGAATCTCAAAATTTTTGCATAATTTACCCGTTCTTGTTGTCTTCTTGTTTGACTTCTCGTTCTTCTAGTGTATTCTTTTATACCAGTGTCCTTCAAGATTTGATAGAACCACTTTGGTGTATTCTTAAAAAGTGGTGAAATCCTTTCTGGTTCTTGAGTATCTCTTTCTTCTGGAAATCTTCAACCTTCTCCAACTTCATAAGTTAGAACTTCAAGAGGTACTGATGATGGAAGTTAATACATCATTGATTATGTCATCATGTCTGAGAGACTGGCTAAGTCTTCAATAAATTGATTCATCGTGGCCAATGAGAAACAACTAGCACATCTTCAGTGAACCTGGAGCATATTACATAAGGGGACCGCTATTTCCAATCCCATGACTATAACACAGACATGTTGGTAGAGCAGTTAGCACTAAAGGCACATGCTATTTCGAGGTCTATGACACCATTGTTATCTTCTGCTACATATCTTCTACGCCATAGAACTATTCGATGGGCTACATATCTATCCTCTCGATAAGGCCATGCCCATCTTCAATGCCATCTCTCTGTCTCTCTCTCTCTATGTTGGCGCACAAGAAGCTCAGCAAGGCGGTTAGCAGAGATGAACTTGCTTAGCTCTCTTGCTCTTTCTTTGAGGTGGAATCTCTGTTTCCTACTCTACCTCACCTGTTAATACGCACATCATAGATATCCTTTCAGTTCTTAAGTTGTAGCAAATGCAACGTAATGGTTACATGTCATCTTTAGTGAGGAGAGCTAAATGCAAGGAAACAAACCACAAGGATGCTATTTTGTGTTTCTCTCTTACGGTAGTTTCTCTATGCTCCATGGTTGTAGAAGCATTCTCTCTCTAGTGAACAGATTTGGCACACATTCTATGTGCTCCATGTACTCCTTAGTTGCAGAAACCATAACCATCTATTGTACTAGAGGCTAATATGTTGTGTAGCCTCTATAAATGTCATGATGAAGGTTCCAAATCATATGAAATCCATCCAGCAAGAGCAATCACTTTGAATTCGATTTCTCTGTGCATGCACTCGGTAAACATCTGTGGTTTGTCCCAGAAGCTCACCATCTATTGCATGTAATTTGCAAATATGGCACATGTAGTAATTATTGCCATAGCTCCAGATCTCGGCAATGGTGTCAGCTCAATACCTTCTTGCACACTATAGACCCGGTTGTATTGCTCGAAAACTTCCTTAATGAATCCAATTTCTCTTTCTTCAGTGAAAGAACAGAAAGCACGTCATAGAATCTCGGTGCTCATTAGAAATGCGTGAATTGTTATGATAATAGGATGGTTGTTCTTTGATGCATTGCAAGGTGTGCAAAATGAAAACATACTTGGTTGTTATTTATTTAAGCTAACGTACTCAAATGCACGAATTAGTTGATATCGTTGAAGCCTCCATGACGCAAAGGATTAATAAATTAATGAGAACAAATGCTCATACACATGGGACATAAGAATGAAGAATATGTTTAATGACTAAAGGAAGTAGTGCTGAAAAGCACTTTTATTATTAATAAAATAAGATAATGATGTGTGATTACATCTAATGATGTGTGATCAAAAGTTACCTCTTTAATAGCAACACATGCATATGAATCTACCTTTGACGGTTTAGGTTTGGATCACTATTACCTGATGCTTTCTTCTTCTTATAAAAAATCCTTGCTTTGCATTTTGCTATAAAATGACCTAGTTTCTTACAATAATGGCATACTCCTTTCTTTGAATGAGATGTAGTTGTAGGCTTTTCTATTACCGTTAGTGTCCATGTGAAAGGCCAAATGGCCACTGGACACTTCTTTGTATATGTTTTTTAATAAAACATATAGTGGCCTGGTCAGTCACAGACTCTAAGTTTGATCGCATTTGTAAGACCTAAGAAGTCTGTCTTCGTGCTCCTTGTGTAGTGTGTTTTTTGCATATTATGCAGCCTCTGTGCGGAGTACTGTGTGCGGCCTTAGGAGCTTGGTTTTCTACTCCCAACATATCATCGTGAAGCTCTCAAGAAGGAGAGTGCACTGTGGTGCATCGCCATCGAAATACTTCACTGGTATCAGAGCAGTTCGAGGCAAAAGCTTTGTTCCTTTTGTGCGAGCGAAGCGAGCCCCCCCCCCCCCCCCCCCCCCCCCTAGAACATCAAGAAGAGTGTTCTTTGTACTTCTCTGACAATAAATATCAACCTTTGGGGCTGTGTTTTCAGCCACACTCATAAAACTATAGGTTTCTTGAACGGTTTCAGTTTTGGTGGGAGCAGTTGCTGCAAATTTATGCAGGTTTTTTGAGCCTAAAATATCAGAGCTGATAGACACTTGCAAGTGTTATTGGCTAGTTTTTGGGCTGTGTATTCAGCCTTTAGTGTCATTTTATTGCATATATTGAGCACATACACACTATGTACGCTTTTGTGGATACTGCTTATGTATGTCCATGTGGTCATTGATATAGCGGTTACGTTCTTTGCATAAAGCCTTTTACATTTGATAAAGAGGGTCGTGGTGAGGTTTTCGTAACTGGGAGACACCCAGATGTCGGGGTCTCTTTGGTGATGCAGGTGGAAGACTTACCCAGCCTCGCCATAAGAGATTTATGATAGTTGTTCATAGGTGCTCGATAAGCCTAGTTGGCTTCTATTGGGTAACTGATTATATGTAGTGGAGTCAGTGATTCACTATGCAGGAAAACATGTCAGTACTCACAGTTTTATGATATTTTGACATTGGTCATACACTCATTTTTTAGAGGATACTCTGGCAAAATTTTTTTCGAGATTTCTGGTTCTGTCAACTATATAGTGGCTGATTTACTCCTTGATACACTTATTCGTTGGTGATCGGACTCTTCTAGCTCCATTATCATTCTATTCAGTTCTCTACCATCATGGTCAAAGGTCTCAGGCACATCCGATGGATCAGGGTCTAGTGCTAGTGTTTCAAGGAGGAGCTATAACTTGCAAGGCAAAGACCATTTTGAGATCCAAAAATTTGATGCCACAAACTTTGCTCTATGGAAGAATCAGATTAAAGATGTGCTGATTCAAAGGAGGCAATGGAAGCTAGTAAATGGAATTTCAAAGAAGTCTGCTGACATGGATGAAGATGATTGGGATGAGTTAGATGAAATGGCCAAGTCTACCATTCGTTTGCACCTGGCAGATAATGTTTACTTTACAGTATTAGACTGTGAAAGTGCAGAGGAGCTTTGGAAGAAGTTATGCAATACATATGAAAAAGAGACGGCATCAAATAAAGTCTATCTGATGAGAAAATTATATGACCTTCATATGAAGGACATAGATAGTGTTGCTGCTCATCTAAATGAGTTTGATGCTATATTCTCTCAGTTACAGGCTCAGAAAATGGATATGGATAATGAAATGAAAGCAGTATTGTTGTTATGCACCTTGCCATCATCATGGGATACGTTTTGCACAGCTATTAGCAATATTGCACCTGGTGGTAAACTCGTCTATGATGACATATGTGGAGCACTCTTGAGTGAGGAGATTCGCAGAAAATCTATGGTTGGCACTCAGAGTGGAGATGCATATAATGTTTGTGATTCCTACCAAGGAAATAATTAACAACGTGGCAGGAGCAAGAACAAGGAAAAGAATGGTCAATGAAATAAGAGTAGAAGTAAATCAAGGAAGAGGGATATCAAATGCCATTATTGTCATAAGAAAGGACACATGAAGAAAGATTGTTATGCATTAAAGAATGCTAAAGGTAAAGGACATAATGTTGATGGGCATGTTAAACAATTACCTGTACCATCTACTTCGATTGTGAAGATTGAAGAAATTAATGCTATTTCTGATGATGCTGATGTGTTGACACTTGATAGTACTATGCCAACTGAGGCTTTAATGGCTGATTCTCTTTCCCACACCTGGCTGCTACATTCTGGTGCTTCTTTCCATGTGACACCACATAGAGAATGGTTCTCTAATTATGCAGCAAAGTCTCTTGGTACTGTGAGACTTGGTGACTCTTACCAATGTGATGTTGTGGGGATTGGAGATGTGGTTCTGCAATTCATTGATGGTTCAAAATTTACTATGCATAATGTATGCCATGTACCTCAGTTATCACGCAGTTTGATGTCACTTGGTCAACTTGATGACCTTGGTTACAAGGTGGTCTTCTATGCTTAGTCCTTTCGCATATCAAAGGGCAATATGGTTATTGCAAAAGGAAGCAAAGTTGGATCAATTTATCCTTTATTTGTATCACAGAAAGAACACTTGTTAGCTGTTACTGAATAGCCTATGGCTTGTATTTGGCATGGTTGTTTGGGCCATATATTGCGTAGTGGAATGGAAAATCTTTCTCATTCTGGCTACTTACCTGTGTTATCTTTCTCTGATTTTTCATTTTGTGAGCATTGTCAATATGGAAAGCAAACCAAAAATGTGCATAGAACGCACATTGAATCTTCAATTCAACCTTTAGATCTTGTTCATACAGATGTGTGTGGTCCTATGCCCACTAGATCCTTAGGTGGTTCTCTTTACTTTGTCACTTCCATAGTTGATGGTACTAGAAAAGTTTGGGCATATCCTATCAAATCAAAGGATGAGGTATTTCCTACTTTCAGAAAATGGCTTGCTTCAGTTGAGACTGAAAAAGGAACTAAGCTTAAGGCTTTACATTCAGATAATGGGGGTGAGTATACCTCACATGAATGCAACCTTTTTTGTCAGTCTAGAGGGATTCATAGAGAGTTTATAGCTCCTTCTACCCTAGTAGAGAATGGTGTAGCTGAGAGGATGAATAGAACTATTCAAGATAGAGTAGTATCTATGTTGCATCATGCAAACCTCTCACAAGGCTTTTGGGCAGAAGCAGTATTGACTGCAGTTCATGTGATTAAACTTTCACCTAGTACTGCCAAAGGTCTGAAGGTGGCACAAGAGCTGTGGACAGGGAAGCCACCATATTATTATCATCTTTGAGTTTTTGGGTGTGAAGCATATGTTCATATACCCAAGAATCTTAGACAAAAGTTGGACCATAAGTCAAAGAAATGCATTTTTCTTGGATATGGTCGAGAAGGACAATTTGGATATCGCTTATGGGATCCTGAAACATGGATAGTGATCAGAAGTAGTGATGTCATTTTCAATGAGTCTAAGATGCATAAACAGCCCATTAAGGAGGTTGAAGTGAGAAGAGTGGTGTTTGAGGATACTAGTCCTCCGGTTAGCATGCATAAAAATGCTGCACATAGGGATGTTCAAGAGAATGTCCATTCAGATCAGTCTGCACATGTTCCTATTCAGCAACAATTGAGACGTTCTGCACGTGTGTCACATCCACCTGGTAGATATGTTCCACGTTTAGATTTTGTTATGCTAACATATGCTGGTGAGCCTTCTTGCTATAAAGAGGCTATGCAGATAGAGGATCATGTCAAGTGGGAGCGTGCCATGAAGAGTGAGTTGGATTCTATTCACAAGAATGGTACTTGGGATTTAGTACCTTTGCCAAATGGCATGAAATCTTTACCATGTAAATGGGTATATAAGCTGAAACATCAGATAGTGCTTCTCCAAAGTATAAAGCACGACTCGTTGCAAGGGGTTTTAAGCAACAACATGGTGTTGATTTCGAGGAAATCTTCTCTCCAGTGGTCCAGATGACTACCCTACGCATGTTTCTTGGATTCGTTGCAATGGAGGACTTAGAGTTAGTCCAAATGGATTTGAAAATTGCTATCTTGCATGGAGATCTTATAGATGAGATCATATGGAACAACTAGAGGGTTATGTAGTTCCTGGCAAGGAAAGTCTAGTTTGTAAGCTCAAGAAGAGCTTGTATGGACTTAAACAGTCCCCTAGAGAATGGTACCAAAAGTTTGATACTTTTATGAAGTCTCAAGGCTATTCTCAAAGCAATGAGGGTCATTGTCTCTACACAAAGAGATGCTCAGATGGCAGCTTGATATGTTTGATCCTTTATGTTGATGATATGTTGATTGCTGGGAAGTCCTCTTATGACTTGTCAATTCTCAAAAAGAAGTTGAGTGAGACATTTGATATGAAGGATTTGGGGGATGCCAAACATATTCTTGGCATGCGCATTACTCGTGATAGGAGTAAAAGATGCATATACTTGTCTCAAAGTGAGTACATATCCAAAGTAATTCATAGGTTCAATATGCACGGTGGAAAGGCATTGAGTACACCTTTACCCACATATGTGAAATTGAGCAAGGATGATTGCCCCAAATCAGATGAGGAAAAGGAATTCATGACCAAAATTCCCTATCAGTCTGCTGTTGGTAGTCTCATGTATGCTATGGTAGCTACGAGACCAGACATTACATTTGCTGTGGGAGTTATGAGCAGATATATGTCTAATCCTGGCAAGAAACATTGGGAAGCGGTCAAGATGATTTTGAGATATCAGAGTGGCACTAAGGACAAGTGTCTATGCTTAGGTAGAGGAAAAGCATCCATTATTGCTTACATAGATTCTGACTATGCGGGTTGTGTAGACAATCGTAAGTCTACATCAGGGTACATTTTTCATTTTGCTAGAGGTGCTATCTCTTGGAGATCTCGTCTTCAACAATGTACAACTGTTTCCACCACAGAAGCAGAGTATGTTGTAGTAAGTGAGGCATGTAAGGAAGCATTGTGGCTTTCTCGTCTTGCTTGTGATATGGGTTTTCCTCAGCATGTACCTCGCTTGCTCAGGGATAGTCAGAGTGCCATTGCTTTGGCTAAGAATCCAGTGTATCATGCAAAGACCAAGCACATTGAGGTGAGGTATCACTTCATTAGAGATTTCTTAGCCATTGAGTGCATTATTCTTGAGAAGGTTCACACTCGAGATAATGCTGCAGATGCTTTGACTAAAGCTCTACCACATGATAGCTTTCAACACTGTTGTCACTTGATGGGGGTTACTTGATTCTTGATCTTACACAGTCACTTGTATACTGTGTAACATGCCCATCAGGTGGGAGGTATAGTTTGTATACTTACACTCAGGTATTCTTTATCATTCTTTATTTTTTCTCCCATAGTTACTTTGGCCATGTTGGCCTTTAGTGGGAGATTGTTACCATTAGTGTCCATGTGAAAGGCCAAATGGCCACTGAACACTTCTTTGTATATGTTCTTTGATAAAACATATAGTGGCCTGGTCAGTCATAGACTATAAGTTTGACCGCATTTGTAAGACCTAAGAAGTCTATCTTCGTGCTCCCTGTGTACTGTGTTTTCTGCGTATTCTGCAGGCTCTGTGCGGAGAACTATGTGCGGCCTTAGGAGCTCGGTTTTCTACTCCGAGCATATCGTTGTGAAGCTCTCAAGAAGGAGAGTGCACTGTGGTGCATCGCCATCGAAATACTTCATTTTCTTTGGGCATAGAGGAAGCATTAGGGGTAGGACTTGAAGACTAAGGATTAGAAGACTTACTTTCCTTCTTGGATTGCTGACTCTTCTTCTCCTTGTTCTTCTTCTTTCCCTTCGATGATGATAACATGGATTCATCATGACTCCAACATTGAGTAACTGATCTCATAAATCTTTAAGCTTCGGAATATGCGACTGAAGTAATTGACTAACTTTCATCCTTGTGTTGGCTAGCTATCTCCTTAGATGAGATTTCGCAGCAAGGTTTCTGCTCTAATAGAGAATCTCTAACTCCAACCAAGCCTGTCAAGAGGTTTTACATGACCTGATTTGGGGTATAATATGCCTCTTGACTCCCATAGGAATATATGAAAGTGCTTGTGCATCCCTTGAATCCCATTTGGATTTCTCTTCTGGAGGAAGTAATCCGGTAGTAGTACGGACTCCTGATAATAAAAGAGTTTCTTCTTCACTAACCTCCTGTTGAGCAAAAAGGTATGAAGAGTGTGTATATGAGAATATGGAGAATATGAATAGTTTAGAACTATTTTACAACAAATGTGAATTTTGATTATCCCTAAATTAGAAACTAGTGAACTAACTAGTAAGAACAGATGTAGACTTGTTAGTCATAGTAACTCAGCAAGATGTTGCTGGTAAGTTGACATGAACTCCTCGAAGATCTCCTGATGTAGAGCACACCTCCTTCAAATGTGTGAGAACACTTCCTCCAAGTAGAGGACCTCCTTGATCTCCTCCAAATAACTCCAAGAGTAGCTTGAGAAGATGCTAAACAATGAGCCTTTGCCTTGATTATATAGGACTATGAGCTCTTGAAAAGAAACTCTAAAAGCAATCACCCCTAAAAGGAAATGCAAAATGGCACTCCACAATCAATCGCCACAAAAATTGGCCACCCAAAGAAATCTATCATTATAGCTTTGCCAAATCTAGCACAACTAAAAAAAGCACCATTGTATTCATGTTTGCTTGCCGATGGGACTTGAACTTAGGCCCTTTGGATGGGAGGTGCCTGCTTAGCCAAAGCACCCATTTGCTTGCTTGTCAAGGATCTTCTAAAGAAGACTACATATGTTGTAGCATGGGACATTGATGTTGTAGTTAGACGTCTACAGAAGCACGTGAACAACACAAGGAAGAAGAATAAGCTTGAAGCACAACACACAATACTGAATATATTACTAGAGAATGTACAAAGATAAGTAGCCCATAAGGGCAATATGCGTATATACAAGCCAGGGGAAAAAAACCTCCTAAAGAGGGAAAAAAGTGCCTCGGTGGTCCTAGTGTGTTCACACACATCACTACCTAAATATATCAACAAATCCCCCCTGGGAGTGATGTGGTGAACAAGGAGCTGGCACTCATGTATAAGGAAGTGCCAAGCTATGTGGAAATCACTCCACAAAAGGAAGTAAGGCCAAAGCTTTGCGGAAAGCTTCAAACTTCTCCCTAGCTAGAGCCTTCATGAAAAGGTCTGCAATGTTCTCCTGCGTGGGCACATATGCCAAGCTGATCTCCCTAGTAGAGAACCTCTCCCTGACATAGTGATAATGCACCTCAATGTGCTTAGTGCGAGCATGGAACACATGGTTCCTCGCAACTGCCAATGCACTCTAACTATCAGTGAAGATGGTGGTGGCAGAAGTCTGACCAACACCCAAATCAGCCATAAGGTGTCTGAGCCACACACACTCAACAGTCGTTGTGAAAGCTGCCCTATACTCAGCCTCACAACTGGAAGTGGCCATAGTAGGCTGCTTCTTGCTCAACCAAGATATACATGAGCTACCAAGCATGAAGCAAAAGCCACTAGTGGACACATGAGTGTCATAGCAACCAGCCCAATCAGAGTCAGAAAAGGCATGCAAATCTGGCGGTAGTGATCCCCCCTTGGGATAAAACAACACAAGTAGCCGAGTACCACTCAAATAGCGAAAGATTCCACAATTACAAGAACCGGTGAGAGAGGCATTAAGGAAATGGCCTCTAACACTTCCTCGATGCTCAACTCACAAACAAAGAATGGAATTGAAGATGAGGGACACCAGGCTCCTATAAAATCACTCACATGAAAAACATACACAACACTGCCAAAGCAGGGGTGGTCCGTGCCGCTTTGTCACACAATTACAATGGCACTCTTAGGGTGGGGATGATCCACGCCACCCTCTTAGTACACTTAAACACAATCAACACAAAGGTACTCTTAAGGCAAGGGTGATCCGCATCGCCCTCTTAGTACCAACACACGAACATTACACAAGTACTCTTAAGGCACGGGTTGTCCACACCGCCCTCTTAGTACCAACACAAAAAACCCAAAACACTCACAAGAAAGAGATTCTCAATGACAAGAGGAGCCAAGTGATACCACAATCTTCAATGGGTTTGGGAATGATGGAGAAGGGGAAAGGAATATGAAGGGAGTAGGAAATGAGAGAAGAAGAGAGGGTGTATTGGATAGAATACGCAAAGGTTTAGGGTAATGGAAATGGAAGGAATTGGAGAAATGAACTTGATTGAAATAGAAAATATTACAAAGATATAGGGGACTTACAAATTAGGAGCTTGTATAGCTCTCTCAATCCAATGACATAGGGTAGACTCCTCCTCCTAGGTTTGGAGTGCTCACTACACCTACATCAGGTACCTGCATACAACTCTTCTTGTTTTGAGGGCACCCAAGGGAGTCCTTTTATAGGCCTTTTGGGAAGATATTTGGAGATGATATTATTTGGGAGAATCTTCTAGGTGTGACACGTGTGGTGGAAAATACAATATTGACAAAATCCTAGAAGATTTTTGGCCATTCTAAGGTGTTCATCTTATCCCATATGGTCATATCTTTGATTTTTTCATGAAAAATCATAAAAATACTATAAATAGCACCTCCATTCCATGGGAATGAGCCTGAAATCCAAGTTTGGGCGTTTGAAATATTTTATGCATGGTTTTGGGCCCAAAAAGTCAATCACATGTGTCCCATTTGTCAAGAATCTTTGTGTAGGACTCAAAAGTCTATGGTGGGGTTTGGGTCTTTGAAAAGTTTTTTGGACTCTTTCAAAAGGGAGAGTGGGTCAAGCTTAAATATTTGAATTTTATAAAATTACTTGTCCCACTCCATATTTAGCTTGGGATTTGATTCTACCATTCACTGCAGGTAAGGGTAGCTACTTTAGTAGGGTGGGGCCCACCTTATTCTTGGATTTTTATTTCCTTCAAATAAATATATTTATGGTTTCCTTGAAGGTTTGAAAAATAAAAATACTATAGGGGTACATACCTATACATAAGGTATTATTAAGGAGGGGTTTCAAAAAATATTTCCTTATACTTAGCCCTCCCCTTAGCTAGAGGCATTCATGTCTCTAGCCTTCAAAGAGTTTGTTGAAGCTCCAAGGTGGGTCATCTTCTTGTACTATTGATATGTATTTCTCTCTTGATTGTTCCTGTTGTTCATTGCTTTCTTCTATCCTCTACTAGTATTTCTTTAACCTCCATCCATTGACCTTCATCTTGTGTAGCTTTCCTGACATATCCATGAGTTGATAGCTTCCATTCTTGAACTTTCTCTTGATCAGAAACGGTCCTTCCCATCGTTGTTGGAACTTTGTATCATGCATGTTATCAAAGCGATTATCATACCTTAAAACAAGAGTTCCTTTTGTTAACCCTTTATCCTTTAGTTGTTTGTTAAATTCCTCCCTTCTTTTCTCTGCTTGATTGATGTAATGTTCCACTGCAAGCTCCCTTTTCATACTCAATTGTTGTAGATCTATAAGCCTCTTTTGAATGACCTCTTCTTCACTTTCTGCACTTTCTTTTAGCAGTACGCGAAGACTTGGGATTTCCACTTCTATTGGTAATAAGGCTTCTTGTCCGTACACTAAATGAAAAGGAGTGAATCCTAAGGATGCCTTGTAGGATGTGCAATATGCCCATAATGCAGCAGTGAGGTGCTTGTCCCATTCCTTAGGATGCTTCTTTACCTGCTTACTGATGATTGAACAACATCCATATGTTCTACTTTCTCACCATTTGAAGACTGAAACTTTAATTTTCTACACTTAACTCTTGCTATATCTAATGCTTCTTCAAAAGTACCTGGAAATTATGACTCCACCTTTTGTTTTAGAGAAGGGAAGAGTCTTGAGATGAATCTATCCCTTTTCAAGAACTGTGGAGCTACTTCATTTGCTCCTAGGCTACTCTCCCAATGACTCCACACACACTGAAACTTAGACTCATAATTTGAAAAGTCTTCAAGTGTGACTTGCCTTACTGAGAGCAATTGTTGCCACAATCCTTCTGGTGTATCCTTCTTTCTGTACCATGCTATGAATGCTTCTCGCACTGCTTCCCAACTTCCTGTTGCTTCATTGGATAGGTTGTTGTACCATATTCTTGCTTCCTCCTTTAGGACCAACGGAAAAGCCTTTAGCTTGATAGCTTCTTGATCCCTTCCTGCGACAAGGTAAGCCATCTCCAAGTTGTCCAAAAACTCTGCAGCATCTTTGTTGGGCCTTCCGTAGAAGTGTGGGAAGATTGTTGCCATGGTTGAACTTGAAATTGGAAATTTCTTACAAAAGAATGAAGATCCAGACGTCAAAACTAAGGATATATTCTAAAACTGGAAAGATAAAGGGTTCTTGAGACTCAAGGATTTCTGCCAAATGCTCTGCCCCAAAGTGATAGATGATGCATTGTTGGAAGAATATCTTTCTACTATATGTGATATGGACAGAAAGAAGGGGTCTTGGTTGATAAGGTTGGTTGGGACGAATGGGACGATTTTGGTTGTTGGAGTTTTGGAAATTCATGAATGCATTCCTCAGTGGGGGCACCAGGTTATGAGAGGGGCATTAAGGAAATGGCCTCTAATACTTCCTCAATGCTCAACTCATAAACAAAGAATGGAATTGAAGATGAGGGACATCAGGCTCCTATAAAATCACTCACATGAAAAACACACACAGGACTATCAAAGCAGGGGTGGTCTGTGCCGCTTTGTCACACAATTACAATGGCACTCTTAGGGTGGGGATGATCCACGCGGCCCTCTTAGTACACTTAAACACAATCAACACAAAGGTACTCTTAAGGCAAGGGTGATCCGCATCGCCCTCTTAGTACCGACACACAAACATTACACAAGTACTCTTAAGGCAGGGGTTGTCCACACCGCCCTCTTAGTACCAACACAAAAAACCCAAAACACTCACAAGAAAGAGATTCTCAATGACAAGAGGAGCCAAGTGATACCACAATCTTCAATGGGTTTGGGAATGATGGAGAAGGGGGAAGGAATATGGAGGGAGTAGGAAATGAGTGATTGAAATAGAAAATATTACAAAGACATAGGGGACTTACAAATTAGGAGCTTGTATAGCTCTCTCAATACAATGACATAGGGTAGACTCCTCCTCCTAGGTTTGGAGTGTTCACTACACCTGCATCGGGTACCTGCATACAACTCTTCTTGTTTTGAGGGCACCCAAGGGGGTCCTTCTATAGGCCTTTTGGGAAGATATTTGGAGATGATATTATTTGGGAGAATCTTCTAGATGTGACACTTGTGTGGTGGAAAATACAATATTGACAAAATCCTAGAAGATTTTTGGCCATTGTAAGGTGTTCATCTTATCCCATATGGTCATATCTTTGATTTTTTCATGAAAAATCATAAAAATACTATAAATAGCACCTCCATTTCGTGGGAATGAGCCTCAAATCCGAGTTTGGGTGTTTGAAATATTTTATGCATGGTTTTGGGCCCAAAAAGTCAATCACATGTGTCCCATTTGTCAAGAATCTTTGTGTAGGACTCAAAAGTCTATGGTGAGGCTTGGGTCTTTGAAAAGTTTTTTGGACTCTTTCAAAAGGAAGAGTGGGTCAAGCTTAAATATTTGAATTTTATAAAATTACTTGTCCCACTCCATATTTAGCTTGGGATTTGATTCTACCATTCACTGTAGGTAAGGGTAGCTACTTTACTAGGGTGGGGCCCACCTTATTCTTGGATTTTTATTTCCTTCAAATACATATATTTATGGTTTCCTTGAAGGTTTGAAAAATAGAAATACTATAGGGGTACATACCTATACATAAGGTATTATTAAGGAGGGGTTTCAAAAAATATTTCCTCACCGGCTTGTCATATGTAGTGGGAGCCCTTTCTCAATTCATGCAAGCTCCTAGAGTGCCACATCTTCTTGTGGCTAAAAGGGTGCTAAGATATTTCAAATGCGTTATTAATAAGGGTTTATATTATAATTTTAAGATTGATTCATAGGTCAAAGGGTTCTATAATGCTGATCGGGCTAGTTCAAAGGATGATGGGAGAATCACGAGTGGGTAGGCAGTCATGCTAGGGAAGAAGATCATCTCGTGGAGCTCAAAGAAACAACCCACAATTGCTTTTTTTTCAACCAAAGTTGAGTGTAGAGCTTTGGCTCAAGTTACATGTGAAATCATGTGGATAAAGAAGCTATATGAAGGCTTAAATATGGAGGTAAATGAGAAACCTATTTATTGTGATAATAAGAGTAGCGTATACCTAGCCAAAAATCCCATGTTACATGCTAGGAGCAAAAAGATTGAAGTTTATTCACTAAAGCATTGGATTTTACAAAGCTTCCTAGATTCAAAAGAAGCATTGAAATGATAGAGCTTGGATGAAGTGGTTGAAGCTTGAGGGGGAGTGTTGAAAATCAAGATCCAACCTTAGAAGCATTTTGAGTAATTTCATTGGCTACAAGTGGAGAGATTTGGCTAAATCTCATTGGCCATAAGTAGAAAACTAAAGGACAAAAAATTTCACGATATTCCTTCACCAAAAGTTGTTGTAACCCCCTCATTCATCTCATCTATTTCCAATGACACTTAGGTGTAATTCTTGATTTTTAGGAAAGGGCATCTAACTTTCCAACTTGTATATATATTTCAATTGAGTTCGAAATGAGAAATATTGCATGTATTCTAGCTTGTATAAGTCTAAGTTGGTGTGCTAGGGTGTTAGCAAGAAAGCCCCTTGCTTGTTGTTTTGTTGGTTTTGAGTAGGCATACCTCCTTGCGTGCAGAGGTAGTGTTGAAACTCTATACCCTTGAGTTGTCAACATTGGTTCTCCTTCATTAGGAATCCATTCTTTATAATATTTGGCTCATTGGGTAGCTAATATAGGATAATTTTTTCTCATCAAGCCCCAAGTTAATTCTCTAAGTAATCTCTAGGAAAAAGTAAAAAAAGTGAATTCGGGTGATTCATATCTCTCTTCATGTGATGTATTTAGTAGATCCATTTATCTCTGAGTTGTAAGCACTACTTCTACTTTTTTATTTATTAATTTTATGTGATCTTTGTGTCATTGGGTATCCACTAGATTTTTCTAAGCGTGGGTCAAGTTTGAGCTTCATTCTCTAGCTATTTTAGGAGAAAACCTTGGTGGAGTGAAGTGTGGTCATTGTGTGACTAGCTCTTGCATACATTCAACTAGCCTATGTTGCAGAGATCGGTTCTCTTAGTGTAGGGCAACCATTTTGAATGAAGTTTGTTTTGTTCGAAAGCTCCTTTGGTCTACTTTTTAATATACAAAAGCTTATTGGATTTCTTTGCATAAACTCTGAGAAAGAGACATTTTGAAGTGCAGAGTTGCCGAGAAGTCTACTTGTGGAGGTCATTCATGGTTCGTGGCTGCATTGGGGTTGAGACACATCCCTCATCAATCACTAAGCACCAACTTCAACAATAGATGAGGAAAGTTATACACATAGAAGCAAGGCCAAGGGTCAATTTTCAAGGATGAATTTCCAACTACCAAGCTCAAAAAGTAGATTGGGATGGAACAAATTTTCACAATGGTGATCACCACACACTTCAAGTCCACTTCAAAAATGATAGATGTATCATCAAACTCAGGTAAACACTTCATATCATTAGATTAGGAAACCTCATTGTGAGTATGCCCTTGAGCATCTAGCTCAAAGATCCACCTTTTGCACCATAATTCTTCCAATGCACTTCTAAAGCACACATGCATAGGGCCACATTACAAGGCCATGCACCAATCAAAAAGTTTTTATTGCACCTATGCCCTACACACTTAGTCCATCAACCACTATGGACTAGGAAATTTGGCATAACTTTTGGAGTCTCACGTTTTGACAATTACAAGAAATACTTGTGTTAACCAATATTTTCTACAAAAAAATCCAAAACATTAGGTTTTTAAGATTAGTAGCCAATTTTTGAACATCCTACACCTATTGAACAATTTAGAATACACAAGATGATTGAATTCCAAGAGTAAACACACATAGGTGGGGAATGAACAATGACACCAGTTCACTCAACTCAGAGGAATGTTGGAGAATAGCTTGTTCTGCAAGCTCAGCTTGTAGGTTAACGACTTGGTCTTATAGATTTTGGAGCTCTTCCAATACTTCTTGTGGTGCTTCTCTCTCCTAGAAATGATGGTCTATCTATATAGGTGGCTCTACGATTGCGTGGGTATTCTTCATCGTGGCATATTCTTTTGTCAACTTCTTATGAGCTTCTAGTAATAGCAAGTAGTCTTCTAAAATGATCGTGATATTCTTGGGTGATACTTCTTAAAAGAGATTGGGACCAATAGGTGCACCCAAAGTATCCATGGTTGCTTCGAATTTGTCTTTATTTTGTTCTTTTAGTCTTTGATTCTCTTCATGGGTGGCTAGAAGGTGTCTGCAAAGTAGTCCCAATGTTGCATGTTAAGTGTGCATTGCACTCTATCTGTACTTAAAGTTTTCCATCCACTTTTCCTGTGGCTTCTTCACTCTATTGTTCCGGTTGGACTTCCATGGCATTGTGAGTGTCCTTGAGCTTTGTATATCTGGTGTTGAGTGAAGTGTTTTCAATGCTCAAACAATTGAGATGTGCTTGAAGTTCAACAATGGTTGTTTGCATCTCCTGGTAACATTTACCTATGGTAGTAAACTACTCACGGACTTGATGCATTCTCATGAACATTTGTTGCAATGCATTATCAATGGTGGATGATGAGTATATGGGATTGGAATGCATAAATGTATGAGTGTCCATAATTAATGTAGATGGGAAGGGAGAGGGAGGGGGAATAGTGGATGCCTATGTGAAAATGCCCATGATTTATTGTGATGTTAGTGGGGGGTGGGGGTAGGGATTTGCATTTGAAGTGTGGACGGAGGTGCCATGGGTGGTGATATGTCCATTGCATTAGATGTAGTGATGTGCCTAGTGTCAACTGTGAAAAGTGACATTGGTGTAGGTGTGAATGAATTTGTGAAAACAAAACTATCTAATAACAAGGGTTGAGCTTGAGGAGTGGAGTATGGTAATGTTATTTGGGATAAGTATGGTTGAATAGGAGGGTTGAGAAAGGATTGGAGAAAAGATGGGATAGATAGAGTTGTGGTGGGGTTAAGGGATGTAAAAGATAGGTTACTAGGTGTGTTGATGGGTGGGATAGGTAGGAATGTAGGGTGGATAGGGGATGGAAATGATGCAATGGTTGGTACAATCACAGGGGCACTAGAGATGGGAGTGGAGGTAGTGGTTGTGGAAGGTGAAGTTACAAGAACAGTTTCATCAAATGGGCTTGATGCACATGGAGGGGATTAAGGAGGGGACATGATGGGAACACATGAACGAGCTGGTGCGTGGGGTGACATTTCAAAGATGGATTGGAATTCTTGGGAGATGGGAGAAAGTGTAGTGATAGGGGGAACAAAAGGCTCAGTAAAGGATGTGGTATCAATTGGTGGGATAGGTGGGGGTGTGTGGCCTTGATGGGTGGATATGTGAGAGAGGTTGGTGGGACTGGCACTTGAATGTGTTGGCCTACTCTAGGGAGAATATGTATGGGATGAGGGTCGAATCATTGGAGTGGTCTTTGTGATAGGTAGTGATATCCTCTACTACATGAATTGCCTCTATAAGCATGTTGATACCCTATACAAAAGGAGTGTCAAAACTTTTTCATCAAGATCTTGCTATAAAAGGTCATGGATTTGCTCTTCTACAAGTTTGCAAAGAGCACAAACAACATGCATTGTGGCATAAAGCCTTTGTAAAGTTATAATGTAGGCTACTCAATCTAGAATTGGCTCATCCTCTATATGTTGGCCATCCTCTTGTTCGTCTTGCATGCCTTGATGATCGCCTTGGTCTTGTTGATCCCTGGACTCTTCCTCATCATCTTTGGTTACTGCTCATTCTTCATCTTTGTGATCGATGTGGGTGTGGCCCTCTTCTTGATCCTTCTCTGAGCTTGGGTAGTTGGGGTACTCAAACCCTTGTGATACAAATTGGGTATTTGAAAATTGGAACTCTATCTTGATCTGATTCAGTATATTAAAATCAAATTTTTTAGTGAAATCATCCAT
Source organism: Ceratopteris richardii (assembly GCA_020310875.1). Classification (NCBI taxonomy): domain Eukaryota; kingdom Viridiplantae; phylum Streptophyta; class Polypodiopsida; order Polypodiales; family Pteridaceae; genus Ceratopteris; species Ceratopteris richardii. The sequence goes on along the minus strand of CM035442.1, from coordinate 114,532,370 downwards.
GCCCACATATGAAAAAGGGAAAACAAAAGCTTCTGAGGTAATTGTGTCCAAAGGTCTTATGGACACATGTTCTCTTATCATTGGTTTTGTGGTAATTACTTTTGATGATGTAGTTTTGGTAGGTTGCTCTACCCTAACATTACTCTCACCTTAAAGAGTTTATATCTGTGAGAGATACATATGGATAGGTGGAATCATAGGGTGTGGTCCTAGAGGTGAAGGCTGAGGGGATGGTTGCGGTGATGATGAAGCTTCTACTGGTAAGCATGGAATGGAACCTCTCATGCACTTGATAGGTTTGGAAGTTGTCAAAAGATTGCTTTTGTAAGCTTGTAGTTGAGTTCTTGTGAGGGCTCACTCAATGGGAATGTGGTACGCTAGGAATATGTATACTATCCTCATGATTGCACAACATCCATTGATAAATTGCTTTCGAATCCATCTGTGATTGGCTAGGTATAACTGATCCATGATCCAATATGACATGTCAACTATCATTGATAGATTATGAGCTAGGTATGAACTGAACCATATTCTTTTGTGTGGTTTAGTGAACCTGTCCTTCCTCTAAAATGTGAAATGTTGCATGCAAATATGTAGGGGTGTAGACAACTCTTGTGTGATAGCAAAAATCTGAGACCACTTTAATACATCACCCTTTTTGATGGTTTCTAGAACTAAGATCTCTTTTTTAGATGAAATATGGCTTCCATGTATCTTTAATGCTACCCTAATAAGCTTGTGTATCAACTTGAATATCTTAAAAGGTGACATCCTTTTTTGATCCTAGTTGAAGCATGTGGATCAAGAGTAACACCTATAAAAATACATTTTTGGTAGTTTTGCTTCAAAGTAATCCTTGAAGCTTTCTCCCATAAAATTTGCAGCTCTACAATGTTTTGTACTGTCTCAAATTCTTGGGAGAAAAATTGGAATCTACCCTAATGGTTGTCAAAATTGAGCTTTTCTTACTCTCTATCTACGAGGGGTCCTACTAGTCCTTTGAACCAATGAAGTTTTGCATTGATATGATCAGCTCTTCCCTAAAGTGGATCCTCTATTGGTATGGGAACTTGAAATCCAATGGGTTCTTGCAGTGGTAGTGATGGATATTCTTTTGCTAATAGGTTGCATTGTGAACCATTGTATGTATTACAAGGACCTTCTACAAAAGAAAAATACATATTATGGAAACAAATGTCGATCTTATTATGGCGAGACCACAATCCCTTTCCAATACTGATATGCGTCCCATGTAGCCCATTGATGTGGAGTGATATATGATGATGTCTTCATGTCTAATGCTCATTGTTGGACTTCCTATATGCATACCTTGGATAGTGCATGATCTCGTATGCATAGTGGTTTCATCATTTTTTATAAGATATTTGGGAAATGATTATTACAAGGTTGTTTGGTTATGAGAGGTTTTGTTATGGAATTACAGAAAGGGGTTTGTAAATGATGCACCTGATTAGGAGTTTGTGGGCATAGTGGGTCCTGGGGCTATATAGGCACCCATTTCCAAGATGTTTGAGAAGCTATTTTACAAGGCTATTCAAATACGAATGCTATTTTCTTAGGTGGAGGTCAAGTGGGAAACTGAGTTGTAATATGGGATGAGAGTATATAAAAAGGGAATTTGAGCCATTAAGCAGGTCTTAGGCACCCATATGCTTGATGTGTTGGGATTAGCCCTCATAGACCACTTAGGTACCCAAATTTGTCAAACCTTTTGCTATCAATCTTGTTCTTGCTTCTGTGGTTGATGCTTTGGGTTCATCCTCTTCTTCTTTGATTGTGACTGAGGTTGCTACTCAGCTATTGATTGCTTGCCCTTTCATACCCATATTTTCTTGATGCATGGAGTGGATGGATATCCACAATGTTTTAGTCATGTGGTGTGGGTTGATCTTCATACTTTGTGCTTCTAGGGTAGTTGAATCTTCCATTGCTGTAGGAATGAGGTTGGTGGGACACTCTACTTTGGAAAAGAAGGGAGATCCAATACTTGCATGATTTACTATAGCCCAAGTGTGAGCACAACCTCCTTTACTTGTCAATCCGTAGAGACATGAGGAGGATATGAAGATTTTGAGCAATTGTGGTGAGCAAATGTGAGTGATAAGTAGATGCATGCACACACACACACACAAGGCAAGATAACAAAGATAGAAATAATGGAAGTTTTCAATTACAAGAGAAATCTATTACAAAAGCTTTAATCTCTACCAAGACAACCTTAAAAATGAGCACTCTAGCTCTTTTTCTAGTTTTTCACTAACTTTGGCCCTGTCCAGACCTAGTGTCCCACCTAGTTAAAAATTAGGTTCTAGGGCCTATTTGAGGGCTCAATCTGAGTCTACAAATTATGAATATTGGTAAATAGATACATCTAATACTCCAAAAGCTTAAGGACTCCTAGAATTGAGTAAAATGGAGTTGCAACAATGTAAAATGATATTTACAATGGTTTTTAGTGATCAAAATCACTGTTTTTATAGGGGTTTCTTTTGGAAGTTCGACATATACTTCTTGGAGATCCCTACATGCTCCCTCTTCTTGTGTGTCCACTTCTTTGACATGTTCCCGTGCCTTGTGCTTGACCTTGAGTGCCAACACTCCCCCCTCTTGAGTCTATCGTCCCTAACAAACCCTTGTTGGAGTGGGTGTTTGTTGCAGAGTAAAGAAGCAGAAAAGAGAAGCCCCTTTTGTTTTTTTTCAAATTATGGGCATAATTTTTCTTCTTCAGAATCCTATGAAAATCCCTTGAAGCTATGTTAATGCACTAGAGGAGTCCTCTAGATGCATAAGCCCAATCAGTGTATCATAATCCTTGTAAAATATTATGAAACTAGAGTTAGTCAATAAAAGTGCCGGTCTCTTGTGTGAAAGGACCATTTTTAGGGCACATTATATAAGTCACTTTGTGACTCTTGTAAAGGACTTTTTGCCATTGTGAGAATTGAGGAAGATTTTTCAAATTTTCCTCTTTCCTGCTGATTTCCTTCTTCTTGGAGAGCTTTTGTGTGTGTGTGTAATGCTTGAAATCTGTGTGTTGTGCTGTTGTCTACCCTTTCCCATTGCTTTGACGAGTGGTGGAGCAGGTGTTGGTGTTTCTTGCCATTCACTATTTTGCTCATAACTTGAAGTACATTTGTCAGATTCGACTAAACCACCATTAAATGTGTCTCGTCAAGAGCTTCAAAAGAAATATGCTATTGAACATATTTGGAGTTCGGAGCTGAGAGCAAAGTTTGAATTTGTGCTTACTGCTGTAAATGGTGTTGTGGCATGCATTTTCAGAGAGTTTGCGAGTTGTAGAGGTAGTTGAAACTAGTCACATGCATTGTAGCTTAGATACTTCACTTACCATCATGTGTGCACATGTCTTCATACAGTTGGTATGTCTAATTCCACGGATCCATAATTAAACATGTATTAATCCACCACTATATGCACTTGTGGGGCGATCGAGGTACAGTCTCATCGACACAAGTCCCTAAGGCTTCATGACTTAGGTACATGTTTTTGGCACCGTTGTTGAGGAAAGCCCAACCAAGGTGCCTTCATGGTTATAGCTCTTGAGTGAAGGAATCATACTTGTGGAGGTGAATTCATTCAGTGGCAAGTCATTAAGTATTTCAGCACTCGTTACTTCACACTTTTGGAGTGTGTGTAATGAGTTTTTAGGTTTAGGGTTAGGAGTGAGGAAGTAAGGAAGGAGTTATGTTTAGGGAAGAGAGAGGAGTGAGGAGAGGAGAGTAGGACACCTTAAGAAAATCCCAAAAAAAAAATTCTAGTTTAAGTTCAGTTCAAGCACTTGGTGAACAAAGGCCTTAAAATCCAAAAAAGAACATTTTTCCAGTCACTTGTGTGAACAAGTATCGTGGAAGAGCAGTGTCTTGTATTGCCCAGGTGGTATTGGGGAAAGCAAGAAAATAGTGGACTTTGTGAGCACAAGGCTTAGGCAAAGCTCTCTTGGAGGTGAGTTCTTCAACTTTAACACCTCAAAAACATCAAAAGAACATGCAAACATGATTACCTTTGCATTCGATATTGCGGGGTAGAACAAAAGATTTTGAAGTAGTTTTTGAGTGATAAAGGGGGTTTAGATGAAGTGCAGAGGAAATATACTCTTTGCACAAAAAAAATATAAGTTTTAATCATTTTTGGCTGCAGTATCATGATCGGTTGAGTTTTGGTATCGCGATACCAAAATTCCCTAGTATCATGATACTCGCCCGGTATCGTATCGTGGACACCCACTTGAGGTATCGCGATATCGTCAAGGTATCATGTATCATCAAGTGTTGGTATTGCGATTGCGGTCACCCGATGGTATCGTATAGTGGTCCACCAAGTATCGTATCGTGAGCACAAGCAGTATCGTATCGTGGGCTGAGCAATATCGTATCGTGTCGCAACTTGGTATCATATCATGAGGACTAATATCGTATCGCGCATAAACGTGGTGTCATATAATTGAAAAGATGGCATCGTATCATTTGCAAACCTGATATCGTATCGTCCAAAGAACTAATTGGTATTGTATCGACTCCAACTACTAGTATCATATCTTTAGCTACCTTGGTATCGTATCATGGACTGAGCGGTATCATATCACCCTATTACTGGTATCGTATCGTGTCCGGCAAGGTATTGTATCGTGAGGACTGGTATCGTATTGTGAGGACTGATATCGTATCGTGAGGGCAGTATCGTATCGTGTGTAGCAGAGGTATCCTATCATGTGTAGTAGAGGTATCGTATCAAGTGCAAATTTAGTATCCTATCGTGCCAAGTGTGGTATCGTATTGCCAGTAAGGTATCGCCAGGATTGGTATCGTCCAAAATAACTATTGGAATCACACGGGAAGAAGCAGGCTCGGGCATACATGCAGATCTAGCATTGAGGCAACCCATTAAAATTTTTCCAATCTCTACATCATTTTAAAGTGATTCTCATCACTAAAAACCATTGTAAATACCGTTTCACCTTTTTGTAGCTCCATTTTGTGCAAGCCGAGGAGTCCTCAAGCTTGAGGAGCTTTAGAAGTAATTGCCTACCAATTTTCATATTTTTTAGACCTCGTTTGAGCCCTCAAATAAGCCTTGGAACCTAATTTTTAACTAGGCCGGACACTAGGTCTGGACACGGCCAAAGCTAGTCAAAAACTATAAATAGAGCTAGAGCGCTCATTTTTGAGGCAGCTTCTTGTAGTCTTGATCTTGTATGAGAACTTGGTTGCAATAGAAGTGATTCCATTGTCTTACTCTCTTTGTTCTTGCTGTGTGTGCGCGTGTGTGTGTATGTGTGTGCATGTTGGTGTGCTTCTCACTCACACATTTGTGCCTTCACTTGCTCGAGGTCTTCATACCATCCTTATGTCTTCCCGGATTGACATTAAAGGAGGTGCTACTCATCACTGAGCTACACCAAATTTTGGCACCGTTGCCGAGGATTCGAGCTTTGAGGACGAGCGTGTGATGGTAAGACGTAGAGAGGACACGTTGGAATGGTAAGTAGTAGGTAATTTTCTTGTTTTTTCTCTATCTCCATCTCCATCTCCATCTCCATCTCCATCTCCATCTCCATCTCCATCTCCATCTCCATCTCCATCTCCATCTCCATCTCCATCTCCATCTCCATCTCCATCTCCATCTCCATCTCCATCTCCATCTCCATCTCCACCTCCATCTCCATCTCCATCTCCATCTCCATCTCCATCTCCTTCTCCATCTCCATCTCCTTCTCCAGTTCATATTCCCTCTTCCTTGTCATTCTCCGCATTTGCTTTGTGCGAGTTTGAGAGAGAGCGAGAGTGCATTGTTGTTTTATGTGTTTGTGCATGTTTCTTGCAGGTTTCAGCATCATCACCATCTCCAGCAAGCTCAGCAAGTACAAAATCTTTTTGCGCAAGCCCCGAGGCATCGAGCTCGAGCTATCGCGACACACCGAAAAGTTGACCCAGTCACGATTCTGAGTGCACCCCGACACAGCGCAGCCTGAGAGCTCTTAGGATCACTAGCCTAATCAGCAAAATTCACCATATCCCGACCTGTCGCGACACTCCCAAGTATCGCGACACTCCCAAGTATCACGACACTCCCAAGTATCGCGACACTTCCACCTATCATGACACACTGACCTATCGTGACACTTCCACCTATCGCGACACTCCCAAGTATTGCGACACTTCCACCTATCGCGACACACTGACCTATCGCAACACTTCCACCTATCGTGACACTCCCAAGTATCGCGACAAACCCAAGTATCGCGACACTTCAACCTATCGTGACACTTCCACCTATCACGACACACCCAAGTATCGCGACACTTCCACCTATCGCGACACTCCCAAGTATCGCGACACTTCGACCTATCGCGACACACTGACCTATCGCGACACTTCCACCTATTGCGACACTCCCAAGTATCATGACACTTCGACCTATCGTGACACTTCGACCTATCACGACACTTCCACCTATTGCGACACACCGACCCGACCTATCACATGAATTTTTAGGGTGAATTAATTGAGTGAATTGAGGTACTTTTGGGCTTAATTTTGGACACATTGGGATGATATTAGAGCCTTAGAAGTAGGCAAAATACCTAAAAACCAGGGAGGAATTTCCTGAACCCTGAGAGCCTGTTTTGACCCCTAAATGCGTGAATGGTCATAACTTCACCATACGAACTCCGATTAATGAGATTTTGATCTCGTTGGAAAGCTTGTTGAGAATCCTACGTGGACCTTGACTGGTTTTTGTAAGAATCATACGGGGAGTTTTAGAACATGTATTTTTAAGTTGACCTTTAGGTGGGACTAGGTGGTCATAAGATTTTGGGGGGTACAGTGAGTTACTCCAAGGGGGGCCTGTAATTGCTGATGTGTCTTTCAATCCATTGTGGTAAAGGAAATATATTAACTTGTGAACTTTTGCAGGAACATTGTGTGTAAGCAAGGCATCCAAAGCAAGCTAGCAAGGGTGAGCACCAAGCTTGGGAGAAGGCTACTTGGGCTTGTGTAGTAGTCTGGTCAACACGTGACTTAAGGTTGGAAGTTCTCTCAACCCTCCTTCCTCAATTCTAGCTTAGGCTAAGTGCGACCTAGGTGTGGTAATTAATTAGGGCAACGTCAGGCACGAATCAAGTCCAAGAGAACTGATCAACTAAGTGCAAGCATTAAGTAGGTTTTAAGTGCGAAAACCCTAAGGGACAAAAGCAAACTTGAATCGATCACTTATCAAGTGCGAAATTCACTTAAGTACTCCTGACGACGTGATATCAGACAAGATCATAAACATAATATTCAACTAAAAAGAACAAAGAGATTGGTGCAAATTAACTTGCAACGAGAGTGTACTTGGGACCAAGGGGGTAGATAAACCAAGCATATGAACCTTAGGTCAGGCAGACACTTAGGCCGAGACAGACAAAGCCTCAGATCTTCTGAAGCTAGTGTCAATCACACTGCTAGGTCTTGGGCCTAGCAGTTGAGTGATTACCCATACACTCCTCGATCAGAAACAAGTGATTCCGAGATGTCCTATGACATGGAGAGACCAGTAGGCAGTTCAGGGGTGGCATACCTAGAAAAGCCAGAAGGACCTTACAAGACTCAATTGGAATACATCAGGACTAATTGTCTAGGTGCTTGCATTTATGAAGACAGCCTGAGAAGATCTGTGGTCGAGATTAAGAACCCCGATCAACCCCATGGACTAGAACACCCGGTAGTCAAGTTCGAGAATGGAGCTTACCTAGATAAAGAAGGGACTATTTATGTAGTCACCACTCTTCCAGATAGAACAGACGAGTTCGGGAATGTGATTGCAGAAACCGACATGGGTGATATAGAGCAAGGGAATTTAGAGAGAGAGCCTAGGACTCCCCGTGGTAAATCAGTTTTGACTAGGATCATGACTCCAGAGTGGATCCCTCAAGATAATAAAAGCATAGATTTGCTTTTAAACCAAGAAACCGATGAGGCTTTTTGGAGATATAAGCCTGCCCTGCCTCACAAAGTAGGTGCTCTCACAATCTATGAGTTTAAAGACCCTGATAGCCCAGGCAAAGTAACCTACCTAGACAATACATCAGGACGTATCTTTGTGGTCATTGAGCATGGCAGATATGCCTACACATGGAAGGGTGAGTTTGTTTTTCCCCAGCCTTGGTCCAATGTGTCCTACAGCTACCAAGGAGCTGGGACCTCCCAAGCTCATGGAGCTCAAAGGGATAGAAGTAGAGACAGGCGTGAGATAAGCTTTGCCAACCCCCTAGGAAGAGAAAGGATGAGAACAAAGATGGATAGAGAAGAAACCGAGAGACGTAGAGCCCCGAGGAACCAAAGAAATGCTGAAGATTTCCCTTTGCCAAGGCTGAGAGAACACACTAGGACCCTGAGGCCAACTCAATTGGTGAAGTCCATGAAGAATTATTTTGATGGCATAGGAGACCCGTACGATCATGTAGCTGAATTTAGACAAGTCTTGAGAGCTGAACAAGTGGAGGACCTATTCACGCAATACAATGCTTTTGGTCTAACCCTTAGGAACACTGCCCTTACATGGTTTCAACCCCTGAATGAGAGGCAGTTCAGAAATAAAGACCAGCTTTTAGAGGCATTCATCACGGAGTTTTCTAAGAGTGGCATAAGGCATAACACTTCCTCACTAATTCATAGCTTCAAGCAAACACCGCACGAGACTGTTAGGCTTGCAGGAAGACAATTTAGGCAATACCTAGAGAGGTGCCCAATGTTTGAGTTACCCACACCAGCCAAGCAAGTGGCTCTGTTCTTAGATGGATTGTTGAGCACCAAGCTCAGGTCATATGTGTATTTGAAGGACCCCAGAACTATAGAAGAATGTGTGCGCATGTGCATAGACATTGAGGATAATCTAGGCGAGGAGTTGGAGCTATCAAAAATCTACAAGGATTCGGATAGCTCTAGTAGCCTTATGTCGGGTCAATCCACATCCATTGAAGAACTTGCATAGAAGGTAGCTCAAAAACTAGGTGTCTCTAGCAAACAAATTCCAAGATTTGCCCTAGTTAAGCGATGCTATACTTGTGGAGGTGATCATATGGCAAACGCATGTCCCATTATGGCCCAACCCCAAGTGAATCCTAATACTGCACCATAGAACGGAGGTACACCAACCACACCGCACAAGACTGCCCTTATAACAAACAAACTCTCAGGCCAAATTACCCTCAACCATATCCACAACAGGGTAGATACCAGAATCAGTACCCACCTCAACAATATGGTAGACCACAACAACCCTATCAAAACCAACAAAGGCCTCAACCCGTGTTAGTGCAACAACCCCTTGCTCCAACCAATGTGATTCCAGTAAAGGACACACCTGCAGAAGAGAATCTGAACAGAGCCATAGTCCCAGTCACACCGTTGCTATCAGACAGTGATCCAAGTGACCATAGTTTTGACTCCACACATATTGATAGCCCACAGGCTTACTACATGCAGTCACCCGAGCATAACGAGTCATACTATTATGAGGACCCAAGTGAAAATAGTGGGGAGCCTGAGTATGCTAATGTCATGTACACAAACCCCAACTCTAGACCTCAACCTAGGCAAGTGCGACCCCCATTTCCTAGAGGACCATGCTACCGATGTCAGGGAGAGCACCTCATTCGGGATTGCTCGATGCCTGCTCCCACACAACCCCAATCTGTAACCATTCAAGGCTTTTGTCAAGATTGCGAAAAGGAGCACCTCGTACGAGACTGCCCAAAGAATCCACAGAATGTAACAAAAATCACTCCTATCAATGTTATCGGGTTAGTAGTAGATTCTACAAGAAGTGTAACATCCACAGCCCTAGTGCATGTGGTCACTAGAGCTCAAGCCTTGCAGCAAACTCAAGGAGTGGGGCAGGAAAAGAGTTCTGAGGTTAGGGAGACAGAGAGTATAACCAAGAAAAGGACAAGAGCATGGAGAGATAGTCGGGAGAGAATGAAAAGACAATGGTCACAGAAAATGAGCGAACTTGAGGAAAGCTTGAGAGAAAACAAAGCAAAAATATGTGAACTCGCATCTCAAAACCACTCTCACACCACCCCTCCACCACTGTTCCCATCTCCCTCCATCCCATCACCTTCCATTCCCCAACTTCCTAATCCACCACATGTAACCCACCCACCACCCAGAGTAGGATCAGTCCTAGCCGATCCCACTCCTGAGGATCTAGACATGATGCTTAAAGCATATCAGGCCAGGATCCAAGAAGGGCCAAATGTGACAGATCATGACAAATGTTACCCTAGAGCCAATCTAGAGATAGAGAGAACAAAACTTTGTGCTAAAATGGTAGAATTGGCGCAAGCTATGTTTGAAGCCAGTCACTTGTTTAATGGCTCTAGCTCCACTAGAACACCATTGCATTTCAATGGTCTATTGGATAGATTGGAGAGGTTACTTACAAAGTCTGGAAAAGGAGCCACCTCCCAGGCTATGGAGAGGGCAAGAGAGAGAATAAGCATTCCTCCCCAGGAAGCATATGTGCCTAATTCCACCGAACCAGACACCTCTTCTTCTATGAATCGTTATTCACCTGAATTCCTGAGAGAGATTTAAGAAGAGAAGTGGGCAAGGGAAAGTGAAGTCCCTCCTCCCATTGAACTTGTGGATGACGCACATGATCAATTCCCATAGGACATCCCATCTATTTATGAAGAGCAGGAGAGTGCCCAATCTCATGAGAGATTAGATTTTGAGTCCAATTCCTTGCAAGAGTTACCACATTTCACAGGCCCATGGGAAACTAAGTCAACATGCATGAGAGCGCCCACGGTCATGATAAGAAATGAAGATTTAATCATACCTAGGAATACGGAGGTAGTAAAGAACACTAAAGTGCAGTGCAACCGCACTTTAGAAGAGCTACTCAAAGTTAAGCCAGAAGTGTGGAAACAAGTAGCCAAACAAGTGCCAGACATCGCGAAATCGCGTTCCCAGGTAGGATCTCATAGAACAGTGCCAGAAATACCATTGGATAAGATAGGAGACATGAGTGAAGGAGAAGAAGGAAATACCTATCTCCCAGTTACCCATCAAGGATACACAACCAAGGCGATTCTAGACTCAGGTGCAGGAGTGGCAATTGCTACCACTTCCCTATGGAAGCGTTGGGGCAAGCCAGCACTCAGGCCGACGAGGATGAAATTGCAAATGGCAGATGGCCATATTGAGAAGCCCTTAGGATTGCTAGGAGGAATAACTCTCACTACATGTGGTGTGGAGTTTGAACATACGTTTGCTATATGTGACTTTAGCAAAAACTAGGCCTATGAGATGATTTTGGGGAGACCATTTATGCAACAGTTGCAAGTGGTACAGGACTGGGGAACCAATTCTTTGTATTTGCAAAACTTAGGTGTTACAACCAAAGTCAATCTCAAGGACTACTCTCATGGAGATGTACCCCCCATCCAATGGAATCCCATCCATAGAGCGAAAGATGATATTGAGTCAGTGCATTCTATAGGATCAGGATCATCATGGATGCATGAAGACACCCACTTATGGATGTGCAAGGTAGCAGTAGAAGAAGAGAGGAGGGAAAAAGCCCGAGAGGTAGGTGCAAAAGGAACCCATAGATCAATTCAAGACCCGGCCTATGCACCTGTAGTGTTTCCTGACGAAGAATTTGAGCCTCACGGCTTGGCTGAAATTTTAGCAACAATGGATGTAGCCATCAACGAAGAACAATGGACACCCCACTGTGACGAGGATGGCTATGAAATTTCAGTCTTCTCCATAGAGCCAATCTTGGGAGACTCAATTTTAGAAGAATGCGAACCTAGCCCAGATGCATTTGAGGATGCAAGTGACTCCGGTCTAGAGTCAGTCATTATGGACGCACAATTTGCATCAGATGAAGAATACTTCTATGAAATAGGAGTTCACCCTCAGAGACATGAAGAGCTCATGAATGAGGTGAGATTAACCACACAAGTGACCACCAAGAATGAAGGCAAGAAGAGGAAGAAGAAAGAAGTCACATCAGAAGAGGAAGAATCTCTGTTTGAGGTCCCTGAAAATTTTAGGAAGTATGAATTAGACGATAGGAGAGTCATGGTGAGAATGCCTAAATGGGATGCTCAAGCAGGAGAGGCCTACCATAACAAGGAAACCACTAAGAAAATTGTTGTAGCCTTAGAAGAAGGAGAGGAAAGGTGCACGTACATAGGACATGACTTGACGGAAGAAGAAGAGCAAGAGCTGGTAGCTTTGCTACGAGAGTACATAGATGTATTTGCTTGGAGCTACAAGGACCTAAAAGGTGTGGACCCCGACATATGCTCTCACATGATCCCCATGACCTCAGATGCTAAGCCCTCTAAACAAAAGCCATACACATACAATGACAACTATGCTGCCGAGATCAAAGAGGAGATAGATCACTTGGTTGAAGCTGGATTCATCTATGAAATTGAGCACACTGAATGGGTCTCCCCCATTGTAGTGGGGCCCAAAAAGAATGACAAATTACGTGTATGCATTAACTTGAAGAAGGTCAATGCAGCCACTATCAGATATAGTTATCCGCTTCCTATCACTGAGCATCTATTAGAAAGGGTAGCAGGCAAGGAAGTGTACAACTTCCTTGATGGATTCTCGGGCTACAATCAGGTAGCCATATCTCTAGAAGATCAGCATAAGATGGCTTTTGCCACAGAGTGGGGCATATTTGCTTTTCATGTAATGCCATTTGGGCTTACCAATGCGCCTGCCACCTTTTAGAGATTGATGTATCATGTATTTAAAGAGTTCTTGAGGAAGAATTTGGAAGTCTATGTTGATGATCTCTGCGCACATTCCAACATTAGACAGACACATATACTGGAACTCAGACAAATCTTTGATAAATGTAGAGAATATCAAGTCTGCTTGAACCTAGAAAATTGTGTTTTCATGGTCAGGCAAGGCAAGATTCTAGGACACATAGTGTCAAAGAATGGCATATCCACTGATGAGGAGAAAGTGAGAGCTATACCAGAACTACCGAGGCCAAAGAATGTGAAGGAAGTACGAGCTTTCATGGGGCATTGTGGTTATTACCGACGCTTTATACACATGTATGCCATCATTGCAAAGCCTCTGTACGGCCTTTTGACTAACTTCGAGTGGACTGAGGAATGTGAAATTCTTTCAACGAGCTCAAAAGAAGATTGTGTTCAACACCAATCTTGACTACACCAGATTGGAATAAGCCCTTCCATGTGCATGTGGATGCATCCAATTATGCCATTGGATGTGTGCTTGCACAACCTACTGGTGAAGGTAATATGGATCTTCCAATTGCCTATGCTACTAGACAGTTGAATGCAGCTGAACGAAACTATACCACCACTCAACAAGAAGGGTTAGGCATGGTATATGCAATTAAAAATTTTAGACACTATTTTCTTGCAAATAAGTTTAAATTTTTTACGGATCACCAAGCTCTACTGTACTTGGTAAACAAGCCATGCAATACAGGTAGATTAGTGAGATGGTTCCTCTTACTGATGGAATATGACTTTGAGGTCGTGGTGAGGAAAGGGAAAACTCATATGAGAGCAGATCATCTCTCTAGACTCACATCAGGAGAGGCCCCACTAGGAGTATCAGACGATCTCCCTGATGCTTACCTGTTTAATTTGGAAGTTGTACCTCAGTGGGCTAAGCCATTAGTGCTAGTATTGAAATACGGGCCTAACCACACAGTAATAAACACTCAAGATAGGGAGATAGTGAAAGCCCAAAAGTATCAAATCATGGTAGGGAGTATGTACAAGCATACAGATCAAGGGATATTAGCTTGTTGTGTGGAAGAGGACGAGTACGCTAAATGGTTGCAATTAGCACATGTAGGTGCATTAGAGCAACACTACTCAAAACAACGAACCCTACAGACACTAAGGAGACTAGGAGTGCATTGGCCAACTATGGAAGTTGATGTCCATAGAATGTGCAAGGAATGCCCAATCTGTCGTACTAAACCACCAGTGGAACATGCTACTCTCTATCGAATATCGTTAGTACCAGATTGGAGTGAACCATTAGTAGCCTTTCTGAGGACGAAAACATTCCCTCAAGATATGACTTTGGTTAGATAAAGGAGTTTGGAACAAGAAGCCTTAGATTACGCAATCATTGGTGATAATTTATACAAGCGGGGTAAAGATGGTTACCTAAGACTGTGTGTCCATGAGAGTGAATACCTCAAGATATTAGAGACTGCTCACCAAGGTGTAGCAGGAGGACACTTTGGACCAGATCAGGTGATCAAAGCAATTTTATTTGTAGGTCTTTGGTGGCCAACTCTTCACATGGATGCACATACCTATGTGAAGAGGTGTGAGGTTTGTCAGCGAACCCAGTACCCTATACGAAAAGATGAGATGCCATTGAAACCTATGATGGGTGGACGTGCATTCTCTAAGTGGGGAATAGACTTTGTTGGTCCTATTAATCCCCCAGCTAAGGGTTCACATGCTGAGTATATCATTGTGGCCACAGACTATCTAACCAAGTGGGTAGAAGTGAAAGCCACTACGAAGAATGATGCTCAAACAACAGCAAAGTTCTTATTTGAAAATGTGTTCACTAGATACGGATTGCCAATAGAATTAGTGAGTGATAGAGGCACACACTTCTTGAATGAAGTCATAGAAAACCTTCTCCAAGAATTCTTGGTGATACATAAGAGGTCTGCCCCCTATCATCCACAAGCTAATGACCATGCTAAGAGCACAAATAAGATATTATGCAATGTGCTGACTAAATTGGTGAATAACAAACGCTATGATTGGGACAAACAGCTACACCATGCTGTTTGGGCATACCGAGTTGCCTATAAAACGGTACTCCAAGCCACACCCTTTCAGATAGTGTTTGGCCAGAATGTGGTGCTACCATTGGAATTTTTGATACCTACATTGAAAGTAGCACAAGAGCATGACTAGACAGGCCATGAACTCTCCTCTAGAATCTTTGATCTTGAACGTTTAGGTGAGACACGATTGAGAGCTACAGCAGGAATCTATGCAGCCAAGAAGAGGCAAAAGGTGTATTTTGATACACATGTGAAGGATAAAGGCTTGAAAGCAAGAGACCTAGTCCTAGTCTACACAGTGAAGCAATATGCATGAAAATTAGAGAAAAGAGGTTATGGATCAATGATTATCAATAGGATCTCCACAAGTGGAGTAGTACAACTAGCCACTCTAGAAGGTGACATCCTACCAAGTTACATAAGTGGATGCAGAGTCAAGTTATATCAAGAACCCCTAACAGAAGAACTGCTAAATTGACTCAATACTACAAAGAAACGTAAGGAAGAGGAAAAGTGAATTCGAGAAGAAGCACAGGTAGAAGATTTAGAATGCATTCGACGAATGAAATTGAGAAGGCAAGGTAGAGATCAACCCATGACTGACGCTCAAGAAGCTCATGGTTATCACATTGCCATGTGTGAGGCTTCAGGTAAGCGGACCCATAAGATAGTTGATCGACGACCTTTTGTGATCCTAGAAGTAGGACAAGGAGAGAATGCAAGGACAGTGAGAGCTTTAATTGATTCAGGAGCAGCCACTAGTGCAGTTCGGCTCTCTTACTGCCAAAAATTGGAATTGAAGGTCAAACCTATTGAGGCATATCTCATAGGGCTAGGAGGAGTTGAAACCCCTTGCATGGGAGAGGTGGAAGTTCCCCTCTACATTCAAGAGGTCCTCATGCCAGCAAAAGTGCTAGTATGTGAAGACGAGGATCTTACGGAATCTCTTGTTTTGGGCCAAGACTGGATCTATGATCACGCAGTCAACCTCAACCTAAGAAGTGGACTTCTTCAGGCTTGGGCAGGCCAAAGACGTCTTACCATTGAATTAGAAAATCAAGCACTCAAACCATTAGAACAGGCACCAACTCCTAGTCCCTCCAGGAATCCACATGAAGATAACAATGTTGTTCTTGTCAAGAGTTCTATGGTGCAGAGGATTGTCACTCTTTCCGAAGTTATAAAAGTCAATGAGGAATTTCTGTTCGCTCCAAGGAAGATTCTAAAGGGGAAGGCTCAACAACACACGACGCTTAGGAGACCGATGATCAAGAAGCATGAGCACCAACCTGGGCATTATGAAGTACCTCGTGGCATGAAGCAGATCTGGATACGCAAGGGGGAAAAAACCACGGCTCCAGAGAGAGGTTCTCAAAAAAGCATCAAGCGAGCCACACCATCAAGGACCAAAATGAAGGAGTTCCCTATGCAACACCCTAGCTATACCATTTCTATTTGGGTCCCTAAGCGGTCAATGAAGGCTAGCCCTAATGCTAGACGGATTTGGGTGCCCAAGGCCTGCTTACAAGCCCAAATAACTTCACCTCCAATCACTAGCGTAAATAAACACTCACAAATACCCTTGGCAAATAACTCAAGGAAGATACCTACACCTCACACTGCTACACCTTCAGTCGAACCTAGACATGTCTGCAAATGGGTGCCCAAAAGGTCCCAAATCCAGCACAATCTAGTTCATAAATCTTTACCTGTCATTAGCTCTAAGAGCTACGAATCCTCTATCAAAGCTTGGAGACATAAACGGTGTATCAACCCCCCTGACCCAATTTTGTAAATCCATCCACTCTGATGTAGGTGCATTTTGAGTAAATTGCATATCCAAAGCATGCATCTAGGATGACACTAACCACTAACCACCAATCACATCTATCACAAACACTTCACCTCTAACCACTAACCATTTGGATTGTCATGTTAGTATTGTGGAGGGAACACCATTACATCCTGTTTCCTATGCAACATTAATGTGCCTTTCTTCTTATAGCAGATAAGCATCAGAAGTCTCATGGCAGCAGCAGCAAGAACAAGCTCCCAGGCGGGCACTAGTACTCAAAGCAATTGGGATACCATGCATGTGGAGGCTCCACTAACAGCGAGGCCTGAGGAGTTCCTGAATGTGCGAAGAATCCCCATCTCGGATCCACCAAGTGGCCTAACAGAAAGAGTCAAGGGGCATTCCCATTGGTTCAATGAGATGCCAGGAGATTTGGGAGATGCTGATCATATTTGGGAATCCAAGTTGGAATTTGGAGGAGTTTGGTGGACCTTTCAGTTCTTCTCACGAGAATTTGAAGCATTGCAAAATGTAGCTCCTCTTCAAGATATTTGGTAGAAAGCGGGATTGCAAGATTATTTTAGTGCATCTCTACCTAAACCTGATTTCCTTAGGTGCTATTACTTGATTGCAACTCTGAAGGCAACAGGAGATAAAGATCATTCAGGCACATTCCTGGTGCCCTCTCTATCAAACCAAGAGGAAATGAAAAAGTTTGAGTTGAACATCACTTTAATCAGGGAGGCCCTTCAGATGTATGGCACCCATGTACCCTCTGATCGAGATCCTTTGATACCGGAGTCTATGAAGAACAATAAACTCAAGAAGTTGAAAGAAATGTGTGTCCTCACCCCGAACATTGCTATACCATTGCGAATGTGTCTTCAACACTTTGCATTTCCGGCGCAAGACCGATTCACACAGCCTCATAAGAAGATCTGGTATGGGTTATATCTAGCGGAGACTGGGAGCTTACCTATTAAAATGCTAGTGTGAATCCTTGACCAGTTACATGAAGCAGGCAAACGAGGCATGAGGAAGCCTACTTTGAATGGTTGCTGTGCGATTACAAGAATTATCTACAGATGCCTTGCCTATGATGTGCCGATCGCACGGGCCCTTAAGTACTCACAGTTGGAATTCTTCCAGAGGTGGAAATCAGGAGTTCAACCCACTAAAAGAATGCGTGGAGCACTTTCACAGGTTCTAATTCCTCGCGAGGTCACCACAGAAGCCTCCTGTAGAGAAGAAGAACAAGTAGCCCCTTTCACGATCCACCTCCAAGGACCACAATCAAGGGGCGTGGTACAACCGACTCCATCAGCCCCTCCACTACCCTCGGATGCTAAGCTGGCATCCATGGCTACATTGGGAGAGGATACATCCTTCGACTTTGAGAGATTTTTGCAAACAGC
Source organism: Ceratopteris richardii (assembly GCA_020310875.1). Classification (NCBI taxonomy): domain Eukaryota; kingdom Viridiplantae; phylum Streptophyta; class Polypodiopsida; order Polypodiales; family Pteridaceae; genus Ceratopteris; species Ceratopteris richardii. Next base: position 114,514,289 of record CM035442.1, on the reverse strand, counting down.
ACACTTATCTGAGAGTGAATTCTTTTATGACAATGACGGTCCAGGATCATCATCCCAGAGAGAACGACCACATAGCGCGGCAGGAAGAGTACATTGGGAGGATGAGGCACAACACACTCAGGCGGGAGGCACACATGAACAAGAGGAGATGCAGGGGAACGAACCATAGGAGAGTGAGGAGGAAGCCCCTGCCTACACTGCACAACTTAAACGACTCTACAAAACGATCAAGCAAGTGTTGAAAAGGCATAAGTTCTCAGAAGAGGCAAATAGAGCACTGGTGAACCAGATGCTGCAAGCGGAGAATGTAGACCCTCATTTTGTAGAATCATTGAATCTTTTGGCAGATACCTATGGAATCGTGGAAGCCATGAGGACCATGGTATATCGTAATACCCCTCAATATGACCAATGAAGGATCGATACACGACTGCGAAGGGGAAAGATGATCCAAATGGAAGTCTCTACCTCACTTCCTACCACCACTCCAGAACCACCATCACCTCCCATCCAACCCTCAGAACCCCTCACCACTAGCCTTCCTGAACAACCAGTGTCCACCCATAGTGAACCCATACGACACACCACCATTTCTCCATCCTTCCCTTTACCTACATCCACCAGTTCCAACCAATTTTCCGAACCTCAGATAGGTCACCCTGCCACCCAACAAACCATCATCGGTCACCCTTCTTATCTACCAGCCCTCAGACACCCACATGGCCCTACCCAAACGTTAACACACCCAATTTCCCTCACTACTCCATTTCCTCTTTCCCAACCACTACCCACTGTACCCCTTTTAACCCCCTCGGAACCAACACACACCACCCTATCTCCATTCTTGGCAAACCTTGTAAATATAGTTCAACAAATTGAGAATCATAATAGAAAGTCCCTTCCCCACCCTACCTCCCCCACCTTCACGGCCACCACTAACACGCCACCAACCATTCCAGTATTCACGATTCACACTTCACACACAATCACGTCCGATCACATGGACATTTCACCATCCACAAGACCACCTACCACCACTGTTGTTCCAACAGCATCACATTTCACTTCACTCACATCACCATTTCCAATCAATGTAGGCACAACATCTACTTTTCCCTTCCCCATTTCGCGACCCCTTGCATCTTCCACCTCTACCCTTGCATCCACCTCATTTAGCCAGGCACTAGACACTATGTTCGAAGCGGCCGCCCAGCTTAAACAAGAATACATATTATTGGAAGAAAACAATAAGGAGCTATGTACTTTGTCATCCCATCTCCAGGCACATGTCAATGCCTTGGAATTGAGTAATGCAGCATTACAACAAGAAGTTACCACCCTCCAACAATCGAATGCAGAGCTTGAAGCCAAGTATACAGAGATGGGTAAGGCTATGGAAGACCAACTCAGAGACCAGCTGACCCGCAATGCTAGACTACAAAGAAACATGGCCTTACTTCGCTGCCACTTAGCAACTGCTCAAGAAGAGAACAGAAGACTACAGCAGCAAAACCAGGAGAACTTAGAAGCAGCCATTGAAAACACCCTAGGGGCAGCTATAGACCCTGCCAAATTCCAAGCTATTCCCTCAGAACACATTCAATAGGTGTTAGAAGATTATGCGACCCTCTTGGAAGCACACGACCAGTTGGCAGATCAAGTAAAGGAACTACAAAGATCCCAAGTGCCCCCACCACACCCATCAAAACTTAAAGAGATGGTCAATTCTGCTACTTCTCTAGAGCTCGAATCTTCAATGGCCAATGAGGTACTTCAACTATGCCAACAAGTTGCAGAATTAAAGATTAAGCTGTTACAATATGAACAACCCCCCTCTCCACTCGATCAACCAACAGAAGAGGAGGCCATTGTCATTCCAGTGGAAGATACATTTGAAGATAATTATGAGCCTCAACCTTTTCCAAGAGGCACAACCACTCACGAGGGACAAGACACATACGAGGAACCCCCTCCGGCATGGATGAAACAGGTAGAAGAGATGGGGGTGACTCACGAGGAGCGTATCTCAACTCAGATGGTGGCCATGAAAACTATCGAGGAGACCATACTTCAATCGGAATATTTCAAGCACTTGTCAAACGCAAAACCAACAAGTACCCTACTTTCGCTACCCAATTTGAACCCGAGGACATTCCAGAGGATGCCCACAAAGGGAACATATATCAACCCACCTGGAGGCAAAAGTTATTGGAGACCTATCCGAAGATGCTACGAACATGGGATCACGCGCCCATGCACTTGAAGTATAACAATTGCTTCGGGCCAGTACAACGCAGAAGATCATGGAAGGCATTTGCCATAAAAGTTAAGAACAATGCCAATTGCAAAGAATGGCTCAATTACCCCGCCATTGCACCCCCAACCGGCACACCTACTGTAGCTTACATGATGGCTACCATCAGACATTGGATGCCATGCATCCACCCCATGCCTGACGTCGCTGCATAGATGATGCTCAAGATACTGGACATGATGCAAGTAGTGTTAAAGACTTTCCGCAATGTACATCACATCCAGCCGCCAATTTCGGGCTTCATAAATGGTAATTATGACTTACTTTATGATATGAGCACGACCCCGAGTATTCGAGTTGCTTATGCATGGCATGCAAGGATCAGATATCTCCCTGCCTGCTACAAGCAAACCTTTGATAACATGTTCACCACGGGGTTTTGGGAATCACACTCAGAAGTGTTCGCACCACGCCCAACTCATCTGCTACGATTATTCGCGTGCGAACAAACAATGCATTCGAAGCTCTACACGATGCCACAACCTGACATGCCTGTCATAGTTAATTGGGATCCCTTGCAAAAAGACCTAGTCAAGGGACTATGGATCAGAGAACAAGAGCTGGCAACCGACATACTACAACACTACATTGATCAAGCTGCTGAGCAAAGGTCTGTGAGAGACGACAGACGCTAGGGGGGGGAGTGTTGGCATCATACGGGAAGAAGCAGGCACGGGCATACATGCAGATCTAGCATTGAGGCAACCCATTAAAATTTTTCCAATCTCTACATCATTTTAAAGTGATTCTCATCACTAAAAACCATTGTAAATACCGTTTCACCTTTTTGTAGCTCCATTTTGTGCAAGCCGAGGAGTCCTCGAGCTTGAGGAGCTTTAGAAGTAATTTCCTACCAATAGAAGTGATTCCATTGTCTTACTCTCTTTGTTCTTGCTATGTGTGCGCGTGTGTATGTGTGTGCATGTTGGTGTGCTTCTCACTCACACATTTGTGCCTTCACTTGCTCGAGGTCTTCATACCATCCTCATGTCTTCCCGGATTGACATTAAAGGAGGTGCTACTCATCACTGAGCTACAATAACTTAGACAAACTAAAGGTAAAATTTGGAGGGATTGAGGAGGTAAGTAAGGGGAAAAGGAGAGAAGATATAGACCCAAAGGCTGAATGAACTTAAGATCATGGCAGGTGCTAAGTAGCCGGAGAAGTGTCATCTCATCGGTAGGAAGTGCAGCCCAAGCGATCCATCACTCAATCTACTCAGACACATCTAGTGACTCAGGGGAGGAACCACCCATGGCCTCACAAGAAATGCATGGTTCTGTTCCAAGATAGAATTTTATGTCAACCGTAGAGGGTGAATATCGTACCTCTCGAAAGTATGTGTCCACTAACTAGCAAGGAATCCCTATTTACCTTGATGGCATAAATAGATCAGTCATGAGAATGGTAAACTCTACCGATTCTGCAATAGTGCCAAGACCCATAGTTAAGTACAAAGGAGGAGTTTACATGGACAAGTTAGGTCAAATCTATGTAGTGATGGAAAACCCAGATCAGATCAATGAAAGAGGAGAACTAGAGGGAAAAGGAAATTTTGGAAGATCTAACCCTGAAGAACTTGTGACTACCCCAAGGGGCAAGTCTGTGGTGACTCAAGTCTTGAGAAGGGATTTGATACCTCAACATGATTACCTGTTGTACATATACCTAATCCATGGGTGAGACCTGCTTTTACAAACTCATTCACCCACACCAGGATAGGAAGTAAGCCTAGTGACCATCTATGAGTTGAAGGATCCTGAAGATGAGTCTAGAGTCACATACCTAGGCCAAAGCCAAAGAAGGTATTGGCCAATAGATGAAGTCGATAGGTCTCAATTAAAATACATGGGGTTGTCTATATTCCCTCCTCGAGAGCAGGCAACTACCTCGCATAACCATTTTGGAACCCACCAAGGAATGGAGAATACAATGTGAGGACAAAAAGTCAACGAAGTATCCCAAACAAAACACATGTGCAATTCACAATGCCAGGGACACATTCACACAACCAAACCAATACAGGTATAGGTAACATGAATCGCCCACCCATTAGACCAAGGTCGCAACAAGGTGTGCAACCAAGAATGCATCCAATTAGACCAACAATTCCTGTAATACCCAGAATCCTAGAACCCGTCAGAAGGTTGAGACCAATTCAAACCTAGTGCAAAAACAACAAATCAAGGATATGAGCAAACCCAAGGAGAATACTACCCCCATGATGCAATTCTTGTGGAGTATGACCAAACCTATGATCAACAATATTATGGTTACGAATGATACGACAATCCCTATGGGCCAGAGTATGCGAACCTGATGTACATTGCACCAAAAGCATCAGCCCAGATGAGACCACCCATTAGACCACATGTGCTAAGAGGACCATGCTATAGATGCGGAGGAGATCATTTCATAAGAGAATGCACTTTGCTATACAACCCACCACCACCGAGAACATGGGAAGGGTACTATAATGAGTGCAGAAAGGAACATCTATTTAGAGATTGCCCAAAAAATCCCAATAAGACTCATAACACTAGTCAGCTCAATGTGATAGAAGTGATTGAATCATCGGGAAGCGATAAAGAATAAACAGTACCATCAAAAGCCATTACTCAAGCCCAAGCCAAAGGACAGGAGATAAAAGAATTAGATTCCGAACAAGAGAGGAATAAGGATCTAGAGCGAAAGATACAGGTAGTGGAAGATTCGGAAGACCCAGGTGAGAGTAACCAAACAAAGAAAACGCAAAGTTGAAAGACTAGAAAGGAAAAACTCAGGAATAAATGGACAAAGAAGAAAAATAAAGAGGACAAGAAGGATGTAAAAGAAAGTAGGAACCCTCGAGAATGAGAAGGGCAAGATAACACGACCCCAAGGCCCCAAACCTAGAAGCCAGACAAACCAGGATCCATTCTAGCAGATCTAGTACCAGAAGACCTAGACATGTGGCTGAAAGCTTACCAAGCCAGAATCACGACTGGACCGAATATAGAATTAGCAAGGGTTCACACATGAAAAAGGAGATATCATAACCCTCCTCATCACAATGAGGTGTCCATTGTGCTTCATTAACAACAATATCCATGGTGGCTAAGATTTCTACCCAACCATGAGGCTCAAATTCCTCATCTGGAAAGATCATCCATGTGTAGGCTGGGTCTTTAACCGGTCTTGCTATCTTTATGCATCCAGAATGGATAAGAAGAACTTATAGAATGCACATAGATTGAATCTTCTTCTGCCTTGAGGATAGGATTCCACTATAGATGTGGTACATCTCTGAAGGTATAACCCTTCAAATTGACCTTGGTTGTGACCCCTAAGTGTTGTAAGTACAAGGATTTGGTTCCCCAATCTTGTAGTATTTGCACTTGCCAAAGGAAGGGTCTTCTTGAGATCATTCATAGATGTTATTTTTGCCAAAGTCACACATAGCAAAGTTGTGTTCACACTCTACACCACAAGTGGTTAGAGGTATCCCTTCTAGCAATCCTTGAGGTCTTTCAATATGATCATCAGCCATTTAAAGATCATTCTAGTTGGTCTTAATGTGGGTTTTCCCCATTGCTTCCACAAAGAGGTGGTTGCAATCGCAACACTAACACCTGAACCTAAGATAGCTTTGGTTGGGTAACCTTGGTAGGTGTGTACTTAAGTCAAGAAGACTTAAGGACTTCTGCCAAAGAGACTAAATCTCATTTGCCACACAAGCGCGTATAGTGGGGAATTGACACACGCTTATTTATCAATCCGATGAAACGACCTAACCAAGTGTATGAGGACATGTGCACACATGATGGGAAATGAAGTGGTTTAGCTTACATGCATGAGAAAAGACTAATCCACCTCTCTAACTCACTTGAATACTGAAAGTGTCGGTCGCAATACCACTTACAACAGTTTTCACTAAATCGAGGATTTCTCCTAGCTCCGAACGCTGAATATGGCCAATAGCGGGTTCGTTTCGAAGCTCTCGATGAGACACATCTATTGGAGTTCGATTCTGACAATTGTGCTTCAAGTTATGACCAAAACAGTGAATGACGGGAAACATCCACACTCACTCCACAACTTCTACTAGCTCACACACACACTACAATAGCTCAAAAATAGTGGGGAGGGGTAGAAAACAGTCCTACACATACATTCCAAGCTTTACACACACATAGAAGATCAAAGAGAAGATGAAAATCTGCAAGAAAGAAGCAATTTCGAAAATCAAGAGCTCTCCTTCTTCACAATGACAAAAAAGTGTCTACAAAGAGTCATAAAGTGACTTATATACATGTGACCTAAGAGTGGTCCAGAGACCGGCACTTTATTAACTAAAAGGTGAATTTCCTACTAATTTACAAGGAATATATTACAATGAGTTGGGATTATGCATCTAGAGGACTCCTCTAGTGCATCTACATGGCTTGAGGGAATTTCCTAGACTTTGAAGAAAAAATATGCCCATTAATTTGAAAATTTTGGGGCTCCCCTTTCGTGCCTCTTTGCTCTGCAACACTCTCCCCCTCTTTGTCTTTGTCGTCCCTTGACATGCTTTTGTCTTTTGTTTGTTTCTCGTCTAAGCTTTCTGAATACACGCACCCAGTGGTCGAAGAAGCGACAAGGACTGTCAGACAATTGGTTATCTTATCCGAGGTTTGTCCTTTACTTCTGTTTGCTCCTTGGTATTCCGTAAATCACAAATCTGGGTTGCTGCATTTAGTCGGGTTGCCACACACGCCATATGTGACTAAGAATGTGGTATTCTTAGTCACTCTCTTCAACTTTTCAGCCTCTACCTGTTTCTAACTTTAGGTCTTCTGATTTGTCTTTGTCTTCACATATCTGACCCTGTTGTATTGCTTTGAGCATGTTCATTTCTTGTTATCGCATGCTATCAGCGGGAGGATTATTACCTGCCAAGTATTGTCTTGCACTTCTTCATGGATACTTCCTAGCCTTGGTCCGTCCTTCCCATGAAATGTCTTGGTTGTTGATATTCTTTAATTCCATTCCTCAAGACCTGGATGTTTGGCGTTGTTGCCTGATGCGTGCCCCTTCGGGGGCTTTGGGCAGAGGGTGGATCTTTTGCTTTATGATCTTCATTCTTTATTGAGCAGTTTTGGTCTTTGATTTTCTTCTTCTTCTTTTCTTGCTTGATTCCCCTTCCACACGTTCCTCCTTTTGAACTCTGTTCTCCTCAACAGGCTTTTTGTGGCGACGTGAGTACGTTTGTATTGCGGTTTGCTCTCGTTGATTAAGCAAGTTGGCATGAAAAATCATAAATTCTTTCCACTTGCTTGACTTCACTCCATCCTCTGGTGCTTATCGGTGATCCGCAAAGAAACTTGTTTCATAAGCCACCAGTCTTGCATTAAGATTAGAAGTCATTTTAACAAAAATTTCTGAATCGATTTCAAAGAAGCCAGTAAAAAATGCTTCTTCAAAAGTCTGCATATATGTGCTCGGCAAGAACATAAGCCGTGAATAGTATGCCATGATAGTTAATCGACTAGGGATAGTTGAAAGATCGAAAACAAGTGCTTGAGATCCCTGTGTAATGTCGAGGAAGTTCAAAAATGTATATTTTGCATGCTGGAAAACTTTAATAACTGTAAGTAGCATGTTGAAAATCTTATTCGTCATTTTGACTGCTAAATCCGGAACAGTTGCATATCTAGCAATCCAAAATTCCATGGTTTTCACCATGTATTCTTCAGTTGGAAGGTAATTATGCGGTGGACTTGGTAATAGTGGGTAGTTGAGCCATTGATTATTTATGCTACCATGGCACTGTCCTTCCCAAAATTGCGACCAGGAGCGTCGGTGGGGTACTGGACAAAAAGATGGGTTCACCTGAAGTGCATAGGGTGATGCTTCCCATTGTACCCGTAGTGTAGGATTCTTTTCCAAAAGTTTCCGTCTCCATATAGGATCAGCCTTCTCGAACTCCTCTTGAGTATAATTGAAAGTATTATTGCTGAACTGGAGGTTGTTGTCAGGCTCCTTATTTGTCGTGGTCTTTATATATTGCCTTGTTTGTTCTTTAAGGAGTCCATATGGTACATTAAATGGCTTCAAAATTTGTTCCAAGTTTTTTCTCTCAATCTGAGCTTCCTTCATAATCTGTATTAATTGATCTTCAAATTCTGCAGTGAGTTGGGACACCAGTAGTGCCCTCTCATGTCGGCTCAGTTCTGCAATATCCCGATGATTATGTTCAAATTGCATCTCCATTTCCTCCCTTATCAGCGAATGATGTAAGGGGGGAGAGAGAGGATGTACCTCAATCTCCTCAGTAGCCGCTGTGGATTTTGGAACTACTGGTGTCCCCTCCGTTGCCTTGTGCGAGCTGATCCTGTAGTTGCTTTATCATTTCATTCTTTTGCTTAATTTCTTCTTGGGCCTTCAAAATTGTTTCCTTTTTCTTTTGGATTTCTTCTGCCACGACAGCGAGGTGATCAATGTCTTCTTTACATTGCACAAGATATCGATTCTCAGCCTTTTTCCATTTTGTCCTTAGAGCCGCGGTATCATCCATATATCTTTTTTCCCATTCGGCAATGGTTGCATGCTCCTACTTGAGCTGATCTTCATACTTAGCTATCTTGTCCTCATTTCCTTTATGTCTTTTTCTGGCCTTTCCTGAACTTCTATGGGTTGATTACTCAAGAGAGCTGTCATCAACTCCTTGTTTCAGTTTCTCAAGTTCTCTACCTCATCCATGTATATCTTTATTTGTGATTCCAAGATTTTGCTTCTTTTATTTATCCTTGCCTTCTCGGTCTCACTATCCTCATATTTCTTCTGTAACTCTTGTAGTTGTTCTTTTAATTTTTCATTTTCTGTCTCTAAAGGTTTGCATTGTTGCTTGACCTTTTGAACTTCATGTTCTTTGTGTGTTATGTGCTCTTGTGCTAGATTTAATTGTGCTGAAAGGTTCTTACCCATCTCATGAAGTTCATGCTTTTCCTGCATCGCTTTGTCATAGTCCTCATCAGCCTCAAGCATTAACTGTTGCATATCCATAGCGGTTCTGATCATATCTTGCACCACTGGCTTGAGCTGAGCGATGTCGACATTCAACCATGTTCTTGGAATTCTTGGAGCTTCTCCTGTTTGTACATCCTTTCCGTGCTCCACATGGATAGTTTCGTTATGTGGTTGTCTGATTTGTAGTTCTATTTCTGGTTCTTTTCTTTCTTCGTCCAGATCAACAATTTTCGTGGCACTCCCTTGAAATGTAACATCCATGGGGGAGGGTTCTTCCACAACCCTTATCAGAGTGAAGGGTTTTGATTCTTCCACTGTAGCTTCTTTTGGTTCTTCCTTTGGATTCTTGAGTGATTCCTCTCCTTTAAGCATTGTCTCTTTGATTTGAATTTTTGAAGTCTCATTTACTTGGATGACATGTACCCTTTCTTGGTTTCCTTCTTTGTCTGTGGTGTCTTGATTGGGGTTGATCGTAGTTTGATTTACCTTTATGGCCTCTTCTTCTGCGTTGTAGTTTACTTCATTAAGTTCCTCCCATTGTCCATCGTCTTTGGATTCACTTCAAAGGTCCGTATTTAATAGGGAGGTGTCGGGCTCTTCGTGTGTATCTCAAGAGGAGCTTGAGTTATCCAACCCTATTTCCTTGTATCGGTGTACTTTGGTCAGCTTCCTTTTCGCTTCCGTATCTTGGTGGGTTTGCTGGTAATGGTGCCCTTGCACTGGTAGATTCACTTGACCTTTCGTATATTGGTGTGTGTCTTCCAAAGCTCGTGTTAAGTCGTCTTCGGTGATTGGTTGTTGCCCTTCAATTCTTGTCTTTGGGAGCACGTGTGCCCTTTTTGTAGCTGGAACTTCAACTTCTACTTGCTTTACTTCCCTTAATCTCTTTGTCCCTCTCATTTTGGGTTGAGAGCTAGTTTCTGCCTCCTCAACAATCTTGACTCCTTTTTTCTTTCTTGGGACTGTGGCGATCTTGGCATACTTAGCCATGGCTGTTGATGGTGGCATTTCTTGGAGGTGCTCTCTAATGCCCAAGGCATGATATATTAGGATGGTCAGAGCTACACTGCCGTTCAAGAACTTCTTGTGGTTCCACTGCTTCTTTGCTTCGAATAGCCTCTCTTGAATATAAGGAGTGATATTAATTTGATTCCCAATTTTTTTAATAGCATGAGACAACATCTGTACAATGATCTTCTCGGGGGCAGTGTATCTATGCATGTTAGGGAAACAAAGTGCTGATGAATTAGCCTTACTCGATATGTGAACGTATGCAAGTTTATCTTGGTGGTATTTCTTTGATGTTGTAGATATAATAAATCCAAAGGGTTTCTTCACATGACCGTCTGCTAATTGGAGCTTCATGCGTGTGGGTCGTAAGGCAGGCTTTCCCCATTTCTCCCAAATCTCCTTGGTGGCAATTCCTACTCCTGCTCCTGTGTCTAGTATAGCCTTGGTCATGTACCCATTGTAAGTGACAGGTAGACATGTATTACCTTTGTCTCCTTCACTAAATTCTCCCACCTTGTCTACTGGGATTTGTATTTTAGAAGGGTTTTCTTTCTCCTTGGTTTCCTTTTCATCCTTTTCTTGTCCTAAGTCCAGTTGTCCTGCTAATTGCTTCCATAATTGAGGTTTAACCCAGAGTAGTTCTTCCATAGTCAGTTTTCATTGTACCTCTGTCTTTCTAAGTTCTATTAGATTGTGTGAATTTTTACCTGAGTTTCCTTTTCCTTTTCCATGTACTGTGGGTGCTCGGATTATCATAGATTCCTTTTCGTATTCTCCCATGTAATTTGGTCAGGTTGAAATGCTCTAAGCTTCTTCTCTGTTTTGGTCTAGTCTTGATACTTCCTCATATACTTCTTCCACATTGGGATTCGGTTGATAAACTTCCACATCTAATTCCTCAAAGGGAGGTTTAGTCAATCCATTCCTCTTCCATTGTTCTTCTCGGATTCTATTCCATAATTCCTTTGGCCAGCCAGCCTCTAAATCAGGTATTATTGACATAGGTTTGTCGTGGGTTTTCACTCACTCACACTTGTCATCCTTCTCTTTATGTTCTTTATCCTTGGCTTTGACACTCTCCTTGTACTGCTCCTCGGATATCCTTGTCTCCGATAGGGCTGGGATAGTCTTTTCTAGGGTTGCTTGTGCTACCTCTATAAGTTTCTTGCATATAGCAAGCCTCTCTTTCTGTAATTCTCCTTGCGGGTAAAGCTTTTCGTGTTGTTCCACATTTGGTCTAGTCTTAATTCTAGCTTGGTAAGCTTTCAACCACATGTCCAAATCGTCCGGTTTTGGGTAAGTTAGAATTGATCCTGGTTTCTCTGCTTCTCGGATAAGCGGTGGAATGGGAACTTCTTCCCGAATCTCTGGTTCTTTATGCTCCTTACTGCTTCTTGTGTGTTTCTTATCTTCTTGACTTTTGTTTTTCATCCATTTCTCTTTGAGCTTCTCTCTTCTTTCCTTCCATTTTTGTGCTTTCATGTTTTGGGTATTCTCACGTGGATCCTCTGAATCTTCTACTATTTGAATTTTGGGGTTTATTGTTCTATTGTTTTCTTGTTTCCGTTCTGGTTGTTTTTCTTTTTGTTCCTTCTTTTGAGCTCGCATAATGGCCTTAAAGAGCACGGTGTATTCTTTATCACCTCCAGGTGCTTCTATCACTTCAATTACATTAATAGGTGCAGTGTCTTGAGCCTTGTTGGGATTTTTTGGACAATCACGGAAGAGATGTTCCTTTCCACAATCACTGCAATATCCTTCCCAAGTCCTAGGAGGTGGTGGATTGTAAGGCCAAGTACATTCTCTAATAAAATGGTCTCCTCTACATCTATAACATGGTCCTCTCGGCACAGGTGGTCTAATGGGGGGTCTCACATGTGGCTGTACTTTAGGTGCGGTGTACATTAAGGTTGCCACTTCTGGTCCATAGGCATATTTGTATCCTTCGTATCCGTAGTAGTGTGGATCATAGGTTTGTTCATACTCAGACATGTTAGTGTCATAGGGGTAATACTCTCCCTGAGATTGCTCGTAACCTGAGTTTGTAGATTCCACATTGGTTATAGGTGATGCTGGTACTATGGCTCTTTCTAGGTTTTCCTATGGTTGAGCATACTTAACCGGTACCACATGTTGAGGAATTGGAGGTTGTGGTCCTAACACCGGTTGAGGGTTTCCAAATTGTGCTGGTTCATATGGCCTGGGAGCTCTTGCTGGTGTTGGGTAGGAATTGTATCTGGGCATATCTCTACCTGTCTCTCTAGGTGGATATCCATATGGTCGATACTGAGGTGGTTGGGAGGGCCGTGCCTGCCTATTGAATGGGAAGTTTTTTGTAGTGTGATTGGTGTATTTTTGTTCTATGTGGCAATACAAGGCAGCTCCTTGATGGGGCTGTCTATTGTAAGGATGTGTCTGAGGTACACCAATTCCTCCTCATGCACACATGTGCGTGGGGTGATCTCCTCCACATAGACTACATCTTCGTAGCATAGGCACTCTTAAGGCTGGGTGTTGGTAGTTTCTCTGTCCTTGGACTCCCAATTTCTTTGCTACCAGCTCCGCTAATTCCTCCACATTACTGGAGTTGGACGTAATTGTACTCCGAGAGTCTTCTGATTTAGTGGGGCTGGGCGTACTCTTCAGATCATCCGCTAGGTTGTCCTCTAAGTCAATACATTCTTGTAGGCATTCGCTCAATGTCTGCAGCCTCTTTACGTATACTAGCATTCTTAAGGTTCCGTTTGTTAATCCATCCAAGAATAATGAAATCATTTTTTGCTGAGTGGGTCTCTCTACTGCTAGACATCTATCAACATACTGGTTGAACATTCGTGCAGTTGTTTTTACAGTTTCATTAGGGTTCTGTTTAAAGCTATGGATTAAAGACGTGGAATTGTGTTTAATCCCTCTCTTAGTGAATTCCCTAATGAATTCTTGAAAGAATTGCTCCATATTTCCAAATTGGTTGGGGTCTAATGGTTGGAACCAAGTTAGAGCCGTTCCTGTGAGGGTGAGTCCGAAAGACTCATACTGCACGAAGAAGTCGTCTACTTGTTCAGCCCTAAGGACTTGTTTAAATTCAGCAATGTGATCATAAGGTTCTCCCAATCCGTCATAATGATTCCTCACACATTTGGCCACCTGAATAGGTCTCAATCTTCTCATTGGTTCAGGTTGTCTAGGCATGACAGGGAAAGTGGGAACTGCTGGTCTAATTGGGGGTATTCTTGGCTGCCCTCCTACTGGTGGTCGTGGCCTTACTGGTGGTCGGTATTGATTTCCTACTCTTGGTTGGGTCTGATCGTGTGGTTGCCCTCCGGGAGTTGCAAATTGTACATGAGTTCGGTTGGGAACACTCCTCTGACTTGTTTGTCCAGACATTGTGTGCTCTACCTCTTGTTGAGTTCCAAAGGGGTTCTGTGAGGTGGTTGCCTGCTCTCTCTGAGGGAATACAGGCAATCCCATGTATTTTAGTTGAGCCCTGTCTATGGCATCTACCAGCCAATATCTTCTCTAGTTCCTGTCTAGGTATGTAACTCTAGACTTGTCTTCTGGATCCTTCAGCTCATAAAAAGTCATAGGACTTTCTTCTCTTCCTTGGGTCGGTGAGTCAGTTTCTCGTGTCACTTGGGACTTGCCTCTAGGGGTGGTCACTAACTCCTCAGGGTTTGGTCTCTCTAAGTTTCCTTGTCCCACTAGCTCTCCCCTCTCATTGATCAAATCAGCAAATTCAATCACTAAGTAGATGTGACCCATCTTGTCCATGTATGCTCCTCCTTCATACTTAACAGCCGGTCTGGGCACAATTGTTGCATCCATGGAAGTCACCATCCTAGCCACATATCTGTTTAATCCATCCAGGTAGATGGGGATCTCCTGGGCATTGGTAGAAGCATACTGTAAACAAGTGCGATATTCTCCTTCAACAGTGGTCATGAAGTTTCTTCCAGGAGTGGGGCCCTGCATGTCTTCTAAAGCTATGGGTATCTCCTCTTCTGAGTCACTAGAAGTGTCTGAATAGACTGATCAGTGACTGACCTGAGTGGCACTTCCAACAGAAGATATGACACTTCTCCGGCTACTTAGCACCCTACCTGACCTCAAGTTCATTCACCCTCTTGGGGCTCTCTAGGTCTCTGAACTCTCCATAAGTGGCCCCTCAAATGCCTCAAATTTGTCGTTAAAAATGCTCCAAATGTTCTAGGCGATACCACTTTTGGCGATACTGCACCAGGTGATATTGCTTTAGGCGATACCAAGCTGTCCATGATACGATACCACACAAGCTCACGATACGATACCTGAAGACTAAACGATATGATACTTAAATCAATAGGCGATACGATACCAAAGTTGAGCATGATACAATACTGGCTACCCTGACAATACGATACCAAATCCACTCGCGATACGAGACCTCTATAGTCCACGATATGATACCAGAAAACCCCGACGATATGATACTTATGCACTGGCCGATACAATACCAGGAACTCTGGTGATACGATACTAAAACTGGGATGATACGATACTGGGTTTCTCATGACACGACACCAGTGCAGTTGGCGATACGATACTGCCAATTTGCATGATACGATACTAACTCTGTGGGCGATACGATACTCAAATCAACCGCGATACGATACTGGAATTTGGCCCGATACGATACCTGAGTTTTACACGATACAATACTGCTACAGGACACGATACAATACTAGACTTCTCACGCGATACGATACCACTGTAAGTGGCGATACGATACCGCCAGCTTGCACGATACGATACTAAAATTGGTATCGCAATACGATGCCGGGAAGAGAGACGATACGATACCAAAAGTGGACCGCGATATGATACCACTTTGGAAAAGTGCGATCATGATACCAACCAGGTGATACGATATCACAAGTGGTATCATGATACCACAGTTGGTAACTGACGATACAATACTTCGGCAAGTATCGTGATACAAGGGAATTTTTGGTATAGCGATACCAAAAACTCAACCGATCGCGATACTCAAGCCAAAATACCTCCGAATTCAAAAACTTTTCTCCCCCCTTGCTCTCCTCTCACCCCTCTTCACTCCTAGCCTACTATCTCACTCAAAGAAATCCAAAAAACACTCTGTCCCACCCCGAGATACCAGATGCGCATGTGATCACGTGTTAGTGCACTTCTAATGTGTTTTTGCCATTGAAATCTTATGGAATGTAACCTCTGAGGTGTCTTGCTTGTGCCTTGAGCTCAATAACTAACTTTGAAAGCCTGAAGAGCGTGATACTACTCGGACGATACTGATCGCTGCACTCAGATGATACCAGGAAGAAGCAAATATCAAATGAGCTCCAAATTTTTGGTTTTTATATTTTTTTGGTGACTGAACTTAACTACACTAATTTGGCAATTTTTTGTGGATTTTTCTTGGTGATCCTGGCCTACTCCGACTTCACTTCTCTTCTCCTAACCTAACCCTAACTCTTTCTTCTCTCCCTCTCTACTAACACTAAACCTAAAAACTCATTACACACACCTCCAAGATGTGAAGTAACAAGTGCTCAAGTGGTTGACTACTTGCCACTAAACGAATTCACTTCTAGACTAAATCTCATTTGCCACACAAGTGCGTATAGTGGGGAATTGACACACGCTTATTTATCAATCC
The DNA here is from genome assembly GCA_020310875.1 of Ceratopteris richardii. Classification (NCBI taxonomy): domain Eukaryota; kingdom Viridiplantae; phylum Streptophyta; class Polypodiopsida; order Polypodiales; family Pteridaceae; genus Ceratopteris; species Ceratopteris richardii. The sequence goes on along the minus strand of CM035442.1, from coordinate 114,498,305 downwards.
GATGAAACAACCTAACCAAGTGTATGAGGACATGTGCACACATGATGGGAAATGAAGTGGTTTAGCTTACATGCATGAGAAGAGACTAATCCACCTCTCTAACTCACTTGAATACTGAAAGTGTCTGTCGCGATACCACTTACAACAGTTTTCACTAAATCGAGGATTTCTCCCAGCTCCGAACTCCGAATATGGCCAATAGCGGGTTTGTTTTGAAGCTCTCGACAAGACGCATCTACCTCGTTTCATTTGATTCTGACAACCGTGCTTCAAGTTATGACCAAAACAGTGAATGGTGGGAAACACCCACACTCACTCCACAACTTCTACTAGCTCACACACACACACACTACAGTAGCTCAAAAACAGTGGGGAGGGGTAGACAACAGTCCTACACACACATTCCAAGCATTACACACACATAGAAGATCAAAGAGAAGATGAAAATCTGCAAGAAAGAAGCAATTTCGAAAATTAAGAGCTCTCCTTCTTCACAATGGCAAAAAAGTGTCTACAAAGAGTCACAAAGTGACTTATATACATGTGCCCTAAGAATGGTCCTTTCACACAAGAGACCAGCACTTTATTAACTAAAAGGTGAATTTCCTACTAATTTACAAGGAATATATTACAATGATTTGGGATTAAGCATCTAGAGGACTCCTCTAGTGCATTTACATGGCTTGAGCGAATTTCCTAGGACTTTGAAGAAAAAATATGCCCATTAATTTGAAAATTTTGGGGCTCCCCTTTCGTGCCTCTTTGCTCTGCAACAGTAGGTGATTGGAAGATAAGTATTACCTTCTTCACCTTCACTCATGTCTTCTATTTTGTCTAGAGGTATCACTGAGGCCTTCTGCTTAGAGCTTGCTTTTGACACATTGGAACCAAGTTCTAGAACTTGATTCGCCACATGTTTCCATAGCTTAGGTTTTACTTTGAGCAGCTCTTGTAAGGTGAGATGACATTGCACCATGGTGTTCTTCATGACTTCAATGTTTCTTGGAACCATTGAGTTTTCATTTCTTATCAATATTGTGGAAGCTCTGATCTAAAGAGGTTCAAAATTCCCATGGGCATGTGAATTGTGGCAACTCTTGTAAAGAATTAGATTCAAAATATAATCTTTCATCTTCTTGCTCTACTTGGTCTCCGTAAATAGATGGAATATCTTGGGGAAATTGGACATGAAGATCATTAATTTTAGGAATAGGAGGGGGATTACCCTTCTCCTTGGCCCATTTCTCTTCTTGTATTTCTTGCAAGAATTCTTGAGAGTACTCTTGAATCGAAAGAGGTGTTCTAGCATCCATGGACTCAGGAACATAAACTTTTGTTGGTGGTGAGCTTTCTCTTTCAACAACTGGTTGAGCCCGTGGAGGTAAAGAAACTTGAAACTTTTTTTACCAATTGCTCTAGTCTTTCTAGTAATTCCTCAAAATGCAAACCCGATTTGATAGAATTTGTGTGATTGAACAATTGATTGGTCTCGAGCAAAGCTTGAGCTAGTTCTACCATTTTCATGCAAATTTTTGTCTGTTCAATCTCTAAATCTGCTCTAGGGTAACTCTTCTCTAGGTTTGTAGTTGTCATCCCTTCTTGAAGTCCATCCTGGTAGGCCTTGAACATCATGTCCAAGCCTTCTAAGGTTGGATCTGCGAGAACACACCCTCGATGTGGTCTATTCACAATGAGTGGTGGGGTAAGATGAAGTGGAGTGGATGGATTTTTAGCATGCGAGAAGTTTTGAGATGCAATGTCTACTATTTTTATTTTTGCTTCTCTCATGCTTTCTTCTAGTTCGGATAACTTTCTAGCCCACTTACGATTGTCCTTCTCCCTAGTATCCTTCCATGTTCTTTTTTTCCTCTTACTAGGCTCTCTTGATTCACTTGACTCTGATTGTTCAGCTAGTTTAGCCTATTTTAAGGCTTGTGCCCTGGTGGTTACTTGTATAGGAGCCATGTAAATGCTACTTGAACTTGAATCCACTATTGAGCCTACCACATTAATGGGTGTAACCTTGGGCTCACTTAGAGATTCATTGACCCTACTATTCATGGTAGTTTTTCTTCACATGAGAGTTAGATTCTCCACTATATTAGGTAAGAGAAAAATCATCACCAGTCAAGAATTTATGTTTATTTTTTGGATCTTCTAAAAATGAGAGCAAGGCTACATTCCTACTACATGATTTGAGCATCTAGAGTCAATGTAGAATACATGTTCATCATATTTACCTTCCTTCATTGTCATACTCATACGTAGAAGGGAATCCTCTTGAGCTTTATCATCAATATAATTGGTATAATATCTCCTTCCTTGTATCCTCCTTGGTAGTAGTAGTTGTTGTAGGTGTTGTTATTGTATCCATATGAATTGTTGTATCTACCTCTAGAAGCTCCATATCCAAGTTTTTTGTATCCTCTTCCTCTTTGATTCCTTGGGTTTTTGAAACAATGCTTTGTGATATGATCGTTTAGACCATGCATAGCACAAGATGAGGAGCTTTGCGATCTCCCCATGCTTTGTCTATCTCCTCTACCCCTTCCTCTTGAGCTTCCAATTCTACCTGCAAGGTTAGCTTGGGAGGTGCTTCCTTCATCATTTGAGTTTTTGCCTTTTCCTTTGTTATATTTGCCTTTGCTTTTATGTTATAAAGAGCAAAGGATTGATTATCTTTCTAGTTCTCACCGTTCTTCATCATTTTGGCCTCATGAGTGAAGAGTTGTCCCATGAGAGTGTTCAAGTCTGGCACTTGCATGTCCATGTATAATTCCATGGCAGTGGTGAAAGTTTCCCACTTGTCATTGGCTTTGATTCCATTGATGACTTGCTTTAGTAGTTGCTCTTCATCAAAATGATTAACATATACACCAATGGTTAGAAGTACATCATTTGCATGCTAAACATAGAAGGTTGTTTGACTTGGATTGTTCTCAAATCCATGTGCTACAAAGTAGGCATGTATCTTTCCATGACAAGCTCATGGTGCTTGCTTCAATCCATACAATGCCTTTTCTCAAGCTATATACTTTGTTTCCATGCTCTTTTTGCACAAAACCATGAGGTTGAAATACATATACTTCTTCATGTAGATCACCATTAAAAACATTAGTTTTAATTTCCAAATGATATACATTTCAACCATGATGATTTGCAAGTGGACAAGTGCTATGAATTGTTTTCATTCCACACATGGAAGCAAAGGTCTCATCAAAGCTCAGACCAAACCTTTTTTATGTGACTCCTTTCACTGATCCAATTATAATTGCAAATCAATTTCTGCTCATTGATCCTGATAGCAATGGGTTCAAGAACTATCTTGCTATTAATTTTGACCCTCCATGTGCCTTTGAATTTTTGCATGCCTTTGACTTTCTCCTTGCCTCTTACTTTAGCTTGCCTCTAGAGGTCTTCTTCTTGTTGATGTGCAACTTCCTGTGCTGGAGTGCTTCATCTTCTTCAAACTTTGTATGTTTAGCCTATCTTATTATCGCCTCTTGCCTCTTCTCACCTTCCACTTTGGTAGCCACCTCTTCAGCTCGATGCTCTTCTTCCTCTACAACACTAGAAGATCCGACTTTCTTGTGAGTCCTCCTCATCCCACTTGAATGCTTTTGTGATATTTTTCTTCCTTTTCTTTTCTTCACAGCCCTATCTGCTTTAGTATCCTTGTTCCCACTAGCAGATCGATTGAATACATACCTCCTCAAGCATCTCTTCTGCCTGCCTTTGCACAAGAAAATTCTTGTCAGAATGAGGAGACTAAGGGAAGCACTGACTTTGGTGTGAAAATTTTACGACTTCTTGGCAACCCAAAATAATCTTTTGACCTCCTTCTTGAGCTTGTAAAATAAATTTTTTGGCTAGTTGACCTAAGTGTTTTTTGGGACTTCCATCAATATAGAGTTGAGAAACTCCATATGGCTTGCTTTGCATGTTCATTGTGAGTGTAGCCAACCAAAGACCCATCTTGAATGGAAAAGACTCGAGAAGATCCACATGCTTGAATTCACCTTAGCACGGCTTGCCAAATAACTGCTCCATTCTATCAATGGAACCATTGCTCCTAGACTTGTGATGCTTTTATAGGGATAAATTCTTTCTTGCAATAGATCGTAAATGAGTTGGAAGGACATCTATAGTAAGGAAGGACATCATTTCATTATACCAAGTAGGTTTACTTGATTCAAGCTCAGACATGTCTGCAACATTAAAAAGTTCAACATTTGAAAAAGAATCATCAACCTCATTTGGAGGCTTCCCATTATCTGGTGAGATAAAATGCCGCCCACTACATGAGAAGATCCTATTCGATGTACCACATCATAGTCAAACTCTTGAAGAACCAATACCACCATGCTAGCATTTCTACTAGATTTTGTTGCTTAACCAAATATAACAAAGCCGAATGATCCACATTAAAAGTGAAGGGTCGGCCTAGTAAATAGTGCCCAAATTCCTTAAGTGAGAAATTTAACCCAAGCATTCATGTTCAATTATCAAATATTTCTTCTCAGCACTATCATATGTGGGCTTACATATAGAATGGCCGATACTAGGTTCATCCAGATTTTGACATCAAGAACTACCAATAGCTACAACATCCCTAAAGACATGGAATGGTTGAGTCCAATCCTTCTTATAACCCAAGTGCTTTAGTTAAGATCACTTTGAATATGTGGAAAGCCAAATCACACTCTGCATCCCAATGAAAGTCACCTATTTATGAGCCAATTGATTAAGTGGTCTAGCAATGTGAGCGAGACATTGTAGGTGGCGAGTGTGCCATAAAATTTGGCCCAAAATACATAATACTTCCTTTGATATTGAAATGAGGATGGAGCTTGCAGAATGACTTTGACCTTATCCAAATCCTTTACAATACCTTTGTGAGAAATAATATGATCAAGTAGCTTACCGCACCACTCCAAAAACGGACTTTGAGGGATTCAAATAGAGGTGATATTCTCTACATTGAGTAGAAAATCCACAAGTGCTGGAAGTGATCCACCTCTTTCAAAATACTAAAAAACTATCCAAGAAGAATGGCATAAATCTAGTCAAATAGAGAGCACATACATCACTCGAAGGTATTGGGTGTGAGGAGTGATGGGCACTACACAGATATGAGAGGGTCTTGGAAAAAACCTACAGTAGAATAGCCTAAGTAACTCCAAGAAAATTTTGTTAGACTTCTTGAGCTTCTAATATATCTAGTAATACCACTATGATGCCTTGGAACATGAATATCAAAACTCTATGGAAAAATGGACAACTTATGAGTACTTCTCAAGTGGAGAAAACTTTGTATTTATGGAAGAAGGTACTCAGAGTTTTACTCAAAGCTCATAGCCTGATTTGATTTTTTTTTTAAAATAAAGGAAGTTCGGCCTTAGCCTACTCTCCTGGACTTGATTTAAATAAAGGAAAAATACAAAAGAAGGGAACTAGTGCCCACGGGATCCCCCAGATCTCATAGAGCGGGGGAAGCTTTTACAGAGTGTAGATGGCTTTACAAGAAAAAGGTTAATCACCCACTCATCACCCTCATGCAGGGCCCACATGGGTAGAGTGTGTTCTTGATCAAAAGGAATACTTGATGACTCCTAAAAAAAGGGGGGGTTTCTTACAATTAGCGATCCTTTTGCCAAGGAGGAACAGTGAATACTCAATCGACCAGAGTTTTGAGCATTCCGAAGAGTTGCGGAGCGACCGCTTGCTTCTCCCAGCAGAGCAGGCTTCTAACTGATATATTTCTGATGACTAATTTTCATTCCGATGATCTGCCATAGCCTTCCTTGTAGGCCTTGCAAGGCTTACATGGAGTTATCGAGGACCTCGCATCCCCATCATGTGGAGCCCACTTGGTCTTAAGCTTATTGTTGACATAATGTAGCTCTTTGTGATGTCTGAAGGGGGGGGGTTCTTACAATTAGCAATTCTTCTCTCGAGAAGGAAAAGGGACTTCTCGATCGACCCCTCCTTGGGGTTATTGCCAAATTTTTGAGCACATCTTTGTCACCGAATCTTCCAAAGGATCTCTCCCCTAATCGCATTCCACAACGCCGCAGAGCAACCGATCGCTTCACCAATGAGGGCTTGCTTCCAATTGACTTGTTCTTGGAGTCCCAAAGAACGACCAAGGACCCTCCATAACTGAAGGGACTTAGGACAAGCAAAGAACAGGTGACCAATATACTCTTTACTATGGCAACATCGCTTGCACCAGGGCGGAACCCCACATATCTTGTTAGCTTTTGCATTGGTCCATATTCCATGGTGTAGGATTTGCCACAGGAGAACTGACTTTTTGTTTTCAATGAGAGGGTGCCAAATAGACATAAATTTCATATCCCATTGAAGTCGCATCCAGTTGAGACACCATTTCTTGTTGAGGCTGATGTGAATGTCATTGCAAGCTTCGACATATGGAAGCTTGGAGAGGCGATTACCACTATACCATTTAAGGTCCATTGGGTTTGAAGAGTCCTGTTCCATAAGTAGTCGGATTTTAGATCGGTCCCAAGCATGGCATCTGCTCAGTAAAACATTCCATTCCTCATATGTGATCGCAGTAGTAGGGTCAAGGTCCTCAAAGTCCACCCATCTATTCGTGTCCTATTTCTAGAGGTGCTTCCATTGTTTGAATCCCTTATTCCAGAGTCTTTTGGCACTCAAGACATTCCAAGGCTCCACGTTTCTCATGCCTTGGATCGGGAACCAAATAGAGTCGTTTTGTCTTATACCAGTAGCCCATTTCCAATCTTCACTGATTCTCATGTGAGGTTTGAATGTGTTCTAGCTCAACCACAAGGATCGTACCAGGATCGATCATTTGGGTGAGACCGGAATCGGGGAGAATAGGAGGGTGAGGATGTCGAGGTTTTTCCATCCAGGGAAGCCTACTAAAGTAATCGCGTTTGTGTTTCTGAAAATGAATGTGGCCCAAGAGGAATCTCTGTTGCACCACGCCTTAATCATCCACTTAGCCGCAAGTTTATTGGCCATGCTGCCAATGTCCATAATACCCAGACCTCCATTCTCCTTTCGGTTAGTGCATATGGACCATTTGGCTTTAGGCACTCCCCTCCTGTTATGGTCCCCAGTCCAGAGAAAGTTCCAAGTACTTTCTAATTTGGCTAATTCTTGATTCTTCAGTCTCCAACAAGAAAGAAAGTATATGATTGAGGATATGAGGAACGTGTTGATCACCATGACCCGACGAGCAAGATTGATTTGCAAACCCCTCCAGTAGTTAAGTTTATTATTAATTCTAGCAAGGACCCAAGCCCACCTTTGTTCCAGAGTAACACAGAATCCCAAGGGGATACCAAGAATGCGAATGACCTGACCTAATTGAATGCTTTGGCATCCTTGCACAGTGAGGAGATTGGGTTGATTCCTGTTGATAGCCTTGAATGCAGTCTTGGTATGGTTAATTTTGCATCCAGAGGCCTCACAAAACATGTCGAGGCACCACCAAAAGGTTTCGAAGCTGGTATCGTCCTTGTGAACAAATGCATTTGTGTCATCCACAAATAGCCTCATGGTCATTTGCCCAGAGTTATGTGGCAAAGTGATGCCTCTTATGTGAACAAGCACCATCTGTTGGTTGCCTTTGAAAGTTGTCCCTTGACATTGACTTTGGTCGAAGCATTGCCAAGGAGAGTGGAGATCATCTTGAGGAATCTCTGACTACACCCGAGGTCTTTTAGCGATTGTAAAATATAGTCCCATTCCAATCTATCGTAGGCTTTGTCAAAGTCAATCTTGAGGAAGACAATGTCCTGATTAGATTCTTCAGTGTAGTCCAGACCTTCCCAGATATCAATGATGGCTTCCAATATTGACCTTCCATTAATGAAGCCTTTTTGGTCTTTGCTAAGCCAATGGTCTAAATGATAGGATATCCTATTGGCAATGACTTTAGCAAGAATCTTATATCCGGCAATTGTGATAGGTCTCCAGTTCTTAATTTTGTTCCTCTCCCCTTTTTTATGTATAAGTTTGATGATGCCGTTGTTGAGACAAGTGGGAAGGGCGCCGAACTTGAGTGCCTCAAGCCAAACAAGATGCAAGGGGGTGTCCACCACATGTTTGAATGATTTAAAGAACTCATTAGTGAGCCCATCAGGCCTCGAGCTCATGTCGTTCGGAAGCAAATCGATAACTTCCAGGATCTCTTGTTTGAAAATGGAGGCGTCAAGTAGAGCGCTCAAGTTTCATGGGATTCTATGTAGGGAAGTTCAAGAGATGGTGGCCATGCAATCCCGCCTATGGGGGGAGAGGGGACAAGCACTACCCAAGAGACTCGTGAAGTGTGCTTCTATAATGCCAATGTTTTCTTCCGCTGTTTTACATTCCGCCCCATCCTTGTCAAGCAGCAGCGGGATCTCCTCTCTAATTTGTTTTCTTCTGAGAATATTGCACATCTCTTTGGAAGGTATGTCTGCCTTACAAGCCCACCATTCCTTAAAATAAATTTGAAGATTTCTCCTTTTGATCTCCTCCTCGTATCTTAATCTTCCTCTGATATTTTGGAGTCCCTTTTGAGATTGAGTCTTCCCTTTATTAACTTCTTCTTCGAGTCTCTGGAGCCGGCAGTATAGGTTTTCTCTACGTCTTTGGCGGATGGTTTTGAGAGCCTTCGTGGTCCTAATCAAGATCTTACGAGACTTTTCCACTACGTTTCTCCAACACTTGGCTGGAGAGGTGCAGACGGCAAAGGCCTCAAGCCACGCATTAGTGATTTCATGGCGGACAGAGGGGAGAGAAAAGACAAATGGGCTGGCGTGAAACAAAGGTGCCTTGCGACTTTTAGATGGAGGGGGGAACGTGAGCACCATTGGGTAATGGTCTGAGATGGTGAGGTCTATATGACCTATCATAATTTATTTCATTATTTTAGAAGGACTATCTTAAGAGCAATGTGCATAAGAAGTCAAGGGGTGATCTCGACTTTTCAAGAAGATGAAGATGCATACACAAAATCACCTAGACCTCCTTATATCACAATGTGTATAACTCCAATCACCATGAAATTTTGTAGGCATACTCAAAAGATCTTAAATTCATATTCCAATCAATAAACAAAAAAATAATACCATTTACTTGTTGCAATGACTCAGACAAGTTGATATAGTTGAAGCAATGTACTCTAACAGTGAATAGAGAGATATTGATAAGTAAGATATGATAAACATCATGTTGGAGGACTCGACAAGCTTCAATTTAAGCACCATATCTCTTTAAATGATTTCAATCTCTAGCTCTTATGCTTGGGACTAAGTGACAATGTATATACACTTTTTCACAGATGACTATTGGTTGGATCTACCTAAAATTGTTCCATGATTTTAGGCATTAATTTTTAATTTGCAATACAAATATGGTCATGGATTTTGGCTCCCAATATATCCATGAGGTTCTCTCTTAATCAGATTTTTACGTTTGGCAAAAGTAATATATGATTTTAATGTTAGAACTCAATCAACTAAGATAGGCATATGCATAAGGTTTTACCTCAAGGTTCTTATGAAGTACTATGCATAAGGTCAAGCACCTAGGCTTGCCATATGAATCGATGGCTCCCCCTCAAGCATAAGATACTCGATTCTTCATGCTTTTGAGGTTTCTTGAAGTCTAGTCATAGCTTTGAACCTACTTAGCTTCACTTTGTCTAAGGTTTTTGTCATCATGTCTACACATTGTTATTGAGTAGATACATATGAGAGTTCAATCTATTTTCTTATAATCTTCTCCCTAAATTACTGATAATGGACCTCAATGTGTTTGGTCCTAGCATGATAAATGGGATTAGCTGCAAGAGTTAAAGAACTTATGTTATCCCCAAAAATATGAGAAGTGGATGACTTTACACCCAAATCTGAGTATAGTTTCTTAATCCACATGGCTTCCTTAGTTGCATTTGCCAAATCTCTATATTCAACCTTAGTAGATGAGAGATCAAAAATAGGTTGCTTCTTGGATGACCAAGATATGTGCTTTGTACCTACAAATGAAAGATATTCTGAAGTATTCCTTTTGTCATCTTTTGATCCTACCCAATCTATATTAGAGAATAGATTTATGTATACATCAGATGTGTATGGATATAATAAACTTTTATTTATTGTTCCTTTCAAATCCTATTGTTTGCCTCCATGTGTGGCTTCCTAGGTGAATGCATATATTGCCTCAAAACACTTAGACTATATCATATATCTACTCTAGTGAGAGTAGCATAGTTTAAACTTCCCACCAAGCTTTTGTAGCTTGTCACATCTTCACTTAGCTCACCTTCATGAGCACTTAACTTTGAATTTACCTCCATGGGTGTACTTGCAACCTTATGATTCTCCATTTTGAGCTTGGTAGCATATCCTTGATGTACTTCTTTTGGGTAAAATACATACCTTTCTCTATATACACCATTTCCAATACAAGCAAGTGAGCTTCCCTAATTCATTGATCATAAATTCATCCATTTGTAGCTTAATCCTATGAATTCCCTCAGCATCATTACTCATGAGTATGATGTCATCTACATATACACAAAGGTACATGAATTTTCCATGTGATCTCTTTATAAAGAGAGAAGGATTTGCTTTGCTCACTATAAACCCTTTATCCTACAAATAAGTCACAAGCCTATGATTACAAGCTCTTAGATCTTGCTTTAGCCCATATAATGCCTTCCTTAACCTGCATACGTGTTCCTTACAATGTGATTCCTCAAATCCAAGGCGTTGATCCATGTATACCTCTTATGATATCCATCCATTGAGAATGCATTCTTCACATCCAGCCGAAAGATATTCCATTTTTTGGAAGCTGCAATATTTGTAAGCACTCTGATTGTTGGCATTTTCGCGATAAGAAAGAAGGTCTCCTCATAGTCAATACCTTGGTTTTGAGAATATTCTTTGGCCACAAGTCTCACTTGCCATCAAATCTTAGTCTTTTTAAGGTTTTACTTATTTGATTTTCCACAAGGCCTAGATACTTCTTAAAATATGAGAACACTTCATCTTTATGCTTCATAAAGTAAAGATGGTCCCTCTAATACAATCATCTATAAATGAAACATAATACCTTGACCCTAAGATGGATGGATCTTTACTTGGTCCCCAAACATCTATGCGGACAAGATCTAGAATGTCTCTATGTATGGTATCCATTCTTTGTGAATGGTTGCATGTGAGATTTCCAAAATTGACATGTAGTACATTTGTAACTCATGTGTTGCTTTGAGACATTAGATAGTCCAAGCACAATTTGATCTCGAATTATTTATTTGAGGGATCTTTCTCCAATATCAGCCAATCTTTTGTGCCGAACCTTTATCTCTGATAGGTTTTGGGCACCATAATTGAACAATGCTATGTTCTTGGTTTCTTGGAGTTCAAAGGTGAAGAATCTACATGTTTTTTCTCCCTTGGCCATTGTCTTGAAGCCTTGATATGGAACCTCTACATAGGCTCCATGCTTTGTGAATCTCACCTGCAAACCTTTCTCCATAATCTAACCTACACTTATTAGGTTTTTAGTAATACTTGGTACATATAGAAATATATTCAACAGATTCATATTACCATTGGAAGTTTTTACATTTCATCTTCTCCATAGGGTTCCTTGTGTCGTTGCGTATTTTGACCTTATGCTTATTCTTTGGATCTTTCAAGTCTAAAAGCAATGCTTCATTCCGTGCCACATGATTTGAGCATCCAAAGTCAATTTAGAACACATGTTCATCATATTTATCTTCCTTCATTATGATATTCATAATTAGAGGTGAGTTTGCTTGGCATTGATCATATCTTTAATTGTTGTAATATCTCCTTCCTTTCTATCCTCCTTGGTAGCAGTTGTTGTAGGTATTTTGTTGTATCCATAAGAATTGTTTTATCTACCTCTAGGACCTCCATATCCACCTCTATTTTATCATCTTCCTCTCTCTCGCTCCTTGGATTCTTGAAGCAATGCTCTATGATGTGGTTGGATAATCCACATATGACACAAGATAAGGAGATTTGAGATCGCACCCTACCTTATCTACTTCCTCTTCCTCTTCCTCTTCCTCTTGAGCTTATACCTCTACCTACAAAGTTAGCTCGGGAGGTGCTTCCTCATCATTATAGTTTTTGCCTTTACTTTGTTATCTTTACCTTTGCTTTTATCTGTGTAAAGGGAAAATGATTGATTACCTTTTTAATTCTCACCATTCTTCATAATTTTGGCCTCATGAATGAAGGTTTGTCTTATGAGAGTGTTGAAGTTTGGCACTTGCATATCCATGTACAAGTCCATGGCAATGGTGAAGGCTTTCCACTTGTCATCAGCCTTGATCCCATTGATGAATTTCCTCAAAATATGATCTTCATCAATGATTTCTCCAATGCTCCCTAATTGATCTACAATCTCATTCATTTTGGTGACAAATTCAGTGATACTTTGCTTGGGATACTTCTTGCGTGTTATGAACTCCATCCACAATTGATTATTCCTAGCATTGGTGCTTGAAGATAATAATGCTTCCAAAGCATTCCATGTGTCTTGTGATGTCTTAGAATCCCTTGTATGAGAAAGTAAGAAATTAGAGATAGATTTTAGAATATTTGACCTTGCCAAGCATACTTTGCACACCATGTGTTTAACCTTTCGTGCTGCTATTGAGTTGGTTTTCCTTTGGTTCTAAGTAATGCATTAGATCATCTCCTAAGATGTATCCATACAAGTTTCTCCCTTGAACGTAACCCTCCATCCTTAGAGACCATGAGTAGTTGCTTCAATCCAATTTGTCAATTGATGAGGGAAATCCATCACCCATAATTTCAAATCTATGCTTTGATACCATTGTGAGGAGTGATGGACACTACACAAAGATGAGGGGGTCCTAGAAAAAGCTCCAAACCATCCTAAATAATTCCAAAAATATTTAGTAGACTCCTTGAGAATCTAATATATGCAATAATACCATTGTGATACATTGGAACATGAATCTTAAAACTCTATGGAAAAACAACTACTTCTAGAGTGGAGAAAACCTTCTTTTTATGGAAGAAGTTGCTAAGTTTTACTTTGAGCTCACAACCTATTTAGAATTGACTCAGACCTTCTGTACACATTCAAATGAGGTGACTATTGATGTATTACAATTTATTTCATGAATTTAGAAGGACTATGCTAAGAGAATGTGCATAAGAAGTTAGAGGGGTGATCTCGATTTTTCAAGAAGATGAAGATGCACAGACACAATCACCTAGATATGCTTATATCTCAATGTGTACAAATCCAATGACCATGAAACTTTGTAGACATACTTACAAGAGTCACATTATTTAAACTCTAGTTTATAAACAAGATAGTAAGGCCATGTAATTGCTGCAATGACTCGGACAAGTTGACATACTTGAAGCAATGTATTGTAGTAGTAAAGAGAGAGGAATGTAGCTGATGAAAATTGATGTAAATGTATTGATAAGTAGGATATGATACAAACAGATGTTGAAGGACTCCATGAGATTTGTGGTAAGCACAATATCTCCTTCAATGATTTCAATCTCTAGCTCTTATGCCTGCCACTAAGTGACAATGTTTATATACACATTTTTAGAGATGAATGTTGGTTAGATCTACCTAAACTTGCTCTATGCTTTTAGGCATTATTTTTGAATTTTGAATTCAAATATATTCATGGATTTTGGCTCCCAATATATCCATGATATGAGTCACCTTTTAACTTTTGGCAAAAGTAATATATGCCTTTAACCTTAGAACTCAATCAACTAAGATAGGCATATGCATAAGGTTTAAGCTAAACGATCTTATGAAGTCCTATGCTTAAAGTCAAGCACTTAGGTTCGCCATATGCAACAACCCTAGGGGCATTATGAAGTCCAAACCACATAACCATACAAGAAACAACACCGCGATTTATAATAAATGTGGTTTTTGATACATTTGCATTAGCCATACATACTTGGTTATATCCATTGAATTCATCAAGAAAGGAATACATTTCCCATCTGGCCACTTCGTTCAATATGGTGTCTAAAAATGTTAAGGGGAAGGGATCTTGAATAATAGCCACATTAAGCTTAAGATAATCCACACAGATCTGTAGATGCTTGTTTTTCTTAGGAACAATAAATATAGGGGACACCCTCTCTACATATTCAATTTGTACTATAAATCCTACCCAAAGCAAGTGATATAATTCTTCCTTTACCTCCTTAGCGAAATTGGGATTCATATGGTATCTTGAATATTAGAGATGCATCCAATTTCAATTGGAGTTTATGATGATACACCTGAGGATCAAGACCATCCATATTAGAGTAATCCAAAGCAAACACATCCTTAAATTCCTTTTGCAAGGCAATCATATCGCTTGGAAAAGGTACAAGCAAATGTGCAAAGACTTTAACCAATTGAGGTTTATCATTGGGATCTGAATTAATGGACTCACACCTAATGCTCCTGCACATGAACACTATTCTATTTCAAAAGTTTTTCGATTGGTGGAACAAAATTATCTTCATTGAAAAAAATCTCCCTAAACTATCAAGTTAGATTGTAGCTGTGAAATTTTTCTAAATTTAATCCTATGCTAAAACTTTTGGAATATCAATAAACCCAACATACCAAAAATCTCTATTAGCTTCCAAAAATTGGGTCTCTTCATCCTTTTCTAGACCTTCAAGCATATGTGGAGGTTCTACAATAGCCAATACTTGAGCCTTAGAATAATCTTGTTTATCATCCAAAGGTATAGAATAACTTTTATGAACCTTATGAAAAGTCATAGCTTGAGATCCTCAATCTTGCTAGACTTTAGCATGAGTAAACCAAGGACGACCCAAAAGTAAACTATAAGCATTTTTTTCGAAATAATTAAATAATCACAAATATAACACGAAAGGTAACTTCTTGTATCTGGATGAGAATGTCATTGATCAACTGAATGAATTGAACTCAAGATTGATCAGCCATCCAAATATGGAAATGATTTAGTTGAATTTTTATCCACCCAATCTATCTACTGATTGGTAATGTAGCAATATTAACCCTAGAACCTTTGTTGACCAAAACTTCGAAAATGGGTCAAGTCTTATACCATATTGTAATCAAAGGAACAACGTAGTCAACCAATATATCTTCCACCATTTCAATTTGATTGATCAGAACCACTTTGTATAATTGTAGACTCTTGAGTAGAAATCCAAACTTCAACTAAAAGATCTTCCTTGAAACCCATAACCAAAGCTAATAAATCACCGAAAGGTAATTGAATAGTAGACTTACACAACACTTTCCAAGAATTTGGGATAGCCTCCAATGATGATGAATTTCTTTATTCTATAGGAGATTAATCCTACTTATGAATTTCTACACTTTCCTTCATGATAGTTGAATCTTCTAGAATTGGCTTATTTGGGGCTATTACCAAATTTTAAATAGTTGTATTCAGGATTGCAACTTTCTTGTGATGTAGCAACTCCCTACATGATTCCATATTCTACTTTCACAAAAGAAATGAAGGTGGTTCTTGAGTATCCCAACCAGACACTTAGTTGTAGACATGATGCTACTCCCAAATACTAGGTTGTAGACCTAAATCCTGTGATTGAAATTGTCTTTTGGATTTGATAACAACCATTATCATTGAATCCTCATAAAAGAACATGACCATACTAGTCATTGGGGCTTTGAGCTTAACTTCCTCTTTTCTCTAAACATATTCTTGTGCTTCTGGACAATTTGATCTCATATGTAAGAACTCCATACAAAATAAACATTGTGGTCCTTCACCATCTTTCATATAAGTTATAGCTTCCCATCGTTTCTATTAAAAGGTCATAGATGTTTTCCATAGACTTTATGAATCAATCCACCTTGTCGGGGATCTGATTGATTATTACCAATAACTCTAGTGTTTCTTGTATCCGTAGGATGAATAGAATGTACAAAAGGTTGTTGGTACCATAGGCTAGTTTGCAATAGGTTAGGTTATACCCTATTAGCTGACACTGCTTTTTTTTGTGTGTTTTATATACATTGTTCGATACAATGGTTCATTAAATTACATATGGCACATTATACTTGGTTTAATGCACAATTTGTAGTGGTGCAAGCTCTGAAGTTCATTGCGAAAATAGGTTTTCTACATTTAGGGCATGCTCTAGTCCCATCAATAATTTGATCCAACATTTGCATACCATCTATGGCATAAAGACAAATTTTCTCCTTTAATATAGGGTGAGTCCTTCAATTAACCACCCTCCCACATCATCTCGTGGGTGTTGTCAGTTTGGAATCTATTGTAACGTACTTCTAAAAAGGAAGCATAGTAAACAATAGTCCAAGTAGGTTGTTGAATCATACATTGCAATGTAATAAGAAGATACCGAATCATTTTGCTTTGTGGAATCTCTATAGAAAAGTTGTATGCAATGCATCATAATTTGCTAAATGATTAGAGGAAAACTCGATTAGCCATCTAACCGCTTCACCATCGAGAGTTGCTTGAAAGAATTGGCACTTTTGAGCATCAAAGAGTCGCACATGAGCATCTATATCATCATCCACTTTCCCACTAAGAGAGTTTAACTGCATTTTGAAAATTCTATGACATGGAACCAGTAGGATTTTTCCAACACTACAAATCCTTCTTTCTAGGTATTGGAGGTAAAAACTCCGCTTCTTCCGTCACTTCTTGACCACTTTGTGATCTAGAAACTAATAAAGACTCCTCTCTTCATGCTGCCAACTTCCCCTATAACTACTCTGCCTAGATAACAAGTTATGAGTAGAATAGTTTCTTTACCAAATTTTTAGTTTATTACATTGATTTTCTCTATTAAATTTGTTTGTTTTTTCTCTAATCATGTGTAAATGAGCTTGTTTTGGGGCTCTTCTACAAGGTTGAAAGGATTTTTTTCATGAAATCTTCATCAATAAGCTTCCTATGAAGAGAGTAGTATAAAGAACTTGTAAAACTTGGCAATGTAAGGTATACGATTTTTGGTTTCTTATGCAGATCTTGCGTTTTTCATGAAGGATTGGTAAGAAAAAAACTTTCCCTTGTCATGGGCTAACCATTAACCTAGAATCTCTTTTGGTTGTGTGCATATTTGCATTCTTCTTTTTGGTACAAAAATCCCAAGTACCATTCTTGTGAATAGAATCCAACTCACTTTTCATGGCACACTCCCACTTGACATGATCCTTTGTCTTCATAGCCTCTTTGTAGCAAGAAGGCTCTCCAGCATCTATTAGCATAACAAAATCCAAAATTAGAACGTATATATCAGGTGGATGTGAGACAAGTGTAGAGTGTCTCAATGGTTGCTGAACAGGAACATTTGTAGACTGATCTGATCAGTCATTCTCTTGAACATCCCTATGTGTAGCATTTTAATGCATGCTAACTGGAGCACTAGTATCCTCAAGCACCACTCTTCTCACTTCAACCTCCTTAATGGGTTGTTTATTCATCTTAGATTCATTGAAAATGATGTCACTACTTTTGATAATTGACCATATTTCAAGATCCCATAAGCAATATCCAAATTGTCCTTCTTGATCATATCCAAGAAAAATGTGTTTCTTTGACTTATGGTCTAGCTTTTGTCGCTTGGGTATAAGGAGCTATAAACTCTCTATGAATTCCTCTAGACTAATAAAAAAGCCTGAATTCATGTAAGGTATACTCACCCCCATTATCTGAACATAAAGCTTTGAGCTTAGTTCCTTTTTCAGTCTCAGTTGAAGCAAGCCATTTTTCAAAAATAGGGAATACCTCGTCCTTTGATTTGATAGGATATACCTAGAATTTTCTAGTAGCATCGTCTATGAAAGTGACAAATTAAGAGAAGCACCTAATGACTATGTGGGCATAGGACCACACACATCTATATGAACGAGATCCAAAGGCTGAATTGAAGAGTAAATGTGCATTTTATGCACATTCCTAGTTTGCATTCGATATTGACAATGCTCACAAAATGAAAAATCAGAGAAAGGTAACACAGGTAAGTAGCCATAATGAGAAAGATTTTCCATTCCACTAAGAGATATGTGGCCCAAACAGCCATGTCAAATACAATTCATAGGCTATTCATTAACAACTAACAAGTGTTATTTTTGTGATACAAATAAAGGATAAAGTGAGCCAATTTGTCTTTCCTTTGCAATAACCATATTGCCCTTTGATATGCAAAAGGACTAAACATAGAAAAGCACCTTATAACCAAGGTCATCAAGTTGACCAACTAACATCAAACTACATGATAACTAAGGTACACAACCACATCTCCAATCCCCACAACATCACACTCATAAGAGTCACCAAGTCTCACGATACCAAGAGACTTTGCAACATAAACATCCATCGATGAGTTGCACAACCATATCTCCAATCCCCACAACATCACACTCATAAGAGTCACCAAGTCTCACGATATCAAGGGACTTTGCGACATAAACAACCATTATCTATGTGGTGTCTCATGGAAATAAGCACCAAAATCTAGAGACTATGTGTGGGAAATAGAATCAACCATAAGAGCCTCAGTGGGCACAATACTATCAACTGTCAACACATTAGCATCATTAGAAATAGCATTAATGTCTTCAATCTTCAGAGTCAAAGAAGATGGTGTAGCTAGCTATTTAACATACCCATCAACATTTTTCCTTTACCTTTAGCATTCTTTAATGCATATCAGTCTTTCTTCATCTGTCCTTTCTTGCGACAATAATGACATTCGATATCCCTCTTCCTTGATTTACTTATACTTTTATTCTATTGACCATTCTTTTCCTTATTCTTGCTCTTGCCATGTTGCTGATTCTTTCCTTGGTAAGAATCATGAACATTATATGCATCTCCATTTTGAGTGCCAACCATAGATTTTCTATGAATCTCCTAGCTCAAGAGTGCTCCACATATGTCATCATAAACCAGTTTACCACCATGTGCACTATTGTTAATAGCTATGCAAAACATATCCCATGATGATGGCAAGGTGCATAACAACAAGACTGCTTTCATTTCATTATCCATATCCATTTTTTGAGCATATAATTGGGAGAATATAGCATCAAATTCATTTAGATGAGAAACACTATTTTTGTCCTTCATGCAAAGGTCATATAACTTTCTCATCAGATACACTTTATTTGATACCATTTCTTTTTCATATGTATTGCATAACCTCTTCTAAAGCTCCTCTATAGTTTCACTATCTAATATTGTAAAGTAAACATTATATACTAGGTGCAATCAAATGGTAGACTTGGCAATTTCATCCAAATCATCCCAATCATCATCATCCATATCAACAAGCTTCTTTGAGATTCCATTTATTGGCTTCCAATGTCTCCTCTGAATCAACACATCTTTTATATGATTCTTCCATAGAGAAAAGTTTGTGCCATCAAATTTTTGGATCTCAAAATGGTCTTTGCGTTGCAAGTTATAGCTCCTCCTGGGAGTGGTGGCACTAGACCCACATTGATCAGATGTGCCTGAGATTTTTGATGCCATGATGATAGAGAACTAGCTAGAATTAAAATGGAGTTAGAATAGTCTAGGCACCACTAAGGTTCAAGAAAGGATGAACAAGTGTTCGATTTTGGGAAAAAAAATCAACACTCTCCCCAAAAAAATGGATTAATGAACAACAATGACCAACCAAAAGGATTGTGTGAGAGTGAATGTGCTCACATCAATAAGTATATCAAGGAGTAAATCGACCAGTGTATAGTTGGCCAAAACAAAAATCTAGAAAATTTTTGCCAGAGTTTCCTCTATAAAATGAGCATACAACTAGTGTCAAAATCTCATAAAACTACAAGTTTTGACATGGAATCCTGCATAGTGAATCACTGCCTCTACTGCATATAATCAATAACCCAAAAGAAGCCAACTAGGCTTATCAAGCACATATGAACAAGTAGCATATATCTCATATGGAAAGGATAGGTAAGTCTTCCGCCTACATCACCAAAGATAAGCCAACATCTGGTATCTCCCACTTAAGAAAAACTCACCACAATCCTCTTTATCAAATGTAAAAGGATTTATGCAAAAAATGTAACGGCTATATCAATGACCACATGGACATAAATAAGTGATATCCACAAAAGCATACATAGTAGTGTGTGCTAAACATATGCAGTAAAATGGTAGTGAAAGGCTAAATTGATAGCTGGAACACTTGCCAATAACACCTGCAAGTGTCTCTCAACTTTTTTCTTTAGGCTAAAAAACCTGCATAGACTTGTGATGGTTGCTCCCACCACAACTAAAACCTTTCAAGAAACTTGTAGATTTACTAGTGTAGCTAAAAACATAGCCCCAAAAGGTGAACATTCATTGTAGAAGAAGTACAGAGAGCACTCTTCTTGATGTTCTTGAACCTATGTAAAGAGAACTATGCACAAAGTACTCCAAAGTGCCTGCAAGAATCATCCCAAAAATGCTTCAAAATAGGCTTTGAAAGCGAAGAATGAAGCTTTGGGGGCCCAAAACTTGCTCAAGATAATGTTAGCCTTAGTCTTTCCCCTTCTTCATGTTGATGCATTTTACCCAAGCGTACATGCTTGATATGCTTGATATTATGCTCATTTGTAAGTCACATGTGTAGTCATGTGAACACCTCTTGTAAAAGAGTTCATTTTTATCTCTTGTATTTGAAAAAAGAAAAAAGGAAAAGGATGGCTTACCTCATGCATGATGTAAAAGCAAAGTCGTGGCTCTATCTACCTAAAACCACAATTTTTTGAGCTAAGGGAATATCTCCTAACTTTGGGGATCACTTTTAGGTGGAGCCATTCGAATTCGAATTCAAAATTCCCTCCAAGAATAGCTATAAAAAGAGCAAGAAGGAAGAGGCGATTAGCAAGCCTTGTACGTGACCACTTCATGTCATTTTGTAGAGATTGAAGAGCTTACTCCATAGCTCTATCATTCTATTCCCATTGTGCAAAGATTCATTGCCAATGTGGTTGTAAACATATGTGAATCTATACATTTGTCATTATCTACTTCTCTGTTTTGTTCTCTGCTATACTCACTCAGAGCAGTGACTTCAGAAGGTCATATCTCAAGTTATACACATTCTTTTTCAGTGTTTTAACATGCGTTGGATAGTTCTTATTGTTTAGTTTCTAAATAAAACATTTTCAAGGTCATTGGATTTACAATTTTGGAGATATCTGCATTTTACTACTCACTGGTCTATCTCTGCAGAGCCCCAAGAATGGTGGGCATGTTCCAGAAATTGATGAATCTTGTTCTCAGTGCTCAGTCCATCATTTGAAGTGTTTTAACTTGGATTGGGAAGCTTGCTAAGTCTATTTGCTATGCCCAAAAGGAATTTATCTAATTCCTACCAGGTTGAGAGCACTGTTCATTTTTTCTAGCATGTGTATGTCTAAAAATAGCAAGTTTTGGGAGCTAGTCATTTCGCAACTAGTCTGTCTTGACTTAAACTTTTGGGATACATATTCCAAAGTACTTGGCTGATATTTTGGTGGATTTAGGAAGCTCAAAGAGTCTACTAATCAACTCTAAAGTCTCAGTTGGCTGGTGTGAAGCTGGTTGTAGCAGCACCTACTCATCTTTGGATTGCACCCACCATCTCTCTTCACAGTGGTATCAAAGCATAGTCAAGCAACATGGGAGATGGATTTCCATCAACAATTGAAAAATTGGATCGAAACAACTACCGGGCATGGTCTCTAAGGATGGAGGCTTACCTTCAAGGGAGGGTATATGGATTCATATCCGGAGATGAAGCAATGCCAACCATGAGGAACAAAGAGCAACCATCACATGAAGAAGTGGAAGGACTTTCAAATTGGTGTTCGAAGGATGCACTTGCAAGGTCCTATATTCTAAACTCAATCTCTGATTTTCTTTTACCTCATGTCAAGGGATGCAAGACATCAAGAGAGACCTGGAATGCACTTTCTTCTTTCTTCTCCTCCAACACTCGAGCTAGGAAGAACCAATTGTGGATGGAGTTCACAACAATGAAGAAAAGCCCGAAGCAAAGTGTGACTGATTATGTCACAAAGATGAAGGAGATTTCCGACCAACTTGGAAGCATTGGAGAGGTAATTGAAGAGGAGCAAATCATTAGACAAATCATAAATGGAATCAAAGCAGGCGACAAGTGGGAGTCATTCACAACAGCCATGGATTTATACATGGATATGCATGTAACCGACCTCAACACACTCATGGGCCAACTCTTCACTCATGAAGCAAAGACTAGCAAAGGTGGTGAGTCCTCAAGAGGTAATCAAACTTCTGCCTTATATTCTGATAAAGCTAAGGTCAAGGACAAGTCAAAGAATAGGAAGAATGAAGATGAAGGTAGCTCTTTCCAAGCAAACTTTGTAGGTAGAGGAAGAGCTAGAGGAAGAGGCAGAGGTGGAAAGCAAGGCAGGGGGAGATTCCAATCATCTCAACCTTGCAATATATGTGGCTTATCTAACCATACTATTGAAGAATGTTTCAAGAACCTGAGGAACTCAAGAGGAAGAGGATTCAATAGAGGTGTCTATGGATCAAATAGAGGCAGATACAATGGAGGCTACAACAACAACTACTACTACAACAACAATTACAACAATAACAACTATCAAAGTGGCCATAGAGGAAGGAGAGACTACAATAACTATGCAGAGGACCAAAGTCAAGAAGATTCATTATTGATTATGAATCTATCAGTGAAGATTGATTCGGGATGCTCAAACAATGTAGCAGGAAATGTGGCTTTACTTTTTTATTTGAAAGATCCTCATAACAAGCATGAAGTGCAGACAGGAGATGAAACAAAGCACTCAGTGGAGAAGATAGGTAATGTGAAGACATCAGATGGGAATATGAACCTCTTAAGCAAAGTCTTGTATGTCCCTACAATTACCAAAAATTTAATAAGTGTTGGACAGATTGTTGAAAAAGGATTGCAGGTTAGATTCAACCGATTTGGAGCATATGTTGAAGAGCCAAGGCAAGGCTTTCGAAGGATTGCCAAAGGAGAAAAGACAGGAAGGCTTTTCACTTTTGAAGTGGAAGATACAAAGAACATAGCTTTGTTTAGCTATGGATCTCAAACTCTAACAGAGTTGGAGATATGGCACAAAAGGCTTGCTCACATTGGTGAGAGGAAACTCAAACAAATTTGTAGGGACCAAAGTGTACTTGGTTTGCCTAATATCACAAGGCAACACATGATTTATAAGTGTGAAGCTTGTCAACTCGGCAAGGATCATAGACAACCTTTCAATAAGAAAGGATATATGTATCAAAATCCTTTGGATCTAGTGCACACGGATGTGTGGGGTCCAAGTAAGGAGCCATCTATATCAGGCTCAAGATATTATGTGTCTTTCATAGATGATTGTAGCAGGTGGACCCTTCTGTTTTTCATGAAGCACAAGGATGAAGTGTTTAATTGCTTTAAGAAGTATATTGCTCTTGTTGAAAACCAAACAGGTAGGAGTTTGAAAAGACTCAGATCAGATGGTGGAGGAGAATACTTCTCTTCAGAATTTGATGCCTTCTTGCATGAAAGAGGCATTAAAAGGGAAGTCACTACAAGGTATACACCCGAACTCAATGGTGTAGCAGAGAGGAGGAACAGAGCTATTGTCGAAGCTGCAAGGTCCATGCTCAACGAAAAGGGATTGCCAAACTACGTATGGGCAGAGGCTGTGTCTACAGCCACATATCTCATAAACAGACTTCCATCTAAGTCACTAGATGGAACAACTCCATATGAAGTGTGGAATGGAAGAAGACCTAGTCTAGAGCATTGTAAAATCTTTGGATGCTTAGCCTATGCTCACATTCCTTCTCAAGTAAGAGGGAAATTGGATCCCAAGGCAGAGAAGTGTGTATTCATTGGTTATGACCAAAACCAAAAAGGATATAGATTGTACAATCCAACCAATAAAGGATTTTCTGTGAGTAGAGATGTAATTTTTTATGAAAACAAATCATGGTTTGATGATGACAGGAAAGTGAAGCTGCCATATGACTTGGATGAAGATTTTCCATCACTTCAACCAAAGGAGCCAAAGCAAATTGAAGAAAGTGATTCAGAGATTGACCTAGAAGACTTGGAAAGACTAAAGCTATGGAAGAACAAAGGCAAAGCAAAGATGCAGGATCCTACATATGGACCAGAGAGCTCACATCAACCAGAGAGCTCACATCAAGGGAGAAGAAGAAACCAGAGAGGTTTGGTTATGATACTTCTTTGGTCACCAAGCACTCAATCTACATTGCAAAGGATTCAACCAATGAAGAACCTACCACATTCGAAGAAGCACAAAGCAAGAAAGCTTGGAGAGATGCAATGGATGAAGAAATGAAAACCTTGAAGGAGAATGACACTTGGGAGCTTGTACCTAACAAGCCATCTATGAAGGTAATTGGATCTCGATGGATATACAAAATCAAGAGGAATCCAGATGGAAGTATAAATAGACACAAAGCAAGGTTAGTTGCTAAAGGGTTTGCTCAAACCCATGGTATTGATTATGAGGAGACTTTCTCTCTTGTTGCAAAAATGCCTACAACTAGGGTCCTCATTAGTCTTACTGCATCTAGAAATTGGAATCTCTATCAACTTGATGTAAACAATGCTTTCTTGAATGGATGGATTTCTGAGGAAGTGTATATGGCACAACCTCCTGGATATGAGGATGCACATCATCCTAACTATGTATGCAAAATAAAGAAAGCTTTGTATGGATTGAAGCAAGCTCCAAGAGCTTGGAATTTCAGATTGGTGACTTATTTGCAGGACCAAGGATTCAAAGCTAGCAAGGTGGATACCTCTTTGTTCATAAAGAGGAATGGATCTGAAGTGATCTATTTATGTGTGTA
The DNA here is from genome assembly GCA_020310875.1 of Ceratopteris richardii. Lineage (NCBI taxonomy): Eukaryota > Viridiplantae > Streptophyta > Polypodiopsida > Polypodiales > Pteridaceae > Ceratopteris > Ceratopteris richardii. The sequence continues at coordinate 114,473,386 of CM035442.1, read as the reverse complement.
TGTTGATGATATTATTATCACAGGCAATGATCTTGAAGGAATCAAACAGGTAAAGACTCAAATGAAGGAGGAGTTCAAAATAAGTGACCTTGGACCACTCACTTATTTTCTTGGATTGGAGTTGATCTACACAGATTCAGGTATATACATCACACAAAGGAAGTATGTCCATGACATGCTCGTCAAATTCAAGATGGAAAATACCAAGTGTGTAGGTACACCTATGGAGCAAAATCATAAGCTTAGTGCTTATGAAGGAGAGCCAATTGAAGACATCACAAATTATCAAAGCTTGGTTGGAAGTTTGAATTATGCAACTCTCACAAGGGTGGATATATGCTATAGTGTTAGCATATTGAGTCAGTTTATGCATAAGCCGAGAAGACCACATATGGAAGCGGCCAAGACAGTCCTCAAGTACCTAAAGGGGACCATGAATGAAGGTTTGTTCTATTCATATACTTCAGATATTGAGCTAAAGGTCTAATCAGATGCAGATTGGGCCAGATCTAGAGATGATAGAAGAAGCACATCCGGGTATATATCGTTTGCAAGTTCAAAAATCATTTCTTGGTCATCGAAGAAGCAACCAACCGTGGCATTATCTTCTATCGAAGCCGAATATAGAGGTTTGGCTAATGCAACTCAAGAAATCATGTGGTTAAAGTCTTTGTACACGGATCTTGGACTTCATTCTTCAACAGCTCACATTTTTTGTGACAACACAAGCTCACAACATCTAGCAGCTAATCCGGTATACCATGCTAGAACCAAGCATATTGAAGTCCACTACCATTATGTAAGGGAGAAGCTAATGAGCAAGGATATTCAACTATCCTATGTCTCTACAGATATGCAATATGCCGACATGTTGACTAAAGCTCTTGATGGTACAAAGTTAAGTAGATTCAAGTTGATGATTGGCTTGCAAGAAATCAAGGACAATTGAACACTTATTTGGAGGCCAAGCATGCTAGGCTTGAGGGGGAGTTGTTGGTGCATTTTACCCAAGCCTACATGCTTGATATGCTTGATATTATGCTCATTTGTAAGTCACATGTGTACTCATGTGAACACCTCTTGTAAAAGAGTTCATTTTTATCTCGTGTATTTGAAAAAAGAAAAAAGGAAAAGGATGGCTTACCTCATGCATGATGTAAAAGCAAAGTTGTGGCTCTATCTACCTAAAACCATGAATTTTTTAGCTGAGGGAATATCTCCTAACTTTGGGGATCACTTTTAGGTGGAGCCATTCGAATTCGAATTCAAAACTCCTCCAAGAATAGCTATAAAAAGAGCAAGAAGGAAGAGGCGATTAGCAAGCCTTGTACGTGACCACTTCATGTCATTTTGTAGAGATTGAAGAGCTTAATCCATAGCTCTATCATTCTACTCCTATTGTGCAAAGATTCATTGCCAATGTGGTTGTAATCATATGTGAATCTATACATTTGTCATTATCTACTTCTCTGTTTTGTTCTCTGCTATACTCACTCTGAGCAGTGACTTCAGAAGGTCATATCTCGAGTTCTACGCATTCTTTTTCAGAGTTTTAATGTGCGTTGCATAGCTCTTACTGTCTATTTTCTGCATATAACTTTTCAAGCTCATTGGATTTACAGTTTTGGAGATATCTGCATTTTACTACTCACTCCTCTATCTCTGCAGAGCCTCAAGAATGGTGGGCATGTTCCAAAAATTGATGAGTCTTGTTCTCAGTGCTCAGTCCATCATTTGAAGTGTTTTAACTTGGATTGGGAAGCTTGCTAAGTCTATTTGCTATGCCCAAAAGGAATTTATCTAATTCCTACCAGGTTGAGAGCACTGTTCATTTTTTCCAGCAGGTGTATGTCCAAAAATAGCAAGTTTTGGGAGCTAGTCATTTTGCAACTAGTCTGTCTTGACTTAAATGTTTGGGATACATATTCCAAAGTACTTGGCTGATATTTTGGTGGATTTAGGAAGCTCAAAGAGTCTACTAATCAACTCTGAAGTCTCAGTTGGCTGGTGTGAAGCTGGTTGTAGCAGCACCTACTCATCTTTGGATTGCACCCACCATCTCTCTTCACACTTCAAACATCACATCGGTGTAGCCTAGTGGCAAGAGATTGTCGGTTAAGTGAGCTCCAAGGGGAACAGTATTGGTATGTGTGACCTCTCAGGAAGTACAAAGAACCTCTGTATTCCTTGATCATTGAGGTGCTCCCTCGCTGTGAAGAGATGGATAGGTATGTGCTTGAAGATGAAGAGGTGTTGCAAAATCCTTGATCTACACCAGCCAAATGAACTCCAGGAGTATATGGTGGGCCCTTTTAGCTTTCCAATGGATGTATTATACACCCTATGTACCTTGGAAGATCACTCTCAAAAAGATAGATCAAAATAGATAAGTTGGAGTTAGCTTAGAGAAGAAAACTTGCTATTCTTAGTTCATACACCTCTCCAGTGTTTTACATAATTCTCTGAGCACAGCAGCAATTAGCTTAATTCCTCTTGGGGAAGTCTAGCTAACTTAAAGAGCTAACTTTCAAGAGTAATCTCATCAAAAATAATAAACCACACACTGAGAATGAGTTTTAACAAGTGATGACATCAGCCCAATTTTCACGGGCTGCTATAGAAATAGACTAGTGAGCAGAACAATCAACATAACTCAAAATGTAGGAATGCAATGATTATAAAAATTTGTATGGTTATACTAGACAGTAAGCTGAATCCAACAAGCTTTAAATCACTGAATTTGGATAAGTAACCACTGAGAAATGGCTCTGACAAGATGAGTGAAACAGTCGGGTACCTGACAGAGAAGTGAAGATGAACAGACCCTGTTGACTTCAAATGAACATAACTGAAGTTTGCAACATCCAAATGACATGAAAATTTGTGAGCATATAGTAGACTTATAGAGCTAACTTTACCAAGTTAAATCACGGAAAATGATGCACCAAACTCAGAGAAAACATCTCTGCAAGCTGACTGAGAAAACTGAGAGTAATGGCAGTGAGTAGTACACTTCACAAGAACATGGAAAGATGAACTCAAATAATCATGAAAATGAAAGTATATTGCTTGTACAATACAATGACTTACTGATACATATGTGTGCCTTGTAATCACACCTTGATATGGCATAAAGCTCAGCTCTTGGAGGTCTTCACATAGGTCTCTCTAACCACGACTAAAACTGCCATCTATTTATAGTTGAGTTTGGGAGGCTAACTTCCCTCAATCACTCTCCAATCAATCAATGATTGATTTGATTCTTTACCTACCAAAAATCACGAATTTGTGGTTCCTTTTCCATTCTTGATCAAGTGGACTCAACCACTTAAGATTCTCTTACTTTTACATTGAGTAAACTCTTCAAAAAATTACAAGAGGTAGTTCACAAGTGAACTTTACATAGTCTTCATTTTAAGGCTTTTTCTATGACTTTGTGGGACTCAAGCCAATACTTAGGCTTGTCATAGACTTGCTCCAACAGCTCCCCCTCAAGCCAAGTATGCTTGAGGTCTTCAATCTTCCAAGATTACCTGCAAACCTATCATAGCCTTGAATTTGCAAAGCTTTGTACCATCCAATGCTTTGGTTAGAATATCTGCACATTGTTGATGAGTGGACACATATGATATTTGAATCTCTTTGCTTAGAACCTTTTCTCGTACATAGTGATAATGAACTTCAATATGTTTAGTCCTTGCATGAAAAATAGGATTAGCAGCCAAATGAATAGAACTCATATTGTCACCAAAAATAGTTAGAGTTCCAAACTCCAATCCAACATCTTTGAATAATGTCTTCATCCACATAGCTTCCTGAGTAGCTATGGCAAGGCCTCTATATTCAGCTTCAGTAGAAGAGAGAGCAACTGTGGGTTGCTTCTTGGATGACCATGAAATAAGTTTTGAACCTGCAAAGGTAAGATAACCTGAAGTGCTCCTTCTATCTTCCTTGGAGCCAGCCCAATCTGCATCAGAAAATAGCTTCAAACCTAAATCAGATACATAAGGATAGTAAAGTCCTTCATTTATGGTTCCTTTGAGATACTTGAGAATCCTTTTGGCAGCATCCATATGTGGTTTCCTTGGTGTGTGTGCATAAATTGGCTTAGCACACTCACACTGTAACATATATCTACTCTTGTCAATGTGGCATAATTGAGACTACCCACTAGACTTTGATATGATGTGATGTCCTCTATGAGTTCACCTTCATGTGAGCTCAATTTGTGATTGACCTCCATTGGAGTACCTGCAATCTTACAATCTTGCATCTTGAATTTTGCCAACATGTCCTTAATGTACTTTCTTTGAGTGAGAAACAAACCATGATCTTTGTAGACAACTTCCAAACCTAGGAAGTAGGTAAGTGAACCCAAATCACTTATCTTGAACTCTTCTCTCATCTGATCTTTGATCTTCTTCATACCATCTGCATCATTTCCTGTCAATATAATATCATCTACATATACACATAGGTAGATGACCTCAGAATTACTCTTTTTAATAAAGAGTGAAGGATCTGCCTTGCTTGGTTGAAAGCCTTTGTCCTGCAAGAATGAAACAAGCCTAAAATTCCAAGCTCTTGGAGCTTGCTTGAGACCATACAATGCTTTGTTAAGTTTACACACATAATCAGGATAAACTTGGTTCTCAAAACCAGGTGGTTGTGCCATATATACCTCTTCTGTTATCCAACCATTCAAGAATGCATTCTTTACATCTAGTTGAAGTATCTTCCAATTCTTGGAAGAGGCAATACTAAGCAAAACCCTAATAGTAGGCATCTTTGCCACAGGAGAGAAAGTCTCCTCATAATCAATTCCCTGAGTTTGTGCAAAGCCTTTTGCCACAAGCCTTGCCTTATACCTGTTAATTCAACCATCAGAATTCTTCTTGAGTTTATAGACCCATCTTGAGCCTATTACCTTCATGGATGAAGTCTTGTGCACCAAATCCCAAGTGTTGTTTTCCTCAAGTGCTTCAATCTCTTCCTTCATTGCATGCTTCCATTCTGATTTTGCTTTGGATTCTTCAAATGATGATGGCTCCTCTTGGTTTATATCATGTGCTATGTAGATAGAATGTTTAGTTACTAATGAGGTGTCAAACCCATACCTTTTTGGTTTTTTCTTTTCCCTCATAGATCTTCTTAGGCCATGATGTGATGATTCTGCCTCATGTCCAAGTTCCTGCAATTTTGCTTTACCTTTAGACTTCCATGCTTTGATCTTTTCCATATGAGATTCTTCATCATCCTCTGAGGTGTCTTGTTCTTCAATCTTCGGTTGCTCTCTACCAAGCTTTGGAAAATCTTCTTCAATATTATATGGTAAATTGACCTTCCTGCATGAATCTTCATACCATGAATTGTTCTCATAAAAAACTACATCTCTGCTTACCAAGAATCCTTTGTTGGTAGGGTTGTATAACCTATAGCCCTTTTGATTGTTGTCATATCCAATAAATACACACCTTTCTACCTTTGGATCCATCTTGCCTCTAACCTGTGAAGGAACATGAGCAAAAGCAATACATCCAAAAATTTTACAATGATCTAAGCTTGGTCTTCTTCCATTCCAAGCCTCATATGGAGCCATCCCATCAAGGGATTTTGAAGGCAACTTGTTAATCAAGTAAGTGGTTGTAGATACAGCCTCAGCCCATAAGTAATTAGGTAAATGCTTTTCATTTAACATAGACCTTGCAGCTTCAACAATTGTCCTATTCCTCCTTTCTGCCACTCCATTTTGCTCAGGAGTGTACCTTGTAGTTACCTCTCTTTTGATTCCTCTTTCTTGAAGAAAAGAATCAAACTCATGGGAGAAGTATTCTCCCCCTCCATCTGACCTTAGCCTTTTTAGTGATTTACCTGTTTGATTCTCCACAAGAGCCAAATATCTTTTGAAACATGAAAAAGCTTCATCTTTGTGTTTCATAAAGAATAGGATAGTCCATCCGCTGCAATCATCAATAAAGGAAACATAATACCTTGATCCAGATATTGAAGCTTCCTTGCTAGGTCCCCATACATCTGTATGAACCAACTCCAAGAGATCTCCATGCATATAACCTTTCTTCATGAATGGTAACATGTGAGACTTTCCAAATTGACATGCACTACACTTATAAATCATATGTTGTTTTGACAAATTAGGAAGTCCAAGTACACTTTGGTCCCTGCAGATTTGCTTTAATGACCTTTCACCAATATGTGCTAACCTTTTGTGCCATACTTCCAATTCTGTGAGTGTCTGACTACCATAATTAAAGAGAGCAATGTTTCTAGTGTCCTGTAGTTCAAATGTGAACAATCTACCTGTCTTTTCACCTTTTGCAATTCTTCTGAATCCTTGACTTGGATCTTCAACAAATGCTCCTACTTTTGTGAACCTGACTTGCAACCCTTTCTCTACTATCTGCCCAACACTTATCAAATTCTTTGTAATGGTAGGGACATAGAGTACCTTACTGAGTAGGTTGATGTTTCCATCAGGTGCTTTGACATTGCCTATTTTCTCCACAGGATGTTTTGTATCATCTCCTGTTTGTACCTCATGCTTATTACTTGGATCTTCTAAATCTGATAGGAGTGCCACATTTCCTGCCACATGATTTGAACAACCTGAATCTATGTAGAAAACATGCTCATCAGATTTACCTTGTGGCATAGCCATGTTCATGATCAATAATGAATCCTCTTTGTTTGAGTCTTTTGTGTAGTTATTGTAGTCTCTCCTTCCTTTGTAGCCTCCTTGATTATTGAATGATTGTAGTTGTTGTAGTTGCCATGGTAGTTGTTGAACCTTCCTCTTGAGTATCCATAACTTCCTCTATTGTATCCTCTGCCTCTTTGATTCCTGGAATTCCTAAAGCAATTTTCAGTTGTATGATTAGTTAATCCACAAATAGAACATGAGTTGGATTCTTGGGATCTCCCCCTGCCTTGTCTACCTCCTCTTCCTCTACCTCTACCATGTCTTCCTCTACCTGCATAGTTAGCTTGATATGTACCTGCTTCATCATCCACTTTCTTTGCCTTTCCTTTGTTATCTTTAGACTTGCTTTTATCCGTGTATAAAGCTGAAGATTGATTACCTTTAGAGCTTTCTCCATTTTTGATAAGCTTTGCCTCTTGAGTAAGTAGTTGTCCAATGAGTGTGTTGAAATCAGGTACATGCATGTCCATGTACAAATCCATAGCTGTGGTGAATGCTTCCCACTTATCATCAGCCTTCAAGCCACTGATGACCTGCCTTACAATTTGCTCTTCATCTATTACCTCTCCAATGCTTCCCAACTGATATGCTATGCCCTTGAGCTTTGTGACAAAATCAGTCACATTTTGTTTGGGAGCCTTCTTGAGAGTTGTGAAATCCAACCATAGTTGATGCTTCCTAGCTTTGGTACTTGAAGTAAAGAAAGCTTCAAGTGCATCCCACACTTCCTGAGATGTCTTACAACTTCTAATGTGAGGCAACAAAAAATCTGAGATAGAGTTGAGGAGATAAGACCTTGCAAGTGCATCCTTGGAGCACCATGTGCTCAATCTTTCTTGCTCTTCTTGTGTTGGTTGACTTTTGTTCCTGAAACTTGGCATAACTTCATCTCCAGCCACATAACCATATAAACTTCTACCTTGGAGATAAGCTTCCATCCTTAATGACCAAGCTGAGTAGTTACCTCTGTCCAATTTGTCAATTGATGAAGGAAATCCATCTGCCATGTTGTCCAACCTTGCTCTGATACCACTGTGAAGAGATGGATAGGTATGTGCTTGAAGATGAAGAGGTGTTGCAAAATCCTTGATCTACACCAGCCAAATGAACTCCAGGAGTATATGGTGGGCCCTTTTAGCTTGCCAATGGATGTATTAGACACCCTATGTACCTTGGAAGATCACTCTCAAAAAGATAGATCAAAATAGATAAGTTGGAGTTAGCTCAGAGAAGAAAACTTGCTATTCTTGGTTCATACACATGTCCAGTGTTTTACATAATTCTCTGAGCACAGCAGCAATTAGCTTAATTCCTCTTGGGGAAGTCTAGTTAACTTAAAGAGCTAACTTTCAAGAGTAATCTCATCAAAAATAATAAACCACACACTGAGAATGAGTTTTAACAAGTGATCACATCATCCCGATTTTCACGGGCTGCTACAGAAATAGACCAGTGAGCAGAAAAATCAACATAACTCAAAATCCAGGAATCCAATGATTATGAAAATTTGTATGGTTATACTAAACAGTAATCTGAATCCAACAAGCTTTAAATCACTGAATTTGGATAAGTAACCACTGAGAAATGGCTCTAACAAGATGAGTGAAAAAGTCGGGTACCCAACAGAGAAGTGAAGATGAACAGACCCTATTGACTTCAAATGAACATAACTGAAGATTGCAACATCCAAATGACATGAAAATTTGTGAGCATATAGTAGACTTATAGAGCTAACTTTACCAAGTTAAATCACGAAAAATGATGCACCAAGCTCAGAGAAAACATCTCTGCAAGCTGACTGAGAAAACTGAGAGTAATGGCAGTGAGTAGTACACTTCACAAGAACATTTAAAGATGAACTCAAATAATCATGAAAATGAAAGTATATTGCTTGTACAATACAATGACTTACTGATACATATGTGTGCCTTGTAATCACACCTTGATATGGCATAAAGCTCAGCTCTTGGAGGTCTTCACATAGGTCTCTCTAACCACGACTAAAACTGCCATCTATTTATAGTTGAGTTTGGGAGGCTAACTTCCCTCAATCACTCTCCAATCAATCAATGATTGATTTGATTCTCTACCTACCACAAATCACGAATTCGTGGTTCCTCTTTCCATTCTTGATCAAGTGGACTCAACTACTTAAGATTCTCTTACTTTTACATTAAGTAAACTCTTCAAAAAATTACAAGAGGTAGTTCACAAGTGAACTTTACATAGTCTTCATTTTAAGGCTTTTTCTATGACTTTGTGGGACTCAAGCCAATACTTAGGCTTGTCATAGACTTGCTCGGACACTCGCATGCAAGCAATGGCCCCAATGGTGACTTTGGTGACTTAGATGAGGAGGTATGTGAAGGTATATGCCTTGGTTGTTGCCTTAGCTATAAGCCTTGCAGAAGCCTTGGGTGGGCAGGTAGAGCTTTGGTGGAAGTCTTGGGTGGGCAGGCAGGTTCTTGCTTCACTCGCACAAAAGAAATAAAGCTTTTGCTTCGAAATGCTTTGATGCCAGTGAAGTATTTCTTTGGTGATGCATGATGGTAGACTCTCCTTCTCCAGAGCTTTGCAAGGATACCCGTGCCATAGAAACCTGAACTCTAGTGTTGCACATAGTACTAGGAATAGGGGGTGCAAAATACACAAAAAACATCGTACACACACCACAAACATAGATTTTTTTAGGTTGTATAAATGTAGTCGAACTTAGAGTGTGTGGCTGACCACATCACTATATGTTTTATTAAAGAACACATACAAAAGTTTCAAGCAGCCATTTGGCCTTTAACATGTACACTAACAATAACATTAACTTGAGTTTAGAGAGACTTAACTCAAAAGGTAAGCACACCTACTGCTAGTGGACTCGAATGGGAGGTCCTAAAGTAGTGTTGGACAACACAAATGTAAAAGGTTGCTCAACCACTTAAGTTAGAAAGAATGGTGAGTGTTGCCAATTTGTCTCACAAGAGTTTGAGCACCCCAGCTACCCAAGCTCACAGATGGATCAAGAAGAGGGCCACACCCACACCGATCACAAAGATGAAGAGCAAGTAGTAACAAAAGATGATGAGGAAGAGCACACAGATCAATGAGACCAAGGCAATCATCAAGACATGCAAGACAAACAAGAGGAAGGCCAATGTACAAAGGATGAGCCAATTTTGGATCGAGCAGCCTACACTATAACTTTACAAAGGCTTTATGCCATGATGCAAGTTTTTCATGCTCTTTGCAAAATTAAAGAGGAGCAAAGCCATGGCCTTTCACAACAAGATCTTGATAACAACCGTTTTGACACTCCATTTATAGAGTCTATCCGCATGCTTAGAGAGGCAATTGTTGTAGTAGAGGCTCTCAAGTACATTTCACAAAGACCACTCCAATGATTCAGTCCTCATCCCATATTCTATTCTCCCTAGATCAAGACAATACATTCAAGTTCTAGTACCTTACAACCTCTCTCGTAAATCCACCCATCGAGGCCACACACCCCCACCTATCCCACCAATTCATACCACATCCTTAACTGAGCCTCTTGTTCCCATTATCACTACCCTTTCTCCCATCTCCCAAGAATTCCAATCCATCTTTGAAATACAACCCCACACACCACCTCATTCACATGTTCCCATCATGTCCCCTCTTCAATCCCCTCCCCATGCATCGAGCCCCTTTGATGAAACTGTTCTTGTAACTTCACTTCCCACAACCACTACTTCCACTCCATCTCTAGTGCCCCTCCAATTCTACCAGCCATTTCATCATTTCTACCCCCTATCCACCCTAGATTCGCACCTATCCCACCCATCCACACACCCACTAACCTATCTTTTACATCGCTTAACCGCACTACAACTCTATCTATCCCATCTTTTCTCCAATCCTTTCGCAACCCTCCTACTCCACCATACTTATCCCAAATAACATTACCATACTCCACTCCTTGAGCTCAACCCTTGTTACTAGATAGTTTTTTTTTCACGCATGCATTCACACCTACACCAATGTCACTTTTCACTATTGACACCACACACAACACTACATGTAAGGCAATGGACATCTCACCACCCACGACACCTCCATCCACACTTCAAATGCAAATCCCTACCTCCCCCCCACTAACATCACAATCACTCATGGGAGTTTTCACATAGGCATCCACTATTCCCCCTCCCTCTCCCTTCCCCTCTGCATTAGTTATGGATGCTCATACATTTATGCATTTCAATTCCATATACTCCTCTCCCACCATTGATAATGCATTGCAATAAATGTTCATGAGAATTCATCAAGTCCATGAGGAGTTTACTACCATAGGTCAATGTTACAAGGAGATGCAAACGACCATTGTTGAACCTCAAGCACATCTCAATTGTTTGAGCATTGAAAAGGCTTTAGTCAACACTAGATATATGAAGCTTTAGGAAACTCACAATGCCATGGAAGTCCAATTGGAACAATAGAGCAAAAAAGTCATAACAAAAGTGGATGGATAGCTTCAAGTATGATAGAGTGCAATGCACACCTAACATGTAACATGGGCACCTTGTAGATGCCCATGAAGAGAATTAGGGTCAAAACGAACAAAATAAAGACAATCTTGAAGCAAGCATGGATACTTTAAGTGCACCTATCAATCTGAGTCTCTTTCAAAAAGTCTCACCCAAGAATATGAGGGTCATTCTAGAAGACTAATTGATATTACTAGAAGCTCATAACAAGTTAACAAAACAATATGTCACTCTGAAGAATACTCAGGCTAGCTTCATCACCTGATCTTCTCAACCGGAGGAAACTGTGACCATTCCTGTCAAACCCACATTTGAGGAAGAATATGACCCACATTCAGAAAATGGTGGAAGAGTCACTGACAAGGGCTAGGATACAATGGAGTTTCCATATCCAGCCTGGATTAAGCAAGTGGAGGAATTAGGGAGGACACACTTTACACGCATTGAAGCACAAATACAAGTAATGGCCATGGTAGAAGAAACCATATTAAAGTCCCTCTATTTCACCCAATTCGTGCCATGACGATATATCTCCACAAACAAAATTCAATACAAACCCTACTTCATGTACTTGGCCAAGTATAATGAGGAGATTCAGAGGATCATGTGTAAGCTGCCAACACATGCAACTCATTTCCAACCAGAGGACCAATAGCTGACCATGTACAAAGGCTCAATTTTCCAACCAAACTTGTGACGAGACCTACTTCACGAGTACTCAAAAATGATTCAAACACGGAGTACGGCTACCATGCATATCTTGTTCAATCCATGTTATGTTCCAATGCAAAGAGGTCAATCCTGACCTTCTTTTGCAATAAAGTTATAGAACAATCTAAAGTGTGAGGATTGGATTGATTATCCCTACTTAGCACCACCATGAGGGCCCCCCACAATCACATACATGATCAACACTATCAATCATTGGCTATGCTACTTGCACTGTATGACAGATATAGCTACCAAGATGCTACTAAAAATCTTTACTCTTATGCAAATGATATTTAAGGTATTTTGGAAGATCATGGCACCACATCTCTCAAGACTAGAATTTGAGCATAGTAATTTGGACCTTGTGACATGAGTACAACACCATTTGTGAAGACCTGTTATGTCTAGCATCGTTGGATCAAGTACCTCCCCACGTGCTATAAAAGGAACTTTGATGAAATGTTCACCATGGGTTTTTGGGAATATCATTCCAAAGTGTTCATCATTAGGCTTGACACATTCAGTACAATTATTTGTTTGTAAATAATTGATATATTCCACTCATTATTGGTACTTTTCATAAGGCACTTGATTGAGCATTGATTAGGATAATTTAGAAGCATATTTAGCAAGAGGCATCCATGTCAATGAGCACACCTTGGCTCAAGACATCCTTTAGAACCGTATCGATTGCTCCCTGCAACAAGGTTCTCTCGGGGATGATAGACATGAAAGGGAGGGGGTTTTGGCAATGGTAGTCACTATAGAAGAAGGGGTAGCATGTGAAGAGAGAAGCATCAAGACCTAGTAGAAATAGGGGGGGGGCATAGCGATGCCCCCGAATTGAAAAAAAAGCGGGTCTCATAGCTTATGCGATACTAGCATCGCATAAGCGACGAGACTCTTTTTTATTTAAAAAAAAGGATGTGTGTCCTCACATAAGCGATGCCAGCATCGCTTATGCGATGCTAAAAATATGCACCGCAATGAGCATCCCCAGACAGGGATGCTTTAAACAACATTGAAAAGCTGCCTGCAACACTGGATCGTCGCATACACAACGTCCTGGTCTTCCACAACATCGCATAAGCGATGCTCTGGAATGCTAAAAAAAAAAATCGATTTCTCCCGGTACATTTGTTCTGGGATTAGGACGAGAGAGAGAGAAAGAGAGATCGACACACACATCTTGTGAAGCAAGGTACGCACACACACACACATACACACACATACACACACACATACACACACACATACACACACATACACACACATACACACAAATACATATGCATACACACACACATATACAGACATGGACACACACACACATACACATAGACACACACACACATACACATACATACACACATAGACACACACACATACACAAATAGACACACACATATACATATTACACATACACACTTACACACACACACACAAACACACATCCACACACATTTCCACACACATTTCCACACACACATACACATGCATACACACATATATATACACATACACAGGTATATGCACACAGACACACATACACACATAGATACACACACATACCCACATAGACATATACACAAACATAAACACAGATTTACACACACACACACATAAACACACTAATTTGCATACACACATACACATGCATACACACACACATATATACACACATAGACACATGTTGTGTAACTCAGAACCAACTTAAGGACTTGTGGAGAAAGAGACTATACCTCAATCCCCCTCAAGTGCATATAGTGGGGATTCACGCTTTAATCATCAATCCGATGAGTATCAAAACCTAGCCGAGTGTATGAAGACATGCATTCAAATGATGATCAATGCAAATGAGTTACTCAAAGAGTGCAAACAAGGCAAAGACTAATCCAAACAAGCTTCAACTATCAGTCATGGTGTCGTGATACTTGGAACAGCAGCCAACAATAAATTGAGCTTTTCTCTCAGCTCCGAACTCCAAATATAGCGAATAGGATAAGCGTTTCAAAGCTCTCGAGAAGACGCATCCAACGGTGTTTTCACTCAATTCTGACGCTTCTATTTCAAGTTATGAGCAAAATACTGAGTCACGGGAATGACCTTCCTACACTTCAGCACTTCCTACACTTCACACACACCTTAACTATAGCAAACAAAAGCTTTCATGGATAGACAACACTTCCTAACACTCTTTCCAAGCAACACACATGCACACAAGCTCACAAAGAAGATGATACAAAGAGGAGAAGACACAAATTCGAATTTTTGTGCTCTTGATTCTCACAATGGCAAAAAGTGCTTACAAAGAGTCACAAATTGACTTATATACTTGTGCCCTAAAAATGGTCCTTTCATACAAGAGACCGGCACTTTATTCACTAAAAGACTAATTTCCTACTAATTTACATGGGTAAGCTTCTAATCTTCTGTGGGGATGCATCTAGAGGACTCCTCTAGTGCATTTACATCGGAAAATATATTACAAGAGTGGTTATAATACAAAAATTGGGTGTCCAAATTCGAAAAATTTTGGAGCCCTTCTTTTTCTCTGCCTTCGTGCTCTCTTTGCTCTGCAACACTCTCCCCTTCTTTATCTCTGTCGTCCCTTGATAGGCTTTACTTCTTGTCTTCCCCTTGTTGTCCGCACGCATCTCTTGGTCAGTTCTGCCGCTTGGTTGGATTGGCGTTCCGTTTTAATGGTCATATGCTTCATTTGTACTGCCTGTTCTCTTCTTTTCATCGCTCGCAACCCTTGGTCAGTTCTGCATGTTTGTTAAACAGGTGTTCAGTTTTGATGGCCTCTTCTTGATTCTTGTTTTGCATCCTCTGGGCCTGATGCATTTGTCTTGCCTGATAAGTCGGGTTGCCACGCACGCCACCAGTGGAAGGTATGAGGATGTGATCCTTCAGCCTTCGATTTGGACCTTCCAAAGATCAAGAGGTTGAAGCATCCTCTTGTGGTTTCGGAACCGCTAGATATCTTCTTGCACTTCTTCATGGATACTTTCCTGGCCCTGGTTCCTCCTTCCACCTACGTGCTTTTCCTTGATGTGTGCCCCTGCGGGGCTCTGTGCAGAGATGGGTGTTGCACCCCTGCGGGGCTTCTTCGAGAGATGTATCTTCGGATATGATCTCTTCAATGAAGCTTCATTCGTTGTCTTCTTCTTTTCTTCTTTTTGCTTGATTCTCCCTCAACACTGCCCCCCTCCAGAACTCTGTCGTCCCCGACAGGCTTTGAGAGTCGACGGGAGTATGTTCTATACACTTTTTGCTCTGTTTCATTAAGCAAATTGGCTTCACGTATCATTAGCTGCTTCCACTGTTCAGCTTTCACACCGTCATGTGGCGGTTGTCTATGATCGGCGAAGAAGCTTAGCTCATATGCCACTAATCTGGCATTCAAGTTGGATGAAATCTTTAAAAAGATCTCTGAATCGATTTCAAAAAACCCTGTGAAAAAGGCTTCTTCGAACATCTGCATGTATGTACTTGGCAAAAACATGAGTCTGGAATAATAGGCCATTATGGTAGGGCGGCTAGGCATAATAGAAAAATAAAAAACAAGAATGTATGTTCCCTGATTAATGCCAATGAAGTTCAAAAATG
The DNA here is from genome assembly GCA_020310875.1 of Ceratopteris richardii. NCBI lineage: Eukaryota > Viridiplantae > Streptophyta > Polypodiopsida > Polypodiales > Pteridaceae > Ceratopteris > Ceratopteris richardii. The sequence goes on along the minus strand of CM035442.1, from coordinate 114,457,825 downwards.
TATATGCCGCATGTTTGAAGACCTTCAATACTGTGAGTATCATACTGAGTATTTTATTTGTCATTCTGATAGTTAAATCTGGTACTGTTGCATAATTCTGCAGCCAAAATTCGATGGTCTTTACCATATAATCTTCCGTTGGTAGATAGTTATGTGATGGACTTGGAAGTAGTGGATAGTTTAGCCACTGTTTATTGATTACACCGGCCTTTTGCATATCCAAAATTCTCCTGCTTCTCTGTGCCGTGGTGTTGGGCACAAAGAAGGATTTACTTGTAATAAATATGGTGCCGCTTGCCAGTGTGCCCGTAATGTAGGATATTTCTCCAAAAATTTTCTTCTCCAAACAGGTTGCACCGCTTCAAATTCTTCTTGAGTATAAGTGAATGTGTCATGTTTGAAGTGCAGCTGTTCGTCTGGATTTTTCTGTGTGATCTTCTTGATGTATTGTCTTGTTTTCTCTTTCATCAGTTCGTACGTAATGCTGAAAGCCTTCATGATCATCTCCAAATCTTTCATGGATAGACAACACTTCCTAACACTCTTTCCAAGCAACACACATGCACACAACCTCACAAAGAAGATGATACAGAGAGGAGAAGACACAAATTCGAATTTCTGTGCTCTTGATTCTCACAATGGCAAAAAGTGCTTACAAAGAGTCACAAATTGTCTTATATACTTGTGCCCTAAAAATGGTCCTTTCATACAAGAGACCGGCACTTTATTCACTAAAAGATTAATTTCCTACTAATTTACATGGGTAAGCTTCTAATCTTTTGTGGGGATGCATCTAGAGGACTCCTCTAGTGCATTTACATCGGAAAATATATTACAAGAGTGGTTATAATACAAAAATTGGGTGTCCAAATTGGAAAAATTTTGGAGCCCTTCTTTTTCTGTGCCTTTGTGCTCTCTTTGCTCTGCAACACTCTCCCCCTCATTGTCTCTGTCGTCCCTTGACAGGCTTTACTTCTTGTCTTCCCCTTGTTGTCTGCACACATCTCTTGGTCAGTTCTGTCGCTTGGTTGGACTGGCGTTCCGTTTTAATGGTCGAGTGCTTGATTTGTACTGCCTGTTCTTTTCTTTTCATCGCTCGCAACTCTTGGTCAGTTCTGCATGTTTGTTAAACAGGTGTTCAGTTTTGATGGCCTCTTCTTGATTCTTGTTTTACATCCTCTGGGCCTGATGCATTTGTCTTGCCTGATAAGTCGGGTTGCCACGCATGCCACTAGTGGAAGGTATGAGGATGTGATCCTTCAGCCTTCGATATGGACGTTCCAAAGATCAAGAGGTTGAAGCATCCTCTTGTGGTTTCGGAACCGCTGGATATCTTCTTGTACTTCTTCATGGATACTTTCCTGGCCCTGGTTCCTCCTTCCACCTACGTCCTTTTCCTTGATGTGTGCCCCTGCGGGGCTCTGTGCAGAGATGGGTGTTGCGCCCCTGCGGGGCTTCGCGCAGAGATGTATCTTCGGATATGATCTTTTCAGTAAAGCTTCATTCGTTCTCTTCTTCTTTTCTTCTTTTTGCTTGATTCTCCCTCAACACTGCCCCCCTCCTGAACTCTGTCATCCCCGACAGGCTTTGAGAGTCGACAGGAGTATGTTCTATACACTTTTTGCTCTGTTTCATTAAGCAGATGGGCTTCACGTATCATTAGTTGCTTCCACTGTTCAGCTTTCACACCGTCATGTGGCGGTTGTCTATGATCGGCGAAGAAGCTTAGCTCATATGCCACTAATCTGGCATTCAGGTTGGATGACATCTTTAAAAAGATCTCTGAATCGATTTCAAAAAACCCTATGAAAAAGGCTTCTTCGAACGTCTGCATGTATGTACTTGGCAAAAACATGAGTCTGGAATAATAGGCCATTATGGTAGGGCGGTTAGGCATAATAGACAAATAAAAAACAAGAATGTCTGTTCCCTGATTAATGCCAATGAAGTTCAAAAATGTATATGCCGCATGTTTGAAGACCTTCAATACTGTGAGTATCATAATGAGTATTTTATTTATCATTTTGATAGTTAAATCTGGTACTGTTGCATAATTCTGCAACCAAAATTCGATGGTCTTTACCATATAATCTTCCGTTGGTAGATAGTTATGCAGTGGACTTGGAAGTAGTGGATAGTTTAGCCAGTGTTTATTGATTACACCGGCCTTTTGCATATCCAAAAATTCTCGTGCTTCTCTGTGCCATGGTGTTGGGCAAAAAGAAGGATTTACCTGTAATAAATATGGTGCCGCTTGCCAGTGCACCCGTAATGTAGGATGTTTCTCCAAAACTTTTCTTCTCCAAACAGGCTGTGCTGCTTCAAATTCTTCTTGAGTATAAGTGAATGTGTCATGTTTGAGGTGCAGCTGTTCGTCTGGATTTTTCTGTGTGATCTTCTTGATGTATTGTCTTGTTTTCTCTTTCATCAAACCCTACGGAATGTTGAAAGGCTTCATGATCGTCTCCAAATCTTTCATGGATAGACAACACTTCCTAACACTCTTTCCAAGCAACACACATGCACACAAGCTCACAAAGAAGATGATACAAAGAGGAGAAGACACAAATTCGAATTTCTGTGCTCTTGATTCTCACAATGCCAAAAAGTGATTACAAAGAGTCGCAAATTGACTTATATACTTGTGCCCTAAAAATGGTCCTTTCATACAAGAGACCGGCACTTTATTCACTAAAAGATTAATTTCCTACTAATTTACATGGGTAAGCTTCTAATCTTTTGTGGGGATGCATCTAGATGACTCCTCTAGTGCATTTACATGGGAAAATATATTACAAGAGTGGTTATAATACAAAAATTGGGTGTCCAAATCGGAAAAATTTTGGAGCCCTTCTTTTTCTCTGCCTTTGTGCTCTCTTTGCTATGCAACACTCTCCTCCTCTTTGTCTCTATCGTCCCTTGACAGGCTTTACTTCTTGTCTTCCCCTTGTTGTCCGCACGCATCTCTTGGTCAGTTCTGCCGTTTGGTTGGACTGGCGTTCCGTTTTAATGGTCCTGTGCTTGATTTGTACTGCCTGTTCTTTTCTTTTCATCGCTCGCAACCCTTGGTCAGTTCTGCATGTTTGTTAAACAGGTGTTCAGTTTTGATGGCCTCTTCTTGATTCTTGTTTTACATCCTCTGGGCCTGATGCATTTGTCTTGCCTCATAAGTCGGTTTGCCACGCACGCCACCAGTGGAAGGTATGAGGATGTGATCCTTCAGCCTTCGATCTGGACCTTCCAAAGATCAAGAGGTTGAAGCATCCTCTTGTGGTTTTGGAACCGCTAGATATCTTCTTGCACTTCTTCATGGATACTTTCCTGGCCCTGGTTCCTCCTTCCACCTACGTGCTTTTCCTTGATGTGTGCCCCTGCGGGGCTCTGTGCAGAGATGGGTATTGCGCCCCTGCGGGGCTTCTTGCAGAGATGTATCTTCGGATATGATATTTTCAGTGAAGCTTTGTTCGTTGTCTTCATCTTTTCTTCTTTTTGCTTGATTCTCCCTCAACATTGCCCCCCTCCTAAACTCTATCGTCCCCAAAAGGCTTTGAGAGTCGACGGGAGTATGTTCTATACACTTTTTGCTCTGTTTCATTAAGCAGATTGGCTTCACGTATCATTAGCTGCTTCCACTGTTCAGCTTTCACACCGTCATGTGGCGGTTGTCTATGATCGGCGAAGAAGCTTAGCTCATATGCCACTAATCTGGCATTCAGGTTGGATGACATCTTTAAAAAGATCTCTGAATCGATTTCAAAAAACCCTGTGAAAAAGGCTTCTTCGAACGTCTACATGTATGTATTTGGCAAAAACATGAGTCTGGAATAATAGGCCATTATGGTAGGGCGGCTAGGCATAATAGACAAATCAAAAACAAGAATGTTTGTTCCCTAATTAATGCCAATGAAGTTCAAAAATGTATATGCCGCATGTTTGAAGACCTTCAATATTGTGAGTATCATACTGAGTATTTTATTTGTCATTTTGATAGTTAAATCTGGTACTGTTGCATAATTCTGCAGCCAAAATTCGATGGTCTTTACCATATAATCTTCCATTGGTAGATAGTTATGCGGTGGACTTGGAAGTAGTGGATAGTTTAGCTACTGTTTATTGATTACACCGGCCTTTTGCATATCCAAAAATTCTCGTGCTTCTCTGTGCCATGGTGTTGGGCAAAAAGAAGGATTTACCTGTAATAAATATGGTGCCGCTTGCCAGTGCACCCGTAATGTAGGATGTTTCTCCAAAAAATTTCTTCTCCAAACAGGCTGTGCCACTTCAAATTCTTCTTGAGTATAAGTGAATGTGTCATGTTTGAAGTGCAGCTGTTCGTCTGGATTTTTCTGTATGATCTTCTTGATGTATTGTCTTGTTTTCTCTTTCATTAGTCCGTACGGAATGTTGAAAGGCTTCATGATCGTCTCCAAATCTTTCATGGATAGACAACACTTCCTAACACTCTTTCCAAGCAACACACATGCACACAAGCTCACAAAGAAGATGATACAGAGAGGAGAAGACACAAATTCCAATTTTTGTGCTCTTGATTCTCACAATGGCAAAAAGTGCTTACAAAGAGTCACAAATTGACTTATATACTTGTGCCCTAAAAATGGTCCTTTCATACAAGAGACCGGCACTTTATTCACTAAAAGATTAATTTCCTACTAATTTACATGGGTAAGCTTCTAATCTTTTGTGGGAATGCATCTAGAGGACTCGTCTAGTGCATTTACATCGGAAAATATATTACAAGAGTGGTTATAATACAAAAATTGGGTGTCCAAATCGAAAAAATTTTGGAGCCCTTCTTTTTCTCTGCCTTTGTGCTCTCTTTGCTCTGTAACACTCTCCCCCACTTTGTCTCTGTCGTCCCTTGACAGGCTTTACTTCTTGTCTTCCCCTTGTTGTCCGCACGCATCTCTTGGTCAGTTCTGCCGCTTGGTTGGACTGGCGTTCCGTTTTAATGGTCCTGTGCTTGATTTGTAGTGCCTGTTCTTTTCTTTTCATCGCTCGCAACCCTTGGTTAGTTCTGCATGTTTGTTAAACAGGTGTTCAATTTTGATGGCCTCTTCTTGATTCTTGTTTTACATCCTCTGGGCCTGATGCATTTGTCTTACCTGATAAGTCGGGTTTCTACGCACGCCACTAGTGGAAGGTATGAGGATGTGATCCTTCAGCCTTCGATCTAGACCTTCCAGAGATCAAGAGGTTGAAGCATCCTCTTGTGGTTTCGGAACCGCTAGATATCTTCTTGCACTTCTTCATGGATACTTTCCTGGCCCTGGTTCCTCCTTCCACCTACGTGCTTTTCCTTGATGTGTGCCCCTGCGGGGCTCTGTGCAGAGATGGGTGTTGCACCCCTTCTGGGCTTCTTACAAAGATGTATCTTCAGATATGATCTTTTCAGTGAAGCTTCGTTCGTTGTCTACTTCTTTTCTTCTTTTTGCTTGATTCTCCCTCAACACTGCCCCCCTCCTGAACTCTGTCGTCCCCGACAGGCTTTGAGAGTCGATAGGAGTATGTTCTATACACTTTTTGCTCTGTTTCATTAAGCAGATTGGCTTCACGTATCATTAGCTTCTTCCACTATTCAGCTTTCACACCGTCATGTGGCGGTTGTCTATGATCTGCGAAGAAGCTTAGCTCATATGCCACTAATCTGGCATTCAGGTTGGATGACATCTTTAAAAAGATCTCTGAATTGATTTCAAAAAACCCTGTGAGAAAGGCTTCTTCGAACGTCTGCATGTATGTACTTGGCAAAAACATGAGTCTGGAATAATAGGCCATTATGGTAGGGCGGCTAGGCATTATAGACAAATCAAAAACAAGAATGTCTGTTCCCTCATTAATGCCAATGAAGTTCAAAAATGTATATGCCGCATGTTTGAAGACCTTCAATACTGTGAGTATCATACTGAGTATTTTATTTGTCATTTTGATAGTTAAATCTAGTACTGTTGCATAATTCTGCAGCCAAAATTCGATGGTCTTTACCATATAATCTTCCGTTGGTAGATAGTTATGTTGTGGACTTGGAAGTAGTGGATAGTTTAGCCACTGTTTATTGATTACACCGGCCTTTTGCATATCCAAAAATTCTCATGCTTCTCTGCACCGTGGTGTTGGGCAAAAAGAAGGATTTACCTGTAATAAATATGGTGCCGCTTGCCAGTGCACCCGTAATGTAGGATGTTTCTCCAAAAATTTTCTTCTCCAAAAATTTTCTTCTCCAAACAGGCTGCACCGCTTCAAATTCTTCTTGAGTATAAGTGAATGTGTCATGTTTGAAGTGCAGCTGTTCGTCTAGATTTTTTTGTGTGATCTTCTTGATGTATTGTCTTGTTTTCTCTTTCATCAGTCCGTACGGAATGTTGAAAGGCTTCATGATCGTCTCCAAATCTTTATCTTTAATCTTTGCTTCTTTCATGACTTTGATGACTTCATCTTCAAAATTTTCTGTCAACTGGGACACCAATAGTGCCCGTTCCTTCTGACTTATTTCTGCAGCATATGGCATTGGATGATCATCATTTGGCTCCGCCATCTGCTCTATTATTGGAGAATTATAAATCGGGGGAGATAGAGGACATACCTCTACCTCGTCAGTAGGATTTTCTTTTCTTGGCTCTACTGGTGTCCCGATTGGTGCTTTTTCTTCTGCTTTGGTCTCTAATTGGGCTAAGCGCTCAGTCTTCTCTTTTACCAATCTCTGCTACATGATCCATATTTTCACTATAACTCGCTGCAAGTTTTCCATGGGCTGTATTCAACTGCTTTTTTAGCTCATATGTTTCTTGAGTGTACTTACGTTCCCATTCTTCTCTCAATGCTTGCTCTTGTTTGAGAAAATTTGCATATTTCTCAATTTGAGCGCTTACTTCTTTTTGGTCAATATCTGTTGTCTCTTGTTTTTCTATAGGTTGGTCATATAGCAATGATTTCATCAGTTCTTTATTTCGGTTTCGTAAATTGTCATTTTCCTCCATGTACACCTTGAGTTGTGTTTCGAGTAAGTTGCTTCTAGCTTTTATCCTCTCCTTATCTGCTTCACTGGCTTCATGTAATCTTTGTAAATCTGTCACTTGTGCCTATAGTTGATGATGTTGTGTCATCAATGTATCACATTGTGCTTTGACTGCATGTAACTCCGTTTCTTTGGTTGCAATTTTTTTCTCGGCCTGGATGAGTTGTGCAAATAGTTGTTCACTCATAATTTGAAACTGATTCTTTTCCCTCATGGTCTTGTCGTAATCTGCATCTGTATCCATCAATGGCCGTTTGTATCATTTGCTTGACAACAGGTTTTAATTGAGGAACGTCCACATTTAACCAAGTGGAAGGTATACTAGGTTCTGCTCCTGTTGTCACATCTTTCCCTTGTGCCACGTGTAATGTAGTATCATGGGGCTGTCTAATATGAAGTTGGATCCTTGGCTCAGCCTCCATGTGGTCAACTTTACCTTGAGGTGTATCATCAGGCACTTCAATCATAGTTGGCTCTTTGTTTTGTAGTAGTCCTGAGTCTGCGTTCACTGAAGTTTGTATTTCTTCTTTGAGAGGTGGCATGGGAGCTTGGTTTGTCACGGGAACTTCTTTCACGCTTATCTTTGATTACTCATTCAGTTGAATCACATGCACGTTGTCACGGGGTTGTTCTATGTTCGTTGCCTGCGACTGTTGGTTGTCCGGTGTGACTTCAACTTGATTTATCTCTGTCCAATCTTCATTGTGCATTTCTGTTTGTATATCCGTATCCAGGGTGTTCTTCTCAGGGCTTGATTTCTCATTAGAGCTAGAGTCATCCAACCCAATTTCTTTGTATCTAGAAGGTACTTGATGAGTATGTCTTTTATCCTTCTGTTTCTTTTCCTGGCTAGCCTGTCTGTAATGATGACCTTGGAAATTTAAGTTTACTTGCCCTCGCATGTAATGGTGCGTTTCTTCCAGAGCGGCGGAGAGATCTCTTTTAGTAATTGGTTGCTGGGTCCCAGGAATCTGTGGCAATGTGTGTGTCCTCTTTGGTTGGGGTGTAGCCTGGGTTTCTTCCTCCCTAAGACGCTTTGTACCCCTCATGGGTTTCTTTGAACTGGTTCCTGCTTTGTCCATAGAGATGACTGTATTCTTTTTCTTTGGAACCGTCGCTGACTTGGCATGTTTGGCGAGCTCTACTGAGGTTGGCATCACACGCAAACAGTTCTTCATATCCAGTGCCTCATAAATAAGTAGGGTCAAGGCCAAACTACCATTCAAGAATTTTTTCTGACTCCACTTCTTCTTCGCTTCAAATAGGTGTTCTTGGACATATGGAGTCATATTTACTTGATTTCCGACTTGCCTCATAGCATGTGAGAGCAGTTGCACCACGATCTTTTGAGGTGTTGTGTATCTATGCATACTCGGAAAACAAAAGTGTTGGTGCACTAAGCGAACAGCATCTTCAATGTCCGTTCTGTTGATGTCCAAAAACGATCTCTTTTTCGGATCATGACATTCATCTTTGATATTTGTGAGTCCTTCTTGATTCCATCCAAAAGCCTTGTTAATCAGCTCATGAGTGAATGGAATTGTCTTCCAAGCACCAACTTTATCCAGTACTCGTGCCTCAGGAACTAATATCTTATTCGCTGCAGGCTGAAGTGTATTCATCACTTGCGTACACCTCTGGAAATCTGGTAGATAAATAGGTAGTCTGAGAAATGCATCCATTCTTGCTTGTGTCTAGACATCCGTCATGCACGGTAATCCTTGTATGATGGTCTTAAAGTCTTGGGACATGATAGGGAAGTAGTGATCCCTGTCCATGATTTTGATAGTGGCCATGAAAATGAGATCCGATACTCGTTGGTCATCCAGAAACCAATGGCCTCTTGCTTTTGTTATAGATTCCAAGGGAAGAAGCTGGACCTCTTCCACTTGCATCTCTTCGAAGTTAGTAGATGCCATCTGCACTCAATATAGAGTATGAATTAGTGGCAAGATAGTATCAGAAATCCTCCTTCATTTGTCTTTCATAAGATTGACATTGCTCGACGTGAATCGTGTCGTCCCTTCCCCGTGGGTGTGAGAAAGGTAATACCTGGGATTTTTCCTACTTTTAGATATTTTTATGTTTTTGTCTGAAAGAAAAACAGAAAAGTTAGTTCATAGCTGAAGCGGTTATTAATTTTTTAGTAATTTTCTTTAGATTATGTACAAGTGCTCTCCTATTTCCCAAGAGGAAAATGTGCTTCACTATCCTAAAATAGACGAATAGCGTGCCGAATGCTTGGCCTTGTAATGTGGCCCTATCATGCATACTTTGGATTCTGGTAACTCCATATGTGTGCAACTTGAATTACTTGGTTGATGCATACAGCTTGTCTTGCTTTTCGGCATCCAAATCTGCTTCACACTGTTGGGGCAGATTGTATTTCTAACATTCCTGAAGAATATGGTGCTTCTCATGTTGTTCGTCTGCTTTATCTATTTTTTGAACCTTGGAATGGTTTTTGAAGTACATGTAGACTCTTTCTTTGTCCTATAGCTATTCATCTTTGGTTGTTTTGCCTTTAGACCATACTGATTTTCCTTGTGCCTAGAATCTTCCTTCCTGATGCTTGTTTTTTGAATACATGACTTGGGAATCCATATTTGTGTTCGGTCCGACTGGGCGGCTACCACCTTCTTAGGAATCCATACTTTAGCAGTTCTTTGTGGAACTGAATATCCAGAGTGATTTACATACTGGTTATGTGGTTTCTTCTGATGTAGCAAGTACTTCTTTTGTTGAAGATATTCAGCCATTTGTTCCTTCTTAATCCAAGCTTGTCGAGTGTAAGGAATGGGGTATGTTCTAATAGGTGCAGACTTGGGACTACTCGGAGAACTAGTCTCTCTTGTGCATGGTTCTTTGCTAAGGCTGTTTTTGGATAGAATGACACTCTTGTGACTTGCTAGATTAGAAAATGGTGTGCAAGCAGACTTCTATGTATCCTCACATGAAGTACTTGATGAAGGGGTTTCCATAGTGCTAGTGAACATACATGCATCACTGTGTTCATTTGAGTGAGTTTTTGGTTCTATACTTGCGGCTTTGATTGGTCGTTCGTCTAGCATGCTGAATACTTCACGATGTCCTATCTTAGCCGAGATGTATCCTAAGGCCAATTGAATAGTTACTTCATATTCGTATATCCAGTCTTGTCCTAACACGAGCTCTTCCAATGAATCCTGATCGTGACATACTAAGAGTTTTTGTTCCATTGTGTTGTTTCCTAAGTGTAGAGGCAAGATAATCTCTCCTATACACTTGGTGATCTTTCCTCCTATTCCAATCAGTTGTGCCTTTGATGGACGTAATTCTTCCTTGAGTTGCTGAGTCAATGAAAATTTGATGCAGCTTATAGCAGCTCTTGTGTCAATGAGAGCATCCACTAAGTGGTACTCTGTTTTTCTGGCTCCCAAATTCAAATATGGTTGTGTCCTTTGTTGACCTAGGTTTTCAGTGGCTCTAAAATTATCCATTGGGATGAGTTCCTCTCCTTGGCGATATCTCTCATCTCTCTCTCTCATCCACTCTTTCCATTTCTTGATTCGTTCTAGTGCTTCCTGTCTGGCTTCTTCTCGTTTCCTTTCTTCCTCGATGCGTCTATTTTTACCCATTATCAATCGTGACATTATTTCTTCAATTAATGGCTCTAATTATTTTTTTACTCGACATCCACTGATATAATTTGGCAATACTTCTCCATCTAGAGTTGCTAAATTGATGGCTCCGTTGGTGGATATGCGATTAATGATTAACGGGCCATATCCTCTTTTTTGTAGTTTCTTTGCGTGTTGTTTGAAAGTATAAACCAAAACTAAATCTCCTTCCTTCAAATTTCTATCTTTAATATGAGCATCAAAGTATGCCTTCTGTCGCCTTTTAGCAGCATAAATCCCTACTACTGCTTGTAACCTAGTTTCATGTAACTTCTCTATTTGATCCAATTGAGCTGAGAGTTCATGTCCCGTCCACTCATAGGTTGTTGCTACTCTGAGAGTGGGTATCAAGAAATCAATTGGCAAAGTAGCATTTTGTCCATACACTAAGTTAAAAGGAGTAGTTCCTATGGCGGTCTTGTAAGCTACTCGAGAATGCCCATAAAGCGTGATGTAATTGTTTATCCCAATCAGATCTACCATTGTTCACAATTTTAGTGAGAACTGTGCATAAGATTTTATTTGAACTTTCGGCTTGTCCATTGGCTTGTGGGTGATAATGGGCTGATTTCTTATGAATTACCAAGAATTCATTCAGTAAGGCGTCTATAACTTCATTCACAAAATGCGTACCTCTATCACTCACAATTTCTATCGGTAGTCCAAATCTAGTGAAAACGTTCTTGAAGAGAAACTTGGCAGTAGTTCTTGCGTCATTTTTCTTGGTTGCTTTGGCTTCAACCCATTTGGTCAGATAGTTTGTGGCTACAATTATGTATTCGGCATGGGATCCTTTAGTTGGGGGGCTAATAGGTCCTATGAAGTCTATCCCCCATTTTGTGAAAGCTCTGGCACTCATCATGGGTTTTAGTGGCATTTCATCTCTTCGAATTGGGTATTTTGTTCGTTGACAAATATCACATCTTTGCACATATGTTGCTGCATCTTGGTGTAGAGTTGGCCACCACATTCCCGCAAAGAGAATCATTTTTGTTGTTTTATCTGCAGAGAAATGTCCTCCTGCAGCCCCTGTATGTGCCATCTCTAAAACAGCAAGATACTCATCTTCATGAATGCATTCGCAAATGATTATCTCTTCATCGTTTAAAGAGTTGTTTTCCTATAAGAGCATAGTCTTTGCTTTGTTCTATGATCTTGGTGCTACAGTGGAGTAGCATAGAGTGGAGTTCTCTTCTGGATTCCGTTCTTGACAGGTTGGGTAGGATGATAAATAGTTATGTGCATCCCTCTGCATGGTTGGCCAATATATGCCCAATCTCTTTAGCGTTTGCCATGTCCCGTTCGCATTTAGATGAGTTTTCCATTGATTTACATGTGCTTTTTGAGCCACATTTCTTGTTCCTCTTCTTCTACGCATCTCATGAGTAATCCACTTGAGTCTTGGTGATACAGACTTCCAACAATGATATGAAGGTTTTTAGCCTTCCATAGGTCTTGGGTTCGGTTTGGTGTGATCCCATCTTTAGGTCCGTGTGTGAGTATTGGGATCAACTTTTCTGCCCATTGGGGACATACTTCGAGATTAAAAAGGTACGTATCTGGTAGATCATCTGGTACTCCTATGGGTGGTTCACCATGTTTCATCCTTGATAAGTGATCTGCTCTCATGTGGGTATTCCCTTTCTTGACTACTACTTCAAAATCAAATTCCATCAACAATAAAAACCATCGTACTAGTCGTCCCGTATTACAAGGCTTATTGACTAAGTACAATAGGGCTTGATGATCAATGAAGAATTTGAATTTGTTTGCCAATAAGTAGTGTCGAAACTTCTTTACTGCATACACCATCCCTAGGCCTTCTCTCTCAGTTGTGGTATAATTGCGTTCTGCTTGATTCAACTGTCTACTGGCATAGGCTATAGGGTGATCTAACTTTCCTATATCTGCGGGTTGAGCTAGGATGCAACCAATGGCAAACTTGGAAGCATCTACGTGAATGTGAAAGGGTTTGTTCCAATTAGGTACTCGAAGGATTGGGGCTGAACTCAGTCGACTCTTTTACTCGTTAACAGCCTTTTCACATTCTTCAGTCCAATTAAATTGAGACAATAGTGCATAAAGAGGTCTAGCAATTATGGCATACATATGTATAAATCTTCGGTAGTATCCGCAATGTCCCATAAATGCTTGGACTTCTTTAGCAGTCTTTGGTCTCGGCAAATCCAGAATCACTTTGATTTTGTCTTCATCAGTTGAAATACCGTTTTTAGAGACAATATGTCCTAATATCTTTCCTTGTCGAACCATGAAGAAACATTTTTCTGGGTTGAGGCATACTCTATATTGTCGACATTTGGCAAAGATCTCTCCTAGTTCAGGGATATGCTCTGATCGTATAGCTGAATAAGTGCATAAATCATCCACGTATACCTCCATACTCTTTCTCAAGAACTCTTTGAATACATGGCACATCAATCTTTGGAAAGTGGCCGAGGCATTGGTTAGGCCGAAAGGCATAACCCTAAAGGCGTATACTCCCCATTCAGTTGCAAAGGCTGTTTTATGCTGGTCCTCAGGAGCAATGGCTACCTGATTATACCCTGAAAAGCCGTCCAAAAAACTATAAACTTCCTTCCCTGCCACTCTTTCCAAAAGATGATCCGTGATGGGTAATGGGTAACTATCCCTTATGGTAGCGGCATTTACTTTTTTCAGATTAATGCATACCCTTAACTTTCCATTCTTTTTCGGTACGACCACTAAAGGTGACACCCATTCCATATGTTCGATCTCATATATGAACCCAGCATCTAATAGTTTATCTATCTCTTCTTTAATCTTCGCTGAGTAAACATCGTTATATGTGTATGGTCTTTGTTTGGAAGGTTTAGCTTCAGATGTCATAGGGATTCTATGTGCACATATAGATGGATCTACTCCTTTCAAATCCTTATAGGTCCAGGCAAAGACATCCCTGTATTCCCTTATGAGGCATATTAACTCTTGTTCTTCCTCCATTGAGACATCGTGTCCTATGAAAGTACATCGCTCCTCTCCTTCCTCTAACATCACTACTATCTTCTTGGTTTGCTCTTTGTTGTCATATGCTATTCCTGGCTGTGCTTCTCGTTTCGGCATTTGAATAGCAATTTTCCTCTCTTCTACTTCATATTTTTTGAAGTGGGCAGGTACTTCAAACTGATCCTGTGGTTTGTTTTCTCCATCTTCTGGGGTGTTATCTATCCTGAGCTCTTCTTCCTGTGTCATTTCCTTATTGATTTCATTAGCTATGACACCTATTTTTTTATTTCCATTTGCTCTTGCTCCATTTCAATGCTCTCATAATCCTCCTTCCATTCCTTTTCAATTACTTCCCCTTCTTCAGTCTATTGAAGAACTACCACGTATAGACTAACATCATATCCTTCCTCATCAATACATTCATTCATGGTTATCACCTCTTCGTTTACACACACATCGAGAGTAGCTAAAATCTCCATCCAACCATGAGGTTCAAATTCTTCATCTAAGAATATTTGAGGCATATAGGCTAGATCTTGTACTGATCTAGCAACTCCTTGCCTTTGCTGCCATCCTTTCCTCCTATCCTCTTCCTTTTTCGCAGTTTGGCATATCCATAGATGAGTGTCTTCGTTCATCCATGATTGATCACTTGAACCTATACTATGAATCGACTGATTATCTTCCTCCTTATGAATTTGACTCCATTGTAAGGGGGGAACATCTTGATATGTATATGTGTGGAGATTTATTCTTGTGGTGGTTCCTTCATGTTGTAGGTATACAGCGTCTTTTCCCCAATCTTGCACTACCTTTAGTTGTCTCATGAAAGGTCTTCCAAGTATCATTTCATAATTGCTAGGCCTTTCAAATTGACATATCGCTAAGGTGTGCTCAAACTCAACTCCACAAGTGGTAAAAACTACCCGTTCCAATAATCCCAAGGGTCGTTCAGTGTGTCCATCTGCCATTTGTATCTTCATGTGTGTGGGTCTTAAAGCTGGTTTTCCCCATTTCTCCCAGATTTCTTTACTTGCTATTCCTACTCCAGCTCCAGAATCTAAGATGGCTTTAGTAGTGTAACCTCTATAGGTAATTGGAAGGCACGTGTTTCCTTCATCTCCCTCACTAAAATCTCCAACCTTATTGATTGGGATTTTTACTGTGTTCACTTCATCAGACATCTCCTTCTCTTCTGCCTTGATCTCCAATTGACTGGTTAATTTCTCCCTCAAATGTGGTTTGACCTTCAACAGTTCTTCCAATGTCAGAGTGCAAGGGATTTTTACCTTTCTAAGGTGTTGTATGATATCCGATGTTTGGACTGATGGGTTCAGTTCTTTTTTTCTCATTGAGGGAATGCGGTATAATTCTGAATTATGTTCGTACTCTTCTGTGTAATTTGGCAAAACCTTTACACTGTCATTTTCATTGTCACTTGGATCAATTTGTATTAATTCTTCTGAATTCAGCTCAGGTATGGAATCTTCTATTCCACCTTCGGCTTCTAGTTCTTCAACGGGTGGTTCTATTCCTTCCACTTTCTTCCATCGGTCTTCTTAGACTCTTGCCCACAAGTTTTTGGGCCATTCTCCGTCTACTTCGGGAATAATGGATCCTTCCCTTTTGTCCTCACAGTGATTTTCATTGTGTATCTCACCTTCTTTGGTTTTCTCGGGATCCTTAGGGATGATGCACTCTTGGAATTCTTTTTCAGGAATTCATGAACTAGGTAGTCGAAGGACACGTTTTTCTAAGGTCTGTTGAGCCACTTCAATTAATTTTTTGCATATCTCCAACCTTTCTTTCTCTAGGTCACCTCTAGGATATTCTCTTTCATGTTGTTCAATGGTAGGTCTTGCTCTTATTCGTGCTTTGTACGCCTGAATCCACATGGCTAATTCTTCAGGCATGGGATCTGCTAAAACTGATCCTACCTCTTCTTTTTTATACTTTCCATTTTTATTTTCTTCTTCAATTTTATGTTTCTCTTTTGGATTTTGTTCGCTCTTCTCATTTTCCTTCTTTTGTAGTAATTTATTTTCCTTTATCCTATCTCTACAGTTCTTCCATCTCTATGTTTGTTTACTTGTAACACTTTTCTCAGGCTCCTCCGAGTCTTCAAGTATTTGAGGTGTAGGTATGTTTATTTTCCTATCACCTTGATTATTTTCTTCAGTTTTGTCTGGGGTCTCTCTAGCTTTGGCTCTAGTTATTGCTTTCAACGGTATAGTGTACTCCTTATCGCTTCCTGATGATTCTATCACTTCTATCACGTTAATCTGCACATTAGAGTTAACTTTGTTGGGGTTCTTGGGGCTATCTCTGAAAAGGTGTTCTTTACCACAATCACTACAGTATCCTTCCCAAACTCGCTGTGGTGGTGGTGGGTTTGGTAGTGTACATTCTTTGATATAATGATCACCTCCACATCTATAACATGGTCCTCTAGGTACAGGTTGTCTGTTCATGGGTCGGGGGGGTATGGATGCCCTAGGGACTGTGTACATCAATGACACATAGTCCTGCTCATATCCGTAGGAACTGTCAGGTGCTTCCATGCCATATGCATATGGTTCGTACATTTGTCCATATTCTATCATAGAGCTCTCATAACTGAGATAGTTTCCTTGACTATGGTCATAAGATGAGTCATATGGTTCATTGCTAGGCAATGGTGTGGCTGGGACTATCGCTCTCTCTAAGTTTTCTTCAGGTTGAGCTATTTTCACTGGGACAACATTCTGAGGATGGGGTGGTTGTTGTCCTAACACCGGTTGTGGTTGATTGTAACTTTGATAAGCATACGGTCGTGGTGCTGGTGTTTGCGACTGATATGTGGGATATCTGAAGGCTTCTCCTCATAGATCTCTCTGAGGGTATCCATAAGGTCTCATGAGCGGTTGTATTGGTCTTGCTTGCCTATTATAAGGACAATTTTCTGTGCTGTGATTTGTGTATTTTTGTTCTATGCTGCAATATTGTAAAGGTCCTCGAACGGGTGGTCTATTGCAAGCATAAGCAGGTGGTGGGACTACTCCCCTAGTGCACAGATGAGAAGGATGATCTCCTCCACAATGCATACATCTTCTAAGCATGGGCACTCTCATTGGGTTGTTGGGGTAGTTCCTCTGTCCTTGAATGTTCAACTTCTTTGCTACTAAGTCAGCTATTTCCTCTACATTGTTCTTAGGGTTTGATGTGCTGTTGGCTGAATCTTCACTTTTCACACTACCTTGAGGTATTTTCAGGTCCTCCGATAGGTTGTCCTCTAGGTCAATACATTATTTCATACATTCTTGCAAGGTTTGAACTCTATTCACGTACACTAGAGATCTTAATGATGCATTCAATAATCCTTCCAAAAATAATGACACCATTTTGTTTTGAGTGGGCCTCTCTTCCACCGGGCATCTATCCACATACTGTTTGAATCTTCTTGCTGCCAATCTCACTGATTCTGTAGGAGCTTGCTTAAAGCTATGGATTAATGATGACGAGTTGTTTTTAATTCCGAACTTAGTGAATTCCTCAATCATTTCTTGATAGACTTGTTCCATATTTTGAAAATTGTTAGGATCTAATGGCTGGAACCAAGCTAAAGCTGTGTCTGTCAAAGTTAGACCAAAAGACTCATATTGGATTAAAAAATCTTCTACTTGTTCCGCTCTGATTACTTGCTTAAATTCAGCTATATGATTGTAAGGTTCACTAGAGCCATCATAGTGATTTCTCATGCATTTGGCCACTTGAATTGGCCTTAATCTTCTTCCTGCTTCAGGCGGTCTAGGCATCACAGGGAAAACAGGTCTCCCTATCGGTATACCAGGTCCTCTTGCTACAGGTGGTCTAACTGGGGCAGGAATTCCATTTCTTGGATCCACATGTGGCTGAGGCCGATAATTAGGTTTATTTGTCGGCATAGCAAATTGCACATGTGGTCTAACCGGGATTTGAGTTTGTTGTGTTTGTCCTGACTGTTGAAATGAATTATTCTGAGAGGTTCCATGTGGGTTTTGTGAAGTAGTGGCTTGATCCCTCGGGGGAAACACTGGAATGTTCTGATATTTCAACCCGGCTCTCTCTGAATCTGTTAGGGGCCAATACCTTCTCTGATTCTTGTCCAAATATGTGATGATGGTGGGGAAGTCAGGATCTTGTAACTCGTAAACCGTAACTGGATTAGGGGCTGCTTCCCATATTGAAGAGTGGGCTCTAAGGAGATGCTCCATTCCATTGATCAAACACACATCCATTAAGGAGTCATCTTGGGGAATCAAGTCTCCCCTCCAAACCCTAACAACAGTAGACCTCCCTCTAGGTGTGGTCACTTGCTCTTCATTTCCGTCTTCATTAAGGTTTGGAGCAGTGTTTTCTTCCCCAAGTTCATTGATGTTTTCAGGATGTTCTGTAACAACATACTGGATATCCCTTTTATCCATATAAAATCCTCCTGAATACTTAACTGCTGGCCTAGGCACTATGTAAGCATCTGAAGCTTTCTTCAGTCTGGCCACTGATCGGTTTAGTCCATCTAGGTATATGGGTATCTCATGTTGATTGGTGGTCACATATTCTAAAGATGTCCGATATTCTCCCTCAATAATTGACATCATGCCAATCATTGGTACAGTGTTTTGCATATCCTCTGAAGCCATATGAATTTCTTCTTCTGACTCACTAGAGGTTTCAGAATAATGTGAACGGCTACTTGGTTCGGCTACACTTCCTACAGAAGAGATCACACTTCTTCGGCTTCCTAGGGTTCTCCCGGATCTAAGGTTCATTCACTTTAGAGTTCTATTTAACCTTGCCAACCTCCAACTTCTAGAGTTCTTCACTAAAGGTCAGAATTCTAGAAAAATTTGGCAGGTAAAGGACTGACTATGAAATCTCAAGTCACGATACTTGGCCCAAAAAATTCACGATACTCGACCTTTCGACAAGACGATACACGATACTTGGATGAGACGATACACGATGGTTGAAGAACTCGATACACGATATTTGAGCAACACGATACTCGATACTCCAAAAAACGCGATACTCGATATACGATACTCGATACTTGTGAAGTATCGCGATCAGGGATCACACGATACTCGATACTTGTGAAGTATCGTGATTAGGGATCACACGATACTCGATACTTGTGAAGTATCGCGATACTCAACCACAGGAGATCACGATACTTGTCAGGTATCGCGATACTCGACCGCGGGAGAACACGATACTTGACACTTTTTTAGTTTTTTGCAAGTGTGTTTTGAATTTAAGATGAATATGTGTGTTTATCAATCTCTTCTCCCCTCTCCTCACCAACTGTATCACCCAAAATATACTTTCTAAGCCCTGTTAGACCCTCACGATACCTGCCGCATATCGTTTGGCAATGATACTTAATTTTTGATTGATGAAGATGAGCAGCAGATTGAATTGCTCACCTTAGAGGCTCTTTCCAAAATCTTCTATCACTCTCTCTAGCTCTGCACTGCTCCCAATCTCCTTTCTTACTAGATACGATACTCGGCTGAAGACTTCTCTCGATACTTGCTCAGAAAACAAGTAACTTGGGAAAGTCGACTTTTTGGCTTTTATACTTTTTGAGAAGCTCTCCTAACTACAAGGACTCAACAAGACTAAGATTAAAACTACTCTAGCTTCCTAACTACTCTCTTCTTCCTCCTACTCTACTCACTCCACTTACTTCCCTAGACTAATAACTCACTACACACACTTCAAGAGTGAGAAGTAGTAAGTGCGGATGAAAGTGGCTTACCAAAGAAGAGAAATTCACCACTCCTCCACTCACTTCAATGCAAAAAGCTACTTACCATCACACGAATGCCTCGGTTTGATTCGACACTCCCCGGCAATGGCGCCAAAAAACGTGTGTACCTCAGAACCAACTTAGGGACTTGTGGAGAAAGAGACTATACCTCAATCCCCCTCAAGTGCATATAGTGGGGATTCACGCTTTAATCATCAATCCGATGAGTATCAAAACCTAGCCGAGTGTATGAAGACATGCATTCAAATGATGATCAATGCAAATGAGTTACTCAAAGAGTGCAAACAAGGCAAAGACTAATCCAAACAAGCTTCAACTGTCAGTCATGGTGTCACGATACTTGGAACAGCAGCCAACAGTAAATTGAACTTTTCTCTCAGCTCCAAACTCCAAATATAGCAAATAGCATATGTGTTTCAAAGCTCTTGAGAAGACGCATCCAATGGTGGTATTTTCACTCAATTTTGATGCTTCTACTTCAAGTTATGAGCAAAATACTGAGTCGTGGGAATGACCTTCCTACACTTCAGCACTTCCTACACTTCACACACACCTTAACTACAGCAAACAAAAGCTTTCATGGATAGAAAACACTTCCTAACACTCTTTCCAAGCAACACACATGCACACAAGCTCACAAAGAAGATGATACAGAGAGGAGAAGACATGAATTCGAATTTCTGTGCTCTTGATTCTCACAATGGCAAAAAGTGCTTAAAAAGAGTCACAAATTGACTTATATACTTGCGCCCTAAAAAAAGGTCCTTTCATACAAGAGAGCGGCACTTTATTCACTAAAAGACTAATTTCCTACTAATTTACATGGGTAAGCTTCTAATCTTCTGTGGGGATGCATCTAGAGGACTTCTCTAGTGCATTTACATCGGAAAATACATTACAAGAGTGGTTATAATACAAAAATTGGGTGTCCAAATTGAAAAAATTTTGGAGCCCTTCTTTTTCTCTACCTTTGTGCTCTCTTTGCTTTGCAACACATGCATACACACATAGACACACACACATACACACATAGACACACACACACATACACAAACACATATATACACACACATAGACACATACACACTTATGCACACACACACATCCACACACATTTACACACACACATACACATGCATAGAGACACATATATATAGATACACATGTATATACACACATAGACACACAGATACACACATAGACACACACACACACACACATACACACATACACACACACATACACACACAGATATATGCATACACACACGTAGAGAGACATACACACACACTTACACATACATGCATACATAATGCATATGCATATGCATACATACATAGTTACATGCATACACACACATACACACACATGCATACATATGCATACATACATGCTTAAATGCATACACACACATACACACGCATACACACATACACATACACACATATATATGCACACACACACGTGTAAAGAGACATTTACACACACACATACACATACATGCATACATAATGCATATGCATATGCATACATACATACTTACATGCATACACACACATACACACACATGCATACATATGCATACATAACACACATGCATATGCATACATACATGCTTACATGCATACACACACATACACACACATACACACATACACATACACACATATATATATATATATATATGCATACACACACACATAGAGAGACATACACACACACATACACATACATGCATACATATGCATACATACATACTTACATGCATACACACACATACACACACATGCATACATAATGCGCATGCATATGCATACATACATGCTTACATGCATACACACACATACACACGCATACACACATACAAATACACACATATACACACACACATACACACACATATATGCATACACACACACATAGAGAGACATACACACACATACACATACATGCATACATAATGCATATGCATACATACATACTTACATGCATACACACACATACACACACATATGCATACATAATGCACATGCATATGCATAGATACATGCATACACATACACACACATAGACACATACACACACATATACACACAAATTTACACACGCATACACATGCATACACCCACATACACACATAGACACACACACACACATACACACATACACACATAGAAACATACACACATAATGCATATGCATATGCATATATACATACTTACATGCATACACACACATGCATACATATGCATACATAATGCACATGTGTTGACACTCAAGGTGGAGCACAAAGCATGCAAGCGCATCAAAGGAGTGGACACACAAGAAGAAGAGCATGTAGAGAGCTCTAAGAAGCACATGCCAAATTTTCAAAAGAAATCCCTATAAAAATAGTGATATTTATCACTAAAAACCATTGTAAATACCATTTTCCATTCAAGAAAACTCCATTTTCTTCAAGCCGAGGAGTCCTCGAGCTTGAACAGTATTAGAAGTACCATCCTACCAATTTTCATAATTTTTAGATTCCGTTTGATCCCCCAAATAAGCCGTGGAACCTAATTTTTAACTAGGTCGGACACTAGGTCTGGAAAGGGCCAAAACCACTCAAAAAACTATAAGAAGGGCTGGAGAGCTCATTTTCTAGGTTAGCTTGTTGTAGATTTGAGCTTTGTAAGAGATTTATTTTTTAATCGAAGCTTTCCATTGTTCCACTCTTTGCTCTTACTTTGTGCGTGTGTGTGTGTATGTGTGTGCATGCTTGTGTGCTGTCACCCACGCACTTGTGCCATCACTTGCTCATAGTCTTCATACCAGTCCTCACGTCTCCGCGGATTGACATTTATGAGGTGAAGCTCCTCACATTGGTACTTACCATTGTGCTAGAGTGACACCAAATTTGGCACCGTTGCCGGGGAGAGAGCTTGGAGGACGAGCGTGTGACGGTAAGACGTAGAGTAGTGATGTTGGAAGGTAAAAACATCATCATTTTCAATTCAGCTTCTGATTTTTTCTCCACCTTCATCCTCATCATCATCACCATCTCCACCCACCTTCATCTTCTCAGTTTTTTCCATTTTCTAGAGTACATTCACCTCGTTTTTCATTTGCAGATGCGAGCAAGAAGCTTAGGGGAGTGCAGAACTGAAACGTTGGAGAACTACTACCAAAATACCCAAAAAATTGAGCGATCAGTCTCGGACGTGACACCACTTGCACCAAGTATCATGAGTGCAATATCGCAGGTTTCAAGGGAGATTCTGCATCTACAAGCACATAGGAGTGGCAAGGAGGACACAAGGTACTCATATTTGCAAAAATTTTTGAATTTGGACTCCAAAAAGTCCAAATGTTGTGACCGGTTGGGTTCAAGTGTCGCAATACTTGAATTCTCGTGTGTCGCGATATTTGGTAGATATCAAGTGTCGTGATATCTGTGACCTTCAAGTGTCGCAATATCTGTGACCTTCAAGTGTCGCAATATCTGTGACGTTCAAGTGTTGCAATATCTGTGACCTTCAAGTGTCACGATATCTGTGACTTCCAAGTGTCGCGATATCTATGACCTCCAAGTGTCGCGATATCTGTAACCTCCAAGTGTCACGATATCTAGGTGTCTAGTGTCACGATATCTGACAAGTGTCACGACATCTGCCAGGTGTCGAGTATCATGACCAACCAAGTGTCGTGCAGCCAAGTGTTGCGATACTTCCCAAGTATCGTGTGTCATGGAATTCCTAGTGTCGTATATCGTTTAGTTCAGAGATCGTGTATCATGGCAAGGCAAGTATCATGTATCGTCTGCTTCCAAGTATCACCGATACTTGCTAAGTTTTGTGTATAACCTATTCTGAAGCAATCCCAAAGAGGTCATGTTTCCCTGTTTTAACCCCCAAAACCCTGAACTAGCATAACTTTCTCATACGAAATCCGTTTGTTGTGATTTTGAAGTTGACCCTTAGGTGGACTAGGAAACCAAGGAGTTCTAAAGGATTTTGAGCAATAAAAGGGGAAATTTTGGACTTGTAGATAAGGCTTATGAACCTAAGATATGGTAGACACTTAGGCAAGGATATGCAAAGCATTAGATCATCTGAGGCTAGTATCAACCATACAGCTAGGTCTTGGGCACAACAACTTAGTGGTTATCCCTACGTGCTAAGTTCTGACAAAGTGACTCAGAAACGTCCTTCAACATGGAGAGACCCACACGTAGCTCAGGTACTTCCTATTTATAGACACCAGAAGGTCCCTATAAGACACAACTGGAATATATCAGGATCAACCAATTAGGTGCTCCCATCTATGAGGATGGTCTAAGATGATTATTTGTCCAACTCAAAAATCTGCATCAACCCTTTGGACTTGAACACCAATAAACCTTGCAATACAAGACGCTTAGTAAGATGGTTTCTCTTACTAATGGAATATGATTTTGAAGTGTTTGTTAGGAAAGGTAGAACCCACCTCACGGCAGACCATCTTTCTCGTATCACTTCAGGCGAGTCACCACAAGGAGTTTCTGATGAATTGCTCGATGCTTATCTGTTCAATTTAGAAGTTGTTCCTAAATGGGCAAATAAGTTGGTACCTATCCTAACCTTCAGACCTGCAAATAAAAACATAAAGCAAACAAAGAAGAAATTGTAAGATCACAAAAATATCAAATATTGGCATGAAGCATGTACAAACAAGATACAGAGGGTGTATTAGCTTGTTGTGTCAAAGACGATGAACATAGTAGTTGGTTGCAACAAGCCCATGAGGGATTGCTAGGAAGTCACTATTCTAAACAATGAACATTGCAAAATCTAAAATGTTTAGGAGTGTATTAGCCTAGCATGGACAAAGAAATTCATGAGTGGATTAAGAATTGTCCAACATGCAAAGAGAGACCCCCAGTGGAGCATGCCACCCTTTATCACATGTCATTAATTCCAAATTGGAGTGCTCCATTGGTAGAATTTATGAGATTAGGAACACTACCTAGTGAGGCTAGTCTAGCAAGAAAACGAACCATGGAGCAAGGCTCAGGACTATGCCTTAGTAGGAGACAACCTATATCGAAGAGGGGAAGATGGTCACCTAAGATTCTGCGTGCATGAATCAGATTACTTGAAAGTCTTAGAAACTGCACATAGCGGTGTTGTAGGTGGACACTTCGGTCCGGATAGAGTAATTAAGACCATTCTATTCTTAGGACTTTGGTGGCCCACACTACATAAGGATGCACATACCTATGTGAAGAAATGTGACACATGCCAACATGCACAATTTCCGATCAGAAAAGACGAGATGCCTCTGAGGCCAATGATGGGAGGACGTGCATTCTCGAAGTGGGGTATAGATTTTGTTGGTCCTATTAACCCCCCAGCTAGAAACTCCCATGTAGAGTACATTATTGTAGCCATAGATTACCTTGCAAAGTGGGTGGAAGTAAAAGCCACAACAAAGAATGATGCTCAACAACGGCAAAGTTCTTATTTGAGAATGTGTTCACGAGATATGGACTACCAATAGAGTTAGTAAGTGATAGAAGTACGCACTTCTTGAACGAAGTCATTGAAAATCTTCTTCAAGAATTCTTGGTGATACATAAGAAGTCTGCCCCTTATCATCCACAAACCAACGGACAAGCTGAGAGCACGAATAAGATCCTATGTAATGTGTTGACAAAACTGGTAAATAATAAACGCTCTGATTGGGACAAACAACTTCATCATGCCATTTGGGCTTACCAAGTTGCCTACAAAAAGGTACTCAATGCCACCCCATTTTAGATGGTCTTCGGACAGAATGTTGTGCTATCATTGGACTTCCTAATACCAGCCTTGTGTTGGAAGTGAGGTAGGCCCTTGGCTCATATCACAGGTCCATGGTTCCATAGGTCCAGCATATACAACACAGAATCTAGCAATCTTCAATCTTGACAAAACATGAACATGCCACAACTTAATCATACAGATGATGAGACAAAGATAGAGAAAGAATATACGACATGTGTAAGGTGTTACGTAAGCCATCGCTTACTCATAGTATCATATATACCAATGTTCAATGTACAATGTGGGAGCAAAACTCTCAACCACTCTATGTGATGAGAAATAGATGAATGAGTGAATGTACAAATGTAACAAACATATTCAGATGTATGGGCAGAAATCTGAATATACATGAGATGTGTGACCTAATAGGTTATAGAAGAGTGAATATGAGTGACTGAAAGAGGAAGGATCAGTGTGAAACTGATAATCAACAAACCATCATCTGAACTTAGGCTATGGAAGACCCTAAGTCAGATATGTGTGTGAAAAGATCACATACTTAAAAAGTAGCAAAGAATGCTAACAAGTTTTCTGCCGGAAATCCTCAAACTCATGTGAACACACCTTCTCAAACACCTCATCCAAATATGCATAAAGCATATATGTACTGTTTCTCTTGTACCTATGCTAAATAGGACTCCTCCTGATATGAACGCTACTGCCTCCATAAAATTCAAGTAGTACCTGTGTGCATAAAGAGAATATGTACCTGAATACTTAACATAAGATGTAAATCTTATGTTAACCACCATCCAATGTCTTTGACGTAGCCGGAAATCTTCATGTAGAAGAGAATCTTCAACTACAACATGTAGATGGCCGATCCTCACCATCAAGCTGCTAATGACCAAGTCTTCTTGCCATGAACAAGAGATAACATCCTCTCCATGAGCTAGAGTGTGAGCACACCCTTCATCTTCTCCAAGAAGAATCATTAAGAAGAACTCCATAGCTGCTCCTCAACATGCTTCAAGTTAGCACCATGGTTGCCCCATGTGCTAGACGAAACACCACCTCTACTGAGGTCCAAGCTCAAGGCTTGTGTTGAAACTAAGTGAAGGATGCTTACAATGAGCCCAAAGTGCTTCTTTTATAGTATTTTATGTACTCTGAAAAGCACTTCAAAAGCAATAAATCACTAGCGATCGCTTATCGCAATAAAGCAAGTTTGAAAAGCTTCGTCGCTCATCTGTCGTCCATTGTACATACAAAATCACAAAGATGTCTTCGCGCTACGCCAATCGAGGATCGAACTTGGATCACTAGGATAGGAGGCAGACGACATAGCCACGCGCCCAGCACGTTTTGGTTGTACAAGGAGCTATCGAAAAGGCTACACAACTTGAAACATTGTGAGCAAATGAACTAATTGGCATTGTTTCCAACAATCCCCCCTGCAATGTCATATTGGTACAATCTTAACTGGATCTACAAACCTTCATAATCTGCAAACTACCACAAGCTTCAAGATTGTACTTCTGAACTGACCTTCAAACCTTTTCTTCAAAAGTCTTCTTCAAAACTGGATTTTGACTTTCCTTCGAAAAATCTGAACTTGCTGAATATGAACCATAATACTTGAGAAAATATGCAAACTAGATATCCAATAGTGTACACATCAAGCAATCACTGCTTGACAACAAATATAGCATGAACTATCTCTAAACCTGCTATCTCCTGTCTTCAAAACCTTGAAAACATACACTAGGATCCATTTACCTTCCAAAAAGGTTTATCAACATACTTTTGTTGTCTCATGTAAATACACTAATCAAGAACTGAATCTTGGAACCTGTGACTGTCAACTCACAACTTAGTGTATTATGAACACTGTTGGTTCATCTCTGACTGTACTCAAGTCAAGTCAACTCAACTCAATTGAAATCAACTGAAATTAACTGAAATATGAGTCTTATCAAAAGATCATATCTATGATGTCATCATGTCTTCATCCTTTAAATCCTTCATACCTCTTTCCTTCAGAACCTGGTATAAACATATATGTGCGCACTTCTCAAATATACCTTTCTGAAATATCAAGCTTCTCTTCAATAGAATTTTGGAACCTTCTCCTGAACAGGAACATCCTAACAGGAACTTTCTCCAAACATTCTTCTTCTTCCTTCTTCTTTCAAAGCTGGAACATAAAGAGAACCTGGCAAAGGAATTATAGGAATACCTAAAATAGGAATACTGTAAGTATGAATCTGCATTCTTTCACATATGGTTGAAAATAAGTCTTCATGTTTCATCACCCCCTGGATGATTTAACACTAATATCTAGTATTCTTCAAATATATCAGACTTTATGAAATCTCAAACGTCTTCCTTCATAAATCTAATGTTCAGTGATCAATACCTGTATCTGAAACAAAAATTCTGAAATCCTTTTTATTAGCATTGTGCAGATGCCAATAGCTTTCCATGTCATTCCTCAGCTTTCCAAAATCTAGAATAAGGTTAGCTGATCCTAACATAACAAAACCTTGCTGAAAGCTTTATGGGATTCATAACCTTCAGTAACATAACAAGTATCTTCTATCTCTCTTCAACACAAATTTGATAGAACCTGAATCTTTGACTTACTTCTTCCAATGTTAAGAATCTTACAAAACAAAGGATAGACAACTGACTCATAAATAATCAAGATCTTCATGATCATTCAAGATCAATGATCTCTCTTGTGTAGAATCTGCTCTCATCAAACCTTCATGACTGAATGTTTGATTTGTTACCTGAATGTCTCTAAGTGTCCATGCTTCTTACAAAGTTGTAAAACTTTTTTCAAACAAATCCTTCCCAAGAATCTGCAACTCCTACTTGAAACATAAGTGGACAAAACTTCTCACCTTGAGAACTCCAAAAGCTGCAAGTTGATACTTCATATCTTTCATATTCTACCTGGGTGAAATGTGACAGTACCTGCTTGCTTTCCTTTGCCTAACTCCACTTTTCAATCAAGTGATAGGATCTAATGGAACACCTTTTTGAATACAAGCATGTATCCAAAAATCTAGACAATCATAGAAAGTAGATTCTTCATTGACTTGTACATCAACAATGTGAATTTTCTGAAGTTTTCTGAAAATAGTGAATATGAGGTAACCTTTTCCAAACATAAAACCTCAACCCAAGTCTTCAACGTCTGCTACAACAAACTCTTTTACCTTAAGAGTTAGATAAAGAAGAAATATACTTCTCTGCAACTTGTCATATACCAAGTAGCTCTGTATTGACACTCCAAAAATTCTTTGAGGGAACATATAAGTTGCCTGCTTAAAAGCTTCAACTAAAACATAACTCATATACATATGAGTCAAAACATATATCTGCTACTTTTTCTTTCTCTCAATGCAATTCTTTGTCAAATCTACTAAATCATGACCAAGTGTAATGCAAAACAAGAAACTGCTTCTTCTTTAGACTATCTTCATACAAGGTGTTCTCGTAGACTTGTCTTTGGGTGTAGAGGATAAAATAGGAAAAGTATATGGAAAATATAAGAATAAAGGAAGTTTTACTTTTCTTTTGGAAATGATGGACTTTCTTCTTCTGCATCTTTCTTCCACATGATGATGTCAACATCTTCAAACTTCTCTTCCATACCTTTTGTTTTCTTCATCTTGAAGTAGCAAACACTCTTGACCTCTTCAAATGAACTTTTCTCTTTCTCTAGTACTAAGAGTATGAGATAAAACAAACATGGTATACAAATGGAAGTGAATATAGAATCATGTTTTATCATCTCCTCATATCACTGAATCAAAATTGTGGTTCAAATGTCTGAAACGATTAAATTCACCAATCTTTTGTCTGAATGATGAATTACCCTTCTAGAGTTACCTTCTCTAGATCACATTTGTATTTTGATATCCAACCAACTTACAACAGAAAATTGGCTGAAAACAAAAAACTCATCCCGTCTCCAAATTTGTCTTCTTAGATAAGCTTTCTTGCCATGAAAGAGATCTCTCAAAACTCTCTAGAAAAACCTCTAGATACCTGTTTCGATGTAGCCTGTAACTTTCAAATGATGAAAGTGTATAAAAGCACTCCTTGAAACCTTCAAATCTCTTCATAATTTCTCTTCTAAGACATGACCTGCAAATGATAATCTAATAGTAAAAACTGATACCTGTGATTTGATGTCGATCTGATTCCTTCATCTTCTCTAAACCATTGTTCTTCCTTGAATTTGAAGTAGTCTTCTCTTTATCAAGTGTGGGTCTTCAAATAATACTTTTGTAAAGTATTTGCATACTCTTCCAAATATATTCGGCTGCTAACAGATCATCAACTTCATACTCCACACTGATGAATACACATGTGACTGAATTGTCTAATTCTCAAATCTCTACTCATCTAGATTAAGTGTGTATGTCAAATGTCAAATATTAGAAGATGCCCTTAAATCATATGTTGTAAATCTGATATTCTCGAAACCTGAGAATATGAATGAGCCTTAATGCGTTGATGCCAAAGACCTAAAGTTCTGAAACCAAAACCTTAGAGCTCTGATACCAAATGTTGGAAGTGAGGTAGGCCCTTGGCTTATATCACAGGTCCATGGTTCCATAGGTCCAGCATATACAACACAGAATCTAGCAATCTTCAATATTGACAAAACATGAACATGCCACAACTTAATCATATAGATGATGAGACAAAGATAGAGAAAGAATATACGACATGTGTAAGGTGTTACGTAAGCCATGGTTTACTCATAGTATCATATATACCAATGTTCAATGTACAATGTGGGAGAAAAACTCTCAACCACTCTATGTGATGAGAAATAGATGAATGAGTGAATGTACAAATGTAACAAACATATTCAGATGTATGGGCAAAATTGAATATACATGAGATGTGTGACCTAATAGGTTATAAAAGAGTGAATATGAGTGACAGAAAGAGGAAGGATCAGTGTGAAACTGATAATCAACAAACCCTCATCTGCACTTAGGCTATGGAAGACCCTAAGTCAGATACGTGTGTGAAAAGATCACATACTTAAAAAGTAGCAAAGAATGCTAACAAGTTTGCTGTCGAAAATCCTCAAACTCATGTGAACACACCTTCTCAAACACCTCATCCAAATATGCATAAAGCATATATGTACTGTTTCTCTTGTACCTATGCTGAATAGGACTCCTCCTGATATGAACGCTACTGCCTCCATAAAATTCAAGTAGTACCTGTGTGCATAAAGAGAATATGTACCTGAATACTTAACATAAGATGTAAATCTTATTTTTGATTTTGTATATGGCTTTTAAATAAAATAATGACATTAATTTATAGGAAAAATACATACCCAAGCATTATCACATTGACCAAGTGATGGTGCACACTCAAAAGTACCATACTCTGCCTCATGCTCAATACATTCCAATCGTGGTCTTCGGTATGTGCTATAGCAAGAGTTACACCAACATATAATATGCTGTTGATAGTAAAATTCATCATAATTCCTATCGGAGGACACATGTGAAGTCGTTGCACGGGTAGAAGGTGGTGGAGTACCCTCTGATTGATCAAAATCTGATTATAACAAGAAACAATAAAATATATCAGTTATGTATCTATCAAATATATTTAAAATTAAAAGTTTGATATACTTACAGTATATAGTCCTTGCACGATTAGGAGACAGTGGTGGAGTTCCATCTGATTGATCGAAATCTACAAATAATGGTATTTGATATTAATATGTGTTGACATTGATATATATATATATATATATATATATATATATATATATATATATATATATATATATATATATATATATATATATATATATATATATATATATATATGTGTGTGTGTGTGTGTGTGTGTGTGTGTGTGTGTATATATATATATATATATATATATATATATATATATATATATATATATATATATATATATATATATATATATATATTGTTCATTTCATTTATGTTTTGAATTGTGTGTATGGTATTAAGTAATGAAAAGTTTTGTTCTACTGATTGTTATTATTGTTTATATTAAGCATGTGTTTTAGTACTTTAATTATATAATTCATTCATATGTGTGTACATATGTGCATGTATATGTGTGTAATATGTGTGTGTACGTATGTGCATGTATATGTGTGTAATATGTGTGTGTACATATGTGCATGTATATGTGTGTAATATGTGTGTTTATATGAATGCATGTACATATGTATATGTGTATATGCATGTATGTGCATGTGCATGTGCATGTGTAAGTGTATATGTGTATGTATGTGTATGTGCATGTGCATGTGTATTTGTGTGTACATGTATGTATGTGCATGTGCATGTGTAAGTGTATATGTGTGTATATGTGTATGTGCATGTGCATGTGTATGTGTGTGTATATGTATGTGCATGTATATGTGTAAGTGTATGTGTATATGTGTGTATGTGCATGTATATGTGTATATTTATGTATGTGCATGTGTGTGTGTGTATGTGTATATGTGTGTGTACATATGTGCATATATATGTGTATATATGTGTATGTGTGTGTATATATACATATGTGCATATGTATGTTGTAAGCCGCCGGAATGTCATTCTGAAAAGTCGCATGCATACCTAAATGGTGTAGTGTAACAGTTGTAACTTTTTTATTAATAAAAGAAGCATACGTGCCCAGAAGTATGTCGCCGGACTGTGAGTCTGAAATGCCTGAAGTGGAGCGCGCATTACGGATATTTGGTGTACCCTGAGTAGTTTGCATCTCTGTCTCTCTGTAATTAAGTTCAGTAATGTATTAAGGATTGATGAAGTATTAAGTTAAGCGATATTACGGTGGAGTGACGAAATTGTGCAGTTAACTATCTCATATTGAAGTATGTTGTAATGCGCATGCAGATAAGTAGTTGAAGAATAATTTCATTCAACGCGTTAAGTCGGTACAGTAGTATAAGTTGAATCTGTAGAATTTGGGAAAATACAAACAGGGCCTCTGTTTTACAGACCCCTAACCATCCCAAGAACCCAGATTTGATAAACAGATTAAACATTAGTTTAACACTCGAGCTGTCTGTGGGAAATGGAGTAGCTAGTTGAAGAAAAGGTTAAGGAGCAAAGAGGAATCCTTTGATATATACCAGTAACATGTTCCGGTGAATCGTATCTCAAATATCGAAGTGATCCACATCCCTGGGCAGTTTCGAATTTGTTAGGAACACCCTCTAGTGGTAGAAGTGAAGAACAATCAAGTTCAGTTGTAGAAGGATCAGTCCAACAAGCTAGTGGCAATGCCAGTGGCAGTTCGGTGTTGTGCAAAAGCAGTTCGGTAGAGTGTGGCAATAATCCGGTGCGTTCCGGTGATAGTCTGATACATTTTGAAGATAGTACGTTAGTTTCTGGTGGTATTATGGTGTTGTCTGATGACAGTTCAACGCTATTCGGTGAAAATTCGGTGATCTTCGGTGACAATTTGGTGATCTTCGGTGACAGTTTGGTATTGTCCGGTGAAAATTCGGTGCTCTCCAATGACAATTCGGTGATTTTCGGTGATAGTGTGTTATTGTTTGGCAAGAATTTACTGCATTCACCATTTTTAGGTGCAAGTTTAGCCAATTTCGACATTAAGGTTGAGAAAGGGCTGTTAGATGTTGAGCTAAATAATTGGTTCAGAGATATTCTTGGACCAGAAAATCGGCAAAGTGACCATACGGTCCAGGGACATTAGGAAATCCATCCCCAAAGTTCAGGCAATATGAGTAGTTCACAGCAACAACAACAACAACAACAACAACAGCAACAGATTATTGCACCACGTCCGGTGCCAGCTGGAGTCACCTACACAAAATTTGGAGGTTTTCCGAGAGATGATCCCGACGTGCATGTGCGGACATCTGAAATTAATTATGCAGTTTTGAATTACCCAGCAGACCCTGCTTATAAAGCCATTGTGTTCCAATAACCATTGGTCAATGAAGCTACTCGTTGGCTAACCGAATATGACTTGAATCATTTCCGGCAGTATGATGATGTGAAGGATGCATTTCTACAACGATTTCGATTAAAAAATAACCCCTCAGAAATCTTTGATTACCTGCAGAATAACAGGTAGAAGCCACACCAGAATGTACAGGATTATGCCACTCTATTCCAGACCCATTTACAGCAGTTACCACCAGCGCATGCCAATCTACAAGACGACATCATTACTCAGTGGTTTATAAATGGATTAAATCTCCAATTGAAACAGATCATGATCATATGATGTGTGGGAGGAATGACCTTGGATGTCGTAATCGCTATGGCTTTACAGTTAGAAAATAAAGTGGGTGGATTCACTGAAGATCTAGAGTGGTTGAAGGCGTCCAAGCATTCAAACTAGGATCCTCTGAAGCAAATTTACTGTACTAAATGTAAAAACACAGGACACAGCAGCTCAGCATGCGCTTTGAATCAGATGTATTGCGGCATTTGCCACACCGTGGACCACGCTACGGAGACCTGTCCTTATAATGCAAAGGTACAGAGTAGAGCGACTGTCAATGCTATCATTCAAGAACAAGGGCAAACGGCCAGTCACTACATACCACCACAAATGAGGAATACTCCTTACTAAGGATACAAGAATTATAGAGGCGCACGGTCAACTAACTTTGGACAAACTCGATGGAATGCAGGTACAGCAGGTGAAGGTGCATCTCTTCCACCACCTAAATGTCATTTTCGCGGTGAAATAGGGCATATACGTAGGTACTGTAAAGACGTAGCTAAATACAATAAAAAGAAAAAGGAATGACAACACCCGATGGTGAACATGGTGTACATTTCAGCAGTCCACACTCAAATAGTAGTAGTGCAAACACTCTCGAGAAAGCAATTACAGCCAGCGGCAGAGATTTTTGAACCTAGAATTCATGAACAGCAGAAGGTGTTTACTAAAGCAAGCAAGTGGGCAACCCAGGAACAAACTATTTTTCTTGACCCAGTTTCAGTGATGTAGCAAAGTATACCGCAAGCAGTACCGGAAGGAAGAAAGCTGACCACCGCTATACCGGAAACGGCAAAAATTGATCTAGTGTGGGATGTTTTATCCAGGGCATCCATTACACTACCATTGGGACAATTATTGTCTTTGGTTCCTGGTGTGCGACAACAGTTCAGCAACAAGTTAGTCTAAGACCTTCATGTGCCCCTTCGACAGCAACAATCCAGCCCGAACTTGATCCGACGGTGGATCATACAATGCCCTTGATTACGGTCTGGTATAAGAACCATAAAATCACTCAAGTATTAATTGACGGTGGTTCCAGTGTAAACATTGCAATAGCACCACTTTGTCAACGGATGGGATGGACACAAATTGAACCTGTCCAATTTTTTGTCCGAATGGCTGATCAATCCCCAGTTCATATGGTGGGATTGGTGCGAGATATACCTATTACTCTCCAAGGAGCTATCTCTAAAATGACCTTTGTTGTTCTGGAATTACCCAAATCCAGCCTTGACTATAACCTTCTCTTTGGACGACCATGGTTAAAGCAAGCTAAGGTAGTTCAGGACTGGTCAGCACATGAATTGATTTTTAAGGATAGCCACCATAAATATGTCGTTCCACTGGACGACATGAAGCCTTGTGACTTGCATGCACAACCATATGTAGCCGAACTGGTACACATGTTGGATGGTCTCTCAGATGATGAAGAGGAAGCTTTTCTTAAAGCCAACAAGGATCTGATGGCACTCGAAACTGTGGACTTACAAACGGTTGCAGATAACTAGACTCCGGTGGCCTGTACGGTCGTACCACTAACTGGAGCATCTGAACAAAGTGTAGCACAGACGGTGGATGATACGATGCTTCGGCAGTTCTACGTACCGGAAGACCAATTGGTTACCTACAACTTAGGTGATGAAACTAATCCACGGGCAGTGAAGATTAGGGCGGGACTATTAGAGACCTTAAAAAATAATGATGTGTTTGCATGGGATTACCGAGATATGAAAGGGCTAGACCCGTGTATCTATCAACACACGGTTACACTGAAACCAGATGCTCGACCTATTAAACAACCCAGCTATAGGATGAATCCTCACTATGCGGCCCAGGTCAAAGCAGAATTGGATCGATTGCTGAAGGTTGGGTTTATTGTCCCTATCGAGCACGCGGAGTGGATTTCCCCCATTATCATAGTCCCTAAGAAGAATAAGCAATTACGGATATGTGTGGACTACCGGAAATTAAATGCAGCAATAGTACCTGATCCATTCCCTCTGCCGTTTTTGGACACAATGTTAGATGATGTGGCAGGTCGCGAGATGTACTCCTTCTTGGACGGATATAGTTGTTATAACCAAGTACAAATGGCGGAGAAGGACATTCCAAAGTCATCATTTATAACCAATTGGGGCGTTTATGCGAAATGCTCCAAGTACGTTTCAGCGAGGCACCTGCTCCCAAGACACCCAAAGAAGTGATGCGCTTCTTGGGACAAATCCGGTGGCATGGACGACATTTGCGGTGGCTTGCTCATCTAGCTATGCCACTCAATCGACTGATAAGTAGTACCCCTCGTCAGTTTGAATGGACTGAGGCATGTCAACTCTCTTTCCATCGGTTGAAATCACTGTTAACACAGGCTCCTATTTTACAAGCACCAAATTGGGAATTCCCATTTCATGTCTTCGTGGATGCGTCCGACATTGCAATTGGCAGTGTGCTGATGCAGCAAACCGAAAAATGGTTCCGTCGAGTGTATTATGCAAGTCGCAGATTGGC
Organism: Ceratopteris richardii; assembly: GCA_020310875.1. Lineage (NCBI taxonomy): Eukaryota > Viridiplantae > Streptophyta > Polypodiopsida > Polypodiales > Pteridaceae > Ceratopteris > Ceratopteris richardii. The sequence goes on along the minus strand of CM035442.1, from coordinate 114,421,783 downwards.
TTTGGCAGAGCGCAATTATTAGTCACTGAACGTGAATGTCTCGGATTAGTGTATTCGGTGAAGAAATTCCGGCATTATTTACTGGGATGCCGCTTCATCTTCCATGTCGATCATGCGGCCTTGGTGTACCTTGTTTGCCAGCAGCATTTGGGAGGAAGACTAGCAAGATGGGTATTGTTGCTCCAAGAGTTTGATTATTCAGTAGTACATCGCCCAGGGTCTGCACACACACTTGCAAAAAATATGGCTAACTATTGTAAGTACAATTTCCATTCTTTGTATATCATTTGAATATCTACTTTCATGCATGAGATATCAATCAGCTCAAAGGATGTTTATAACACTTAATTGCATTTCCTCACTTGTGGAAAACAAAAGTAGCTTTAACTAAGGCATTTTCTCAACGTACACAAGTTTTTGATGGAGAAATTGAATACTTCATTCATTACTAGATGTCTATGATTCACTCTATAAGAGAAAATACATTTAATAGACAAAAGATTAGGTGCAGCTTTTTCTTGAATTATCTAAAGTGGTGTGATGATGATGCTCCACGATGGATTACCCTTTTAGGGAGCTTCATGACGATGCTCTCATAGTCGAAAACCAAGCTTTGGATGACATGCACAATACTCTCTATAGATCTCTAGAATATGGGGCTTATATATATTCATAGACCATGGAAGAGATCACCTGTTTCTTCCAAATTCACAAACAAGAGATTGAGAAAAAGAGCTAGTGTCCATAGTTGTAAGCCAAGAAAGATAGCAAATTTTGACGTCCTTATTCATTTTAGGAAATATCCAATTGATTGATTCAATATGTTTGAGTCACTGCCTAAGTAAGATGGTGATGATAGAAGATGTAATTACCAACACCCAAATCAGGCACAATGTCTTTGAGCCACATACACTTAACAACCCCTATGAAAGTTATCCTACCGACTCAATGTGCTTTTTGTTAGTATGGAATGTAGGGTTCCTTGCAACTCCTAATGCACTCTGACTATCAATGAAGATGGTGATGGTAAAAGACTTACCAACACCCAAATCAGCCAAAAGGTCTCTGAGCCACATACATGTGAAGAGATGGATAGGTATGTGCTTGAAGATGAAGAGGTGTTGCAAAATCCTTGATCTACACCAGCCAAATGAACTCAAGGAGTATATGGTGGGCCCTTTTAGCTTGCCAATGGATGTATTAGACACCCTATGTACCTTGGAAGATCACTCTCAAAAAGATAGATCAAAACAGATAAGTTGGAGTTAGCTCAGAGGTGAAAAACTTGTTATTCTTGGTTCATACACCTGTCCAGTGTTTTGCATAATTCTCTGAGCACAGCCGCAATTAAATTAATTCCTCTTGGGGAACTCTAGATAACGTAAAGAGCTAACTTTCAAGAGTAATCTCATAAAAAATAATAAACCACACACTAAGAATGAGTTTTAACAAGTGATGACATCATCCCGATTTTCACGGGCTGCTACAATTTGAGACCAGTGAGCAGAAAAATGAACATGACTCAAAATGTAGGAATCCAATGATTACGAAAATTTGTATGATTATACTAGATAGTAAGCTCAACCCAAAAAAATTTAAATCATTGAATTTGGATAAGAAACCACTGATAAATGGCTCTGACAAGGTGAGTGAAAAAGTCGGGTACCTAATAGAGAAGTGAAGATGAACAGACACTGTTGACTTCAATTGAACATAACTAAAGATTGCAACATTCAAATGACATGCAAAATTTGTGAGCATATAGTAGACTTATAGAGCTAACTTTACCAAGTTAAATCACTGAAAATGATGCACCAAGCTCAGAGAAACCATCTCTGCAATCTCACTGAGAAAACTGAGAGATATGGCAGTGAGTAGTACACTTCACAAGAACATGGACATATGAACTCAAATAATCATGAAAATTAAAGTATATTGCTTGTACAATACAATGACTTACTGATACATATGTGTGCCTTGTAATCACACCTTGATATGGCATAAAGCTCAGCTCTTGGAGGTCTTCACATAGGTCTCTCTAACCACGACTAAAACTGCCATCTATTTATAATTGAGTTTGGGAGGCTAACTTCCCTCAATCACTCTCCAATCAATCAATGATTGATTTGATTCTCTACCTACCACAAATCACGAATTTTTGGCTCCTCTTTCCCTTTTTGATCAAGTGGACTCAACCACTTAATATTCTTTCACTTTTACATTAATTAAACTCTTCAAAAGTTACAAGAGGTAGTTGCGAAGTGAACTTTGCATAGTCTTCATTTTAAAGCTTCTTCTATGACTTTGTGGGACTCAAGCCAATACTTAGGCTTGTCATAGACTTGATCCAACAGCTCCCCCTCAAGCCAAGTATGCGTGAGGTCTTCAATCTTCCAAGATTACCTATAAACCAATCATAGCCTTGAATTGCAAAGCTTTGTACCATCCAATGCTTTGGTTAGAATATCTGCACATTGTTGATGAGTGGACACATATGATATTTGAATCTCTTTGCTTAGAACCTTCTCTCGTACATAGTGATAATGAACTTCAATATGTTTAGTCCTTGCATGAAAAATAGGATTAGCAGCCAAATGAATAGAACTCATATTGTCACCATAAATAGTTGGAGTTCCAAACTCCAATCCAAGATCTTTGAATAATGTCTTCATCCACATAGCTTCCTGAGTAGCTATGGCAAGACCTCTATATTTAGCTTCAGTAGAAGAGAGAGAAACTGTGGGTTGCTTCTTGGATGACCATGAAATAAGCTTTGAACCTGCAAAGGTAAGATAACCTGAAGTGCTCCTTCTATCTTCCTTGGAGCCAGCCCAATCTGCATCAGAAAATAGCTTCAAACCTAAATCAGATACACATAAGTAGATGACCTCAGAATTACTCTTTTTAATAAAGAGTGAAGGATCTGCCTTGCTTGGTTGAAAACCTTTGTCCTGCAAGAATGAAACAAGCCTGAAATTCCAAGCTCTTGGGGCTTGCTTGAGACCATACAATGCTTTGTTAAGTTTACACACATAATCAGAATAAAGTTGATTCTCAAAACCAGGTGGTGGTGCCATATATACCTCTTCTGTTATCCAACCATTCAAGAATGCATTCTTTACATCTAGTTGAAGTATCTTCCAATTCTTGGAAGAGGCAATACTAAGAAAAACCCTAATAATAGGCATCTTTGCCACAGGACAGAAGGTCTCCTCATAATCAATTCCCTGAGTTTGTGCAAAGCCTTTTGCTACAAGCCTTGCCTTATACCTGTTAATTGAACCATCAGAATTCTTCTTGAGTTTATAGACCCATCTTGAGCCTATTACCTTCATGGATGAAGTCTTGGGCACCAAATCCTAAGTGTTGTTTTCCTCAAGTGCTTCAATCTCTTCCTTCATTGCATGTTTCCATTCTGTTTTTGCTTTGGCCTCTTCAAATGATGATAGCTCCTCTTGGTTTATGTCCTGTGCTATGTAGATAGAATGTTTAGTTACTAATGAGGTGTCAAACCCATACCTTTTTGGTTTTTTCTTTTCCCTCATAGATCTTCTTAGGCCATGATGTGATGATTCTACCTCATGTCCAAGTTCCTGCAATTTTGCTTTACCTTTAGACTTCCATGCTTTGATCTTTTCCATCTGAGATTCTTCATCATCCTCTGAGGTGTCTTGTTCTTCAATCTTTGGTAGTTCTCTACCAAGCTTTGGAAAATCTTCTTCAAGATCATATGGTAAATTGACCTTCCTGCATGAATCTTCATACCATGAATTGTTCTCATCAAAAACTACATCTCTGCTTACCAAGAATCCTTTGTTGGTAGGGTTGTATAACCTGTAGCCCTTTTGATTGTTGTCATATCCAATAAATACACACCTTTCTGCCTTTGGATCCATCTTGCCTCTAACCTGTGAAGGAACATGAGCAAAAGCAATACATCCAAAAATTTTACAATGATCTAAGCTTGGTCTTCTTCCATTCCAAGCCTCATATGGAATCATCCCATCAAGGGATTTTGAAGGCAACCTGTTAATCAAGTAAGTGGCTGTAGATACAGCCTCAGCCCATAAGTAATTAGGTAAATGCTTTTCATTTAACATAGACCTTGCAGCTTCAACAATTGTCCCATTCCTCCTTTCTGCCACTCCATTTTGCTCAGGAGTGTACCTTGTAGTTACCTCTCTTTTGATTCCTCTTTCTTGAAGAAAAGAATCAAAATCATGGGAGAATTATTCTCCCCCTCCATCTGACCTTAGCGTTTTTAGTGATTTACCTATTTGATTCTCCACAAGAGCCAAATATCTTTTGAAACATGAAAAAACTTCATCTTTGTGTTTCATAAAGAATAGGATAGTCCATCTGCTGCAATCATCAATAAAGGAGACATAATACCTTGATCCAGATATTGAAGCTTCCTTGCTAGGTCCCCATACATCTGTATGAACCAACTCCAAGAGATCTTCATGCATATAACCTTTCTTCATGAATGGTAACCTGTGAGACTTTCCAAATTGACATGCACTACACTTATAAATCATATGTTGTTTTGACAAGTTAGGGAGTCCAAGTACACTTTGGTCCCTGCAAATTTGCTTTAATGACCTTTCACCAATATGTGCTAACCTTTTGTGCCATACTTCCAATTCTGTGAGTGTCTAACTACCATAATTAAAGAGAGCAATGTTTCTAGTGTCCTGTAATTCAAATGTGAACAATCTACCTGTCTTTTCACCTTTTGCAATTTTTCTGAATCCTTGACTTGGATCTTCAACAAATGCTCCTTCCTTTGTGAACTTGACTTCCAACCCTTTCTCTACTATCTGCCCAACACTTATCAAATTCTTTGTAATGGTAGGGACATAGAGTACCTTACTGAGTAGGTTGATGTTTCCATCAGGTGCTTTGACATTGCCTATTTTCTCCACAAGATGTCTTGTATCATCTCCTGTTTGTACCTCATGCTTATTCCTTGGATCTTCTAAATCTGATAGGAGTGCCACATTTCCTACCACATGATTTGAACAACCTGAATCTATGTAGAAAACATGCTCATCAGATTTACCTTGTGGCATAGCCAAGTTCATGATCAATAATGAATCCTCTTTGTTTGAGTCTTCTGTGTAGTTATTGAAGTCTCTCCTTCCTTTGTAGCCTCCTTGATAGTTTGAATGATTGTAGTTGTTGTAGCTGCCATGATAATTGTTGAACCTTCCTCTTGAGTAGCCATAACTTCCTCTATTGTATCCTCTGCCTCTTTGATTCCTAGAATTCCTAAAGCAATTTTCAGTTGTATGATTAGTTAATCCACAAATAGAACATGAGTTGGAGTCTTGGGATCTCCCCCTGCCTTGTCTACCTCCTCTTCCTCTACCTCTGCCATGTCTTCCTCTACTTGCATAGTTAGCTTGATATGTACCTGCTTCATCATCCACTTTCTTTGCCTTTCCTTTGTTATCTTTGGACTTGCTTTTATCAGTGTATAAAGCTGAAGATTGATTACCTTTAGAGCTTTCTCCATTTTTGATAAGCTTTGCCTCTTGAGTAAGTAGTTGTCCAATGAGTGTATTGAAATCAGGTACATGCATGTCCATGTACAAATCCATAGCTATGGTGAATGCTTCCCACTTGTCATCTGCCTTCAAGCCATTGATGACCTGCCTTACAATTTGCTCTTTATCTATTACCTCTCCAATGCTTCCCAACTGATCTGCTATGTCCTTGAGCTTTGTGACAAAATCAATCACATTTTGTTTGGGAGCCTTCTTGAGAGTTGTGAAATCCAGCCATAGTTGATGCTTCCTAGCTTTAGTACTTGAAGAGAAGAAAGCTTCAAGCGCATCCCACACTTCCTGAGATGTCTTACAACTTCTAATGTGAGGCAACAAAAAATCTGAGATAGAGTTGAGGAGATAAGACCTTGCAAGTGCATCCTTGGAGCACCATTTGCTCAATCTTTCTTGCTCTTCTTGTGTTGGTTGACTTTTGTTCCTGAAACTTGGCATAACTTCATCTCGAGCCACATAACCATATAAAATTCTACCTTGGAGATAAGCTTCCATTCTTAATGACCAAGCTGAGTAATTACCTCTATCCAATTTTTCAATTGATGAAGGAAATCCATCTGCCTGATGGAGAGTGTTAATCTCCAAAAGAACAACCTACTCTTGAATTTAGAACACCTCTATATCAAGAGTAAGTCAAAACCTTTACTAAATTAGAGGTCCAATCTCCAAATTATCAAAAGTTGAAAAATTATGTGAAGAAGATGAAACACAGAAAGTCTGCTGCACAATTTCTTCTCATTGATCTATCAAACATGTAAAGTTTTCTATGAAATTTTGTATGGAGTGTTGCCTAGAGATTGCGCACCTTCTCCAAGTTAAAGTTCTTCAAAATATTTAGTATAACTTGAGAAATCAACTTCACAAGTTACCTATGTCTGAATCTGCACTTCTGAGAAGTCGATTTAGACACCCCTAACTTCTTAACTTCAATTCTCTCAGTACAAAACCCGTTTAAGCAAATGCTTCTAGCCACAAGTAGATTACCTTCTAACTTAAAGATTAAGTGCTTGCTTGCACAAAACTTTAAACTATGGAGTGAGAACTGACCAAAAGATTAAGATCGAAATTTGTGCCTGTTTCAAAGAACTGTGAACACTCAACACATATGAATGTTCCTACTAACAATTCTCCTAGCCTGTTTGCAATTAGACTATGAAACTCAAGTCACAGACACATTAACTACTAACTTAGATATCCTCAAAAGGATTTTACAATTGATCAAACACAGAATGAGCAGACACGAAAAGATCGGGCGCAATATTTCTTCATTTTCTCATAAAGTTACAGTTGAGTGATGAGAGAAAACTCAACTAACTATTTCATGTCTCATGACATCTCTCTACCTCTTCCTTGACTTCTATCTATTCTTACATATGCTCTCATATCACGCCTCGACGTTTTCAAGATATTTATAGATAAATTTGTACAAGTCTATGACTAATCAAAGATCTAAGTGACCTATGTACATATGTATACATTCCTCACATACTCTGAATATATCTTCCTTCCAAGCTTCAAGAGTTGATCTCATCCTTCATTCTTTAGTCTTCAAACATTCAATTGGTGATTGATCTGCACCAACACTGCCATGTTGTCCAACCTTGCTCTGATACCACTGTGAAGAGATGGATAGGTATGTGCTTGAAGATGAAGAGGTGTTGCAAAATCCTTGATCTACACCAGCCAAATGAACTCTAGGAGTATATGCTGGGCCCTTTTAGCTTGCCAATGGATGTATTAGACACCCTATGTACCTTGGAAGATCACTCTCAAAACGATAGATCAAAACAGATAAGTTGGAGTTAGCTCAGAGGTGAAAAACTTGCTATTCTTGGTTCATACAAATGTCCAGTGTTTTGCATAATTCTCTGAGCACAGCAGCAATTAACTTAATTTCTCTTGGGGAACTCTAGATAACTTAAAGAGCTAACTTTCAAGAGTAATCTCATCAAAAATAATAAACCACACACTGAGAATGAGTTTTAACAAGTGATGACATCATCCCGATTTTCACGGGCTGCTACAATTTGAGACCAGTGAGCAGAAAAATGCACATAACACAAAATTTAGGAATCCAATGATTATGAAAATTTTATGATTATACTAAATAGTAAGCTGAATCCAACAAGCTTTAAATCATTGAATTTTGATAAGCAACCACTGAGAAATGGCTCTGACAAGGTGAGTGAAAAAGTCGGGTACCTGACAGAGAAGTGAAGATGAACAGACACTGTTGACTTCAATTGAACATAACTGAAGATTGCGAAATTCAAATGACATGAAAATTTGTGAGCATATAGTAGACTTATAGAGCTAACTTTACCAAGTTAAATCACTGAAAATGATGCACCAAGGTCAGCGAAACCATCTCTGCAATCTGACTGAGAAAACTGAGAGATATGGCAGTGAGTAGTACACTTCACAAGAACATGGACATATGAACTCAAATAATCATGAAAATGAAAGTATATTGCTTTTGCAATACAGGTGAAAGCTACCCTATACTCAACCTCACAACTAGAAGTGGTCATAGTATGCTGCTTCTTGCTCAACCAAGATATGCATGAGCTATCAAGCATGATGCAAAAACCACTAATGTAGACATGAGTGTCATAGCAACAAGCCAAATCAGAATAAAAAAAAGCATGTAAATATGGCCATAGTGATGCCCCCTTGGGATAAAACAATCCAAGTAGCTAGGTACCACTCAAGAAGCAAAAGATTCACTTAACCTCCTCACCTACCAACGTTTAAGACTTGGGCAATGCATAAACCTGCTCTCTAAGAGATAGCAAATTGGTTATCAAGCCAATTTATGCATAAGTACATCAACCATCTAACAACCTACTGATAGACAACAACATCAAATGCATCTCCATCATCATGAAGACTCCACCATATACTTGTTTCCATAGGAGTGGCAATCGATTTTCAATCTTCAAGACCAAAACATTGTAATAATGTGTCAATATATTCTTTTTGACATAGAATTATTCCACCATCAACTTGCATAAATTCAATGCTTAAATAATGATGCAAATGCCCCAAATCTGACATCTTAAATGAGGCATGCAAATCATCCTTAAAATCAGTAATACGCTTCTCATAAGGACCAGTGAGAAGCATATCATCCACATAGACAACAGTGATCGGAAGCACATCATTTTCATGCTTAACATATAAGTTGATATTAGTTGGATTGTTCTCAAAACCATGTGCAATCAAGTAGGCATATATCTTTTCATACAAAGCATGTGGTGCTTGCTTCAAACCATATAATGCCTTTTTCAACCTACACACTTTGTTTCATGCCCTTTCTACACAAAACTGCAAGGCTGAAATACATACACTTCTTCATGTAAGTCATCATTGAGATTCGCAATTTTAATGTCTAGTTGATGTACATTCCAACCATGATGAGTTGTAAGTGCACAAATGCTATGAATAGTGGTCATTCCATATGTGGGAGCAAGGGTCTCATCAAAAGCAATGCATCTCTCTTATGCATGACCTTTTGCAACAATTGTTCCATCAGGCTTATGCTTCAGTTTGTATACCCATTTAATGCCAATGGCCTTTTTCCCTGGAGGCAAATCACATAAAGAACAAGTACCATTATTTATAATAGCATCATATTTTGATTGCATAACCGCCATCAAATTTTCTAAAGTTTATGCTTCATCAAAAGAAACAAGTTCATTCTCATCACAAAGACTAGAGGCATCCATTGCATAGAAATCTACTGTAAAAGAAAAACTATGAGAGCCTAAATGAGTACGATATGATAGAGATGCATCTAATTTTCTATGTTGCAAAATATACACCAGCCATTTAGGCATAGTTTTTGTCTCCACTATATCAGCCCTTCCTCTCATCAACAAGTGCATCATGTAAATCTGTATCATAAATGCAATGATCTACATCATCATGAGAAACATGTAAAGGCTAGAAAATTGCCTCTTTTGGACTAGCACTTGACTGTCTAGCTATAAAAAGAGGCAACAAGGTGTCATACACATCTTTGGAGCTAACTGATGTCTCATTAGTACATGAAAGTAATGGCTTAATTGCATCTTCGACAAAAACAACATCACGGCTAACCAAAATGCATTTAGTTTTTGGATGATAGAGACGATAACATTTTCTTTCAAAACTATCAACAAAAATACATTTCACTACTTTGTCATCCAATTTCCTGCATTGTTGTTCAGGCACTAATGCATATACCAGACAACTAAAGGCATGCAGATGAGGAACAAATGGTTTGCAACCATGTCAAGCCTCATATGGAGTGATATACTATATTGCTTTGGTGGGACACCTGTTAAGTACATATGTTGCACACACAATAGCCTCAAGCCAAAAGCTATGTGGTAAAGTTTGGATTTTGATCATACACCTTGCCATCTCCATGAAAGACATATTCTTTGTTTCAGTATATCCATTTTTTTCAGGTGTATATGGCACTATACACTGATGTTTTATCCCACATTTGGCTTGAAATGAATTGAAATCAAAAGACATATATTCCCCCCCTCAATTAGAAGGGAGGGTGCCCAATTCACATGTTGACTGATTTTCAACCAAAACTAGAAATCGTTTGAATCACATAAATGCTTCAAGCTTTTCTTTCAATGGATACCATGCATTCCTAGAAAAATCAACAATAAAAGTTGTGAAGTAAATGTAGTTCCCAAAAGAAGGTGGTTGCATAGGACCATAGACATCACTATGAACAAGCTGCACCTTTTTAAGTAGCTCTAACTAAACCATCTTTTGGGAAGGAGGAACACTCCATTTTGCCCAAAATAGAGCCTTCATGGACATGTTTAGCAGATGCCTCAATTTTGGGTAGAGAGGACACCATTTCAAATTTCTGTAGGTGTAGCAAACTAGCAAAATTCGGATGACAAAAGCTTGCATGCCATTGCTTTGCATCTAAGATAGCCTAAGAATCTTGAATTTTACATGTTGAATCATTGAAAGATTTTGCATAGTCTATGAGATTATATAGCTCAGTACATAAAATGCCAGAAGCAATAATAACGTCACTATTTGATAGATTTGACATATCATGAATTATACATCTATCATCAATAAATTCAACAACCAAGTTGACCTTGGCTAATGCTGAAAATGATAATAGATTTTTCTTGATCTCTAGCACAAACAAGGCAGCTGACAATGTTAAAGAACTACCATCATTAGTAGTGATAATGATCTTACCCACTCCCTTGATAGGATAAGAGGAGTTGTTGGTGCATATGAGAGTATTCCTTGTAGGATCAGGATCATGTGAACTAAAGAAATTGTGTTGTGCGGTAATATGTTTGGTTGCCCCACTATCAAAGTACCAAACATTTGACTCTACTATGGATATAGACTATTTTTTTCATGAGAAGATGGGTCATGGCTACAAACAATTTGTAAACACCCATTCTTAATTCTACACAAGATTAGTAGACTCTACTTTAGGTGTAGAGGCCTCTGCAACAACCATTCCAACCTCCTTTTTCTTTTCCTCTTTTGTAGCCAGTTCTATACACCTCTTTATGACATGATCATTTCCTTTACAGTATTTGCAAAAATGTTTTTGCTTTTTTGTTTCTCTTTGTCTTTGTCTTCCTTTTTTTTACTATGTAGAGTTAGCATATTTCTCCCTACTAGTAGATGAGATCCATTTACCTTTGCCCTCTTGACTAGTTAAGAGCTTGATTTGCAACACACATAATGGACCTATACTGCCTAGAATGAACTTCTTGCAATGAAAGAGAGACTAACTAAGACATACTAAATCATTCATAGATTTTGCATAATCTATGAGCTTAAACAACCCATGACATAAAATGTCAGAAGCAATAATAACATCACCATTTGACATGTTAGTCATCTGGAATCCAGAATGACTAAACTAGGGGTTCTTGGGTGGTAGTTTGCAGTCTTAATTCCGACAAACTATTACTTTTTGACTATGGCTTTCACGTAGTACTACCTCAACATATATCTCCACAGAATGTACACCAAAATTTTACACCATACATGTAGAAGTCAATTTCTGTAACTTCCTCTCTACACCAATACTTTCGCGAATTTCATACAATTGAGAACTTAACCTTATCATCACCTTACTCTTAAGAATTAAGTATCACCTTCCTCGATCGAATTCAATTACAGAACAATAGCTTTATAGACATAACATTCAATTTAACTTCTACAGTTAATTCCAAAATTTGTCAAACTATCAATCACACTTAATCTTCATAGTGATTAGCATTAACCACACTCTAACTAATTGTTAATTAACAAATCAATGATAACTAACTAATACAATAATATGGAACAACATAGATTAAGGAGACTTGGTCAACACAACAATCGTTCTGCCACAAACAATCCCTGCAGACTCGTCATGCCAAGCTCATACATATACAACTCTTCATTGTATTAATTCACGAAGAAAGGGTTACAACAGTTGGCCAATATGATGCTTCACCGAAATTATAGATAGTTAGAATTACTCACACTATTGGCTTAACACTGGCACACATAGTGGACTCAAACCCTAAGCAAAGAAGTCATCATCTACTAATGCTTGGATATACAGGGTTCTAGCTTCTTCAAAACTGCACTTTATCTTTTTCTGTAATGCCTCTAACAGTTTTTGTACATCCTCGACATCTAGCAATTATGCATCAGGGCTTGAGGAACTTGCAACAACTGCCTGATCAATTATTGACTTAATTTTGTCTACCACAAAGGGTTCTTGTAAGTAAAAATCATTCTTTAAGGTAGCATGGCACCAAATTCTATTATCTTCCACCTCTGCTTCAATCTTCTTCAACTTCTCATTCTGATTACTTAGCAAGTTTTCCATCCCATGTAGTTGTTGGGCTTGAAATTCGATAGTCTTAAAGTAGGCCTACCTTTCTTTTCGTGTTGCATCTAACTCCTTCAATAGGATAGTAACTCCGATCTCTGCATTCAATTCTTAAGCTTTTTGAAATACTTCCTCCTTAGTAATTGCCAGCTCGGTTTCCCACTAAATAGCTTTGGCAGTTATCTCTGTGCAAGCTTTCTCCAATGTAGTATCTCTCTCTGTTCTTTCTTCAAAACTACACCAATTTTGTCTAAAGCTGCATTCTTTGTAGCTAATTCTTTTTGCAGTGTGTCCAATTCCTAATCTTTTTCTTGCATGTGTTGCTACAGACATGATTCTTGTGCTCTGAATTTGATAAGTTCCTCTTGAAGAGGAACAAGGTCTGCTTCCACCATTTCTAATTTATTTTGGTAGTCTTTTTGCATATGCTACTTCTCTGCGATAAAACTGGATTGGATGTCACAAGTCGTCTAGATCATATATTGACCAACCTTGGCAAGATTCACTAATAAATAGTGTGGTCCAAGGCCCAATTGGAGGAATGACCCAACAGGGAGAGATAATGCTACGAATGAATTGAGATCTATGCCTACCTCGATGGAATGTGGAGGAGTAATTGAGAGAATCGAGTGGTATTCTCTCAAGAAGCTTATCATCGATAGAATCAGCATATGGTGAGAGAATTGGACCGGAAGGAACCGTTAGAATGACAAGGTGGAGGAGAGGTAAAAGTTCTTTGGTTGTGGAGAATTCCTTCACATCTGCAACCATAAAAACTTCCATTGCTTTCTCTAAGATTTGCTGCTCCACCAAGCGATCAATAATTTGATGCAATAATGAGCAAATTACCTTCTGCAGTGGGGAACTATCCAGAACTTCAGGAAGAATAGTGGTGTCTAGTTGTGGCAAGCAAGGCTCTTGATCACTAGTAGCAACGATCTTGTCAGCACCTTCCACAGTGGATTTGGAATGGACTTCTTTGACATCTATGACCGTGGGTGCCTCCTTGGTTGTAACGATGATACAAGTAGCAGTAGGATCAGAAGACGAACTGGAAACCATAGTAGTGGCACTAGCTGCATGATGACACTTCCTAGGGAAACACATTAAGACCAAATCTACATCTTCCTCATCATCATAATCCATGTGGGAAGATGTGATCGAATCTAGGAGGAGAGTAGGAGTGATGGAGGCGGGAACAAAAGAAGGTAAATCAGGAAGAGGAGGGAAAACACGTGGCAATCTCGTTCATGGAAAATCACCTTTGGATAACTATTTTACCACCGTCTAACATTCCTTGTGAATGCGATGGAACTAAAACTGTGCTTAATTCATCAGATCTTGGGCAAGCATATCTATAATGGAGGCACATTTCTCTAGGTTAATTATGACGAAAAGAAACTAGAGTGCATAGCACTCGAGAGGTGGACATCACATGATAGCGTACTGGCTGGATGATTGGTGGGGGAATAGAGAGTTCATGGTTGCTATTGATAATGGAGTTACCTCAATCCAGCGTTAAGAAGACACAGATGAGAGACAAGGGTGTCTAAAGTGATACAAGTCATGAAGAATGACTCGATCATAGGCCATGACATTACAGAAATGGAACAATCCATGATGGCTCAAGCAAGGGTCATGGATAAGGGATGTGTCGACATTGTGTGCCATGACAATTGGGCGAACAACAGTAAGCCTCATACTTGGAAGTACTCAATGAGATCAAGAGTCATGTCGCCGCCGAACCCAGCAAGATGTGGCAAAGGCTCCATGAATATGACGTGCACACAACACAACAAACACAAGCACAATGTATACATAGGAAGCACATGACACTCACACAATTCACACTATAAAGGAAAGAAATAAAACACCTAAGAATAAAAGACATGGAAAGAATGGAAATGATAGAATGACATGCAACGACCATAATTGTAATAAACACAGATAATAACCCATCACCAACCAGCCAAAATGTCATGGAGGGATGAATGAGAGCGGTATGTGGAGGGTTGGTGCCATGAAAGAGTAGCCAGAATCAGGGCAAAAAGGCCATAACTTAGATCCATTAAAAGAGCCATGTAAAGGTTCTCCGGTCAGACTAGTCAATCAAAATGTAGCCGAACCAATCTACACCACAATATGGTAAGGGTTGAACCATCCGACTTTAAATTTTTTGGCTTTTTGGTCCGCTTTAGAATTATAGACTAAAACTAACTATCCAACTTGAAACATTGGAGTCGTGAGAAAATGATCATAAGTGCGAGGCTGGCAGATCTGCATCTCCTACATTAATAAAAAAACTCTCAAAATGGGTTTCATCCAAGGAGGTCATCAAGTCCGTGGTAAATAGATTCTTTGGGTAAGACTTTGTTCTGGATAGCGACATGAAGACTAGGAACCACCAATTCCATGGGTGCAATTGCTTCAATTCCAAATGCCAATTTAAAAGGAGTGAATCCCGTAGCTACTTTGTACATAGTATGATAAGCCCACAACACCGAATGTAGAAGTTGATACCAATGTTTTGGAGAAAACTGAATTAACTTTTGGAGCAGAGTGAGTAAAGTTTTATTAGTGCTTTCAGGTAAACCATTTGCCCACGGATAATAAGCCGTATTGAGCTTATGAACAATATGAAATTCATTTGTCAAAGCTTTAATTAAACCATTTGAGAAAGTGTGCCGAGATCTGAAACGAGCTCAAGGCGTAAATCTAAATGTGGAAAGACTTCCTTGGTCATACATCAAGCTACTGAAACGTCTATAGCATTGGTCATGGCCCATGCCTCAGCCCATCAGGTCGCATAGCCGGTGCATGTTAAGATATACCTATTGTGAGTAGAAACGACAAGAGGAGAAATAGGGCCTACAAAGTATAAAACCCATTTCTAAAAGGGTTCCAGAGGCATGATAGGTTGCAAGGGAAAATATTTAGCTACAACAGACTGACCAATCCATTGATAGGGATCACACACAAGCACATACACTCAAACATCTTTAATCATGGTGGGCCACCTCTGTAGGACTTTGCGTAATGTTAGGTCAACAGAGAAGTATCCACCATGTTGATATATTTAGGTAGTGATGTGTGTGAACACTCTAGGACCGCCGGGGCACTTTTTTCCCTCTTTAGGAGGTTTTTTTCCCCCGGCTTGTATATACGCCTATTGCCCTAATGGGCTACTTATCTTTGTACATTCTCTAGTAATACATTTAGTCTTGTGTGTTGTGCTCCAAGCTTCTTCTTCTTCCTTGTGCTGTTCGCGTGCTTCCACAGACGTCTAACTCCAACAATTGGTATCAGAGCAGGTCCTTGCTTCTTCTAGGGCGCCGTCGACACTCCTCCGTTTGCAGTCTCAGATTCGCACAAAATTTGGTGAGCATACTCAGGGTGTTTCCGAGATCAAAACTGCTTCGCTCTGTGGTGCCGAAATCGCGATCTGAGCTCGTTTCGGCCTCCGAACGCACTATCGCAGTGCTTGTGCAGGCTATTTTGTCCTTTTGTTCCAAAGGTATACCAGTTTCTGTTCGCCGGTTTAAGTGTCTCAAAGTCTGCTACAGGTCTAGCAGAACTCGTCTGGGCAGTTCTGTTCAACTTTTCGAGATACAGTCAATTTTCTGCATCAAGGTATTTTAGTCACCGGCCATGGCTGAAAGCAGTGATGTATTCCGTATGTTGGCTGTTGAGGATAAGTTGGATGGTACCAACTACCCATTATGGGCTTATATGATGCGACATGTACTGGTTGCAAAAGGATTGTGGAACATTGTGCAGGGTGTTGAAAGACGTCCTGTTACACCTGTAACGACAGGTACTGCAAATACAGGTGTTGGAGCTGATGAAGATGGTGTCGAAGATGATATTCCGCAGATTCCTGTTCGTGCTATTGTTTTTGTTGCACCTACTACAGAGCAGATTCGTTGGGATGGCAGAGATGCCCAGGCACATGCATTGATAGCTTTGTCTATCAAACGTGCCATTATTCCTCACATTCGCTCTTGCAGAACAGCAAAGGATGCTTGGGATACACTTACCACTTTGTACCAGGCTAGGAATGAGGCTCGTGTTGCTTACCTCCAAAAACAGTTGGAGAGTGAGCACATGAATGAAGGTGATTCGATGGATAGTTTTCTTACAAAGATCAAAGACCTGAAGGAACAATTGATTTCTGCTGATGAGGTTATACCAGATAGCTCACTTGTGCAGACCGTTCTGAATGGCCTTCCTGATTCATATCAGAGTTTTGCCTCTACTCTTCGATTGATGATGAAAGGCAATCCGAATGCCTTGTCATTTGAGGAATTAGTCTCTGTTCTGTTGCAGGAAGATCAGTCCAGGCAGAACAGGTCCATTATGCGTGTTGCAGATCAAGCTTTCCTGGCTAGTCAGAAGGGCAAAGGAAAATGGAGCTCTTCTACTAGTAAGCAGAAATCTGCAAATGTTGCACAATCGAAGAACCAGGATAAAGATGAGAAGAAATCAGAAAAGCAGAAATTGTTCTGCAAGTACTGTAAAGGAAATGATCATATTATAAAGAACTGTCCAAAACTGGCTGCTAAAGAGGCAAAGAAGAAAGAGGCTGGAATGGTTGTTGCAGAGGCCTCTACACCAAAAACAGAGTCTGCAAATCTTGTGCAGGAAGAAGAATGGGCGTTTACTACTGTCTGCAGTTTTGACCCATCTTCTCATGATCCGTGCATGTCTGCAGTAGACTCAGATGTTTGGTACTTTGACAGTGGGGCAACCAAACATATTACCTCGCAGCGTAGTTTCTTCTCTTCACTCGAGCCTGCCCCTACAGGGAATACTGTCACATGCGCCAATAACTCCTCTTATCCTGTTATGGGAGTTGGCAAGATCATTCTGACTACTGCTGATGGTAGTTCTTTCACTTTGTCAGATGCTTTATTTGTGCCAGGGATCAAAAAGAACCTGTTATCAGTCTCTGCATTAGCCAAGATTGGCTTGGTTGTGAAATTCGTTGATGATAGGTGTACAGTCCATGATCTCTCAAGTGGCGATGTGATTATTGCTTCTGGAATTTTATGTCGTGGGCTGTATAAGCTCATAGACTATGAAAAATCTGTGAATGATTCGGCATGTGCAGTTCATGATTCTCAGGCTATGTCAGATGCAAAGCTTTGGCATGCACGCTTTGGTCATCTGAATTTTGCTAGTTTGTTATGCCTGCAGAAATCTGAAATGGTGTCCTCTTTGCCCAAACTTGAGGCACCTAGAAAACATGTTTGTGAAGGCTGTATTTTGGGCAAAATGCAGCGTTCTTCCTTTCCAAAAGATGGTTCAGTTCGGGCTATGCAGAAATTGCAGCTTGTACATAGTGATGTCTGTGGTCCTATGCAGACACCCTCTTTTGGAAATTACCTTTACTTCGTGACTTTCATTGATGATTTTTCCAGGCATGCATGGGTATATCCACTCAAAGCAAAGTCCGAAGTGTTCATGTGCTTCAAACAGTTTTTGGTTTTGGCTGAAAATCTGTCAGCATGTAAAATGGGCACCCTCCGTTCTGATCGAGGGGGGTAATATATGTCTTCAGATTTTAATGCATTTCTGGCTGAACGTGGGATAAAACACCAGTGTACAGTGCCGTATACACCTCAACAGAATGGAGTTGCTGAACGAAAGAACAGGTCACTCATGGAGATGGCGAGGTGCATGGTCAAAAGTCAGGCTTTACCACATAGTTTCTGGCTTGAGGCTGTCATGTGTGCAGCATATGTACTGAACAGGTGTCCCACGAAAGCGTTGCAGTCTATCACTCCATATGAGGCTTGGCATGACCGCAAGCCATCTGTTGCTCATCTGCGTGTTTTTGGTTGTTTGGCATATGCATTAGTGCCTGAACAACATCGCAGAAAATTGGATGATAAGGCAGTAAAATGTATTTTTGTTGGGTACAGTTCTGAAAGTAAAGGCTATCGTCTGTATCATCCACAAACTAAACGCATTCTGGTTAGCCGTGATGTTGTCTTTGTGGAAGATGCTATTCAGCCATTGCTTTCATGTACTAAGGAGACATCTGTTAGCTCCAAAGACATGTATGATACTTTGATGCCTCTTTTTACAGGTGGACAGGCTAGCGCTGGTCCTAATGAGGCAACTTCTCAGCCTTTGCAGGTTTCATATGATGATGCAGATCATTCCATTTCTGATGCAGATTTACATGATGCACTTGTTGATGAGAGAGCTGATATTGAACAGGCAAAAACTATGCCAAAATGGCTGGTGCAGACTTTGCGTGACAGCAAATTAGATGCACCTTTGTCATATCGTACTCGTTCAGGCTCTCATAGTACCTCCTTTGCATCAGATTGCTATGCTATGGCTGCATCTAGTCTCTGTGATGAGAATGAGCCTGTTTCTTTTGATGAAGCACAAAATTCAGAAAATTGGATGGCTGCTATGCAATCTGAATATGATGCTATAATGAAGAATGGTACATGGTATTTATGTGACTTGCCTCCTGGCAAGAAGGCCATTGGCACTAAGTGGGTATACAAGCTGAAGCGTAAACCTGATGGTACAGTTGACAGGTATAAGGCTAGGCTTGTTGCAAAGGGTTATGCGCAGGAAAGAGGCATTGATTTTTATGAGACCTTTGCACCTACATGCCGTATGACTACTGTTCGGAGCATTTGTGCACTTGCAGCCCATCATGGTTGGAATGTACATCAGTTGGACATTAGCATTTCTGAATGGTGACTTGCATGAAGAAGTGTATGTTTTTCAGCCCCGTGGCTTTGTGCAGAAAGGGCATGAAAACCAGGTGTGCAGGTTAAAGAAGGCGTTATATGGTTTAAAGCAAGCACCACGTGCTTGGTATGAGAAAATACATGCCTATCTGATTGCACATGGTTTTGAGAACAGTCCAACTGAAAGCACCTTATATGTTAAGCGTGCTAATGATGTGCTTTTGATCATTGTTGTCTATGTAGACGACATGCTGCTCACTGGTCCTCTTGAGAAGCATATTGCTGATTTCAAGGCTGATTTGCATGCCTCATTTGAGATGTCTGATTTGGGGCATTTGCATCACTATTTGGGCATTCAGTTTATGCACGTTGATGGTGGAATGGCTTTGTGTCAAACGAAATATATTGACACATTATTGCAGCGTTTTGGCCTTGAAGACTGTAAGCCTATTGCCACTCCTATGGAGACAGGTTTACGATTGAGTCTTCATGATGCTGGAGATGCATTTGATGCTGTTCTCTATCAGCAGGCTGTTGGATGCTTGATTTACTTATGCATTACTCGGCCAGATATTCAGTTTTCTGTCTCACAGATGAGCAAGTTTATGCATTGCCCAGGAGTCACGCATTGGAAAGCGGTTAAGCGCATCTTTCGCTACTTGAGTGGTACTCGGCTACTTGGGTTGTTTTATCCCAAGGGGGGATCACTACCGCCAGATTTGCATGCTTTTTCTGACTCAGATTGGGCTGGTTGCTATGACACTCGTGTGTCCACCAGTGGTTTTTGCTTCATGCTTGGTAGCTCATGTATATCTTGGTTGAGCAAGAAGCAGCATACTGTGGCCACTTCCAGTTGTGAGGCTGAGTATAGGGCAGCTTTCACAGCGACTGTTGAGTGTGTGTGGCTCAGACGCCTTATGGCTGATTTGGGTGTTGGCCAGTCTTCTGCCACCACCATCTTCACTAACAGTCAGAGCGCATTGGCAGTTGCGAGGAACCCTGTGTTCCATGCTCGCACTAAGCACATTGAGGTGCATTATCACTATGTCAGGGAGAGGTTCTCTGCTGGGGAGATCAGCTTGGCATATGTGCCCACACAGGAGAACATTGCAGACCTTTTCACGAAGGCTCTGCCTAGGGAGAAGTTTGAAGCTTTCCGCAAAGCTTTGGGCTTACTTCCTTTTGTGGAGTGATTTCCACATAGCTCGGCACTTCCTTATACATGAGTGCCAGCTCCTTGTTCACCGCATCACTCCCAGGGGGGATTTGTTGATATATTTAGGTAGTGATGTGTGTGAACACTCTAGGACCGCCGGGGCACTTTTTTCCCTCTTTAGGAGGTTTTTTTCCCCCGGCTTGTATATACGCCTATTGCCCTAATGGGCTACTTATCTTTGTACATTCTCTAGTAATACATTCAGTCTTGTGTGTTGTGCTCCAAGCTTCTTCTTCTTCCTTGTGCTGTTCGCGTGCTTCCGCAGACGTCTAACTCCAACACACCAATGGGATCGAAATGAGCAGAAGCAAGGACTGCATGCACCTCATGGATATGAACATAGCAAATCTAGACACCTGAAAGATCATAATAGTATAATTGATTTATTATAATGGTAAACCGTTTACTATAAGTAGTGAGCTTTCAGTGTTCCAGTAGTGATAAAGAATCAAGGAAGAGTCCAATCTTCAAAAAGGAGTAAAGAGTGTCATAATTTGTGGTAGCAAAATTCCACAATGTTGCTATATTGGCTCCTTAGGCTGTATGGATAGTTGAAGGGTTCAAATCAGTGGCATCAGGTGGCTCACCAGAATCCAATCGGGAGAGAAAATCGGCTAACACATGATAGGTACCCGATTGATGTACTATATCAAAATCGAGTTCTTGCAGCTGGTGGATCCATTGAGCGAGTCTACATTAGCTAACTGCTTTTGAACAAGCTAGACCAGAATGACATGATCCACATGGAATGTGAATTTGCAGCCTAATAAATAGTGACGATACTTTTTGATAGAATAGACTAGTCGAAGGCATTCCTGATTGGTCACTAAATAATTCTTTTCTACACTAGCGAGTCATCGACTAGCATAATAAATTGGTCTATACCACTTATCTGTCACCTGAGTGAGAATGCTACCAATGGTGATATCAGGGGCATCAACAAAAGCGTGGAATAGGAGTTACCGGTTAGGTGCTTGTAGAATAGGAGCCTAAGTCAGTAAGGTCTTTAATTGATCAAAAGCCAACTGAAACTCCAATGACCAATGAAAGTCTTTTAGACGGAGGTTAGTTAGTTTATGTAAGGGCACGGTAAGTTACAATATGCCACCATATTTGTCCTAAAAATTGGAGAACTTCCTTCACATTCCTTGGGGCAAGAGTCTCTATAACCACTTTTACTTTTTCTGGGTCAAGTTGAATTCCTTGAGACGATATAATATGTCCCAATGATTTCCCACACTAAACAAAAAAGACCGAATTCACCGGATTCAAGCAGAGTATGTATTCGCGAAACTTAATAAAGCATAATCATAACTCATTCAAGTGGTCCACTCTCCATCCAAAAATAGAAAAGTCATCTAGAAACACTCTCATAAAGTTGGTCAAGTAAGGAGAAAAAATATCTTGCATACATCATTGAAACATGCTCGGGGCATTAAACAAACCAAACCACATAACTGTACAGGCGAATACTCCCCATGAAGTGATGAAAGCAGTCTTGGATATATCAACAACAACCATTCGCACTTGGTTGTATCCATTGTATCCGTCTAGAAAGGATTAAACTTCTCATCTAGCTACATTGTTAAGCATACTGTCAAGGAACGAAAGAGGGAAAACATCCGGTACAATGGCCTTGTTGAGTTTATGGTAGTCCACGCATATACGGAGCTACTTGTTCTTTTTGGGAACAATAACGATAGGTGATATCCACTCAGCATGTTTGATGGGGATGATAAAACCAACCTTCAAAAGGCAATCGATTTCCTCTTTAACTAAATGAGCATAGTGTAGGTTCATACAATAGCTAGGCTACTGAATTGGTTTGGCATCAGGTTGCAACACTATTCACTCTTGGTAAATTTGAGGGTCAATACCTTTCATGTCCTAGTAGTCCCAGGCAAATACATCTTGGAATTCTTTGACCACTATTAGTAGATCATTTCGCTCTTCTTTGATTATTTTAACACTAAGTTTTATTGGTTTTAGTTTGTGTTTAGTTCCCAAGTTACAAGTTATCAATTAATCTACATTAATGTAATGTTGAGATTGATTTTCTTTGGATTCTAACCAATCCGGAATAGTCTCATCAAGGGGATTGGGTCTAACAGTTGGCTATTCTGGTGAATCAATACCAGTGCCCACACAAGTCATCATACATGCTGAGGGTGACCATCGGTCTAGTAGTGGTTGTAAGTCGACGACCCCTAAAGATAACAAGTCAGATTTTGCTCTCACAAAGCCACCCTCTTCATCATCGGTCAGTCCATCCATCATGTGTATGGGTTCGGCAATATGGGGAAGTGTGTGTACTTTGGCCGATTGCATGGTCTCTAAAGTTACCCTATACTCGTGATGTTTATACTCAACCACTAATTCCTTTTTGGACTGGTCTTGAAGTACCTTGGCTTATTTGAGCCATGATCTTCCAAAGAGGAAATTTTAATCATATGTATTGTTTGGGATATCTAGGATGACAAAAGTCATAGAAAGGATGGCTGCTTGCAATGTAATAGGGATGTCACTCACTAATCCCACAGGATGAACTCGTGATTGATCTGCCATATGAATAAAAAATTGGACAGGCTCGGAGTTAAGCCATCCAAATTTCTTACAGAGTTCTAAGTAGACAAGATTTACACCGAATCCTCCATCGATGAGTACTCGATCTATTCGATGATTCTCATACCATATTTTTCTAAGGGGAACAAGATGATCCATGGTTTTTGTTGTTTCCTGCATAGTAGCCACAAACAGTTCTTTTTGTTCAAATGATATACCTAGATGCTGCTCGAACTGCTCACAAACCTTAGGGACCAAAGCCAACAATTGCCCAAGTTGTAATGTGATAGGAGAGGATTTCAACACCAACCATAAATCATTCTCTTTGTATTGTGGGCATTCTTTGCAGCTTTCATTAATTCTTTTGAAGTTATTCCAGTTTGCGATGGAGGGTTTCTAGACTTGAGTGATTAGTTTCAATGGACGAAAGACCGTAGGTTCCTCTACTACCCATTTGTGTGCCTTATTCATGATCCTTGCTTGCTCTTTAAATCCTGGTGCATACATTGTAGCAGTTGGTTGTAATAGTCAACTACAGCAGGTTTGTGTGACCGCTGCTTGAGCATTTGGTTCTGCAATAATGACCAGATGGGTCATAGGTGTTGCTCTCTGCTTATCGTACTCTTGTGCTTCCTTGCAATTTTGACGGATGTGTCCTAATTCTCCACAAAAATAGCACCTTGCCAATCCCCTTGGTATATAATTTGATGTTCTTGGTTGTGCCCATGGTGGCTCTGGTATTAACCCTTGTGGTGAGTTGGTTTGATCATACCCTTGATATCTGTTATTCTACAAATGGGGCAGTACATATGTGTTCTATGGTACAGATTTGGTAACAGCAGCATTGATTGTAACCTAGTTCTGAGCCTTTGCATTGTACACACAGTATGGAGTATCATGGGTATCCGTGTTGTAGATTGCACATTTTTGTTTGTTTAAACCACAGTTTGCTACAACATGACCTGGGGTTTTGCATTGTACACAAAAGATTTGCTTAGCTAGATTGTTACCTTTATCCTTTATGAGTACAACCCATTCGAGGTCTTTGGTGAAGACTCCCACCTTAATTTCCAACTGTAGTGCTTGATCAATGACTATATCCAAGGGTAAAATAGCCATACACCAATTGATCATAACTTGCTTCAGCTATGGGTTCAAACAGTTAATAAACCACTGCGTGATTACATCATCAGGCAACTTACTCTAGGTTGGCAATTGCCTCAAGTGCATCCTAAAGATAATGGTGTAATCTTGTATGGTCTGATTAGGCTTTTGTCTGTTATTTTGCAAAAAGTCAAAATTTTGCATTGGGTTTCTCTTTGTGTAGAACCTTTGGAGAAAAGCCTCCTTAATTGCATCATAGGTAGTGAAATGTTTTAGGTCGTACTCTACAAACCATTTTGTAGCTTCGTTGACTAAGGTGGTCTAAAAAATTCTGGCCTTATCGTCTGTGTATGTCTTAACATTAGCCATGGTTTTCATTACATCCAGATTTACTTCAAAAGCCCTCATGTGCACGTCTGGGTCATCTCTCAAAAATTCCCCAGACTTTGTGTGCGTAATTCCCATTGGGTAATATCCTCTTTGGGTATCATCCACCATTCATCTGTTACTATATTTGATTTCGTAAGGATGGACTCTTCGGTATGAGTTTCGGTTATGATGTGCTCATCTATCTTGGTTTTGGTTGCCATCGTAAAATTCACTTGATCGAATAATTCCTCTTTATTTTGACCTTCTAATGCTAACAAATCCTTAGTGTCCAGAACATGCCACAACCCTTGATAACTGTCTCCTTCAACTAGTACTTTGTCCTTCAATTTTGGTTTACTTTCCATGGATGCTTAATCCTTTCGATCACTATTTGATCTCTTCTTCTTCTCTGAACCTTCATTGAAATCCACTCTAGAAGGAGGTACTCGTATGTATACTTTATCCTGACGATACCGAGGGTATTTGATGCTAGAGTGTAGGATTGGCATACACCACCTTGACTTGTCTACATTTTCTCATCACCACTCCACTGTGGGATCACCAATGTTAGTCCTGTGGAATCTAGAATGACTGAACTAGGGGTTCTTGGATGGTAGTTCAGAATTTTAATTCCTATAAACTAGTAATTTTCCATTATGACTTTCACACAATACTACCTCAACATATATCTCCACGGAATGTACACCAAACGTTTACACCATACATGTAGAGATCAATTTCTATAACTTCCTCTCTACACCAATACTTCTACGAATTTTGTATATTTGAACACTTAACCTTATCATCACCTTACTCTTAACAATTAACTATTACCTTCCTCGGTTGAATTCAGTTACAGAACAATAGTGCTACAAACTTAACATTCAATTCAACTTCTATAGGTAATTCCAAAATTCATCAAACTATCAATCACACTTAATCTTCACAATGATTAACATTAACCACACTCTAACTAAGTGTTAATTAACAATTCAATGATAACCAATTGATATAGTAATACCAAACAACACAGATTAAGGAAACTTGGTCAGCACCTTGATCATCCTACTGGAAATGATCCCTGTAGACTCATTGTGCCGGACTCATACATCTTCATTGTATTAATTCATGAAGAAAGGATTACAATGGTTGGCCAATACGGTGCTTCACCAAAACTATAGATAGATCCAATTAATCACATCTTCGACTTAATAGACAGATCATGAACCATACATCTGTCATCTACAAATTTTATGACCAAGCCGATCTTGGCTAATGCTAAAATTGACAATAGATTTCTCTTGATCTTCAGCAGAAACAAAGCATCTGATAATGTAAAAGAACTACCATCAGCAATAGTGAGAATGATCTTACCAACTCCCATTATAGGATAAGAAGAGTTGTTAGCGCATATGATGGTATTCCGTGTAGGGGTAGGCTCAAGTAAACTTAAGAAACTATGCTACGAGGAAATATGTTTGGTTGCCCCACTATCAAAGTACTAAACATCTGGTTCTACTATACACATACACTATTCATGAGAAGATGGGTCATAACTACAAATAGTAGTAAATGTGCATTCTTCATTCTACACAAGATTAGTAGACTATGTTTTAGGGGTAGCTGCCTATGCAAAAACCATTTCGGCCTCTTTTTTCTTTGCCTCTTTTGCAACTAGTTTAGGACAACTCTTTATGACATGGTCATTTCCTTTTTAGTATTTGCAAAACAATTTTTGCTTTTCTGTTTTCTTCTTGTCTTTGTCTTCCTTTTTCAATTGTCTAGAATTAGCATATTTTTGCTTTCTAGTAGATGAGCTCCATTTACCTTTTCCCTTCTGACTAGCTAAGAAAGCTGGATGTGCAACATGCATAATGGACCTATTATGCCTCGATTGGTCTTCCAACAACAAAACAAAGACGAACTCCTCAAATGTTAAGGCATTTGGATTGCTTTTCATCATCAATTGAAGAGTAGAAGAAAAACTTTGATATGAATCTGGAAGACCATTCAGAGCACTCTACGCAAGTGAACTATCCAGCAAGACTTCATCAGCAAAAATCAACTGCTCCAAATCTTTGATCTTTGTCAAAAAAATTTCCATAGAATCTCCTTCATTCATATGCTTACTCTCCATCTGTTTTTGCATGTAAGCAGCACGAGCCTCATTTCTCGCCTCGAACAAAGTGTTAAGTGTATCCCAAGCATCCTTTGCTATTTAGCAAGAGTGAATGTGAGGGATAATGTCACGTTTGACAGACAAAGCTATCAATGCATGTGTATAAGCATCTCTCCAAAAAGTTTCTCTACAATAGGTATAGGAGGAACCGCAACATGAACAAGAATTTGAATATCATCATCTTCAATGCCATCTGCATCACCTTCAATCATTATATTTGTAGGCGTAGTAGGTCTTTTTCAACACCTTGCACAATATTCCAGAGTCCTTTTGCAACCACTACATGATGCATCATATATGCAAATAATAGGTAACTAGTACCATCCAATCTATCCTCAACAACCAACATACAAAATACATCATTGCTTTCAGCCATGGCCACTGACTAAAATACCCTGATGCAAATAAATGACTATATCTCAAAAAGTTAAGCAGAACTACCCTATCAAGCTCTACTATTTCTGTAGTAGACTTTAAAGTACTTGTATTGGAGAACCGAAACGTGTATATATGTTTGGCACAAAAGTATGAAATTGCCTGCATAGGCACTATTATAGTGGATTTAGAGGATGAAATGAACTCAAATCGCGATTTGACATCACAAAATGAAGTAGTTTTGAACTCCTAATCGCCCTGAGTATGCTAACCAATCTTCATGCAATTATGAGACTATGAGTAGAGGGGTGTTGATGACACCCTAGATGAAGCGGCGACCTTATACAAGTTTTGGCTCGCTAGTACAAGTGCCTCAAAGTCTGCTACATGTTTAGTAGAGCTCGACAGGGTAATTCTGTTCACCTTTTTGAGATACAATAATTTTTTTGATTCACGATATTTTAGTCTACGGTCATGGCTGAAAGCAATGATGTATTCCATATGTTTGTGCAAGGTGTTGAAAAACATCCTAGTACACTTGAAAATATAGTTATTGAAGGTGATGCATATGGCATTAAAGATGATGATCTTTAGATTCCTATTCGTGATGCGGTTCTTGGTGCAGCTACTGCAGAGAAACTTTGTTGGGATGGTAGAGATGCTCAAACACATGCATTGATAGCATTGTCTATCAAATTTACCATTATTCCTCATATTCATGCTTGCAAAATAGCAAAGGATGCATGGGATACACTTACCACTTTAAACGAGGCAAGAAATGAGGCTCGTGTTGCTTTCCTTTGAAAATAGTTGGAGAGTGAGCATATGAATGAAGGAGATTCTGTGGATACTTATTTGAGAAAGATCAAAGATTTGAAAGAGCAATTGATTTTTGTAGATGAATTCTTGCCAGATAGTTCACTTGTGGAGACTGTTCTTAATGGTCTTCCAAATTCATAAAAGATTTTAGCTTCTGCTCTTTGGTTGATGATGAAAGATCAAAGATTTGAAAGAGCAATTGATTTTTGTAGATGAGTTCTTGCCAGATAGTTCACTTGTGGAGACTGTTCTTAACGATCTTCCAAATTCATAAAAGAGTTTCGCTATGTCAGATGCAAATCTTTGGCATGCACGTTTTGGTCATCTAAATTATGCTAGTTTGTTACGCCTGCAAAAATCTAAAATGGTGTCCTCTCCACCAAAACTTGAGGCACCTTGTAAACATGTTTGTGAAGGTTGTGTTTTGGGAAAAATGTGGCATTCCTCCTTCCAAAAAAATGGTTCAAACTTCGGTTCAAAATACTCAAAAATTTTAGCTTGTTCACAATGATGTCTATGGTCCTATGCAGACACTCTCTTTTGGGAACACCTTTAGTTTGTGACTTTCATTGATGATTTTTCTAGGCATGCATGGGTGTATCTATCCACTGAAAAAAAAGTCCGAAGTGTTTATGTGCTTCTAACAGTTTCTAGTTTTGGGTAAAAGTTTGTCAGCATCCAAAGTGGGCACCCTCCATTCTAATCGAGGGGGGGAATACATGTCTTCTGATTTTAATGCATTTACGCTTAATGCAAGATAAAACATCAATGTACAATGCTACAAGAGATTTTGGATAAAAAAACGTCACATTATTTAGATGAACTAGTAAATGAAAGTGCATCGTGGATAGATCTCTCTGCAAAAGAAGAAGAAGATAAATATTTGTTAGAGTTTCCATAGTACACGGGAGAATATCAACGAGAATCAATAGTAAGAAGGGAAACTTTTGTTAGATTCCCCATAGCCAATGCAACAAAGAATAAGAATATCCCATCTAGTATTGAGCTCTTAAAGAAGGGAAACTTTTGTTAGATTCCCCATAGCCAATGCAACAAAGAATACATCTAGTATTGACCTTCAATGGAAAATTTGGACATCACACCCAATGAAGATCAAAAGAAGGCTACACCTACTCTTCTACCATGAGCAAGATGAATGAAAAAGAAGAATCATCCATTTCATTTCTCAACCAAAAAGAGTCAGTAAGTTTGGTTCCTTAAGGCTCTACTTCAAGCACACAAAGTGCAACCACAAATGCAGATATCTAAACAAAAAGATAGGGAAAATCTAGAGATAACCAAGAAGCACAAGCCATCATTTGGCAACATGGTGCATGATCAATCTATTGCAACTCAACAAGGAAGGTTGCACATGTAGGTACCAAAGAAATTTTAACATACATCAAATCCTATGATCTCTCCGAAGAAGAAAAGTTCAACCAAGAAGACAAATAAATTTAAGGGTAAGAGAAAACCAAATAAGTCAAAAGCTGATTGTTACATAGTGAGGAAGTCACATAAAATTTTTTCACATTTTTCCACAGCACTTTTAATGTGAAAGGAAGAAAAAAGGATTATTATGATGCTTATATTAAAGATGAAGATATCAAAGAAGATGATTTTGTTCTGCTCTACATGCTCAAGCAACATGCAAAGAAATTGCAAAAGAGAGGTATGCACCCTTTGTGCTCCATAGAATATTTACAAGTGGAGTGATATAATTAGCATGCTTGATGGTGAAGGTTTTATATTAACATATACTTAGAGACTGTCAAAAAAATATGTCAGAACATCTATAAGAGGTAAAAACTAAAAGGCTAGAGGATCAATGCATTACAAAAGAATATCAAACTAAGGCACTAGAATAGATGAGATGGCACATATCTTAAGAACGCCCCTGGAATGCATCCTTACCCATTCCACAAAGGGACTATGAAAGAGAGAAAGGCAAATCAAGTGAAAAGATAGAAAAGAAAACTTGCTCACATTTTTTAAATTTAGGTTCTTTGATGTGTTCTTTGTATATCACATCATGCACAACCTCAATTAATAAAAAATAAACTTTGAAATATTTTTGTTTATCTTTTTTTTTTCCATTTTACTAAACAATAAAGAGGGTCACACACAATCACTTTGTTTGAACTTTCTTCAAAGCATTTATGACAAATTAGCATCAAGACATCTTGGATATCAACAACCACTTGAGATCATCCTCAAGTCCTTTTCCTTTGCACCATGTGATTTAAAGTGCACCTAAAGTCTCCATTTCTGTAGGGCCATAGTACATTTCCTATTGATATATTTAGGTAGTGATATGTGTGAACACTCTAGGACTGCTGGGGTACTTTTTTTTCCCTCTTTGGGAGGTTTTTTTCCCTCAGTTTGTATATATGCCAATTGCCCTAATGGGCTACTTATCTTTTTGTACATTCTAGTGGTAATACATTCAATACTGTGTGTTGTGCTCCAAGCTTCTTCTTCTTCCTTGTGTTGTTCGCGTGCTTCCGCAAATGTCTAACTCTAACAAATGGTATCATAGTAGGTCGCCACTTCATGTAGGGCGTTGTCTACACCTCTCCGGTTGTAGTCTCAGAATCGCATGAAATTTGGTAAGCATACTCAAGGTGTTTTAGAGATCAAAATGGCTTTGCTCTGTGGTGCTGAAATCACGATATGAGCTCGTTTTGGCCTCCGAATGCATTAGCACAGTGCTTGTGTAGGCTATTTCATCTTTTTGTGCCAAAGGTATATACCAATTTTGGTTCGATAGTATAAGTGTCTTGAAGTCTGCTACAGGTTTTGCAGAATTCGTCTGGGCAGTTCTGTTCAACTTTTTGAGATACAATCAATTTTCTACATCAAGGTATTTTAGTCATCAGCCATGGCTGAAAGCAGTGATGTATTCCATATGTTGGCTGTTGAGGATAAGTTGGATGGTACCAACTACCCATTATGGGCTTATATGATGCATCATGTATTGGTCACAAAAGGATTGTGGAATATTGTGTAGGGTGTTGAAAGACATCTTGTTACACCTATGAATACAGGTACTACAAATACAGGTGTTGGAGCTGATGGAGATGGTGTCGAAGATGATGATATTCTGCAGATTCCTATTCGTGCTACTATTTCTATTGCACCTACTACAGAGCAAAAGATGCTCAGGCACATGCATTGATAGCTTTGTCTGTCAAAGATGCTATTATTCCTCACATTTGTTGTTGCTTACCTCCGAAAACAATTGGAGAGTGAGCACATGAATGAACGTGAGTCTATGGATAATTTTCTCACAAAGATCAAGGATTTGAAAGAACACTTGATTTCTATTGATGAAGTTATACTAGATAGCTCACTTGTGTAGACCGTTCTGAATGGTCCTCCTGACTCATATCAGAGCTTTGCTTCTACTCTTCGTTTGATGATGAAAGGCAATCCAAATTCCTTGTCATTTGAGGAGTTAGTCTCTGTTCTGTTGTAGGAAGACCAGTCTAGGTAGAACAGGTCTATTATGTGCGTTGCAGATCAAGATTTCCTAGCTACTAAGAAGGGCAAAGGTAGATGGA
The DNA here is from genome assembly GCA_020310875.1 of Ceratopteris richardii. Lineage (NCBI taxonomy): Eukaryota > Viridiplantae > Streptophyta > Polypodiopsida > Polypodiales > Pteridaceae > Ceratopteris > Ceratopteris richardii. The sequence goes on along the minus strand of CM035442.1, from coordinate 114,390,439 downwards.
GCTCCTCTACTAGTAAGCAGAAATCTACAAATGCTGCACATTCGAAGAAGGAAGACAAAGATGCGAAGAAATCAAGAAAGCAAAAATTCTTTTGCAAATACTGTAAAGCAAGTGATCATGTCATCAAGAGCTATCCAAAAATAGCTACTAAAGGGGCAAAGAAAAAAGAGGCTAGAATGGTTGTTGCAGAGGCCTCTACACCGAAAACGGAGTGTACTAATCTTGTGCAGGAAGAAGAATGGGCATTTACTATTGTTTGCAGTTTTGACCCATCTTCTCATGAGCAGTGCATGTCTGCAGTAGACTCAGATGTTTGGTACTTTGATAGTGGGGTGACCAAACATATTACCTTGCAGTGCAGTTTCTTCTCTTCACTCGAGTCTGCCCCTACAGGGAATACTGTTACATGCACCAAAAACTCCTCCTATCCTGTTATGGCAGTTGGAAAGATCATTTTGACTACTGTTGATGGTAGTTCTTTCACTTTGTCAGATGCTTTGTTTGTGCGAGGGATCAGGAAAAATCTGTTATCAGTTTCTACATTAGCCAAGATTGGCTTGGTTGTGAAATTTGTTGATGACAGATGTACAGTTCATGATCTCTCAAATGAAGACATCATTATTGCTTTTGGCATTTTATGTCATGGGCTATATAAGCTCATAGACTATGAAAGATCTGTAAATGATTTGGCATGTGCAATACATGATTCTCATGCTATGTTAGATGCAAAGCTTTGACATGCACGCTTTGGTCATCTAAATTTTGCTAGTTTGTTATGCCTGTAGAAATCTGAAATGGTGTCGTCTTTGCCCAAACTTGAGACACCCAAAAAACATGTTTGTGAAGGCTGTATTTTGGGCAAAATTTAGTGTTCTTCCTTTCCAAAAGATGGTTCAGTTCGGGCTACTCAGAAAATGCAGCTTGTACATAGTGATGTCTGTGGTCCTATGCAGACACCTTCTTTTGGGAACTATCTTTACTTCGTGACTTTCATCGATGATTTTTCTAGGCATGCATGGGTATATCCATTGAAGGCAAAGAAAGTCCAAAGTTTTTTTGTAGCACATGTGCACTTACAGCTCATCATGGTTGGAATGTACATCAGTTGGACATTAAAACAACATTTCTAAATGGTGACTTGCATGAAGAAGTGTATGTTTTTCAGCCCCGTGGCTTTATGTAGAAAGGGCATGAAAACCAAGTGTGTAGGTTAAAGAAGGCATTATATGGTTTTAAGCAAGCACCACATGCTTGGTATGAAAAGATACATGCCTATTTGATTGCACATGGCTTTGAGAATAGTCCAAGTGAAAGCACCTTATATATTAAGCATGCTAATGATATGCTTCTAATCATTGTGGTATATTTTGATGACGTGCTGCTCATTGGTCCTCGTGACACACATATTGCTGATTTTAAGGCTAATTTACATGCCTCATTTGAGATGTCTGATTTGGGGCATTTGCATCACTATTTTAGCATTCAATTTATGCAAGTTGATGGTGGAATGGCTTTGTGTCAAACGAAATATATTGACACATTATTGCAGCATTTTGGCCTTGAAGATTGTAAGCCTATTGCCACTCCTATGGAGACAGGTTTATGATTGAGTCTTCATGATGTTGGAGATGCATTTGATGTTGTTCTCTATTAGCAGGCTGTTGGATGCTTGATTTACTTATGCATTACTCGACCAGATATTCAGTTTGTTGTGTCACAGATGAGCTAGTTTATGCATTGCCCAAGTGTTAAGCATTGGCAGGTGGTTAAGCGCATCTTTCGCTACTTGAGTGGTACCCAACTACTTGGATTGTTTTATCCCAAGGGGGGATCACTACCGCAGATTTGCATACTTTTTCTGACAGTGATTGGGCTGGTTGCTATGACACTCGTGTGTCCACCAATGGTTTTTGCTTCATGCTTGGTAGCTCATGTATATCTTGGTTGAGCAAGAAGCAGCCTACTGTGGCCACTTCCAGTTGTGAGGCTGAGTATAGGGAAGCTTTCACAGCGACTGTTGAGTGTGTGTGGCTTAGACGCCTTATGGCTGATTTGGGTGTTGATCAGTCTTCTGCCAAAGATATTAGAGTGCATTGATAGTTGCGAGGAACCCTGTGTTCCATGCTCGCACTAAGCACATTGAGGTGCATTATCATTATGTCACGGAGAGGTTCTCTACTAGGGAGATCAGCTTGGCATGTGCCCATGCAGGAGAACATTGCAGACCTTTTCACAAAGGCTCTGCCTTGGGAGAAGATTGAAGCTTTCCACAAAGCTTTGGGCTTACTTCCTTTTGTGGATTGACTCCACATACTTGGCACTTCCTTATACATGAGTGCCAACTCCTTGTTTACTGCATCACTCCCTGGGGGGATTTGTTGATATATTTAGGTAATGATGTGTGTGAACACTCTAGGACCATCGGGGCACTTTTTCCCTCTTTAGGATGTTTTTTTCCCTTGGCTTATATGTATGCCTATTGCCCTAATGGGCTACTTATCTTTTTGTACATTCTAGTGGTAATACATTCAGTATTGTGTGTTGTGCTCCAAGCTTCTTCTTCTTCCTTGTGTTGTTCACGTGCTTCCGCAAACATCTAACTCCAACATTTCCATGCATTTATTATAATGATTTCAATCCTATGCACACTATGTCACAAGTTCCTTTTTTTTTCTTTTTGGAAGACAACAAGAAAAGAAAACCAAATTAATGAGGGGAGTTACAAAATTTTTAGTGGGTAGGACCCCACAATAGAGCAGAGGTGCAAAAAAAAGGGTTAAGGGGAAATCCCAAACAACACTTAGTGATAAACATGCAATGATCATCAAGGTTGAGCTAATTAGGGTAGAATTATCTTAGATCTATAGAAAATTGGGCACCAACAAAGAGAGCATCCTTTATAGAGTGCATACTTCTTAATGAAGTGGTCGTCAGAGTACTCTTGAGGGAGAACAACAATTTTCTTTTACCATTAGAAAAAATCTTTTGAATCTTGCTAATCTAGGTTGTTCATAATATATGACTTCTCTATAGCTACCAAAGAGCCAAATCCATTCTATTGCATGCTTCAAGTAGAATCTCATGATAACCTAAGACTTGAACTTCGGAATTTTTATATAAGGAGAAAGAAGTTTCCAATGATTCCTAGCATGTATAGAATTAATGAGTGAATGGGCGAAGTCCTCATTGCCATAAAGAGAACAAAGACCCTCATTAATTTTAGCTTTCTTGAACCCGATTCCCATCCACAATCCATCGTAGATGATCAATCATTGAAGTAGGGACTATTTAATACACAAAAAGGAATCCAAAACACATGTGAATATAATCTCCATTGAAAATTTCTCCATTGGACCTTCCATCTATGATTGATATTGGACATAATCATAGAGACATAACCTCTCTTCCTTTGGTACTTGATTAACATGTCAACAAGAATCTCCATCAGATCAAACTTCCTCACAATCGAGTCCTTCTTTTTGATAGCATGGAGATCCTTGTGGTGGAGGAGGAAATGTTTACAAGCAAAGAAGAGACTGGATAGTTTAAAGATTAAGGAATTAGAAATCCACTCACCATTTTGGTAGATAAAACTCCAAGTAGTAAATCCATATTTACACATTTTATGCTTCTTGATGGACAAGTTGCAATTGTTCCAAAGAGATATCCAACCAACCCATATGGATTCCTAGAGGTAAATATTCAAGTTAGTTGTGCAATCAAAGTTATGAATGTGATTCTTCATCACTTCCATCCAAGCCATCCACATCCTACAAGTAAGAAAACCACCAACAGGAGAGAATAAATGAGGAGAAGCAACAATATCCCACAAAGCATAATTCCTCCAAGACATTTAGTCCTTAAGACAAAGAAGGTGAGTTTTCCTCTTGATAAGAATAGCTTAATACACATTGGTGGACAAAGATCTAATAATCCACTTAGAAATCATATTGTTGGCCATTTTTATAGGACAAAGAATACCAAAACCACCCTCAGTATTTGGGAGACAACAAATCTTCCAGCAGGAAACTTCAAGAATCCTATTGATATGAGAGTTACTTCCCTAGAAAAACCTTCTAGCCAAAGTTATAACCTAAATTCTTCTTAGGAATCATCCAACAAGCTAAAAAATAGTTCAAACAAGTCAAAAGCTAATGATTCAAAATGATAACCCTATGCGATAGAGTATTTTATATAAAATCTTTTATTATTTCACATTCATTTTTAAGAATGCAGTTAGGAGCCTCATTGTTAGAAGATCTAAAACAAGTATTTTTATGATTAGCTTTTGAACCATTGGCCACCTAAAAAGTGTCCAAGCACCCCAAGAAGGAAGCATTAGAGGAAATATTAATAGTAGTAAGCATATTAGTTTCATGAGCAAACATTTTGTAATCCAATATGGGAATGTGCGTCAGGGATATCAATGCCTTTTAAATTTCCAGAGAGCATAACATCTTTCACCAACCACACAAGAGCATCACTGGGAATGGCAAAGAGAAGGGGAGCAAGAGGATAGCCTTGCCTAATAGACCTAAGTATTCTTAAGGACTTGAACATAGAGCCATTCATGGAAACACTAGATTAGGAATTCCCAAAAAGGATACTCACAAACTTAATGAATCTCTTATCAACACCAACATCATGAAGAGACTTCAAAACAAAGTCCCAATCAATCTTTTCATAAGCCTTATCAAAGTCAACTTTGAGAAAAAAAGAATGCTTGATTCTAATCCCTAGCACAATCCATACCTTCCCATAGAGTGATAATGACATCTAAGATATATCTTCCTTTAATAAAATTGTTTTGTTAAAAAAGAATGATCTGATTCATGATAGGAGTAAGTCTCCTAGCCAAAGTCGAAGAGAATATTTTATAAATAGATGTCAAGAAAGAGATACATTTCTTGTTGTTCAAATCATCCATGGTTCCTCTTTGGTGAAAAAGTTTAATGACCATAGTGTTAATTTCAATAAGGAGAAAACTTTTCTAGTAGCCTTTTCCCAAATCAAGAGAATAGCAATAAGAATCCATCAAGACTAGGAGATTTGTAGGGTTTCATTCTACTAATGATTTCTTTAGCATCACTAATAGCAAGAGGCATATCCAAAATAGCAGCCAAGATTCAAGCAATCAAATTTTTCCTTGTAAAATAAATGGTAGCTCTAGCTCTCTGGATGTGCTCCCCCCACTTGAGAGTGCTAGAGAAAACATCATTGAAGAAGAAAAAAATCTCTTGGAAATTCTCCTATATATTGATAGAAGTCCTGCCATGCTTCTTCTTTAACATAGGTGTGAAGTTTTTAACTTTCTTTTTTTCCATCAAAGAGAGCATACCTTTTTAGTTCTTTCAAGCCTTCCTATCTAGTATTCTCTTAAAGAAGCAATAGCCCCTCTAGAATCAAGGTAATCTTCATATCTCAATCTATTTTAAAGCTCCATGTCCCTTAGAGTGGAAGTAGGGTTATTAAATTTCTCAATTTCTTTAATGATCTTGTTTCTATCTATCTATCTATCTATCTCTCTCTCTCTCTCTCTCTCTCTCTCTCTCTCTCTCTCTCTCTCTCTCTCTCTCTCTCTCTCTCTCTCTCTCCTTGGAGCTTTAATCTACTTGGAAATATGTTTGAAGCGAGTGAAGAGGTTTTGAAGATCAGTGATTGATCTGTTCCATGCTATAAAGTGGGAAACACCACTAGAGAAATGTTGAGAGATAATTTTCTTGACATTACTGAAAGCACAAGGAGTTCAGAGAAAGTTAGCATCAAGGTGAGAGTAGCCAACTTTGGAGGTAGAAAAGTTTTTATTGAGGAAAATGGTAAGAGGCTCATGGTTAGAGAGGAGGAAGGCAATATCAAGATCACATCTCGCATCCCAATTGTCTTGAAGATGGTTCATGTTGACATAACATCTACGTAGCAAAGCAACAAGATAAGAGTTCCCTTTTTTTCTACTTTTCTTAGAGAACCCAAAATTTTGGGGAAATGCTAGGTAAATCATGAGGGGTGATTAGATTATACGAAACAATTTTTTCACTACCAGTACTAATAGATTGTTTACTATTGTATCTATCAACATGGTAGGTGACAATGTTAAATTCCCCTAGCGTGATGAGATGGCCATTAAGCGAAGTCAAATATTTGCAACAATCCTATCTAGATTGATTAAGATTGGAGGCCTAAATACTAGCAATAATGAAATTAAGGGGATTCTTAATAGTGATATCCACCCATTGGTGGGATTGATTAAATCCAATTTGCTTGAAAAGGTGAGCAATGGGGGAAGCAATGCCAATGGAAGTGCCAACCTTTCTAGTCGAGTGCACAATATAAAACTGGTTGTTGAGACGATCTTGAAATTAGCCTACAACTTAAAGCCTCCAAATTTTAACTCTTGGAGGTAAGAGGAGATATGGAACTAAGGCAAAATCGTTAAGCCACTTACTTAAAGCCTTTGCCCTAACAAGGTGAGTCAAACCTTTACTGACGAGAGAGATAAGCTTGAGCACATTCATTTTATAGACACTAAACAGAATCAGAGAATGAAATAGTAGAAGGTAAACAAAATCATTAATCCAACAAAAATCATCTTTTAAGATTTACAAAAATTAGTTGAAGAAGATAAGACACTTTAAGCACCTCATTTCTTAAGTAACTTAGGAGGCTTCAATGATGAGCTAGAGGGCTTGAGAGCTTCCTTCCTTTTGGGCTTGACTATAGCCTTGAGGGAAGATTCAACTTCCTCATACTGAGTCATAGGGAAAATTTCATAGTATTTTTTGTGAGCCATGTCCTCTATCTTTTGTGGATAATAAGCATTAAGTTCAATGTTAAAAACATAAACTAAAATAGAATCAACCTTATTGTATTCAAATCAAGCATTATTGAAAGCATCTCCTATGCTAGAGGAGCCTCCAAGAACTTTTAAGCTTTTTCTATTGCAAACTTTTTGCCAACCTTCTTCATCTTGCATAGGACCATTTTCACATGTAACATTCATATTAATAGCATTATTACTACTAGAGATATTAGGGTTACTAGTTTCTTTCTATCTTCATTATGCCATCAGATGTACCAATTACATCATCAAATGGATTAACAAAACTTTCACTAAGAATTATTATTCATCTTACTACCTTTTTTTTTAATCACTTTAGGGTGATGCTTTTAGGGCTTGTAGTAAAATTACCATTAGCACGATTTAGGAGGGTAGTATCTTTAATATGAATAACAATTTTTCCATCATGAGAATCAATATTAATGTGCTTGACCAAGGGGCAATCCTTTATGAGGTTCCTTTGATTGTAACAATTAAAGCACGCATTAGGACGGTTCCTAAGTTACATTCCATTTATGAAGTTGCCTACCATTTGATTCCTTGTTAAAAACCAAAGTTTGGATGGGTTTAGAAATATCAATTTCCACCAATATTTGAGGGCCTCATTTAGGATTAATCTCCTTGAGATTTTTGCCCTAGAACATTCCCAACTATCTTACCGATGACACCAACCCAAGGATAGAATTTCATTGGCAAGTCTAGGAAATCCACCAAGATAGGTGTCCTCATAGGCTTTGGACCTCTAGGATTCCTAATGAACCATTTAGAAAAAGTGACTAGGGTGTTTTTAATTAACCATTGGCCTTCTTTGATCACATGCATAACAATAATAGAGTCATCAAAGAAAAATAGGAAATAATTATTGGGAAGGTACTGGATGTGCTTAACAAGCTAATTGCAAATTTTGAGTTGTGCTTGAACCAACCTCTAAGAATATCTTGAGCAGATTAGTCCCTTGACATAACCAAATCTCTAGCCTATCACTTAGTTGAGCTTGCTAGCTATCAAGTTAGTTCTTATCAATGATCAAGGTATCCTCCTCATTATCGTCAACTTCAATGTCAATATTTAGTCTATGAACATTATCCTTAACCTTTTGTTTTCCTTTATCCTTAGTAGCGAGAGCTTGTTGAGCAAGGTTACCTAGAATGTGTGTGGACTTGAGCATAGTGTTACCAAGAGATTGTAGTCTCAATGTATTTATTCTTTAATGAGGCACTATTGTGCATTGTAGTAGAGTGTTCTTATATCTCCAATGAAATTTCCTAGTCCCAATCCTTGATGATACACATGAGCACATAAGAACTTGAACAAGAGTTAAATAGAAAAGAAACTAAGTATGAAAAGAAGGGTCACTGCTACCTAACATTTTGACCTAGATTTCTAATCAATTACAAATGTACAATCCACCTATGATCATGAAAATCCTACCCTAAGAGGTAAAAGAAATTATGGAATGGCCTTTTGATCAAGGAGGTAAAGAATCTCTTCTTCATGAAAATTTGAACAAACTTTCTAAGTGATGTGTTTGCATAATCACAATATCTATCACGTTTACCTCTCCTCAAAACGATTCGAAAAAGTGTCCCCTCATAATCTAGGATGTGCTTGTAAACTTATAATTTTATTAATCCATGAAGAGTAGACCTCAACTTTGTTGTAGTCAAACATCATAAGTAGACGAGATGGATGGGTGTTGAGTTGAGCAGTCAAAGCACATCATCATAATAGACTCCAAGAAAATTAATCCACAATCTAGCTCACAAATTCCCACAAGCTAAAAGGTAGCTTCATCATCCTCCTAAAAGAAATGATCATTAATTCAAAAGGATGATCACAAATGAGATCAACAAGTAGATGAGTCCAAGCCTCCAATATCAATCATGATTTTCAAGTAGATTGAAACATGATCACAATTGAAATCTTCCCCAAGTCCAAGATAGCATATCCAAGATGGATTTGGGTACATGCACCTATGATAATTCAAGCCAAAACACTTTGCATAGGGTTAATCCAACACACATTTGATAACATCAAACCAACAGACTTCTGACAATGTCAAGCCAATACACTTTTGATAGTGTCAGAGGGATAAATCATATTGTATCATCTCCCTCATTGATGATCCATTTTGTATGTGCTACAACTTTTAAAAGTTGTGAACAAATATCACTTGGATAGATACTAATTCAAAAGGAGCATCTTAAAAACTCTATATAGAGATGACAAACAGGTAGACTTCCACCTTCTTCAATCACCTAAACAGGTGTTGAATCATGCAAACATACAAAAATGATGAAAACATGATAGATAATACTTCCACAAACTTCAAAATTGTGTCAATCACCTATAATCAAACAAAAATCACACCCAAAATACATGGGCAAGCTCAAAGAAGAGTTTTTAAGAAGAAATCTCGCTACTCACTTCACCGAAGAGTTCTTTACAAATGAGGTCTTGGCCTTTTTATAGGAGTTTTCCAAGACCTTTCCTTTTCTGTTTCTAAAAGTTCCTAGAAAATAAGAAAACCTTTTCTAAATTAGCTCTTCTCTAATGGAGTTTTAAGGGAAGATTCTTCCCCCTTACAAGAAAACTATTCCAAAGCTATGTACACGTCCCTTTGTCTATTTGTACCACAACTCTCAGTGGTTTCCCTTCAAGTTTTCTAACCAGTCTATTTTTTGTGAAACCTCATGGCAATCCACTCAAAGGATCGTGGATCTCTCAATGTAGGGGTTGAAAATTCTATAGGTTAAGAATGTTAATTATATTGCTCCCCTTGTGGATATTTTATGGAGCGCAAAGGGTGCATACCCTCTCTTTTGCAATTTCTTTGCATGTTGTTTAGGAGTGTGGACTAGAACTAAGTCTTATTCCTTGATATATGTATCTTTAATATAAGCATCATAGTAATCCTTTTGTCTTCCTTTTACACTATATATTTTTGCCACAAATCTCAATCATTTCTCTTGCAAATTTTCTAACCGGTCTATTTCTTGTGAAACCTCATGCCAATCCACTCATAGGATTGTGGAACTCTCAATGTAGGGATTGAAAATTCTATAGGTTGCTTAGGATTCAATGTGGTATATGGAAAAAATTTTATGCGAACTCTCAATGTAGGGATTGAAAATTCTATAGGTCACATAAAAGTTTTCCATATACCACATTAAACGGGGTTGTTCCTAAAGCAGTCTTGTAAGCAACCTAATATGCCCAGATTGCATGATGGATTGCTTATCCCAAGCTGATCTATTATTTTGTATTAGCTTAGTAAACATTGTACACAAGACTTTATTTGCACTCTAATCTTTTCCATTATCGTAGGGATGATATGCAGCGGATTTCTTGTGCACTACTAGAAATTCATCTGATAGGTTTTCGATGACTTCAATTATAAACAGCCCTTTGAGCCTCAATTGGCTGATCTACATGGCCATAGTCAACCGCACCATTTTGGAACAAAGGCATGAGTGTATTGAACACATCTTGTGAGCTAACTGTTGGCTGTTTTTTGCATTCAAGTAGAGGGAAAATTGAATTTTCAGCAAATACCACATCTCGACTCACAATAATTGTGTTCATCAATGGATGGTACAAACGATATCCCTTACTTTCAACACTATAACCAATGCTGAAATTCATAGTTCTATGCTCCAAAGTCGATTTGCACTGTTAAAAGTGTGTACGCACCGCGACATGAAAAACCAAAACTTGAGAAGGAGTTGAACCTTCTCTGATACCACTGTGTGTGTGTGTGTAGAAGTGCAAGAGACACACGAGAAGCACACACAAGGAGCACAAATGCAACAAGATACACGGAGAAGACGATGGCTAGAATAGCTCTCTCTATTGACGATGAACTGAACTGAAGTAAGAGTTGAATAATATCCCTAAGTACTAAGTACCACCACATATGAGAGTATCAAGTATGTGGTAACATGGGGAAAAAACCTCTAGTCATCACTAGAGTAAAAAGTGCCCATGTATAGGGAAAAAGTTCACATCAAAGCTACTCAAGGAACACATAAGTGTAATAGCAATCTCTCTTTTTATGCCTCTATATTGTAAGGAGTCAAATTCATGTGAGAAGTACTCACCACCTCCATCAAATTTAAGTCTTTTCAAACTTCTACCTGTTTGATTCTCAACCAATGCCAAATACTTCTTGAAACAAGTAAAAATTTCATCTTTATGCTTCATAAAGTAAAGTATTATCCATCTACTATAGTCATCTATGAATGAAACATAATATCTTGACCTTGAGATTGATGGCTCTCTGCTAGGACCCCACACATCTGTTTGCACAAGCTCCAAGTAGTCTTCATATATTTGTCCTCTTTTGTTGAATGGTTGCCTATGTGATTTGCCAAATTGGCATGCTCCACATTTGTAAATCATGTGTTGCTTGGATACATTTGGAATGTCAAGCACACTTTGATCCTTGCATATTTGCTTCAATGTTCTTTCACCTATATGACCTAGTCTCTTATGCCATATCTCTAATTTAGATAGGGTTTGATCTTTGTGCTTGAAGAGAGCAATATTCTTTATATCTTCACCTTCAAATATAAAAAGTCTACCAGATTTCTCATCTTTTGCAATCCTCTTGAAGCCTTGTTGAGCATCCTCCATATATGATCCATGAATTGTGAATCTAACCAGTAAATCCTTCTCAATAATGTATCCAACACTGATTAGGTTTTCTGTTATTGTTGGCACATACAATACCTTACTTAGGAGGTTCATGTTACCATCAGATGGTTTAACATTTCCAATCTTCTTTACAGAGTGCTTAGTATCATCACCTGTTTGGACTTTATGCTTTCCTCTAGGTTCTTGAAGGTCAGACAACAATGCTACATTCCTGCTACATGATTGGACAACTAGAATCAATTCAGAATAGGTACTCATCATCTTTACCTTGCTTGCCTATCATATTTATGAGTAGTAGGGAATCCTCTTAATCATTCGTATAGTTGTTGTGGTCTCTTCTACCTTTGAAGCCTCCTTGATAGGTGTTATTATAGCTTTGGTTATAATTGTGATGGTAATTGTTCCCTCCATTATTGAACCTGCCTCTTGATTGTCCATAGCCTCCTCTCTGGGAGCCTCTTCCTCTCTGATTCTTTGTGTTTCTCAAGCATTCATCTGTGGTATGATTGGCCAAGCCACAAATGTTGCAAGGTGAAAAATTATACAATCTTCCCCTACCTTGCTTTCCTCCTCTGCCCCTTCCTCTAGTACCTCTTCCTCTACTTGTGAAATTCACTTGAGATGTACTTGACTCTTCTTCATTCCTTTTACCTTTGCCTTTATCTTTACTCTTATGTTTATCTGTGCAAAGGGAAGAAGATTGATTACGTCTAGAAGTATCTCCATTCTTATTGAGCTTTGTCTCATGTGTGAAGAGTTGCCCCATCAATGTGTTGAGGTCAGGTAACTTCATGTCCATATATAAGTCCATTGCTATGGTGAAGGACTCCCATTTATCATCAACCTTGATGCCATTTATGATATGCCTTACTATCTTCTCCTCTTCTATTTCTTCTCCAATACTCCCAAGTTGATCAACTACATCCTTCATCTTGGTCACAAAGTCAACTACACTTTGATTTGCTTGATTCCTCAAGATTGTGAATTCCATCCAAAGATGGTTCTTCCTAGTCCTTATGTTTGATGAGAAGTATGAAGAAAGTACTTCCCAAGTCTCTTGGGAGGTCTTGCATTCCTAATATGAGGTAATAAGAAATCAGATATTGATTTAAGTATATAAGACATGGCTAGACCATCCTTTGCACACCATGCAACTAGTCTCTCTTGCTCTTCTCGTGTAGGTTGATGTTTGCTTTTGAATATTGGCATTTCTCCATCTCCAGAGATGTATCCATACAAGCTTCTTCCTTGGAGATAAGTTTCATCCTTAGGGACCATGCATAACTGCCCCTCTCCAACTTGTCAATGAATGATGGAAATCCATGTCCCATTTTACCTTGATATTGCTCTAATACCACTGTTGGAGGAGATGGTGGACACTTTCCAGAGATGAGATGGTGCTGCAAACTCCTACTTCACACCAACCAAAATTGAGTTGAGGAGTGCAAAGTAGGACTCTTGAGCCTTCCAGGAAGCACAAATAATCACCCAAGTACTTTGGATTATGATCCTCAAATCATCGGATCAAGACAGATGAGTAGGAGTTTCAACCATGAACCAAAGCTTACTATTTTGATCATCACACTTGCTCAAAGAAATGAGTAGTACTCCTTCTCTGCTAGCAATCGAAAAAAATGCTTTTGGGCATATCTAAATAACTAGGATAGCTAACTTTTGCAACCAATTTCACTTGAAATGATAGACCATGCTCAAAGAATGATGCTTAGTAAGTTAGAGGTGATCTCCGATATTGAAATACGGATGTAATCGTAACGTTCTTAGAAAAGTGGAATGATGTCCATCAACTTAAGAACACCCTCGAACATGTGTGAGTGGTAGAGGCCAGTTTATCTTTAGGTCCTAAGGCCTATACGTGGTGGATGAGTCTCTCTGAGACTCATAAAAAACCCTCAACATGGACTGAATTCATTCGCCTCTTTAAGAAAGAGTTTCTCCCCAAGAATGAGAAGGAACGCAATTGGGAGGTTTGGGATCGAGTTCAACAAAAGGGAAGGTCGCTATCGATTTATATTTCAAAATATTGAGACATTATTCTGAAATTAAAAAACATTGATGGCTTCCATCGGCTTTGTAGGTTTGATCGAGGACTTAAACGATCAATTCGTAATGAAGTAAAGAGAAATGCACCTAAGTCGCTTGATGAAGCTATTAAAATTACGTAAATCTATGCACTTGTTAAAAAATTAGCTCTTCCTTAGAGCCCTTCTCCTAATAGATATGTCGTCTCTATGATGCATGGGCAAGGTACCTACATATGGGATACCATGATTTCAAGTTTGGAACTAGAAATCCAAGATTACAAGGAAAAATTATACTTCTAGATTATGAACATGGAAAGGATAGACTTGGTGCTAGTAAGAGAGTGGCGTTGGAGTCTTGGACCTTCATTTTCTAGATGTTATTATACAAACACTTTGGAATTCGAGCAAGATGAGGTATTGTATAAAATCAAGGGGAATACAATGTTCCAAGTATTTCCCTGATTTCACACATAGAACTAAAGAAACTTGTAAACAATGAAGCTAGGACCCAAGTTTTTCTAGTCCTTAGCACTGATGTAATTGATTCCAATAATACAAAGCAAGTTTTTGATGTCTCATCTTTTATTTCTCGTGATGTGTATGTTAAATTTAATAAACTTATACATGATTTTAAAGATATATTCTCTAAGGAAATCCCCCATGGCTTGCCACTCTCTCGTGGAAACATTGATCATATAATCGATTTGTTTCCGGGAACCATGCCAAAATCTCAAAATCCCTACTGCCTCCCCTATGTTCAAAATCTAAAAGTTGAGAAACAGATCAAACTATCTAGATAAAGGATTTATTTGGCCAAGCCAGTCTCCTTGGGCCACACCCATCCTTCTTGTATAAAAGAAAGATGGTACTCTAAGGCTATGTATCGATTATAGGGCATTCAAAAATCTTATAATCAAGAAAAAGTATTACATGCCACTTGTTGAAGATCTCTTTGACAGCTTAAAGGGAGTTAAAATCTTTTCAAAGATTGATTTATAACAGGGTTATCATTAGGTCAGAATCAAAGACGATGATATTCCCAAGACAACCTTTCGAACTAAGTATGTTCACTATGAATTTCTAGTGATGTCGTTCGGATTAACAAATGCACCCGCAACGTTCATGACTTTGATAAAACAAGTACTTAAGCCGTACTTGGAAAAATTTGTAGTTGATTTCCTTGATGATATATTGATCTATAGCAACCATCATGAAAATCATCTAGAGCACTTGAAGTTTGAATTACTTTGCAATAATCAACTTTACAGTAAAGAGTCAAAATGTGATTGCTTTACCCCAAAAGTAAAGTATCTAGGCCATATCATTTCTGTAGAAGGAATCAAAGTTGACCGAGACAAAGTCCAAGCGATTCTTAAATGGCTTGAGTCCAAGACATATTCGAGAATTACTATTTTTTCTCGAATTGGTTGGATATTATCGAAAGTTTGTGGCTAGATATGACAATTAGTAGTACCTTTGACAAACCAACTCAAAGGGAAGCATCACAAGATTATTTGGAAAGAGGAACAAGCAAAGAGTTTTCAAGACCTTATTTTCGGCCCAAGTTCTACAAATTATAGAAATTATGAACTAAGATATAGGACAGGAAAGTTCAATGGAATGGCAGATACCTATATTCGGATGCCTATGCTGAAGAAACTAAGTTTTGTACAAATTCAAACTGAATTTATTTCAACTTTGAAAGGAAGCTACAAAGAAGATCGAAGCTACAGCCAAGCACGAAAAGCAACTGAACAAGCCCAACAGAATGAAGCAAGTACTTCAAAGAGAAAGTTTAAACACTATTTTCTCCAAGATGAATATTTGCTTTATAAAGATAAGGTTTGTGTCCCAAGTATATTGGACATATGAAATCAAGTACTTTTTGAATGCCATGATGCTCTAAGTGTTGGACATCCTTAGTTAAACAACATTTTTATTAGCTTAGTTTACATCGAGGTGTACAAAACTATGTATCTAACTGACATAAATATCAAGTCAATAGATTTGAACAACTTAAAGTTGGAGGATTGTTGCATTCTTTGGAGATTCCCAAAGAAAAATGGAAAAGTATTTCCATGGATTTCATTTTTGGATTACCCAACACCCAGAAAGGCTTTGATTCAGTATAGATTGCAGTTGATCAGTTGACTAAACTTGCCCAGTTTATTCCAGTCAAGACTACTTATAAGACTCTAGAACTTGCAAAAATATTTATAAATAAACTTTACAAACTCTATGGTCTTCTAGTAGACATAGTTTTTGATAGAGATGCTCGATTTATGTATCATTTTTTGCCAACAATCTTTAGTAGACTTGGAACTAAACTAAGTTTAAGTACAGCTGAACATCCCCAGACGAATGGATAGACAGAGAAAGTCAATCAGATCTTGGAATACATACTAAGAGCTTACATCACTTCCAAACAAACTAATTGGGAAGACTATCATCTTTTAACTAAGTTTGCCTATAATACTGTTAAGAATTCATCAACTAAATCTGGTCCATTCATGTTGATGTATGGGTTCTAGACTAGGTCTCCATATGTGGTAGGACTTCAAAATGAACGAGTACAAGCAGCGCAAAATTCCTTCAAGACATGAACTTTAAACTTAGGATAGCTAAAGAAAACTTAAAGAAAGATCAAGATCGTGCAAAGGCTTATGCTGATCCAAAGTGAAGAGATGTTGCTTTTCATGTTGGCGATCAAGTTTGTCTTCGTGTTCCTAAAAGATCAGAAAAGTTCAAGACTAGTCAATGTGCCAAGTTATCGCCTAGATATTGCGATCGTTTTCCCATTAACAAGGAAGTTGGTTTATGGGCTTATGAGTTGCTACTTCCAAAAGATAGTTAGATTCATCCAATATTCCACATTAGCCGACTTAAGAAGAGTCTGAGATTCGGATAATCTAGTTGAACATCAAGTTATACTTCCACTTCCAGTAAGTAAAAGAGTTCCTCATGAACCTGAAAGGATACATAGCACTCGAGATAAACCTACAAGAAGTCACTTGTACAAAGAGTGCTTAGTAAAATGGAAGGATGGAGCTTAAGAAAACTCAATATAGGAAAAAGTTTCCACAATCCAATGATGCTTTTCAACTTTTAAGTTTTAAGTTGGTCCCAATAAAGAGGGTTTTCTACTTTCAAGTTTTAGGTAGATAAACCAATCAAATCAAAGCATGTTCTTCAAGTTTTAGAGCATGATAAGGTCTTCTACTTTCAAGTTCTAAGTGGATAAATTGATCGAATGAATGCAGGTTCTTCAAGTTTTAGAACATGAGGCTCGAGGGTTTCCTACACTATATATAGCTCTACTTTTTTAGGAAAAAAAAATTCAAGGACAGAAGAATATAATTAACTAATTTTATGATCTAAGGGTCCGAGCAATTCAAACAGATCTTAAATTGGACACCATTTGGTCTCCCATATATATGACCAAAGATCTCGAGACTAGACCTACTAGAAGGACATTTAGTCTTGTAACCAACTGATCTACTTAGCCTAGTGGTTAAGACTTAAGGCTGTAAATGAGGTGGTCTTAGGTTCAATCCCCATGGGGTACATAGGGAGAGTATTTTGCCCAAAGAGCTCTAGAACCTTCTAGAATTATCCTTCGGTTAACCTAGACACTTGGCGCACATGCAGTTATATGGTTGACACATGGATGATTAGAATCTACTTGCCCAAGAAGGTAGTCCCTTAGAGAGAGCTATATATACAGGAATATGGTTGGGAGGAGATTCATTCATTCATGAGCTAGTCTTGTGGTTACGTTGTTGCTCTCTATATATAGCTTCTCTAATCAACGAGGACCACAAATGTAACTAGAGTCCACAAGTGCATGTGCAATCTCCACCATTTCTTTAATATCTTCCACTAGATTCTAATAGTGATTGAAGTGATCTCAATTGCTTTAGTACCTTCCACTAGAGTCCACTAGTGGTTGATGTACTCGCCACTCGAGTTAAGTCTCTCTGAAATCAAGTTATCTCATGTTAACTTGAGTTAGAAGGCTCTTTGGGCAAAACTCTCTTCCCATGCTCCCTGTGGGAATTGAACCCAAGACCTCCTCTTTCACAATCTTGAGACTTAACCACTAGGTTAAGTGGATCACTTCTTTAGGAGAGCAAATGAACTTATGCTTAAGTCTAACCTCTAAATCTTTGGCCATACACATGAGTGACCAAACGATATCCAATTTCAGATATGTCTGAATCGACCGGACCCTTAGATCCTAGAATTACTTCATTACATTCTTTCCCCTTGGAAAAGATTTCCCTCCTCGAAAATAAATTTATATAAGTACTCTAGGCATCCCCTAAGCTTCATGTAAAAATTGTACATGATCATCTTTGTGTGTTGTTTCCCCATATCATTCCTCTTAAGAAGTCTACTAAAAGATCATCTTAAAGGTGGGAAACCATCTTAGTGGTACCTACTATCTCCCATGTATGCCTAGTTTTCAAACTATTACTCCCATAACATATAACATCATCAAAATGACCTAAGTCCATATGATACATCCTCTATGGAGTAATAATATGAAAAATGAATATAAGGTGCCAAGCTTATAGGCTTGACCATACCAAAATGGAGATAATAAACCATAGAATCCTCTTAAATATAGAACAAAGTCTAATAAAAAATGACTCCTAAGCCATCTAGACCTTAGATGATAGACTTACCCTCACTGCACTCTAGGTCTTCCTAACATTGAGTGTATTCACAAGTGATAGTCTTTACCTAAACCATCCTTGTAATCTATGCATATCCATCATCCTAGCTCTCGTAAAAGAATTCCTTGGAAGCAAAATGAATTTCCACATTCCACTAACCAAGAAGTCTTTGGTTTGTCAACCATTACCTTAGGACTAAGCTCTCTTGCAAGAGCATTTATTGGCACTAATGCAAACTCTATAATTTTCTCTTCCCTCTAGTTTTCCATATAAATGCAAAAAAGCATTCCTACCAAAGACTCAGATAATCTCTAAGTTCCCATCCTCCTAATTAATGTTCGATCATCATCCTCATGATGAAGCACCAACTAAGATTTTTGTATCCCAATAAGTTAGATCTATCTCTATCTCCTAGAAACCCTAAAAAGAAGAGTCATAACTCTACTCCCAGTCTCACTAATATCAATAATTAGATCATCTCATCTAGTCAAGGACCATTACTAGAAATAAATATGATTGCTTCTCTCTAGAGTCTGTAGGTGAGACTCAATCTAACCACCATGATTAACTAATCTCCCTATTGCCTTTGATAGAAGAGTGCCACCCCTATCTGGACAATTTAAACATAAGAAAGTGAAACTCTCTCTCTCTCTCTCTCTCTCTCTCTCTCTCTCTCTCTCTCTCTCTCTCTCTCTCTCTCTCTCTCTCTCTCTCTCTCTCTCTCTCTCTCTCTCTAATCTCATCTCTCTGAGTATGTCATCATAATGCTTCATTGGTATTAGAGCAAGCTTTCATGGAGACCTTGGCCCATCATCTTCTTCTCCAAGCTTTCATGAAGAGTATAAGGAATTCATTGCATTTTTCATAAGATGAATCTTTTTCTCATAATCCTCTTCAAACTATGGAGTTTTCATATCATAATTCATTCACTTTCGGATGTCCCGTGTTTCTATCCATAATGTGCCTTTATTTCTTATGTGTGTACTTTATTACTTCCAAGTGTTATCGATTTCTCTCGCATCGTGAGGCAAAAAGAAAGTTATTCAATATCATGGTGCGATGGCACTAACAGATGAAGGTCTTGAACTCAAGACCTCGTAGTAGAGAGCACTTGGGGTTACCTAGGCTAGCAGCGATCTACAACATATCTATAAATTAGCACAATATATAGTGACAAGTTTGATTGAGCACGCATAAAAGATTGTAGAGCTTCGATGCAAAACAAGAGGTGTTGTATACAGGTATTGAACACAAGTCTCTTTGTCTCACAAGAGATGCAATACCCATGAAGGCTCTTCAACTTGATGATGAAGAACTTTGCAACAAACCTTATTCAATTTCAGAGAGAACAAAAGTGTCTAAGTCAAGTAAGAGGCCATTTTTTACCCCTTTGAAAAGATATCATATCTTAATCAAATTGAATGATTTTTTATTATATGTGTTTTTGGGAGTATTATCTACACGTATACAGATGGAAACTTGAGAATTTATATCCAAGTTCCCTTTGGACAACATCCAAAGTAGGCACTTCAAACATGTTTCCAACCGATAACAACCTAACAACAATTCAACTTTGGATGTGTGCTCCTCTTTGCTCGAGTGTCCGATTTTGATTATTTTTATCTTATTAGAAAGCTCATTTCACAAGCTTTCCAATGATACAAACATCACTAGAATCCGAAGAGACTTACCAAGCTTGCACATTAGATTTTTCTTAAGCTTGTAAAAGTTGGAAATTCCTACTTAGCCTTGTAATTTTATAAATTTTTAGCACATGATGTGCTTAGGCAAATTTGGTACATGTATATTGGCACATTTAGCTGCCTTAGGGACATTTATATTGACACATGTTTGTGCTTTTGTCATATTTATTATGCCCCAATGTTGAGGGGAAACATTATAGAGGACAGGTGGAACAGATGCAAGTGCATCTCAAGGCATCAAGGACTCTAAGAGATGGAAGGGTCAATGCATATCACCTCTTATAACATGAAGAGCCAATGGATCATTGGCTCATCATAGGGAAGATCCCTTTACTCTTTCTTTCTTGTTTTCTCGTATTTTGATTGCACGATGCATAGTTTAGGGCATATGCATGATTGTGAAGATGAATCGTGGCAATGTTTAAATTATCTTTATTTAGGCATTCATGAAAGATTATCCATCTTCAGTAGGAAGGAACAACATCCATATCCAGTTCCATGCATCTTGCTACGTTATCCATAGTATGCTAATTTAAGGACAAAAGAAGAAGTGGTGCACACACTTATTAACTATAGGGATATAATCCTATTCATTTCCACTTGAGAGAAGATCATTGAATCTTCATTAGAGTCTCATTGATAGAGACTTAGGGGTACATATGATAGGATTCCAAAGAGCCCGTAAGTTGAACTCTATAGTTAGTGAAGGTAATGAACCTTCAAAGAAATTCTCCTAGTACTAGAGACTATGGAGTGTTGAGAAAAATGCACATATGGAGTCGTGTTTTGGATTTCTTAGAAGTCAATGTAGTCAATTGACATTAGAGCTAGCTATTCTTGATAGCATAGCCTAGATGGAACCCATTTAGAGTGTTTAGCATCAATTATGGGTTTCACAAGTAGCATTGATTCATACTCACATGACTCACCTAGGTCTTAGTATTGACTTAACTCACTAATGAGCAATGGATTCCACTCACAGAGGAATTTAGATATGAAAACATATAGTAAGGAAATCCAGTAAGTACCTATATTGGTACTTCAGAAGTAGCTCGCCTTGGTAGATTTATGATCTCTGTATCATAACCAAGCTAGTCTAGTTATATTATATGGAGTTCTTGTGAATCTACGAGATATAATGTTTATGAGTTCCATCTCTATGATGGAAACTCGGTACATAACATGTTTAGTGATTTTATACTTCTTGATGTATATACATAGAAAAGGAAACTTGATTAGTACTTGGATCCCTACACATAATCTTGATTGATTTAGACTATAGGATTGCTAAGAGGAAGGAGACATACTTTCACCATTGGAAATGTGCACAAGCAATCTTATAGGTTTCAAGAAGTTGCATAGAGGATTACAGGAGATACATTTATGATCATCTCCAAGGTACTAAAGGTTTGCTTACCTTCAAAAGAGTCTCACAATATGATTAGGAGATTGTGAGGTATCAAGAGGAATACCCAAAGAGTGACTAGTTTCATTCATGCAGATCACTTGCACAAGTAGTGAAGCATTTTTGCTACACTGCTAAGGAAACCAAGTTGTTGGGATCATGGCGATGAACATGAGAGAGCATCAACGGGTGCTAATGTGCTTTGAATGATGGTTAGGAAGTCCATAGGAATGGCACTGGCTCTATGACTAGAGCATGGATCCCTCAGTAAGAAATAGTTAGGGTACCCAATACATATAGGAATGTTGGGATCTAGAGAGAGGCACTTAGACTCAATCTTGGTACCTAAGGACAAGTTAGTTTGGAATAGAAAGGGATATCCATTGTCACATGTTCACTAGAACCAAACTAATTTAGTTCAAGGGTATAAGATTCACTAGTGTGTGTGTGTGTGTGTGTATGTGTGTGTGTATGTGTGCGCGTGTGTGTGCGCGTGTGTGTGCATGTGTGTGTGTGTGTGTGTGTGGAATATACATTTGGTTTAGTATAAGTATGACACCATGAATTGGAAGAAAGTTCCATTGGTATGGGATCGTGGAAACAACTTCCCTTTGACCACTCGTCTTCTATGGCCAAAGAGAAAAGGACTCATCATTCATGGGGGAATAACTCACTAGATCATAATAAAGTTTTTAGTAGATATCTCCTTAGGATTGGGAGTTCTCTTTCATAGTTTGGGGAACATTTATTCTCCAATAGAGGATGTGATAGGTGATGTTATCACCATTGATATCACATAGTCACTTTATAGTTTTCACGAAGGATACTTCCATTGGTATGAATGGATCATATATGCCCATGCACAGAGGATGGTTGGAAGAGATAGGTTCTTCAGAATGGATACACATATGTTTGCTATGGTATCATGTCATATTATTGTTGACCATTTTGGCAAAGGGTTTTAACCCTTAGAAGGAATTTATTTTCTCCACACTTCACCACATACACCTTCATTATTTATGGGAGACGTTCTCCATTTTCATAGGAATGCATGTAATGAGGGAATATGTATTAGTATGGAAGAGAGGAACAAATAAATCTCTCGTTTAAGGAGAGAAGAAAGCAAGAATCAATTCAAAGATCCTGGAGAGATCTCACTGTAGCTTACATATCTCACTTTAGTTTCTTTTTTTTCCGAAGAGAAAAAGGAAAGGAAAATATGATTTCTTCTTAGGAGAAGAAGAGAGTATGTTTTCCTTTAGAGAGAAGAAGTGTTTAGAAAACGTCTCTTAGTCCGTATTTTAGAAGGAAATCATTTACTCTACCTTTTAGTGTATTCCTTCACATGGGAGTTTGCTTCTCCACTATTTTTTAAGGAAACAATATGGAGAACTTGTATATGTTCTCAACTACGAATGAGTAGAGCAATTGGATTCAACAGAATCTCTTTCAAAGGGAAAGGGAAAGTGGAATAAATTCCACTACTAGAGCTCTTTCCTTAGATGAGAATAGAGAGAGAGAGAGAGATGAGTCTCTTTTTCTATATATAGCTGCTCTAATCAACGAGGACCACAAATGTAACTAGAGTCCACAAGTGCATATGCAATCTCCACCATTCATTTAATATCTTCCACGAGAGTCTACTAATGGTTGGTGCACTCGCCACTCGAGTTAAGTCTCTCTGAACTCAAGTCAACTCATGTTAACTTGAGTCAGAAGGCTCTTTGGGCAAAACTCTCTCCCCCGCTCCCCATGGGCATTGAACCTAAGACCTCTTTCATAACCTTGAGACTTAACCACTAGGTTAAGTGGATCACTTGTTTAAGACATCACATGAAATTATGCTTAAACCTAATCTCTAAATCTTTCGCAATACACATGAGTGACCAAATGATGTCCAATTTCAAATCTGCCTGAACTAATCGAACCCTCAGATCGTAGACTTACTTTATTACATTGCGATTCTTGGGACCACAACACTTGTTGTTAAGTGTTGGTGATACTTGAAAGTAAAGTTTCATGACACTCCAAACTTGAGTGTCAATACTTGAGAAGTCAAGTATTGCAATATTCAACTCAACCTAGATGTCACAATACTCAAAAGTCCCATTGTACTTAGACTTTTTTTTAATTGTAGAAACACTATCACAAAGCCGTCAAAGTTCTCTTTGAATCCATGATCCCTTCGTCATTCACAAACTATGCTCTTCATATGCATTTTCCACTCATGCTTTCTTCTCCTCTTTACAAATGGTTGGAAAATCACAAAACATTATCAATTGTTCTAAAACATGATAATCAAGTAGAAGTGTGCCTAAATGAATGTATATGTCCTTAATGGTTTCCCTTTTCCTTTCTACTCTCCTAAAGCCCTAACTTGCATGTAAACCTAAACCTAGAGTTGAGTGCAATCACAAGTGTTGTTGTGGAAGAACTACGTTGCTACCACAATGCACAACCTCACTTCAACATCACTACTCAAATGAGCTTAGCCATTAGGCAAGTGCCCTAACTTAGGTTAATGTCCCTCGCAACAACATCAAGGAAGTGTTGCATCTGCCTAGGCTCACAAGGTCAGATACTCCAACCTCAAAAGCCTAGGTGGTAGCATACTGATGAATTGACACGACACTTAAATTACCAATCTCATGCACGAGCCGATTTCGGCATGCAGTGGTCCTAATGCAATGTCTGTGCAAATCCAATGTTCACGTTCTTTGATAGCATATATTTACGGAATGTCGTGTCACTATTTCACCCTCTTGAGCTTTGAAGAGCATCTCAATATCACCTTTCAGTCTCTCTCACACTACACACGCACACACTCCAACTTTATAGCAGATCAAACACGCTGTTACTTCTTATAGTAGATCAAACACGCTGTTACTTCTTTTAGTCTTGATTTCATTCTTGATGTTTTTCGAATGAGACATTTGCGTTGTCCAAAATATTGCACAATTTATGGTTTCTGTTTGATGCGATAATGAACATACATAGCTGGCTTAACGGTGAATCTGATTCGTTTCAACTACTCAGATGCAAAGAAAAAACATTGTCGCCATTTACACGAACAAGCACACGAATTAAGATTCATGTTAAACATGACATTTTCCCTTATGGATGTTTTGGACCACGACGGTGAACCTTCCATATCAGCAGATGCATCCAATTCTTCCGGTTGATGTTATTGTACGACAAATTGATAGAACTCATTTTAAAGTTTTCATTTTCTGTATACTATGCCCGCGGGATTAAAATCACTCCCTACTTTATCCGCTTTTGTGCCGGGTGGTTTTCTAGGCAAGTATGTCTACACAACAGAGATCTGTTACTTTGCGATCAGTTCGTAAATCTTATTTACCAGTGAAATTACGAAGCATAACTATATGTGCAGGCAGACCCCAACTTATTATAACCTGTATATCAGATATATGCAATGCTAATGTCCTACATAATAATATCACAATATTTGAATTTCTCATGACTTAGGCAGAAATGTTATCGGGGATATGGAAAATGCCATCCGGCGTGCTGCAAATGCGAGTGTGAACCTTTCATCCTCTGTCAAAGGCCTTTCTATGACTTTGATGTTAGTGGAAGCCTGCATACAAAATGATCTCTCTCTCTCTCTCTCTCTCTCTCTCTCTCTCTCTCTCTCTCTCTCTCTCTCTCTCTCTCTCTCTCTCTCTCTCTCTCTCTCTCTCTCTCTCTCTCTCTCTCTCTCTCTCTCTCTCTCTCTCTCTCTCTCTCTCTCTCTCTCTCTCTCTCTCCCCCCCTCCCCCTCCCCCTCCCCCTCCCCCTCTCTCTCTCTCTCTCTCTCTCTCTCTCTCTCTCTCTCTCTCTCTCTCTCTCTCTCTCTCTCTCTCTCTCTCTCTCTCTCTCTCTCTCTCTCTCTCTCTCTCTCTCTCTCTCTCTCTCTCTCTCTCTCTCTCTCTCTCTCTCTCTCTCTCTCTCTCTCTCTCTCTCTCTCTCTCTCTCTCTCTCTCTCTCTCTCTCTCTCTCTCTCTACCCCCCCCTTTCCCTCCCTCCCTCCCTCCCTCCCTCTCCCTCCCCCCCCCCCCCACCCCTCCCCCCCCCCCCCCCACCCCTCCCCCCTCTCTCTCTCTCTCTCTCTCTCTCTCTCTCTCTCTCTCTCTCTCTCTCTCTCTCTCTCTCTCTCTCTCTCTCTCTCTCTCTCTCTCTCTCTCTCTCTCTCTCTCTCTCTCTCTCTCTCTCTCTCTCTCTCTCTCTCTCCCCCCCCCCTCCCTCCCCCCCCCCCCCTCCCCCCCCTCCCCCTCCATGCCACTTCACAAGGAACTCAAGGCCTTCTCATCCAAGATGTTGCCGCACAATAGCCTCGTGTTCAAATTGGTACTTGCCATCCTGGGACTTCACATTCATACTTGGTATCCGGCTTGAATCGCTCAAGCAAACTGATGTGGAACATATTATGCAATGATGCGTTGTTGGGAAGTTCCGGTTGGGACATCACCTCGTTGATCTGCTTTGATACTTTTATGGCCTGTAATATGGATTGTTGAACTTCGGTGCGAGTTCTCCCATACTAAAGACCTATACGAGGACAGTTTGCAGTTCATGTACTAGGCCATTCTTTCCTTGCTTCTTTCCCATTGGGACTTGGTATGTTCTAACTTTCCCTTTCATTGGTCCAAGAAGCCCCAAAATCTGGGTCGATGGTGGATAAGGTCGAATAAATTGTGAGAGCCAATTGGGTGATTACCTCCTTTCATGTGGCCAACTCGAATGGGGTCATTTTTGTACTTAAGTGCAATAATCGAACTCCAAAATGTCGAGTTGTCGGGCCCAATCTTTTTGATCTGTCTAAACATAGTTTTGAATGTAGACTTCAATCATTTGATTGAGCAACTCTGTTTGGTCATTTGTTTAGGGATGGTAAGCTGACAAGAAGCAAAGTTGCTTTCCAAGCAATCTAAAGAGTTCGATCCACGATCTGCTCAAGAAATAGCCATCCCAATCCGAAACGATGGAAAGTGGGAGTCCATGGTTTTTTTTTTTTTTTTTTTTGTGTGTGTGTGTGTGTGTGTGTGTGTGTGTGTCTGTGTGTGTGCGCACGCGCGCACGTGTGTATGTGTGAAAAATAGGTGCCATTGCCTTCACACTGAGAGGAGGTCTTGCAAGTATGAAATGAGCCTATTTCATGAAGTAATCACCACAATAAAAATGATTGTATACCCTTGGGATGGTGGGAGCTCCATGATGAAATCCATACTAATCATGTCCTAAGGTCGGTCCCAAATGGGCAATGGTTGAGGGAGCCCGTGGGTTTGATCCCCTCTTGACAAACCAGTTGGCATGTTGGGCACGATTCCATATATTCTTGACTTGAGCCTTAATCTTCAGGCAATAGAAATGCTTACGTAGCAATTCATAATTATGTTTTTGGCCCCCATGTCCTACCATTTTGCAGCATAGCCAAAATGGCATAGGACGTGCGTCCCGACCATCCCATTAAAAAAAACAAGGGCCAAGAACATGTCCATCTGCAAAGCTTTAGGCTTTCTTCCTTTTGAGGAGGGATTCCACATAGCTTGGCACTTCCTTATACATGAGTCTGAGCTCCTTGTTCACCGCATCACTCCCAGGGGGGATTTGTTGCTATATTTAGGTAGTGATGTGTGTGAACACACTAGGACCTTCGGAGCACTTTTTTCCCTCTTCAGGAGGTCTTTTCCCCTCGGCTTGTATATACGCCTATTGCCCTAACAGGTTACTTATCTTTGTACATTCTAGTGGTAATACATTCAGTATTGTGTGTTGTGCTCCAAGCTTCTTCTTCTTCCTTGTGTTGTTCGCGTGCTTCCACATATCTCGAACTCCAACAAATCTAACCATAGAAGAATATCAGCTCATCTACTATTCTTGTGTAACGTTTCTTTCTACTATCTATATCAATGGACTTGGATTTCAATCATAAATAATTAAAATGCAATGCAGACTTTTCTACCAAAAGAGCCTTACATCTATCTTTGTTGAATTTAAAAGAGAAAACTTTCCTAACTAAAGAAGAAATCCTATGTTTTAAATCATTCAAATCTCACTTTTTATACAAAGTGGTGAATTCAAAAGTTTGAAGTCCCAAAGGGAAAGATTTTTCTTCTAGAGTTCTTGAAGAGTTGAGAGACTTTATTACAGGAATAACACCTAGTGAATTATCTAAGATCTCACTAGAGGAAGCTGGCACATTTGCATATTTGAGTAATTCCTTCCAAATATCATGAATAGTAGGTAAAATGGCTTTAAAACAATTGCTTAACCATTTGGAAGCATCTGTGAGAGAAGTATTACAAGATGCAACTTATGGAATTTCCAAACTATATATAAAAATGGAAAATTTTGATACAATTTGAAACCATAAGATTTACAAAAATCTTGATGACTTGAAATAACTTCTCCAGAAGAAACATTGAACTGATATGTAGAGGAGTGAGTTTCTTTCATAAGGCACTCTACATAAAACTTTTTACAAGTAAAAACAAAATTATTAGGACATTTATCCACATAAGAAATCACAAAGTTTCTATGAAAAATTTTTAGTGAAGTCAAATCACTTATCAATAAGCTATCTAATGAAGGGGAGTTCATCTCTAAAGCTACATCAACCTTCATAGAAACTTTCTTCATTACTACTGATTTCCAATGTGTAAAAATTCCACGAATACTTAAAGATTCTTCAAATTTTAGAATGAAATTATCAATGCCCTTTTCTATATCTTTAAAGATGCAAGCATCCTTAGAGGTATGAAGCCTATATTTTGTTCCTCTAGAAAAAACTTATTTCAAACTACTAGTAGGAAGAATAGAACAGTCGGCAGAAACTATATGACCCAAATCCTTGTTTACGAAAGAGGAAAAGGAGCCATCATTGCAACAACAAGTTCTTCTAGAAATCGACAATCTACCTTCCTCTTTCATATTTCTTCCAATATCATTGTAATTGAAAGCTTTTTGACCTAAAGTTTTCATATATTTGTATGTAACTAAAGGGTGGACCCAAAGCTTTCTAACATAAGGAAGAGATTCTATCACTTCTTTCGATTTCAAAATAGAGTTCAAACCAACTTTATCTATTTCTGGAGAAGTAAAGATAGTAATTAGTAAAACTCGTCTTGAAATCAAAGGATTATGAGAAACACAAAAGGATTTTAGAAATTTGGATATGAGAATTCTAAGTTGAAAACTATGGGATTTTCTAAGACTTAAATCCTCATAAGAAAAATTTTCCAAGATATATAGAAGTTTAAAGAGGACTCTTTTGTTATACTTTTCAAAGATTTTGAAAGAAAAAGACCCCTCTTGCATAATTCTATCCAAGAAAACTATTCTTTTAAAATCACTAAACTTAAGAGATATCATTTAAAGAGCTAAACAAAAGTTCATTAGAAGATGAGGATGGGAAATCCTCATCCGCAGAGTCTAACCTATAGCATCAACTAAGGAACCTATGGGGAGAGGAAACAGAAACATTAATATTACATGTGGAGCCCAAATTTCTATATGTCAAGAAGATTGGATGGTTGAGAAAAGTTTTGGATATCTACACCATAACATAGGAGTTTTCTTATTGATAGATCTACTCTTATGAAGGCTAGATTTTCCTTCTAAATCGAAGCCTTTAGGGTAGAAGGTATTCAAAGTTCGCATCCAAAATAATTTTCTAGGCAAAGCTGCTTTGTAAAACTCTTTAGAGTTTCTAAAATTACCTTCTATGTGTTCAATAGGAAAACAACGAAACGATTCAAAACCATATTTTTCTATGAATGCATAAGGTTTTACTTTTTCAATTAAAATTCTTTTGGAATGAATTTTCCTAGCTTCTCTAGCATGCTCTTGAAAAAAAATAAATGCAGTCCTAAAAGTTTGACCAACATATAAAAATGAACGATATAGCTAAGAATTTGAACCTTTCTCTTCCACTACTATAAACACGATAAGGAACAACATTTGAAGAAGAGGTTGAAGTACATACCTGGTCAAAATTGAAACTCGAAGTCATTGAATAAGTATTATGAGAAATCATAAATGTCTATAGCAAGGTCAAAAAATCATATCAATGCCCGCTTGTAGACCAAAGATCTTAAGTTAGAGAAAGTCTTAACCATAATCCCCATTTGTATTGCAGGGCTGGTGCCAAGCAGTGGGGCCCTTAAATAAGGCTGCATGTTACACGTGAGAGATCATCGACGAAATGTGCAGTCGAGTATTCATGTTCGTTTGCTAGAATCATTACTTAACTTCCTTTGCCATAAGAAATTGTTCATGAAACTACACAAAGAACCCTTGGTATGAAAGACCCACCTTTTTCTCAAAAATCAAAATAAATAGATAAAGCAAACCTACCAAATAAAATACTAAAAAAAAAAGAAAGATTTAAGAACAAAATAACTAAATAATAAAATACCTCACAACAACAAACAAACTAACTATCACACGTACACACATAAATACTCATATATTCATAGAAAACACATAAGCCAAAAAGTATAAAAGATTATCAAATTAAGAAAAAATAAACCAAATTAAAATAAAAAATATAAAACTCAAATTTAAAAAAGTATTAATTATTATAATTATTTTACAAATATTTAAATTTGAAAATTTAAAAAAAAAAAAAAAGCAAACATTCTCACATTCACAAGCTCACACACCCAAACATTAAAGTATGAAGAGATTAACTATTGGGGTATGCACACCCTAAAGAGATATTTCCAATAAGCACAAATTTCCAATGTACCATAATGAATCTAGGCAAACCCCAAATTCACCCTCAAATGGAAGTGCCACTACAAGTTCATTTTAGTCAACCACAAGACTATATAGCATATCAGCTCCACTACACATAGTATCGGCTCAATACTATGACATCCCCACTAACATCAATAGTGCCCAATAGTGGCTTTAGGACTACAAATGAATACATCCTCACACGCGCACTCCACAATGCACACACACCACGAGCATGAACTCACAAGAAGCTCTCCAAACTGATTTTCTATAAGTTATGCAAGTGATGGGCAAACTCAGCCATAATGAACCCTAGCACAAAATGCAAACAAAAGATAGGAAGAATTACAAAAATTGTAGGGTATACACACCTATCAATTGGCCGCAACTAGGACGAAGAATCCACAAGCAAAAACTGCATGTCTGCTAATACGACAATCATATATACCATAATGAATCCAAGCAAACCCCAAATTCACCCTCAAATGGAAGTGCAACAGTAAGCTCATGGTAGTCAACTGCAAGACTATATAGCATATCAACTTCCCTATGCATAGTATCGACTCAATACTATGACATCCCCACTAAGGTCATCAATGCCCAATAGTGGGTATAGGACTACGAATGAATATATGCTCACACATGCAACTCACAACACAAACACACCACAAGCATGAACTCACAAGGAGCTCTGTGAAGTGAGTTTGCCTAGCACAAAATGGAAACAAAGGGTAGGAAAATAATAGAAAATGCATAGTTGATAGGGTATACACACCTATCAACTGGTCGCAACTCAAACGAAGAAACCACAAGTGAAAACTCCATGCCCACTAATACGACAATCATAAAGGAAACCTCAAATTCACCCTCAAATGGAAGTGCAACTATAACCTCATGATAGTCAACCACAAGACTATATATATAACATATCAGCTCCACTGTGCATAGTATTGACTCAATACTATGACATCCACACTAATGTCATCAGTGCCTAATAATGAGTATAGATGAAGCTTATATCCTAAGAGCTATTATACAGACTCCCGAGTTGTGTGTATGTGTGTGTGCGTGTGTGTGTGTGTGAGAGAGAGAGAGAGAGAGCGAGAGAGCTTCAGCCAATATCCTAACAGCTCGTGTGCCGAGTTGTGCGTGTGTGTATGTGTGTGTGTGTGTCATAGTTCAAAGAGAGTTTTAAAAACGAGTTTTAAAAACGGGTTTTAAAACGTTTAGTACGTAGAGTACTAAAAAAATGGAAATAAAAAACGAGTATTATATTTTGTCGCAACATTTCAATTTTTTTTCTTTAATAATCCATGAATAATGTATATCTAACAATCATTTACATATCTAGTGCTAAAAACACATAAAAAACTCTACCACTACAATGATATGGAGTTAGGAAGGTCCAAAACGAATTGGGTTAAAGTAAACAAAAAATGGGAATGAAGTCTTAAACAAAGGATTGATTAGTTTAAGGCACATTAAAACTCTTAAGACAATGCATTTAGAGTGATAAGAGTCAAGAATGGATAAAAATAATGTCAACAATTTAATGGTCTTGACTCCTTGCTAAATGAAATATCTTTTAAAATCAAAATAGGAACTTTTTTCTGAACTAGATAGGAGGGACTTTTGGTTCAGAATTTAGTAAAGAAGGAAAGAAAACCTTACATTCTCATAATTCTGCTCATGAAAGAAAAATAAAAATTGAAGATGGTCTTATAAAATTTAAAAATTAAAAAAAAAAAAAAAAAAACTCATAAAAAATGTATTAGGACGTTCGGAACGTCCCAATGTCCTAAACGTTTTTTATTTTTCGAAAAAAAATTTAACTATGGTGTGTGTGTGTGTGTGTGTGTGTGCGCGTGTGTGTGTGTAAAAGAGAGAGAGAGAGAGAGAGCTTCTAAGTGTGAGTTCTCAAGTGAATCATGAATGTGATGTATGCAAAACACACATTGAATTTTCTATCTTATTTACTCACTAGTATCCCTCCCCCATGTCCCAGGCCCCATCCCGGTCCCCGACCCGAGAGGTCCCTTATCAGCCGACCCCGTCCTAAGACCCATCCCCCGTCCTAGGTAACTATGCTTTGCAATCATGAGCCTAATAGAGAAGATCTTTGTGTAAGTCAAAGTCATCAAGGGTATAGATGCGGCAGACAATGGTGAAGGAAGTCATCACACAACTTCCTCATGTCTTCCAAGTTCCAGGAACGTAGTCAATTGTATTTCCTCCACCTTCTTTGTGGAAAACAAATAACGCCTTCTCATTTTGGCTACCTATCAATGTTGCAAAGCAAACCATCATAAACTGTTCAAGACTTCACAACCACAACTTTGCAATGCAACCCTGTTCTTGATACATTGCTTACCATGAAAGTACTTTTGAAATGAAAATTGCAAAAAACTTAAACTAAAGAAGAGCTACATATTTCTTAAGGTGCATTATGCATGGAGGAGTAATCCCTTGAACACATTGTAAGAAAGCTTTTCTAAAACTGTGTAAGAATGTTTGAGATACAAAATGAGGTAGAGAGGGAAGAACACACAAAGTAAAGGCCAAGGCTATGAGAACTCCAAAAGAGCTATCTTTTTAAAAATTCTCTTGTTATTCCTCTTCATCTTTACATAGATTGAGATGCCAAAATTTCTTTGAGTCCATATTCATATCTTCCTACTAGCAAGAAATTATAAAATTCTTCCTTTTTCTTGATTTAGTCTCTTCATTTTTAGGATCAAGCCTTGATCACTTTCAAAGCCTCTAGCTCTCCTTCCTTTTCCATATGTAATAGAACACCTTACATTAGTGTGTCCGCCTTGTCTAGAGATTGATATTGTTGATATCAATCATGATCCCATGAGCACAAAAATGTTTTTCAATATGGTTTATGCATTCATGATCAGTGATTATTTGCTATGCACTATGATGTATCTACTATCTAGCTTCAGATATTATTTTATGATCCTTGAGTCTTAGATGGAAGTTGATGAATCATTGTATTATTCATCTGTTTACTCTTAAATATCTAGAATTATGTGATGATTGATGCATGATCATTTCAATGATTGACTGAAAAATGCTTTGATGATGACTGATTATCATGAACTTTTGGAAGTTGATGAATCATTGTATTATTCATCTGTTTACTCTTAAATATCTAGAATTATGTGATGATTGATGCATGATCATTTCAATGATTGACTGAAAAATGCTTTGATGATGACTGATTATCATGTTTAAAGTTCATTATTCAAGCTCATAGTGTTTATATTACATGAAACTTTTCGTTTGAATGAAGTCAGATTTTCTTCAAACATTTATGTCATGACGACTAAATATACTTACAAAAACTGTTTTTTTATTTTTTTGAATGATAACTTCTTTGTAACTTAGGATTTGCAACTCTAGCCCAATGCTAGCTCATTGTGAACCCATTGCTAATCACTATGCTAACTATTTTCATTATAGATAAAAAGGTGACGTCTCCTATCAAGCTCTAACAGATGATAACCATACTGAGCTCCTCTACCATATAATGAACACAAGGTGCAAAACCTAAATATAAGATTTCAATGCTTGCTGGGTAATGATGATTCATCAAAGATATCACAGTGTCTAAATGACAAACTTGGCACATTTTCTCCACTTGTGACTATATGAATAGCTTGAAACCCATCTTTGAATGCCTTTCCTTGGATTTCTTCTTTGATGTTCTCAGTAACCATATGAACCTCATCCTTTGTTTCCACCATCTTTGAGTTTGATACTTCTTTCTTTACATCTCTTGCATTTCAATGATTTTGCATTCCTCTTTGAAGAAATGAAATACGTCCTATGTCCTTCCATAGCAAGAAGGTATAAACTTTTACACCTTCAACTTCCTCTCCCAAATCCCTTGTTTTCTCATGTATCATTCTTGTCTTTACATTGAGGATATTTGGGTTGCTACTTTCTTCCATTGTACCACAGCTGTGCTTCAACTTCCTGTTTTGAGATGGACATTCTGGGGCTACCAATACTCTTCTCTACTGTTACCAAAGAATCAAATCCTTGTTACGTTGACCTGAATTCTTGCTGCTACCAGATTCGACTTGTTAAACTTGAGCAGAACTCTTGCTGCTACAAGACCCTTTACTTGCTATGGTCGACCAAAACTCTTGCAGATTACCCCTGTACTGCTGAGGCAATGTGCCCTCTTCTTTTGTTTCATGCATCAGTGTAAGCCTCACTACCCTACCACTGCTCTTCTTCATTGCTTCCCTAAGGATTTTGAAACAGCAGTCCGTAATCTGGCTGTTCTCACAAATGCTCTGATGCCCTTGAATTTAAAGCTTAAATATCAACCTATGAGATTATTAAGCACATGCGTCTCTCTCATCTACTTCAAAACCACAGGCACACAAAAAACTCGGTATATTTTCAATTTTTCTTCTCCTACCTTAGGGTGTGGACGATGTGGAACATTGAAATTTGTGGTTGCAACTCCTCCAATATGAATCACATTGTTTACGTTTCCCCACTTGTCTACTTCAGTTGGTAGACTATGAGAGTGTCTCCATTGCCCTCCAACGATGAACTTGTAGTAATACCTGTTGAAGGAGAAAGAAAAAAGCTTGAGAGCACAAAGGATCATTTCTCAAAACACATGACGATCATCTACTCCATTTGAAAGTGCTTGAATGTCAAGCATCTAACCACCAAACAAATCATGGAAGAATATCTGTTAGCAACTGCAAGGTAGGACTAGTGCTATCAATGTGAAATAAGTTACACAGCCCCCTTATCTATGACCACCTGGTTATTCTCTCTTCTGAATAATACCTGACATGATTGTGCTTTAAATGCACTAATAAACAAACATTGGAAATATAATTAATCTAAAAGTGAGCTGTTGAGAATCTGGACACTAGACAACAATCTCTTATGCTCCTTCCATAACATAAATATAAAGTAAATTTATTAACATGTACTACATATAAAATAAACCAGTCATTTCATTTAACTTGAAGAATATGTACAGTGTAGAGTTGCAGAACCTTGTGCACAAACAGATGGAAACTACTTAGAAGATGCAAATACCTCAGAAAGAAGTAGATGAAAGGTCTTATTGTGCCTAACCAGTACTTAGATCATGTTTTTTCTTTTTTTCTTTAAGACGGTAAAAGCAACTGATTTTCCAGATTCTTGTCCTTGCTGTAGCATACATGAAGTCTACTTGCTATGATCGTTATCATCCAGCTTTCAACATTCTTTCCAAATGATGAAGGACAACTTAAGGAAAAATCCATTGGATTCAGGAATTTGACGAACTAAACAAGTGTCGTTTGCAATGTGTGTATGATATCAAGCAGAGACACCTGACACTGCCTCTAGCACTAGGAGTCTAGTCAACATAAGAGGTTCATGAGTGCATGCTGAAGATGCACATAATCAAAGCAATGCATGCATCTATGTATTATGTATGTAGGTTAATGCCGCTGAAGCACACAATTATAGAAGTCTCTAGAAAAACAGCCAATATCAGTACCCTCATAATGGCAGGAAAGCATCTCTTTCCTTTGAAGATCACCAACCTTATGCAGATACACAATTTTTGAGCATGCACAATAATCAGCATGTTCTTGTAGAGTAGCTTTGCTTGGTCACAAAATCTTTCCTGTCTATGAAGATGGTAAAGAACTCACGAAAACCACAAAGGATATTCTGCATCGGCACAATGAAGTGTTGCTAGTGCATAGATGCAGAGTATATTCCATGGTATAAATGTTACTCAATATTTAATCATTGGGTTCTACTGTGTGTAATCTTCAAAGTGGCTTGTTACAGAGCACGTGATGCTCCCCTTCATTTTCGTGTGATATTCACAGCACTTTAAAGCCATGTCTTATGTTCTATATGTTTCTATTGAATGGGTTAAAATCTTCAATAAGACCTTTCATCTTGTCTCTTTAAACTTTCTTAACCACTCACCTCACACCGTTCTCTTGTGCTTAGAGTTTGATCAGTCAATCACACAAACTGGTGGCCTTCGTATACTTGATCCTATTACTCACATCCATTAGTAAGTTCTTCATCTAGTAACACATAGGTAGTGATTATGCATCGAAATTTTGGAAGAGAGTGTTGTCCACTTCAAGGTAAGCTCACAACTAAACATATGAACACAAATTTTCTCACGTGTTCCACTACAACTGAGTTACATCGTTGCCACATTCACTCATGGAAGCAACTATTGCCATTCCTTCGTAGGCAAGGTAGAAATGGAGCTCATCGTAACTCCTTACCTCTTTTGTGAATGTTACAAAGTAGAGATTGAAATCATAGATTTAAATCGGGATTTAAATCCTTTCACTTGTAGAGATTTAAATTTTTATAAAAAAAAAAACTCCAGGTTTTCATTCACCCTTAGATCTCTATCTTTTACATTTTCGCTTTGAATATGTGCAATATAGGGTAAGTACCTTTCTACATCCATGGTACAAAAAGACATAAAATTTGTAAAGACATGTACATCTATCTACCTCGCATCGATCAATGTACATCTATCTACCTGTCTACCTCAAGCTGTTTATTTATTTGTCTATCTATTAATTGACTATCTTGGAAAATTTGTAGAGCAGTGCCTGTGGAGATTTGATATACTTGTGGAAGACTTGGGATGCTTGTATTAGTAAGCCAAAACCCCATTAAAAATTGAAACAGAAGGACGAAATTGTCTCCATAGTCATTGCAATATTGCATTTGAAAGTCAAAACGAACTCGAAGTCCACCAAGTTTTGTAGCGGGGAGGGAGAACAAACACAAGCAGCATGAGGAAGAAGAAGAAAAAGCTTGAGAAGCACAACATAATATATTACTAATTGTGGCATTTGAAAGTCAAAACGAACTCGAAGTCCACCAAGTTTTGTAGCGGGGAGGGAGAACAAACACAAGCAGCATGAGGAAGAAGAAGAAAAAGCTTGAGAAGCACACCATAATATATTACTAATTGTGGACCGTACAAAGATAAGTAGCCCATTACGATTATGGGCATATATAAAAGCTGAGGGAACAAAAACCCTCCTATAGAGGAAAAAGTGCCCTGAAAATCGTAAAAGTGTTAATACACATTATAGCAAAATAAACTAACATATATAAAATCTAAAATAACATTAATTGCATGAATGTGAGCTTAATATGAATCACAAAAGTTCTATTTTGTTGAAAAGAAATGAAGGTAACATAGGATGGAAGCTAACGCTCAGCCTCAAACTCAATACCGTCCTGAAATGGATAGAAAAATAAGAGCATTGAGAGGACATCATACTTGTTCAGTTCAAATGCTATGTATCTGAATTTCAATAGTCCCCTATTGGCAAGAAAAAGAAAACAATAACTATCAATCTCTCACCAAAACAATATGATACATAATAGTTAGATGAACTCTACATAGAAAAATTCAAATGACCCGGCGAAATAAATTTGCAGCATAACCATATCCAAACGGTTATGTTAAGCAAGTCCTAGGCAAGCATCACTATGAGAACATAGCCATAAATAGATGCCCATGCACAAATCCATACTAAACATGGTGAATGTAGCACACAAGAGGTAGATGCAAAGAGATGGCAAGAACCTTACTAATAATCCTAAGCACAGATGTAGATTTTTTACTAGAGTTAGTTAATAATAGAAGTAATAAGAAGCTTTAAGGGCTCCCAAGAGCATAGAAAAGATCCCTTCATTAAACCATGAGGGCCATGAGACTTATTATTGTTGAGGCACAAAGCAAAAAGATCCTCTTGCTCATCGAAATCCTTCTCAAGGTGATGTAACAAACAAGAAGATTGTATATGGGACAATAAGAATCCATGGCATACTACTACCTAAAGGATTCAAAGCTCCAAGGGCATCGGGTATCGAAAGTGACACATATCTAGCAATGTAACCATGTCAAACACCCAAGCCTCATCAACATGAAGAGTGATGGGAGTACCTCAGATATGCCTTATAGAATACAAGTAATGAATTGTTTGGAAGTAGAGCCAATAGCAATGAGCTCATATCAACAACGTAGCATCTTTTTTTATTTGGGATCATAAAGTTAATGTGGCTAGAAAATATGAGAATGTGTATAGCTCTTCATGCTCATGTGAAACTATAGAGCAAAATTCTTCAATTCAATGAAGAGAAAAAATGTGCTCCAAGTGAGTACATCCTTCTATCCATGTACCTCAATAGAGAACTTTCCACAATCATGTGTCGCATGTTTCATTATGAAGGCAAAGTGCTTCCAACCTATATGGTAGAGTAAGAAAAGAAATAAATGTCTCAAAGGTAAAGCGAGATAGCATCATGGAAAAAAGGCCTCGGAATATTAGGGTTATTGATTTCCAATGGTCTACAAAAAAAGTTGATAAAAGCTAGAACAACAAGACGATCCCAATGGTCTATAGAAAGAATTGATGAAAGTTGGAACAACAAGATGATCCCAAAAATGTGCCACGCGAGGAATATGATCCAAACAAAAAAGTTCATGATAAGAGCCATTGCTGAATTTGCTTAAGATCATGACAATAATCTATTCATCCAAAAGGGTCATGGCACAAATTACAATGATGATAGGATAATTGGCAATTTATCCCATGAGTAGAAGGATATTTTAAAAGCTAGCGATTAGTAAAGAATCTTGCCTAAAAAACCCTCTCCATGCAACATTCTCAACAAAAGAAATATTGGAAGCCTCCATGGAGTCCCCAATGCAGTTCATCATATTGAGATTCCTCAAAAGCCCAACATGTTCATACTATGAGTGAGCAAGTTGAAAAACTGAAGTATGGCATAATTTTTGGCCAACATAGAAGCCACGTCCATAAACACCAATCAAGTGAAATACAAAAGTATATGTGAATAACCTTCTAAAGGAATCATTAAACACCATCAAAGGCTTTAAGGTGAAGCCAATTATACAAGACGTCCAAAGTAGGAAGAGGATTGGATAAGTGCATAGGCCATCCAAAAGTTTGTAGCAAGTTCCACAACATTCTTTGCATGATGGAATTTATGTTCTTGAATATGGAAATATCCCCATTAAGTCATATAATCCAAGTCCAAAGCTTCACTAGCCTCATCCACAAAAACAATCATGGAAACAAAGAAAGGTTTGTTGACATCCCACGTGATACAAATATAATGGCAGTTAGGAATGGAGGAGGGAAGCATTTGGCGACATCAAGGATTGCATAGGAAATAGTACTCCCTGCCTGCTGGTCATGAAATTTGTTTTCATGACCAGGTAGTACCCTTCAAATGGAATCAGCTTTGTATCATGCAAATTAGTATCATATTAATAGCAAAATTAAATGTTATGAAAGATTCATATCATATCAAATAGAACACGATCTTTGAAAGTAAATCATGTGGTGCCTAATTGATGCCACCAAAACAGAATCATGAATGCTTAAGTAATATGTGCCAAGGAATTTCGATACTACAATCTGTTCAACCAATAATGTGAAATTGTATAAAATGAGAGCTTTATCGGTGAGAAAAGTAATGATATGTCATAAATGTGTCAAGGGGAGGGGCATGCAGATAAAAAATAGCAGAGCCTTTAATGGAGAGGCACAGAATTCCTCTGCAAAGGAGAACAAAATATTGTAAAAGGCAGTGGTTATTTATAAGTGCTTAAAATGTAATCCTAGGTGGGCCATTTGAGAAGAATTTGCAGTGCCATGTCAGGATACCTTACTTCTTAATTTAGATGCTGTTATTTGCAAAGAGATGAGCGCTGAAAGATTTTGACTGTGTGTGCCTCTCATGAAATTGATATAATTCACTCCCCATGTTAACCTCGATGATTCCTATTTGTGATGTTCCTCTTCTAAGATCTCGTTTTATGTTTCATGCTTGGAAACATATCACAAGATATCTTCCAGTGAATGCAAATATTAAAAATGTGTATTAGAACTGCATACATACTTTCCTTGTGGAAGCCTGAGATCCACAATATACTTTGGACCACCAGCATGAGTAGCTTTAATAAGCTCATTCCATTCCCCTTTGAAATCACCCACTAGCAGCACATCTTCACCCTAGATCCAGAAAGCATGATCTTCAGAA